>JAMXIJ010000011.1:0-600000 GCA_025742365.1 Coniothyrium glycines
AATTTTAATTTAGAGTACTATCTAGTTCTTTTATAGGTTTATAAATACTTATCTAACTTATATACACTTAGTAGGGCAAACGTAGTAGATATCTCTACTTAAAAACCCCTACTATCTTCTATTACTAGTCCCTACTATATCTTATCCTATACTATTACTAACTATATTACCCTTTTTAGGGTAGTAGAGTAATTATTAGTCCTTATTAAAGGCCTAGTAAGTTAAATAGCTTCTATACTATTATATTAGTATTAGCTACCTTAATTATAACCTTAAGGTACTTAAGTAATCCTATATTTAGGAGCTATTAGCTAGCTATTATAGCTTTATCTTTATCCCTTAGTAGTCTATAGATTTAGGTTATACTTACTCTAGTAAGGAGGTTAGCTTTAGCTAGTCTTATATCTAGATAGTATATAAGGATATAGGTAAGTATTTATCTATTATAGCTATATATATAATATAGTACTATATTAGGTATACCTATCTTAGTAAGCTATACTTAGAGTCCTAGTACCTCTATATATAATAATATTATTACTATAGTAAGGTACTTTAGTATATTATTATATAGATAAAGTAGTTAGTAGTTCTAGCTATCTACCTAGGTAGGTACTATATAGTATAGCTTATTTTTCTTTACTATCTATTACTTTTCCTATACTTCTATATAGTACTAGCCTATCTTCTTTACTCCTTCCCTAGCCTATACTTAGTAGCTATAGGTAGGTACTTATAGATAGTTAGCCTACCTTTTCTTAACTATATTCTAGTACTTTACTTAGTAAGTTACTATAGAAAGCTCTAGTCTTACTAGCTAGTAGAGGAGATATCCCTTTCTACCTTTTCTTATTTACTATTTCTCTATAATAAAGTTCTATATCTTATCTATCTTCTTCCTAATATCCTTTATAATAAGAGTAGTTAGTAGTCTTTACTACTCTCTACTAGGCTAGGGTTTTAATATAGATATCTATTAGAGGGGTACTACTCTCTCTTTTAATTATAGCTATTAGTATCTATCTATATACTCCTATAATTTTTATAAGATACTTATTCTATACCTTTATAAGTATACCTATTATTATCTTTAGTAGTTCTTACCTTTTATTCCTAATAGCCTAGATCTAGGATCTATAGATTATTATAGGCCTAGTAACTACTATATAGATTAGCCTTAACTTTCTTATAGGTAGTCCCTATATAGATACTATAATTCTAGTAAGTACTTAGAATACTATAATACCCTTATTTATTACTCTTATAATATAGTTATACTAGTTTAGGCCTAGGTTAAGCTATACCTCTAGGACTCTTATTACTAGGACTAGTTCTATACTCTTCCCTTAGACTATAATAGTTAACTAAAGGTCTTCTATTATCTATCTCTTCTTAGTAAAGTAAATTATCTAGTATTTATCTAAGGTAAAGCTAGCTTTAAACCTCTAGGCCTATTAGGTATACTTATTATAGGTAGTTATTAGTCTTTAGTAGTTACTAGAGGTAGATTAGCCCTATATAATTAGGTTAGTATTATCTATAAACCTAAATCCTATAGTCCTATCTTAGATATTCTAGAATTTTTCTAATAGATTAGAGATAAAGAATAAAAAAAAGATTAGTAATAGAGTTAATTCCTAAGGGATTCTTATTTCTATTCTTATCTAGTTATCTATATAGTTATTAAACTTAATCTATATTTATCTATTAGTAAGAAATAACTTAATATACTTAACTACTTATTTTAGGAATCCTTTTTTTTATAGTACTTATAGTAGGTACTAGTAAGATATATTATTAAATACTCTAGCTAGGTCTAGTATAAGTACTATTACTACTAGTTATTTTATAGCCTATACTATCTAGATACTCCTAGTAAGAAGTTCTAGTACTAATAAGGTTAATCTTTACTTTTATACTCCTATCTAGTTATATAGGATAAAGCTTCTATCTTCTATCTTAGTTATAATATAGTTTATAATAATTTTTTCTATAATTTTTACTATTATATTCTTAAGTATAATAGGCTAGTAGCTACTAGGAAAGGAATAGTTACTTTTTTTCTCTTTATAGAGTACTATTATTATAGACTCCTTAAGCTTCCTAAGGATTAAGCTCTTCTTAAGGATTTAAGTAATTACTTTAGTAATATCCTCCTTAATCTTATTATATAGGGCCTTCTATACCTTATTTAGGATCCTATCTAGGCTAAAAGCTTTTTTATTTAGTAATTCTAAGATAATATCTTTAATATTTTATATTATAACTATATAAGCTATATTAAAGTAAGTAGGATTATAATTTACTTTAATATCTAATAGGTCTACCTATCTATTAGTTAGGAAGAATTTCTTTTTTAGAATTCTTACTTTTTTCTAGTTTAAGTAGTCTAGTTCTTTATTTCTATTCCTTTATATTATAAAGATAGTATTATTACTATTATCCTCTTAGCTCTTTCTACTCTATTTTAATATAGTCTATAGCCTTTTATTATAGGTATATTATTTATCCTAGGTATTAGCTATAACCTTCTTAATTATTTTCTACTATTAAGCTCTTATATTAGTTCTTAGTAGATACTTTAGTTAGTTTCTTTTTATTTTCTATAGTCTATTATAAATCTTATCTCTAGTCCTTTAGTACTTCTATCTTTCTTTTTAGATATTTTCTAGTAATTCTACTACTTTAGGTAACTATTCTAAGTAGGATTTATTATAGTATCTTATTTTTAGGTAGTACTTATAAAGGATATTTCTAATAGTCTAGGTAATTATTACTAGCTATCTACTCTAGATAGTCTCTTTATACCTTCTTAGCTACTACTTCTTTAATCTTACTCTATTTTACTTTCTTAAGTATAAACTTATTACTTATCTAATATTCTAGTTTTCTATCTTAGATTTAGATTTTAATAGGAATATAGTTCTTAGTAAGGGACTAATCCTACCTTAGTTAGTATAAGGTTATCCTATTTCTAATCTCTAGTATAGTAAATCTAAGGTTAATTATACTTATCCTATTATCCTATTCCTAGGTAATAGTACCTTCCTTATTTAGTAGGGAGAGGCTATAAGTCCCTATTTACTATAGTAAGTATTAGGCTTTTTTTTCTCTTATTACTATTAGACTTACCTATTCTAGGTAGTAGGTATTAAAGTCCCTAATTACTAGTATCCTAGGGTAGTTATCCTTAAGGCATTTCTTAATAATAGGCTATATTTCTATTCTTTACTAGTTTACTAGTCTAATTAGGTTATATATATTTAAAACCTTTAGCTCCTAGTCTCTATTCCTAATATAAATATACTTATAGTTTAGTATAGATTAGAAAACCTCCTACTCTATATTTAGTATCTAATTATAGATTATAAATATAGTCCTATCTTCTATTACTAGTTTCTTACTAAGGTAGTAGTTCCTTAGGTAATAGGTACTATATTTCTCTCTATTCTAGACTAGTAGTTCTTAGATTATAATTACTAGGTATTACTTTAGGTCTAGGGAGTTAAAGAAAGGTTACGCCCTACTACTATTTACGTTTCTATAATTATATTAGATAATATTAAGGTCCCTTATTAGGGGCTTTTAGTTATCTTTTTTACTATTATATAAGCTAGTCTTACCTCTAGTATTAGTAGCTATCCTTAGTTTAGACTATTACCTACCTACTTAATATTAGTAGGTTATCTAACTATCTTCCTTTTTTTTAGCTATTAATAGTATTCTATTTTTTACTAGTTTTTTATAGTTAAAAGCTAAATATAAAGAGGAAGGTAATACTAGTATTACTTAGGCTAGTATACTCTTCTCTTTATATCCTAGTAGTAACTTATATTAGTTTAGTCTTTCTTTATCTTATTCTTTTTATAGAATATTTTATATACTTTATATTTCTTAGTTATTTAGGCTTTATAGCCTTTCTATTTATAGGCTATATAGCTAGTATATTTATTATCCTTAGATATATAGTCCTTAGATAAGTAACTTCTAGTATAGTAACTATATACGTCTTTTTTTATATTATAGATAGATTAGCTATAGCTTTATTAGTAGTACTAAAAGTACTAGCTATTAGTAAAGAAAATATCTTATATACTAGCTAGGTACTATTTTACCTCTACTAGGAGGCCTTACTTAACTACCTAGTATTATATAACTTCTATTACTATACTAAAAATAATAGACTTTTTTATCTACTTATTTTTTTTCTAGTACCTAGTTAAGTCCTTATTTAAGTAAAGCTATATAACCCTTTTAATAAGTAAACTTAGATTCTACTACTAAACCTTCTTAATCTAGTTATTATTTCTATTATATTTCTTATTCTAAATACCTTCCTTAATTAGGATTCTAGATACTATAATTAACTTTAGTTACCTAATTACTTTTACTTTATTAAGGCTTTATACCTTAGTTTAGAGTATCTAGTCCTAATAAGTAGTATTACTTACTAAAACTAATACCTTTTTTATTAACTTTAAGTATATAATAATTACCTAAGTATTAGGGATAGCTTTCCTAATCTACTTTAGCTATTACTTTATAGTCTTTAGTTACTTATCTAGTTTTTTTTTAAAATAAAGCTTAACTTTTAGTTTTTATTATATTTTTCTTACTACTACCTAGCTTTAAGGTTAGGTTATATTTATTTATAGTATAGTAGTCTATTTAATATTTCTAGCTATAGCTTTTTTAATTACTATTAGCTACTATATAATTTTATAAAGGCTTTAGTTAATACTATTATCTATAGTATTACTACTATACTTACTATTACTAATTAGTAATTTTAATTTTTAGAGATAGGTAAGCTTTTCTCTTATAAATTTAGATTTACTTTTCTTTATCTTTACTACTCTTTCCCTAATATATTCTTTAATTATCTAGGTAATTTTATCCCTTTTAGTTATCTTTCTTATCCTATCTTTAGCCTTTATAGCTACTTTTTTTATTTTATTATTATTCTTATCCTAATATATCTATAATATATTAGGAAGGGTTTAGCTATCTATAGAGGATACTACTACTGCTATCTTGCTAGTAGTATAAATTAGTATACTTTAGGGCATAATTATAGGCTCTTTTTCTTTTATATTTCTTAAGTAAGTATTTCGATTCTTTATAATAAAAGGCCTTATTTAGGTTTACTATTATTATATTCATAGCTTATTTTAATTACTTTTTAGTTTAGATAGAAATAGATTTTTATATATTATAGACTAGCTTTAGAACTTAAAAATAACTAAGTATTATAAAGGTATTAAGAATCTTAGGCTTATAGAAGCCTAAGATTCTCTTCTTATAGTTCTATACTATCTAGTACTAACTAAAGCTTAGATAAAACCTAAGCTTATAATAAAAGTAAATTAAGATCTTTATTACTAGAATTACTTCCTATAATAAAACTACTAAAAATATAAGTTTTATACTTTTTTTTTAATATACTATAGATAATTAGAATATAATATAAATATAATATAAAAAACTATACTTAATCTTAGTAACTTAAAAATCTACTAAAAAAGTAGTAAAGTAGGGGTAGACTATTACTATTACTAGTAGTATAGCTATCTAGAGTATTATTAAGCTCTATAATATTAGCTATAATAAGTAATAACTAAAATACTAAAAAGTATATAATTAATAGAAATATAAATAAGAAATAAAGTAAAGTAAAAGTAAGGTAGGTAGTATATAGTAGTAGAGTAGTGTAAGATATATAATTATAGTAAAACTAAAGTAAAAAAAAAAAAAAAAAAAAGTAAAATAATAAAGAAATTGTATAGTAGCTAATATATAAAGTAAGTATTAGTATAGCTAGATAGTATAAAAACTATAATAGAGTTTATAAAGAAAGTTAGGGTATAAAACCTAATAAATACTAATATACTAATTAGAGTTTAACTTTTTTAAAAGTTATATTCTTAACTATAGTTTATAAAAGCTTAATATAATAAAAAGGTTTTATAAGTAAAAGAAAATAAAGTTACTAAAAGTAAGAAGTAAGTAAGAATAGAGGTATATTATAGGCTTAGGCTTTACCTAAGCCTTAGTTAGTACTAAATAGTATAGAACTATAAAAAGAGAATTTTAGGCTTCTATAAGCCTAAGATTCTTAATACCTTTATAATACTTAGTTTTTCTTAAGTCCTAAGGCTAGTCTATAATAATAGGTTAAATAGTATTTATAAACCTATAAAAAAACTAGGTAGTACTTTAAATTAAAATTTATTATTAATACTTAAGATATAATTAAATAACTTTTTTTTAGTATTATTTAAAGTTTAAGTTTCTATTAAAACTAAACTTACTACTTAAATATTAGTAAAAAAAAAACTCTATAATAAAAATTATAAAATTCTTTAGTATTCTATACTAAGTCTAATCTATAATATACTTAGTTAATACTATAAGTATATTTAACCTATACCTAATATATATAATAGAAGTAATAAGTATTATTATATTACTTAATAAATATAAAGCTATTTTCTTACTATTATCCTATAGTATAAAGTAAGTACTTAAACCTATAGCTACCTTTTATAGATTCTCTATAATAGTAGGGTACTAATTCTAGTCTTTATAGCCTATTCTAGTTAGTTATGTTTATGGTAATTATACTTTTTAACAGTAAGCGGTACGCAAGAACCTTCTAATTGAGGGATGCTAAATAGGCTGCGGTTTACAGTTGACAAACTTGATACTGATCTGGAGTCGTGCACGTTGCTGGCAGGGTCGCAGCGGCGGAGTTAGGAGGAGGTCATCGGCCTGCGCCGCCACTCGGTTGCAAGGCTAGCATAGCGTCGCGCAAAGCGTGTGCAACAGGGCCAGCATGGCAGCAGGCTGTTTGCAGGACCGTCGTCGCCACCTTGGCAGTGTCGTCGGGCTGTGGCGGTCCTGTCTGAGGAGCCAAGCTCGCACGTCTGGTCACGACTGTGGCGCCCCAAATGTCTGGAGCGCGATGCTGTTTGGGGCCAGCGGCCTCGGTGGGCAGCGACAGCGCCGCGTCATTGGCTCTGCGGCTGCCCTGCTCAGCAAGCCCAGCTTGCACAGCCCGCTTTTGCTTGCGCGGTGAGCCCTCGCGATTCGATAATGCCGGGCAGCCGCGCGAGGCTGCCACCGTCGTACGCAGCCGTGAAATTGAGCGCTCCTCTGCTGGCTTTCTGTCGAAACTCCCGCCGCCCGAACTGGAGCGACCGCCCTTACGCACTCCATCGACCGCGCTGTTTTGCAGCAACGCCCGTGGCCAGAGTTTGCGACGAGCAGCGAGGCCCCAAAGTCCGCGACCCGCCTGGACGTGCCAGCCCGCGCCTGTCCTTCAGCCACAACATCTCACTATCGCTGCTGCTCCGTCATAGGCACCACCAGCCATCCTCAGCCATCCTCAGCCATCCTCAGCCATCTTCAGCCATCCCCAGCGCATTCCCGCACTTGGAGGTTCTCCACACCACTGCGACTGCTGTGACTGCTGCGACGGTGCTTGGGTGTGCGCGCGCCTCCACCACCGCTCCAGTGTCTTTTTTCCCGCCCAGCGCACGCCTGTGCCACTGACAGCCCCTCTGCTCGGTGCGCCGAGGCGCCGCCCGCCTGCTCAGCCCACAGCCTGACGCTCTCGTCCGCTAAAGGTGCGGTACCATCCATCCGCCTATCGCTGCCAGTGCAAGCGCCATCGCGACCACCGGGAATCGCCAGTCAACCCAGCTGTGCGCGCTCTTTGTCAGCTGTATTGGAGCCGCGTCTCTGCTCGGCGCTTTATCTCGTGTTTGTCTGTCACGGCTGTCTACGTTCAGACTGCTCGTCGCCGCCATCGGAGTCTCGGACCCGCTCCTGCAACTGATCGCACTTGGGAGACGCACCTCTGCCGCTCAGTCGCGAAGCTGGCACTCTCACCCACGCCGCTGTTCTGTCTGAAGTGTTGACTTTAGGCGATCCGGGATATGAACCGTCATCTGCGGCCAACTGTACTCTTGCAAATCAACGCGCTTGCATCCTGCAGTGCCAACCAAGGTGCGTAGACCCACGACGAATCTAGTTGATCTGCCTTGGTGAACTCTTCGCGCTGACGAGGCTCCTGAAGACACATAAGGCGCGAGCTCCGGCCTTGCCACTTCGCGTCCCATGGCTGCCTCAACGCGAGCAATCACGCCTACACATAGCGGCCCCTTCAATGCCCCCATTCATCCCCCCAATGCCCCTTCCACCCCAGGATCCACGGCGCGCACTTCTGGCGGTGCCACGTTCGGCGCGCATCTCACCAAGTCCCCACGCGGACTATCTCCTCGACTCTCGCCTCAGCCGCTCACTGGCGCGGCTGCTCTGGCCGACGAGCGACGACTTCGAGAACAATCTTCGAGACATACCAGCCCAAATCCCGCAGTAACTGCGCTGCAGAGCTTGACGGCGAACAGCAACCAGGCCATGAGCCGCCCATCAGACGCGCCCAAGGCTGTAGCACAGATGCCTTCACAGGGCGAGCGAACCACGCAGCCTCTAGTTATCCCAGAAAACACAGGTCTGACGGGCGACGAGATGCAGACCAGTCCAGTGAGCATTTCCAGCTTTGGCGACGTGGAAACAAATCCCTTGGGAGCCCCTGCGGTGGAAATAGCAAATAGCCCTACAATCCATTCAGGACAAGAGAGTGCGCTACAGCATCACTCTCAACACCACCATCAATTAATTGCGCCAAATCCTAGCGACAGTACGGGCAACCGCGCATTCACATTTCCTGGTCCGTTGCCGCCAGAGCCAGACCCGCGCGCTCCCGCTCGGCAGATGAGCCTTCCTGGCTATGGACAGAGTATCCCCAAGTCGCCATCCACGAAGCGTCACAAGTGCCCGTATTGCTCGACTGATTTTACCAGACATCATAATCTGAAAAGTCATCTTCTGACACATAGCCAAGAAAAGCCTTACGAATGTCCCACGTGCCAAGCGCGGTTTCGCCGTTTGCATGACTTGAAGCGCCACACGAAATTGCACACTGGTGAGCGTCCGCATACCTGCTTCAAGTGTGGCCGCAGATTTGCACGTGGAGACGCGCTCGCACGACATAACAAAGGTCAAGGTGGTTGTGCCGGCCGTCGATCTAGCTTTGGCATCGATGATGACATGGGAGATGGCAAGGGAGACGATGGCATGGACGGCGTTGTATACACTGGCGAACCAGACGGAGACGGAGACGAGGACGACGATGGTGCCCGGAGGGTTAGTGAGCCAGCGCGTAAGAGGCAGAACACCGGAAACTCTACGCAAGGTTCGTATCATGCTCACTCTAGCACATATCCGCCTATTGCTGCCAACCGAGCCTCATCTGGCCAGAACAACATCCCTCCATACTATCCAGCTCCGTCAACACAACCAACTAACATTTCGCCCAAATTAGCTCCATCAAGCATCTCATCGATGCATAACTCAACTCCTACAAATGTGTTCGCACAAGGGGGTATGACTGAGAGTCCGAAACCTCTTTCGCCCCGCCAACAAGAGCAACGTCGCTTGGGCGCACCAGAAGCTAACATGCATGGCTCGCGTTCTCCAAGTCTATCCCACCATATTCACCAGCAAACCTTTGCCCGCAGTCGGGGTACGCCACCTATGCAATTGGCTCCCCCGAATGCCGCTGGCCCGCATCTGCCATCTTTGCCCGGGCTGAATCTCATGACCTCTAAGCCAGGCCCACAAAATGGTAAAACTAATGGTCCAAGCATGCTTCAACACCAGGCCATGACCGCGCCCGGATCTGCATCTCAGCCGGGTAGCATATCAAGTCATGGAGGCAGTGGAGGCAGTATGCGCGAAGTCATGGGCAACCAAGTCGATGTTTGGCAATACGTCCGAGAAATCGAGTCTCGAATGGCGCGAATGGAGAGGGAGCATAATGAAAAAATTGCCACGCTACAGAACGAAATAACTACGCTTCGTGCTCAGCTGGCTCAGCAGCATGTCAACAACGCGCAAGCTCAGCAATCAGGCCACTAAGATTGCTATCAGCTATCCATGCTCGATATAGCTAGCGCTATGTACAGGAAACAAGAATAGTTCACACATTGTGTGCAGGAGCATTCGATTTTAGATGTTTGTCGCGACCTTACTTGGATACTTAGCCCTGGCGTTGAGTGGCGTTCATTACAATAAGAGAAGAAGAAGAAGAAGAAGAAGAAGAAGAAGAAATGGGTTTGGGAATTGAGGGACGGATCGGGCACCTGCTACAATATTGGACACTTCCAAGCAGACCTGGCCGCAGGCAAGAACGATTAGGAGTACGTCTGGATGATACCCATGTGGTCGAAGTGTCTCGAAATTATCGTCGCTAAACTTTCTTTTACTGCCTGACCTTTGAAGTTCGTACAGTATTTCGCTCACCAAGCTACTTCATGCTGTTTTGTTGTGTCGTTTTCGTCAGAAGCGACGGAAATTGACACGGCTTTGACCTCGATCACCTTGTTCTTCGTTATTTTCATCGCATGATACCTGATGATATCGGCTCAAGATGTGGTGGAATTGCGCATGGCTATAGCTACCTATATGTACCTGTACCTACATGTAGGTAGGTAATAATTTGAATCGATAAGACTCCGGGCTGAACACCATGATTGACGGTCTGATGAAGGCTGACGTGTACATATACATATGTGGACACCCTGGAGCACAATAAGAATCAATTACACCCAGAGTATCAGCATCGAAGTCCCAAAATGAGAGGCGTTGACGTTGACAGCAGTGTGGCGCAAGTCTCACGCTAAACCTGAAATGACGGCCCCATTACACGTCACCTTTGGCAGGGCGCAACTACAGGCACTCGGCACAAACGTCGACACAGTCCCTGCTCTGGTCCGCACGCCATCCCTTCTCACTCGAATCCATGGTTTGATCCTGGATAATCTTGCCACCAGGACCGCACCACAGACTGCAGATGGCACCCACCCTGCCTCGCTGAAAGGCGCAAGGTGCCCTCTGTCTGTGCCCAATCGAGGCTGCCCATAGCCGCGCTCAGGTGCCCCGTTTCGTGGTCAGGCCGTCACACCGAGACTTACCTCCACCTCCCAGCTGGGGGCTCGCCGTTATGCTGAGCTCCTCAGATTCGCATCGCCGCCGACGCAAAAAAGACCCGACCAGCGAGCGCACCAGCCCTAAGAGCAAGGACCGTGAGAGAGAGCGCGGCAAGAGCAGCAAGTCACGCAAGACACGATCATCAGCATCTAGAGAAGACGGCACGGAGGAGGACTTGGCCCGCGAGACAGCAGAGCGAGTGCGCACGTCGCCATCGTCGTCACGCTTGTTGCCGTCGCACAAGATGGCCATCGTGCCTGAGATGGAGCGCAGAGGCTCGCTCGGCTCTGCGAATACGTCGCGTGTCAGCCTGCCGTACCCAACGTTGTCCAAGACATATGCAAAGGAGAGCATCTACTCGCGCGAGCCCATCGACAAGGACAAGGGCAAGAGCGCCACGAGCCTCGACACTACTGCCGGCACATCGCAGACCCCCAACTCCATGCCAGCACTAGCCACGCCTACCAGAGCCGCCCCACCACCGCCTCCTCCTCCTCGGGCGCCGCCTAGCCCGCCACTTACCTCGACCACAGCTAACGATTTGCGGAAGACGGCGAGCGCCAACAGCATGCGACGAAAGGACGTTGACGCCATACACAAAGACCTGGAGGCTGGCCGGCAAAGCGTCGACAGCGGCACCCGCATGACCTACCCGGCTGGGCCGCGGCTGGCATCGCGATCTAGCATGAGAGACACAGAGGCTGATTCCGACACAGAGCTCACCTCCACGACTGGTTCACAGCCCAGTACCATTCGAGCAAAAACACCTCCACTGCCCCCTAGGACCAAGACAACGAGCCCAGCAGGCGCACGACTTCGCAGCAACACGTCGACACCGGTCAAGTCCAAGTCGAAGACTCGTCCAACGTCAGCGTACACCATTGACTCGGAAGTCACTTCGGTGCTCCCGGATCGCACTGCTCAGCTCCATGGTCCTTCGCCTTGTCACTCTGACACATCACCGGCTTCTGTAGTGGACTCTTCGCCTAGAACCCCCACTCAGACCTCCGTGCTACCATCACTACTGTCCACGGCCAAGGATGATTTTCCCGTGATAGATATCATGACGGAACCGATCCCGCGAGGACCGTCGGTGGACCATGGCTTTGCCGAATCCTCAATGGCACCCCCACCACCTCCACCACCTCCTATTATGACCACCGACGCTCCTAGAGTCGACTACCTGCTTCAGAATGGAGGATTGGCCAAGGCAATCCCACGCAGTCTGCTAGCAGCCATTGATGGAGTTCCAGCCGCCACGTATTCCCAGTACACCACGCCACGTCTCTCAGGGGCACAGGCTCATGATGTGCGTTCCTTCTTCAAGCCTCTTCAAAATGTCCTTAACAGCTACAACACTGTCATGGACACGAGCGGATCTCTCGCAGTTGCTACTGGCTACCGCTCGGTTGCTCGCCGGCTACTAGATCGACTCGAGAACGTCTTTGCGCGGAACATCTCTGCCGAGCATTGTCAATGCATGATGTGTTTCGAGCAACCGCTAGCCGATGAGTCGGCTGGTATTAATTGGGGGGAGATCCTTGAACTTGTATCCGGCCGATGTGAACTTCCAACATGGCCGCCGTATGAGGACGGCCCCGGAGCTGGCCTTGGTATATCTTCAGACCTCGAAGCGCCGTGTCAAAGGATTGATGTTGATGTTCCAGAGCAGTACCGCGAACACTACGAAAAACAGTCAAAGAAGACTAAAGTTGCAGTCCAGTCTTGGTTGTCGGATCAACAAGAGACTGTACCCGAGGATGCGGATGATGAGACACTGACATTCATCATGTTGACTCGTCTAGAGCAACCTCAGCGCCCGCTCTTCTACGCTCTTCTCTGGGGTCTTGACAAGCTACCAAATCCACGTACGCAGAAGCCGGAAACAGGTACTCCACCATACCTCGCAAAGGCTGGCTTAGCCCTGCAGCGCCTTTATCGACTGCACAACACGCCCCGCGATCAGCTTGTCGTCATGTATTTGATTCAGCATCCCGTCATGCACAACATGCTTGCTACACTGGCTGCAGTCACGAAGCATGAGTGGGAAATCCTGGTTTCTGGACGATTCGATGGCTTCCTGTGGTCTGGTATGGAAGGCGTAACAGACCAGAATGCAATCCCTTCCCGCACTGCTTCGAGAGGCATGCCTGGCCAAATTCCTGCTACTGAAGGACCGCAACGTTTCGCTTCACCGTTTAGTCCTAATCGATATGGCACATTTAGTCCAAACTTTCAGTCCCCTGGACCTAATTCCCGACCCGGGTCAGTACAGCCAGGGTCTGCTCGACCGCCTGGAGGTGCACCGGTCCAAGTCGATGAGGAAACAGAGATTGCCGTCTTGGCTGAGATAGAACGGGAGATTTACCTTGGCATGGAGGCTATGGAAGATGCGTTTGAGCATCTTCACAATCAAGCTGAACAAGTACGAAGGCGACTACGAGAACGTGCAGCTGCTTTGTCGATGGTCGCGCAATCACGACGAGGCTCCTCTATGGATGGCATCGAAGTCAGAACTGACACACCCGCAAATGTTCGCGATAATGATGAAGGTTTCGATGACGCGAGGAGTGAGATCGGTCCAGATGACTCTGCCAGTAACGTCAGTCACAACAGGCGACGTAAGGCACATAGGGCTCGAGAGAGACGCACACCTGCACCGGTGGAAGAAGAAAGTGAAGAGGAGGTTGCGCTAGCAGAACGCATACGAAGAAGGTTCAACTAATGTCCGCACGTACCTTTTTTTCGTCTTTCATTCATCAAACGAGTCTCTCGTCACATCGAAGTACGTATTGAGTCTTACGTGTGTTATTGCATATCTTTTGGGAGCATGGCGTGTCGGAGTCGTACCAACGCCACGGACGAATTGAGCTGGGGCAAACAGCCTTTCACTATGTTAACGGCCGAAAATTATGGATACCCATGATATGAGGATGTTTGATGCAGCTTAACTATTTATGCACTTGCACTTTGTACATATTTAATGAAAGCATTGATTTCCCTCTGAGCACCGTTCACTAATCGGAGGTCTTGTTTCCAAGAACAGAGTTGACCTCAGATAATTTGAGCACACTTGAAAGAAAATGAGCTTTGTCTTGGAAGGGTAGAGGATGGTCAAGCAAGGCAGGATTGCGTACATGGCTAGTCCGCGCCATCCTTCTGACGAGCTCAGGACTTTGATGCTGACATGAGCGACCAATGTACGAGCATGGATGGAGCATTGCTGTAACATCATAAATTATGCTAATATCAACTACCCTTGTTGTGAAACTATCGTGACCTTTCTCAATCCGATCATAAATTTGTTCGTTCAGTAGCACGGTCCGTTCACCTAAACTCTATGTTATTTTAGGAAAAAGGTGGCAACATGTCACTCAAGTGTCAACCATGTTATCTAAGTTGGGACTAGTTCATGATTGACCGAGGTTATCCTATAATTGGCTGACCTGTCTGGAAAGATGGGAGCCAAGCCACAAGAGGGAATAATCAAGCTTAGCTCGCCCCACATGGCCATGCGATGAGTCAAGCGAGGTGATGACGTGACAAAAGAGACAGTTGTGCCAAACGTTTTCCGATTAATGCTGAGGTTAGAAACATATTCTTTTGTGCCCTGGGTGATTAAATACCAACCCAATCACTCTACTTGGTGCTGCACTACGTCTGATACACGCCATCACTATGGGAGAAGAGTTAGAACTGGACACCATTGGACCTGTACAAGAGATTGGAAAGAACGTGCCATGTAATCAGGATATCATCGGAGGGAAGCGATCGTTTCTGTCACGCAGTGTGCCAACAACACAGAATAAAGGAAGTAGGAGCAAGCTACGTATGGCAGCTATCATCACCGCGCTTTTTGTCAGTTTACCTGTTGTTCTGAGCATGTAGCGGTCATAGTCTTGTTCGGATCTCATCCTGACATGTCACGTAGCTTGCTTTATTTGTATCAGCTCTCGACGCCACCATTGTAGCTACAGCAGCGCCTACTATATCACGAGACCTGCACTCCGCTGCAGGGTACACTTGGATAGGAGGCGCCTATTTACTCGCAAACGCTGCCAGCGGACCAATATGGTTAGTATCCTCTGAGCTGATTTCTTATCATCACTGAAGTCTCTCCGTAGGGCTAAGCTGTCTGACATATGGGGACGTAAGCTTATTATGCTCCTCGCCCTCGCTATCTTCTTCGCAAGTAGCGCGCTATGTGCGGAGGCTACTACAATGGAAATGTTAATTATTGGGCGAGCATTTCAAGGCACTGCCGGCGGAGGGCTCATTCTGTTAGTGCATGTTTGCATAAGCGACCTTTTCAGTTTAAGGACAAGGAGTCTGCTTATGGGCTTTACCGAGGGAATTTGGGCGCTTGCTGGTAAGTGGTGATCCGAATCTGCCATCGATTACAGAAGCCGATACTTGTAAAATATGCTGATGGAAACAAAGGCGGTGTCGGCCCAGTCCTCGGGGGTGTCTTTGCAAGCTTGGTGTCCTGGCGATGGTGCTGTAAGTGTAGTTCCTATTTGATACCAAGTCTCGCAGAAGACGCGCTTATGATTAATAGTCTACATAAACCTTCCCATAAGTGGCATAGCGTTTCTCCTGATTACTATGTACCTTGATATTCAACACGAACATACTTCCTTCTTGGACGGCATCAGAGCTGTCGATTGGTTGGGCATTTTCACATTCCTAGGCTTCACGCTCATGATTCTACTGGGCCTTGACTTTGGCGGCGTACTTTTCCCCTGGGACTCCGAAAAGATCATTGTATTATTGGTTGTTGGCTGTCTCATGATTGTCGCTTTCATTTACAGCGAATCGCGAGTGGCAAAGTATCCTCTCATCCCCATGACGCTTTTCAGGCGTCGCACCAACGTTGCTACGTTCGCAGTTGTCTTCTTCCATGGATTTGTAAGTTCTTCCTCGATTTGTAGCATCAATTGCTCGATGACTTTGTTGAGGTCTAATAAACTACTAGGTGTTCATTGCTGCTGAGTACTACATGCCGTTGTATCTTCAATCTGTCCTTGAAGCCTCTCCGCTCAGGTCGGGTCTACTTCTGCTTCCATTCATCGTCACTGGAGCTGTTGCTGGTGTTGGCTGTGGTTTCATCATTCACCGTACGGGTCGCTTTCGTGAGATCATGTGGGTCGGCACATTCCTCCTTACGATCGGCTTCGGACTTTTTATCTCGTTTGATGCATATGCTACGACCGGAAAGACTGTCGGCTTCCTTATAATTGGCGGCATAGGCTCGGGAGTATTGTTCGAGGCTCCACTTATAGCTCTCCAGAGCCAAGTCAGACAGCAGGACGTGGCGAGTGCAACTGCGACTTTGAGCTTCATTCGTAACATCGCGCTGTCCATATCGACGATAATTGGCGGGACAATCTTCCAGAACAGCATGAACAGCCAGGTGAGACACCTGGAAGCTGAAGGCTTGCCAGAAAGTATACTACGGCTTCTTGATGGTGACAGCGCCATGGCGAATGTCATGCTGCCTGCGACGCTGAACAATCCAATATGGGAGCTTGCAGCAAAGAAAGCTTTTGCTTATGCAATGCGTAACATGTGGATTACCTACACGGTGCTCGCGTTCTTAAGTTTCGTGGCAAGTGGCTTTGTGGAAGTAGCGGCTTTGGGTATGGAACACGTTGAGACTGTTACAGGATTGCGAAAGGAGCAACACGGGGATATTAGCTCAATCTGATCTATTTGTATAGTTCCATCATGCCTTTGCTGTATGGGCTACAGGCGGGATGCGTAAAACTACCGCCAATTTAAACAGCATGCTGATCTCTCCACCACGAGGCCCTGTGGCATGCTTGTGGTATAGACGACATACTCACATTATAAATTCATTGTGTCGTGATGATCTAGGGTAGTGGACCATTGTCTTGACTTTCTCTGGTGGATATGCCTTTTCTGTCGCCATATTTCTCCTCTCTCTAATGTTTAGCCCTAGCTGACAGGTCCTCCACTGAGCATGCTTCTATGGGACATCCACATTCAACTGACCACTACGATCAAGCTTCCATTATCATCGACCGACTTTGATGTTAGTTCCCTCACCTTTAGGCGTTACGAGCATTCTTGAATGCTCGTCGCTCGTGCAATTGGAGTTGTCCTGCCGAGATGTTAGTCTAGTTTCGCACTTCTTCTAATTTCATACTTATTCACTGACATGATCTGGATCCCATGATTGATGATTTCGACGAATACGCCTTGGGGACAGCGTCCTCAGGGGCATTTGATGATTCACCGAGTAACACTTTCAAGAAGCCAAACTTGTTGACGACCACGAGGGGAAATCATGGCTTCTTACGCCATGTAATCCTAGCAGTTGCGGCATAGCTGCAGCAATGTAGAGAGCCCGTGCTGTTCGTCAAGCAACCATGATGATACCAGACTAGATATAATCGGACGACTAGTTCGACGATATGGGCCATTGTCTGAAGGGTGGTACAGTAATGTGGTGGAAGCGGAAGGCGAAAAACAAAATAAAGGCAAATTGACCATATCGAGACTCCAGGAGGAAAAGTACAATAGAGAGAAAATGTAGCAAGTGGGATCATGCATAAGGGGAGTTGTTGAAAGCTTCAAAAAGCCAATCTTTGAGTGGCTGTGACAAGCCAGCTTCAAAATTATATCTTCTGTGGAGTGAATGCACTTGGACGCAATGTAATGCTCTGTACCGGTCTCGCCTTAGAGATACATGGTGCTTGTAGTTCTCGCTACTCACACACTTGTTCGTGCAAATCTGACCAGAGGCACATGTCGTTGAGACGTTACCAGCTACGATCCTAGTTGTCACTGCCTTGCGTTCGCTCATCGGACGGTCATGGTCTTTCCTTGGTTCAAGAACCTCACAACCACGCATCAAACCATGTGATAGCTTGTACGAAGCTGGCCTGCTTTGCGTATGCCTGTTGCGGGATGCTCTGGTTGACGCGCACGGCGAATCCATGAGGTGCGCGCGCATACAGGTTGGATTGAAAGGTGATATTTCCGTTATTCAAGATGTTTTCTGCTCGAACCTTTGCCGATGCATTGAAGGAGGCATCCAAAGCTGTTGAGTTAGTTCAGCATCGCCCAGAAGTTTTACCAAGTAGCAGAAGGCTTTGTGGTGAACATGATACTTACTTCCAGCTGCAATGCTTATGGGCCTTCGGATCCCAGCAATCTCAACCTCGGAGAGACTACTCGGATGCGCAATAAATCCAATGTCAATGCCGCCGCTCTCTGTCAAAAATCTAGGGACATATTTGCCACCGAAGCAATAGCCTACGCCTCCAATCTGCTCAACCTGTAGCTCATCGCGCATGTACGAAATCGTAGTGTTGATGATGCGGTCTATCTCCGGAGTGGGATGGAGCGCTCGCCATTCGGTCAAATTGAGACCTGCTTCTTGCTCCGCTACCGAAATTGCGTCGCCGGCAAAAAGGTCTGGCATGATCACCAGATAATCATTTGCGGCCAGAGAGTCGGCGAGCAGCTTGTTCTCGAGCAAGGGAACACCAAAAATGTCGGTGACGAAGAGAATAGCCTTGCTCGAGGCGTTGGTGCCGGGCGGGTACGAGTGATATATTTCGACTAATTTTGGTCAGTAATGCGCTGGGCCCCAGAGACCAGCGACGATGTAAGACGCACTTCCGCTGATATTCCTCAGTTGACCGACGGGTACACCGCCGTTGCGCACTTGGTGCGGTGCATAGATAGCCGCAGATGCAGTACTCAGGCCGGCCAACGCAATAAGCACAGGGATTCTAGATTTCATGTCGAAAGTTGTATATACTGCAATTGCGGCACGGCTGTCTTTCGCTCCTGTGTACCGCAATTGGGGCGATGCACCCATTTGTACCTCCATCTCCTCCTGCCTCTCTAGGCCTACGGATGCCAAGATAGGTGATCTGGGCATCGGCAGGGACCATCTTAAATTGTACAAGGGATGACAGCCCTAGTGGTTGTTGCGTTGGTTGATTTGCGGGACGATTGGCTGTTTTCAGCCCGTTGCTGTCCCGGCAAGAGCACGTTGATAGCCGATGAGCACACCATTTGGCAGAGCTTCGCAATCGTCTACGCAGGCCAAGCTTTCCGTGTGACAAACGCATCGCAGTCCATAAGCTAAAGTGCAACGTGCTTCCACATCGGTACGCAAGAGTTGACTTTCAACGTGGATGAGCCCATCGACGAGCAAGTAGAGTAGGTATGCATCAACATCGGGCCATCGCAGGAACAACGACAGAGAATTTTGACAATCCGTCTGTGGCCGCAAGATGGAAAAGTCTACAGCACTGTGAGTACTAGTTGTCACATGATCTAGACACGCTCGCATTGCAGTAATGCTCCTCATGCATTGGCCTTTCCGTAAGAATCTAAATATGCCCCAACTGAATCAGACTTGTCGGCACGTCCAAGGGAATCAAGGTCAGAAATCTGCCTAGTTTGTACAGTTTGAAAGTTATCTGTACTGTACATAGCGGGTCTACTTATTGGCAATTGAGGGGACAAATTGTACCGTGACTTTGTCCGAGTAAATTGCGCGGTAGTGCCCGAGCCTGACAAGGAAGCTTGGCAGATCACAAGTTTGATTTGGACAAAAGATTACATGGGAGTAAACCGATTAGATCGAATCACTGTTCTAGCCGTAAGTACTTTAGCCGTTGGCGTGGCAGATCTTTGGGCGTGCATGCACAGAAAGTGGCCTTAGGTACATGGTGTTCATTCTGACAACGTTTGACGGTGTACAAGGCTTGCATAACCGGAACGCGTTTCGAATTCACCTCCATTCTCGAGATGGTCCGAATGAGAAATGTGATCAACGAGCAACAGGCCAAACGGGAGACACCGCCAGGATCACGTGACGCTATGAGCGAAAGGTATTGATTACACAAGATAAGCTATAAGAGGAACATTCCAATTGTCGACAGCATGCATGGCATGGCTATTGGAAGCCCGCGCTGGTTGCGGAAGCGTCAATAATTACTTACAAAGTCGCGAAGGCTCTGCTCAGAAGATGCGAGCACAGAGACGCTTCCATGCAGGCCAAGTCTTCATCTCTTCACGCTCCTTATTGATCAGGTCCCAGTCAAGCTCACGACGGCCAGTGTCAACGTCCATCTGAGCTGTTCTGAGCCAGCCTTCATGCTTCCAGAGATAGCCAGCAATCCAGAATGCAATGACAACGAAGAAAGCCAGGTAAGATTGGAAGAATTCCGAGGCAGT
Organism: Coniothyrium glycines; assembly: GCA_025742365.1. NCBI lineage: Eukaryota > Fungi > Ascomycota > Dothideomycetes > Pleosporales > Coniothyriaceae > Coniothyrium > Coniothyrium glycines. The sequence goes on from JAMXIJ010000011.1 coordinate 20,278, forward strand.
ACCTGTGGGTCCTACAGCACCGATGGGCGAAATGGAGGTGTAGAACTAGAAATGATTAACAGGTGATCAGTTTCGAACAAAAGGTGAACAGGCTTACCTGAGCGAGAAGAACAATGACGATAATCAAAAGACCGAGCCACGATCCATAGACACCAGCAGCAGCCCTGAAAGGAATCTCGTCCAGGGTGTGGCCATGATAAGCCCACGCCTTGCGAAAGCGAATGTGTGCCAAGCAAATAGATCCCCAGGTGAAGAGAGCAGCCATTCCAGAAAGCGAATAGAGCCAGTTGAAGACAGTGGTAGCGGTGGTAGCCAAGTTCATGTAGCAGAGTGCGCCCCATAGCAGGATGAAAGCAACAGAAAACAGGGGGCGACCACTACGATCAACATAAGTGAAGAACTTGGGGGCGTAGCCTTGATCAGCGAGGGCAGTAAGAGTACGGGATCCACCGTAGACACCGGAAACACCAATGGAAACAACAGAGACCATGATCACAACGTTCATGAAGCTGTCGAATCCTATGAGGCCAGCATCTTTACCGGCAATGACGAACGGCGATGTATTGGCACCACCGCCAGCAGCGCCGAGCAGACGCCTATCATCATGTCGAACAAGAAGACCGACAAAGGTCAAGCCGAGGACGTAGAAGAGAGTGATTCGCCAGAAGACCTGACGGATGGCTCCGGGCAGAGACTTGAGGGGATTCTTGGTCTCAGCGGCGGCCAGACCTACGAGCTCAGTACCGGAGAAGGAGAAGGCAGCGGTCACGAAGACGGAGCAGAAACCCTTGAATCCGTTGTTGAACGCGCCAGGATCATACCATGTACGTGCACCCCAGTATTCGGAGTATATGCCATTGCTTGGGCCCCCACCGAGGACGAGGACAAGAGCAATAATCATAAAGACGACGGTAGCACTCAGCTTTAAACAGGACGACCAGAATTCCTCCTCAGCGTAACCGAGAGTACCGAAGATGTTGATGACGACGATGAAAATCCAGAAAATGGTCATCCACACGGCGATGGAGACTGTCTGGGCACCCTCCCAATAGTGCACAGTGACAGCAGCAACATTGAGTTCGACGGGTAAGACAATTGCCCATTGCATGACGTAGTTCCAGCCCATGGCGAAACCCCAGGATGGATCGATGAAACGGGTAGAGTAAGTGTAGAAGCCTCCAGAGACGGGATACATGACAGCAAGTTCACCAAGGGCGTAGACTGCAGGAATGGTCAGATAAGACAGCAAGGAGGGCGCCAAAATGGGGGGAACCGGAGGGGAAGGGGAGGGGGGTGGAGTACATACCGACGTTGAAGATCATGAGACCCATGATGGAGAAATCGAGCAGAAGAGAAGCAGGACCCTGGGGAAGGTGTCAGCAAGGAGCGGAATCGAGTGCAGGGCCGGTGGGATGGCAAACTTACACCTTGATTCAAGGCTTTGCCGGAGCCGACGAAGAAACCAGCACCAATGGAGCCACCGATGGCAATCATATGAAGATGGCGCGTCTTCATGGACTTGTCGAGGACGACGAGCGGGCCGCCCTTGGGACGGCGCTGGAAGGACTGGAGGTTGAGGCCATTGCGGGTGGCGAAGCTCTCCTGGTCGCGCCATTCTCCGGTGACCTCGTGGGTGTCGGACTCGACGGTGGGACGAGGCACGGCGGCCTTCTCGTCGTGGGCGGGCACCTTCTCGTGGTCCATGGCGGGCGGGGGACAGTGCTCAGGCAAGGAAAGAAGGGGAGTCGCAGTGACGGGCAGTTGGCACCGTGGGAACGGGGTGCTTTAATGGAACAAGCTATCAGCGGAGGGGGGGGGGGGACCGGCGGGCTGGAGACTTTATCCAGTGCTTGGGGAGTTGGCTGCTCGCGGCGCGACCGACAGGGCCGGGGGCGCACGGGCCCGGGGTGAGCAGGCAGCGGGCGTTCGCAGTGAAAGGACGCGGACGGCCAGGCATGGTGGGGCGGGGCGCGCGATAGGGTGGGCGGCGGCGTGGTTGGCTGGCGGGCACACGACCACGGCAACGGTGCGAGCAGGCGCACTGAGGCAGGGGGCGCTAGGCGCTAGGCGCTGGGGGGGGGGCGAAGGCGTCGAGGACAACTTGGACAAGCCTCTTGGACCTTCTATCGCGGGGGGGGCACTGCGCGTTGGCAGCAGTGGCGGGCGGCCGTCGAGGGTCCCGCCAGTCCCCAAGCGGCGCGTCGTCCGCGCGCTGATAACAGGCGGGGCGTGGCTGCCCGCCGAATGGCCCTTCTGGCGCCGCGCCCACCCTTTCTAGAACCCCTCGCGCCGCAACGAGCCCCCCGCCGCTGACACGCACCTGCCGCCGCGGGCCTAGCGTCTCTCCAGCCTGTCATCTCCGCGATGCTTGGCCTGCCCGCCAATCCGCCCGACGGGGGGCCTCAGACCGTCACACCTCTCCCTCGCCTTCCCTTTTGCGCAAGTCCACCAGGTGCTGCCCACTTGTCGCGTACCGGGAACCCGTTACAGCGAGTGCGTGCTCCCTCGTTGCACGCACTCTCGCTGCAGCCTGCACTCGCTCTCGTTGCACGCACTCTCGCCGCAGCCTGCACTCGCTCTCTCGTTGCATCCGCCTCCCTCGCCCTCTTCCGCCCTCGGTGCGCCGCTCTTATCAGTCGTGTGGGCCCTGCACGCTGCCACTCGTCATGGTCCCGCCAGCGGCCACGCCCATCTTGCCTGCACCGTAGTATGCCTAGCCTTGCAAGTTGCACCCCATACCCGTATCACCCAATTTGCCATGTACCTACGTTGCCTTGCAGCTCGCCGCATCCAATCGCCACCCTGTCCGCTGCTGGCTGCTTACTCTTCGGGCGTACCTCGCTAGGCCTTCCGCGTGATAGCCCGCGAATCCATCCAGCCGCGCTGCTGCACATGAGCTCGTATCTCCCAGACCAGAATCACCGGAATCCATTCGTCAATACCATGCTCCGCCTAATTAGGCATGTCAGCGCACTGTGCCAAGCCATCATCCATCCTCCATCCTCCATCCTCCATCATCCAGCATCCATGACCCCGGGACTCGTCGTCCATCGTCCATCGTCCATCGTCTTCTCCTATCGCCAACTAGCTCGGCCCCGTCGTTTGCTGCCGCCTTCCATCGCACCACATTCAGATTGGTCGCTCCTCCTCGCTTATCCCACTAGCGTGCTCCACTGATAACCACATGTCTGAGCGTCGGGTTCGCTCAATTCACACCACGTTACTGTGGCCCACTTTCTAGCACTCTACATACATACACACGCTCAATTAGGGTCGGCGCTGGTAAATCCCTCGCCAAGGCCGGACCCTTTGTATGACAGCTCGCCGTGACCATCATCTTCATCATGACAGATGAGATCGCTATGCTATGTAATGCAGCGACAACTGTCTGCCGTTCGTAATCCTACCGTAGTGCAGAGTGCATCGACAAGCTGTTCGCGCATCCATGCACGAGGACAAACATGTGAGCCTCAGGTCGCGATGGACTTTCCTCGGAATGTGCCTTGCGCTAGCTGCTTCACAGTCCCCGGTCCTCGTCCAAGCCGCAGTGGCACAACGATATGCACTGGTGACACCACGACAACGACATGGCCGACTCCACCAACGCAACGTCTGAAACTACATGTATGTAGGGGAAATCCTTCACGCAACATACATGCTAGGGTCATGCCTCATGAGTCAAAGCCATGTCACGGCAGAGAGAGAATGATAACGGATGCTGTACAATGGTAGTTGCTACTTTCCTCTCCCGCCCGGAAGAAGAATCACTATGTATCAACCATCAACACGCCTCGTTTGCACAAGACAATTGCAAATCTTCTAGTGTCCTCCACAATATCAAATACGTGTTGAAGAGTTTTGCTCCGGACCGCCCTCGAGCGATTAGGGCGAATCCAGCCAAGCCCAGCCACGATCCAGCCACCGACTCACTTTCTCTTCCATCGCGAGTTATAGGAAATGTGCTGTTGTCATTGCTGCTCGGCCCTCTGTCTCTTCACCTAAACACCATGCAGCTATGTACAAACTTCCCCGGATGTCATCGCCTCCAGATCCTCAAACTATTACATAATACCCCATATTTGGCCGGCTTGAAGCAAGCGCACTAGAAGCTCCACAGCACCGGTATCAGCCTGAGCCGCGACAAGCCGACAAGCCGACAAGACTGTCCACGATGCTGTCGGTGCGGAGCCGGCAGACAAACAGTCTTTACTGACCTGCTTCCACATCGCTAGTGCACGCCATAGGATGCTAATCCCGCTCAACACACTTGTGCAATGAAGCTGGCTTGTCATGATAGATCATTCAAAGTCACCTTAGCGCCCTTGCGCAAAGCGTCGCATCGGCTGCGCTTCTCGAATACCTTTGTTCTTTGTGCTCCTGCCAAAGAATTTTGCATTCTCGACGACAAGAAAGAAATTAACGCCCATCTCCCCGCATAATCAACCAAACTCTACCATGGCGAATGCAAAGCAATAGATCTGCGTGTAATGAAAATGGCTCGATCGTCAAGTTGGCGTCCCGAACACGTGGTGGTACTGGTATTATGGAAACTTGGAGGCTTGAACGTAACGTAGTTGAACAAGTGATATCTCCGTCGAACTGATATATCGAGGATGAAAATAGCTGGAATGGAAATAAGCACCGAGAGGCTATTCTCCCTTAGTACATGTAGGCAGTAATATTCCATCTCCAACGTCCCAATTAGGAGACTACAAGGACTCTCAACCGTAAGTACTGTACTTGTATAGGACTGTCCACACCTGGATAGGTAGATCCGCTCGCCACAGCGAATGCAACCAGCCGTTGTGCCAGCATGGATCCCTGCCACTGGTGTAGTGCCCCAGTGCAGCTGGGAGTCAATTGGCGCCGTCTGTGGTGGGGAAGCTGGAAGGAAGGTGGGAATACCAGTATTGTCCTGTCCTGGTCGCTGGTCCTTGTCGGCTGCAGCGCGGATGATAGCGTGCAGCTTTCCGCTGGGGAAGCGACGGAAGCGGAGCGTCACCTATGCCGGGGACTCTCTCTGCGCCTATTCGGCCTCGAGTCAGGAGTCAGGACCCGTTGTGCGGCAGCGCATACGTGCAGGCTAGGTCTCGGCGTCGGGGCTTCCCCAGTGTCGTGTCGACGACATGTCGTCTCTGCCAGTTCCACCTCGATGCCATCGTGAACGCGCGCCCTCAGGTGCCCCGCGGCCGTCTCCCCCTGCCGCGATGCCGCCATCCCGCTCGGCCACGCAGCCCACGCAGCCCACGGCGCCATGCAACACTGCGGCGAGCTCGCGCAGAGTGCCGCTGGACAAGCGGAAGCGCACCGAAACCAGCTGCGACAAGTGCAAGTCTCGCAAGCAGAAATGTCGAAAGGAGCCGGGCCAGGAGTCGTGTCGCTACTGCCAGCAGCACCGAATCAGCTGCAGCACGACGCAGCCGCGCAAGAAGCGCCTCTATGGCAGCGTCCAGGGCATCGGCGACCGCATGGCGCTGCTGGAGTCGCTGGTCAAGCGGCTGGTCCCCGACGCCGACGTGTCCAATGCAGAGGCGCTGCGCCAGCTGGCGAGCTCGCTCAACGTGCCCGTGGCCGAAGCAGCAGCGCTCGGCGAGGCTGACAGCAGCAGCGAGCGCGACGAGCAAGACGCCGTGTCTCTGCTGCCCGATCAGCAGGGCTCGGTCCAGTTTGTTGGCCCGGCCAGCTCCTTCTCGTTCCACGTGAAGCTGCGCACGCTGGTGGGCAGCCGCGCGCTGCGTGAGTTTGTGCTGTTTGGCCGAAACGCAGCAGACGACGCGACCGCGACCATGCACGAGGCCGCCGACGCGCACGACGCCTATGCCCTGGCCGTCCCCCATGCGCCCTCACACTCGCTCCAGGGCACCAAGGCGCCCGCCGCCCGTGGCCCGCCGCCCGCCGCGCCCGACGCGTCCAGCCTCGAGCTGCTCGTGTGCGCCTTCTTCGACCACATCAACCGCGACTTTCCCGTGCTGCACGAGGTCTCCTTCCGCGCCGCCTACGAGCTGTGGCTGGCGGACCCGGTGCGCGCAGACCCTTCGTGGCTATGCAGCTTTTTGTGCGTGCTGCTCCTGGCACGCCGCGTCGCCAGTGTCGACTTTCCCGACGAGCAGGAGCGCGCGTGGTGGCGGCGCGTGCAGACGCTGCTGCCCGTTGTCATCTTTTCCTCGAGCATCACTGCGTTGCAGGCCATGCTGCTGGCTTCGCTGCACCTGCACAACACCAACCACCGCGATGCCGCGTGGAGTCTGACCGGCAGCGCGGTGAAAACAGCCTTCGCCATTGGCCTCCATCAGGACAAGGTCGGCACCCACCACACGCCCCGCGCCAGGGAGCTCCGCACGACGTTGTGGTGGACGCTGTATGCTTTCGAGCAGATGCAGGTCTCCTCCTACGATCGGCCCAGTGCCATTGAGCATCCGGGCTTCAAGACCAACCGCCCTCCTGAGAGAATGCTCGGCTCGCCCACCTACTACCCGCCCGAGTATTGCTTCTGGCTCCACCGCCTGCTCGTGCTCCTGGGGTCTGCCTGTCGTGCACCCAGAACCGTCCGGACACATGGCCCAGATGAAGCCTACCTTGGTCCCCTGTCCCCTGCTGCCGGCGTGCTGCGTGAGCTTCAAAGATGGGCAGATCAGCTCCCCCGGCATTTGCAGCGTGAAGCAGTGGACGCATCCTCGCCCACCTATCTACGTCCGCTCCTGCTGATGCATGCCATGTACCACTATACCATCATTGTTCTCTGCCGCTCTGCACTGCTTGCGCGCGCCTCGATGCTCTCCAAAGGAAACCAAGACGCTGCCAATCCTGCGCTTGTTGCCATGGCAGAGACTTGTGTCGAATCTGGGAAAGAGCTATCTCGTATTTTGCTCAAACTAGACTCGGCTAGCAAGTTTGACGCTGTCACCTGGTGCGATATATGTACGTCGGCACAGTGCAAGGGTACTCTGTTCACATTGCTTACCGTCCTAATCAGGGTATTCTTTGACCTCGAGCTCGATGCTTGTCCTCGATCTTGTTTGCATGAGGAGAATGACTGGGTCAAACACGTCGCAATCACGCGTATTGCTTTCCCAGCTTGCAGATCTGGCGCAGCGTCACAGACACAATCCGCATATACCTGGCACATTGGCCAAATTCGCGTCTCTTATTCCTGAGCTGTACGCAATGACTGATGCCATGATTACAGCCCCGGCCCCTGCTTTAAACGGTGAGGCACAAGTTGAGCACGTGGTGCCAAATGCTCACCATGCTCTTCATCCGTCCTCGACTGATTCGGCGCCATATGCGTACTTCCAATCAACTACCAACAACGGTGCATACATGCTGGCAGACAATTTTACAGGTCGCATGCATCCACCCGATATGTGCCCCGACGAACCCAATAACGCACTCGCCAGATATGATAGAAGTATGCAATCGCAATTTATGGACTTTACCATCAATACCATCCATGATTGGAATTGGGGAGATCTCGGCGGTTTGTTGGGAACCGAAGCCGTGCCAAATGCCCATACACATGCGCACCTTCCGCTCGATTCGTTGCCAGCAGGCTCGAGGTAGTATGATCTGGTGCCTGCTCAACACCCAGTCACCAGCCTCAAACCATAGCGTAGCGAGCGCTGTTCCTTCGTCACGATAAGCTGCGAGTAGTCATGCGCATCTATCCAAAGTAAGAATCTATTAGCCAACCTTGCACCGCAACGGCAACAGCTGTAGTAGGCGGGTCGTAATGGTCGCACATCATCAACCCCCCGAACTCTGTGCTCATCTCAATAACATGAGCTGCATGCCACCTGTCCTTTCTCTACTAACATGCCTGTGCAACGTCGAATTGCAATCCCATGTAGCGATGCACACATTCGTTGCTGAGAAGGCCAGCCCTAGGGGCGCCTCCAGCCCATGCTTGTGGTGGGACAAACCACACTCGCCTTGACAGCCTGGTCATATGAAGTCTGACACCAACGTATCCACTCTCATTCTCCTCCAAGAGCAGCCACATGAGAACATCAGGCATTTCGGCTTCCTATCCCACTAGCCTTTGCTAGATGCATTAGAAAACGACGTTGGCGATCAAAGCTCTCCTTCTAGCAACTTTGTTACCTAGGACTTCCCGTCTTAACGAAGAGCCTAACACGAGCAATCCTTGTTCTCACGCACGCCAATTGAGCTCGCAGACTGGAAAAAGTCCTCCTGACCGAGTTTCAGGCGAGCTATAGGTTCCACCCGTACTCCGGCGAGTGCTGGTCAACCTCATTGTCGTGTAGCTAGCCTTGCTCGGCAGCGTTGGAATTGTTCGTAAGCGCGCAGTTGAGCAGCATGCCTTTGGTTCTGTACTAAAAAACTTACATAATATCTAGACCTTAGGTCTAACAGCAGGCATGGAGCTCTAACGTTCGATTACCGAGTAACAGTCAACAATGTAGGCACTCTATGGTGTCATTGTGGTACTCGAGGGCTACTCTGCTTGCCATACCATTGATCCTCATCATAGCGCTAGAAATCATGTAAAAAATGTCTTACCGCGGCGGCGGCCTTCTCGGTGTGATCAATCTCAAGCGAACACAGCTAAATATTTCATATGCCCCAGCCATAATCATGACGTCGACCAAGCTTTTATTTTCAACTCATGGCTTTAGTCTCGGTCTCGTGGACCCTTGTGTGCAGCTCAAAAAGCGCGCAGCAAGAGCCAAAATCTGCGTTCCAGACACAACAATAATTACATCAGACTGACACCTTCTAGATTGCTCTGGGGAATGAGCGCTTCGCAGTCTGCGACTCGATTTAAGGCGTAATGCTTGCTACATTCCTCACTGTCGTTGTCTCAGGTCTATACACCACGAACGCTGTCGCTCGAGATCTTCATCTTGAAGAAAGCCAACTTAACGCATTCTTGAACTCTTCAAAAATCTTTGCGTACATCAAGGCTTCTATTGCGCGGACCTCTCTGCTAGCTGCTTGCGGTCTGCTAAATGGTGACAACTCGTTCGGCATTTCCGACTCGTTGGTTGTGCCTATAATGTCCATGTCACGGCCTACTGTGTACCTCAATTTGACATCGATTGCGGTACAGATTCCGGTACAGCGAGCCACTTCGAATTGTAATCTAGTATCGCGAGATCACGTAAAAGTGGTATACCCGAATGTGGAAAATTGTATCCATGCTCTATGGCCAGAGATCGTGAGAGATGACGGGGAAATCTTCATGCACAGGTACAGGTTCTCGAAATGACAATTTGAGTCATTTTATTCCCTGAAGAATGGACACTTTGGTCAGCGGTACACAGCTGCCCAGTGTAGCCTTGGAGACTGGTGTCCTGACACATGGGGAATTTATGGCTCTTGGTCGGGCAACCGAGCCAAATGTACCGATATCAACAATCTGTAATATGAGAGTGCAGGACGAGAGGCAGAGGCTACCATGAAATTCGCCTTGCCCAAGTTGAAGATCCAGTTACATTTGCTGCTAAACGAAACAGTGAGAGACTTAAGGACCGGCGGCAAGTCGCACCTGAGCCTGGGTCAAGTGTTCCCCGATGCCTGCTTTCGAGTAAGCACTTCGCTGATAAGACAATCAATAAAACTTCGATGGCCTCTTAAGCAGCGTTCTCTGGAGCAATGTCCCGACAGTCTTGAAAGAGCGGCTGCTGCAGCGTGAAAACTTCGGAGAGCTATAGACACGCATTCAACAAAAAATCTGAACCTCTTACATCGCACAAACACTGACATTGAATGGCCGGAATGGTTCTTTAACTACGGAGGATGGTATTATGAACTCTACTGCAGTCGATTATACCATTCGTCTTCAACAGAGTTTGGAATCAACCCGCATTCTACAAGGCCTCATGGCAGCCATGTTCATATGTGCGCTCATCTCGGTGTCAACTTTGCGACTGTCCAAAGTCCTGCCACAGAATCCGTGCAGCATAGTAGCTCAAGCTAGTCTTATCGTCGATGCGAAGAGTCTCATTCGTAATCTTCCCAAGACACTGTGGATGGAAGATAGGAACTTGAAGTTGCATTACTCAGCGAGAACGTACAGGATAAATCAGCTCGTTAGTGAAGATGGGCCAGAGCGATTTAGTATTGATTCCGACGAGAAGCCTCGAAAATTCCGAGATTGAACGAAAGGTCACTTGACATACGCGTACAAGTCAAGAGCTATAATCAAGGAACAAAGGTGTACCTAGTCACTCAGCACAGCGTTCAAAAAGGAAGAACAGGGCATCTTGAGTGTGCTTCGGCTTGCCCTATAGGAGACAGCGGTTGAGTAATACTGTCAAGGCAGTAGATGGGCCAGCGGAGCGAACGTGGTAAAGTTAAATTTTGAGACTCTTCCAAACACATTCTAGCTTGACCACTCTGGACAAATATACTCAAGAATCTTGGATTAGAGACCGTACAGTCTCAGATCTGCCTATCGTGTGATATCCTATTTTGTACGAATATCCATTCATGCGTGCACAACCAATCCGTAGCTTGTAACGCCATAAATCGACAGTACCACTCGGTGCTAACAAGTACTCTTCCACTTGTTGGTAAATTGTCCGTTCTACACCGTAACATATGGTTGAGATCCGGGTTCATTCGATCAGGGAATTGCAAATTGTCCGGTGATACTGCAATGGTCAATAAGGCACATGTGGACTTTCGTCTTGTAAACAATTTATTTGTGAAAGCCAAGGCGTTTATAAGTCGTAGATAAGACATTGACGTTATAACTATGGCGTCGAATATAGGACTATGGCCTGGCAGATTGTTCCGTATCACCGTTAGCGTTATCTAAGATGCCGCTTTTCCAGAAATACTGTCAAGGGCACAGCTATACAATGTTCAGCCGTGCTATACTAAATGACCAAAAACACACAATCACAACGATCGACTTTATTACACACTGATCTCCTGCGAGTTCTTTCTTGCTGCCTTTACAGCTGTCACGGACGTGTTTGCTTCACCTCTCGCCTTTGCGACCGATGGAAATGATAGCAATACTACTACCCTACTAAATAAACAGAAGACCGCCCCCAATTCTAAGAAATACTACAATGCCTTGCTTTGCTCTTGGTGGTCTGACGGTAGTGACTCTGCCTAATATACTGTGGGTGGGGAAGTAAGTTCTCTGTGTCATGGCGTAACACTGGCGTCATGGTCGAGCCAAAATTAAGATGTCTCATGTGTATATAAATTCTGTCTTATCTAATCGCTGAATCAGCTTTGGACAGCTGTACGGTGAAGTATTGTCACAGCTTGTATATCAGACCGTGATGACTATCAAGTCTATAGACCCTGTAAAAGTACTTCAAATTCGAAGTTTTCCGTCAACAAGCTGTACTTGTCCAATGTTTTGGGTCCACAGCTTCCGGTGCCAAGACCGTGATGCTGAGCGTCTAGCCTTACGATAACATCGTCCTTCTTTTTCTTCCTCAGCTCGTGCGGATGCTTCGCATGGGCGACATCGCGCATATCATAATGGCTGATCTGAAAGTCAAACTCCTTTCTCTTATTACCATTTCTGATGAATTGAGCATGTATACCAGCACCGCTACCATTCGATATCGTTAAGTAGCGTGTATCAGTTCGATTTGATGATTCTTGTGGAACCTCATAATCGACCCAAAGATCTTCAACCTTTGAGAAGCTGTAATTTCCAATCAATTGTGAGAGCTTAGAGTCACGGTATGACTCTCCGGGTCCTCTCCCAAACCAGCTCACTCTTTGAAAATCAGTTGACATCGATAAGACAAGCCCAACACGAGGTAGCGTACGAGGGAGATTATCACCTCGGGGCTCAGCAGTAACTTTGATGGACACTGAACCATCGACGCTAAAGGTGTACTCATTGACGCACTCAATTGACCACGATAGGATGGGAGGAGCGACTCGTTGATGTACAGTGACTCGGAACGATGAAGTATTGGGCTGTGCCCAGGTTACCCTTCTGGTAGACACCTTTGCTAGATGTAATTGCTTGTCTCTCCAATCGTATCCATCTTGAGGAATATCATTGTCGGTGGGTGCGCGGAAAATGTCGAGCTTAGGTGCAGAAGTGATGATCTCCGTTGAAGACTGTAACCACGAGATTAAGGTGCCATGGACAGTGTTGAAAGTCCATGTAGACTTCTCAGTCGAGATGATGAGGTTGTTATTAGTGACTGAAACATGAAGCTCCTTATTGGATAAAGCAGGCCGCTGTAGTATAGAATTGGGGACTCGAAGAATCTGTGCCGTTGCGATCTCGGAACCACACCTGAGCGCGGCTGTATCTTGCTTCAGCTTGAAACGTATATCGACCAAAATTTCGCCTTGCAAGTCAGGTAGCTCAGGAAGCTTGATCTCGAACGTGGTGCCTGGTGATACTCCCCGTGGGATATCTATAAAGCCGTTTTGTGGCTCCGAAATGCTGTCGTTCTCCGTTGTGAAGGAGTACTGACAATCAAGATGGTCCAAGGTGATGAAATCGTATCGATTGATGAACTTTGCCGTAGTTAGACAGGACTCGAGCAGCTGTACGGGTTCAATAGCCTTCTTGTATTCTAGCAGGCCAGCATTGGGTTGATGATCGGAGTTAACAAGCCCATCCATGACGAATGTCGAATCATGGACCTCTTCTCCGAAGTCACCGCCATATGCATAGTACTCCTCGCCAGTGATTTTGTCCTTGGTGAGCAGACCGTGATTCGCCCACTCCCATGCGAAGCCTCCTTGGAGACTGGGATACTTGTAAAATGCGTCAATGTACTCCTTGATATTACCTGGCCCATTACCCATTGCGTGAATAAACTCACAAAGAATAAGAGGTTTTGTGTTGCTTTTATCTTCGGCAAACTGGATAATCTCATCGACAGGAGGATACATTCGTGAGAACATATCCATGGTTTCAGCGAATATGTCAGCCTCGTAGTGAACAGGTCTGCTATCGTCGTAGCTCTTAACGTAGTTATACATTGCCTTGAAGTTGCTGCCAAAAAATGCTTCGTTTCCCAGACTCCAGATAACAATCGACGGATGTAGCTGATCTCGCTTAACAAGAGCTTCTGCACGATCGACATATGCATGCGTCCAATCCGGATTGTCCGAGGTCCATGCAGCTGCCTTCTTGCGAGTCAGGAGCTGACGCTCACGGAATGGTAGGTTGCGGTCCTCCTTGGAGAGAGCAGCGTCAGCTATACTCTCGAATCCATGGCACTCCAAATCAGCTTCATCGATGACCCAGAATCCTAGTTCGTCGGCAAGATCGTACAGCCTGGGATCGTTTAGCTGGTGAGACGTGCGGATTGCATTGATATTGTGGCGTTTCATGGTTAGCAAATCTTCTTTCATGAAAGCGAGAGGAATTGCCCGGCCAAAAGTAGGGTGATGTTCATGGCGATTTACACCGCGAAAGACCACTCGTGTTCCGTTCACTTTCAGTAGGCCATCCTTCATCTCCACCTGACGAAAGCCAACATGTTGAGCAATGAACTGCTTGCAGTCTAAGGCTACTACGAGATGATAGAGATTCGGCGTCTCTGCAGTCCACTTGAGTGGATTTTTGACAGGGAGGGTAATTTCAGTTGTGCCTTCGCTATTTGAGTCTGCATCCGTCGATGCTAAGACTTCTCTCTCGGCGCCCAAAAGCTTTGCCAAGATTTTGCCCGAACCCATCGTGGTGATCTTTAGCTTGAGAGTGGCATCGCAGTATGCCTCATCTAAGATTGTCTGGGCAAAGACATTCTCTATCCTTGATTCAGCAGGAAATCCCACCAACAAGACGTCGCGAAAGCTTTAGCAGTCAGTCAAGCAGTTTTGCAAGGTGAAGAGTTACGAACATTCCACTTAGCCACCACTGGTCTTGTCCCTCTATATAACTGCCGTCGCAGAACTGGTACACCCGCACGGCCAGAGTATTCTCACTGTTCAGCTTCACCAGGGCGGTCACATCGAACTCATCCGGATTCCGACTACCCTGAGAATAACCAACTTCCTTCCCATTGATCCAGACATGATAGGCAGCATCAACACCCTCGAATCGTAGTCGTATCTGACCGGTATTCATGCTCTCTGGGACTTTGAAGTTTCTGATGTAGGAGCCAGTCTCATTCTCGGTGAACGATACGTTTGGTGGATCGACTGGGAATGGATAGATGACGTTCGTGTACTGAGGGCCTTTGCCATGTCCCTGTAGCTGCCACATGCCAGGAACCGCAATTGGACTCCAATGTGAAGTGTCGTAGGAAGGGTCTTCGAATCCTTTGGTGGCTTCAAATGGGGAGTACGAATGTTGGAACCTCCATGTGCCCGACAAGCTATATGTCGTCGACTTGGAGACATCATATGTGAGGGCATCGCTTTCGGAATGATAGTTGTGAAAATATGCACGGCCTGGAATCGTGTTCCTGTGTAGGACGCTTAGATTGTTCCAGTCTGGCACACCTGTTGGGTGCTCGCCTGAAATCATGTTGATTGAAATGTGCAGATGTCTCGTCCGTGTTCGCAGACGTCGCTTCTTGTTCCTCTTGTCTCTTCGGTCTCCAATGCCCCACCAGGACCAGCGCGTGGTCGGCATTCACCAGATGTGGAAAGCCGTCCGACAGCACATCGCGACAGCCAAGACACAAGATGGCGCTGACGGCGAGTGGCAAGCGTTGCGCATTCACATTGGCGTCGCTCATTTTGGGTTGTTAACCGACTTAGCGGACAGACCTTCATCGACGCCAAGCCGTTCCTTGCAATCATGGTTCGTTACAAGCATTACGGCCGCCGTTCGATGGTCGGTTGCCTGCATCCGAAACATCGACATGATGATGTACGGGGGATCCTCGGGCGCCAAATTGTGCCGAGCGGAGTTGCGATGAAGGCTCGTGAGTCGTGACCAGTGAAGAATCTGAAGATCCGAGGCCAATTTCCAACCATCTCCAGAGTCCAGACCCACGCATAGCCAAGAATGTACCCCGCCAAGTGCTTGCTGCGCGAATCGAGCAAGGCCCGATGCAACGTTCGACGACTCAAGATGAAGAAGCAAGAACCCTTCATAGCGCGATGCACTAGTCTTCAAGGCAAATCATGCGCCACCAGCGCCGTTGGGGGATTCTATCCGCAACGAAAACGATTTTATATCTTGGCTGCTGGCGTAGCCGACCCGAATCAGGCGCCCGTTTGCTTGAAGCGGTGATTTCGCCGACGGACGAGCACACTTCACCAGACGGGTGAATGAGCCTTTCCAACCAAAGACGCGACAACGGGCATCGGAGCAGTAGGGAGCGATCTGATACCTCGGCGGATAGCCATGTGGAATTTGCATACTCTGCTTTGCGGAGAAGCTTGCAAGCGTATAAAGTGGCCCACAGTCTCGGCACCTTGCAATATCGTCACAAGCTACCACAGAACGACATTTTCCGCGGGTCCCTCTCGACCAGAATCAACTGTAGTAACCAACCGCCTTTCGGCATCTCAGAATGGCAGAGAAGCATGAGGATCTGAAAGGTGTGACGCACCAGTTGAGTGCAATCGACAATGACAATCCCAAGTCGTTCAATGTCAAGGAAACTAATGTTGCTTCCGTCGCTCTTGGTGGGTTTCCAGACTCAGGCTCCACGATGAAACTGACATTTTGTAGCGGCAGCTATGGAGGCTCAGAAACCGAAGCTCCTGTCCAGGAACATGTTGAAGCTTTACGGAATCATGGCTATAGGGTATCTCGTCTCAACGTTGAATGGCTTTGATAGCTCTCTAATGGGTTCCATCAACGCGATGAAGGCCTATCAGAACTCTTTTAACTTGACTGGTGAGGGATCCTCCACCGGAATCATTTTCATCATATACAACCTGGGCCAAATCGCAGCTTTCCCGTTCTGTGGCTTCTTCGCAGACGGTTATGGCCGTCGCGTTTGCATATTCGTGGGATGCGCGCTCGTACTGATTGGTACTGCAATACAAGGCTCTGCGCATGGCATGGGTCAATTTATCGGAGGTCGTTTCGTGCTTGGATTTGGCGCTTCAATCGCGTCTGCTGCTGGTCCTGCGTATACTGTTGAGCTTGCCCACCCAGCCTATCGTGGAACTATGGCAGGCATGTACAACAACTTTTGGTGGGTCGGCAACATTCTGGCAGGCTGGTAAGTCGTGGTTGCAATAAACTTTCCAGGTGTTCATACTGACATCGGAAGGACTACTTATGGGACCAACCTACACATGGCTGAATCATCATGGGCTTGGAGACTACCGACTGTAGTACAGTGCATCATACCTGGCATGATAATGCCTCTCATTATGTTCTGTCCAGAGACCCCAAGATGGCTACTGTCGAAAGACAGGCGCGAGGAAGCAACCGCGATAATGGCTAAGTATCACGGTGACGGTGATGCCAATTCGCCGATCGTTCAGCTTCAGCTTCATGAAATCACAGAGGATTTCTCTGCAACTCGGAACGATAATCCATGGTGGGACTTCCGTGAGCTCGTAAACACGAGAGCCGCTCGATATCGACTTGCGATGGTCATTGCTGTGGCATTTTTCGGTCAATGGTAAGATACCAAAGGATTGAAAGTACAAGTGGGATCTACACTGACTTTGTTTCAGGTCGGGTAATAATGTCGTCAGTTACTTCATGTAAGTTGTCCTGTCGTACTCAAGCATATAAGCCTGTACTGACACTCGAAAAAGGCCAGCGATGATCAAAGCCGCTGGTATTACAGATCCAGATAAGCAACTGCTGATCAATGCCATCAACCCCATTTTCTCCATGTTGGCAGCCATTTACGGCGCTACGCTTCTTGACCGTCTCGGTCGCAGGAAAATGCTCATGGGTGGTCTCGTCGGGGGTCTCTTCGCATACGTACTTCTGACTGCATTCACAGCAACTGCGACACCTGAAAATAACCTTGCGTATGGCACCATCGTTTCAATTTATCTATTTGGAATTTTCTTCGCCTGGGGCTGGACACCTCTTCAGACACTCTACGCTGTCGAGTGTCTCGAGAATCGAACTCGCGCGAAAGGATCTGGTCTGAACTTCCTCTTCCTCAATATTGCCATGGTAGTAAACACATACGGGATTGCTGTTGGCATGGAAAAGATAGGGTGGAAACTCTATCTCGTCTATATTGTCTGGATCTGCATTGAGATCATTGTAATCTTCTTCACTTTTGTGGAAACGTCGGGTAAGACTTTGGAAGAACTGAAAGAGGTGTTTGAGGCGCCCAATCCCCGCGACGCCTCGCTAAAGCGCACAAGTTATACGACCTACACTACATAGTCATTGCAACTTTACCTGCATAATACAATATCTTGCTGAAGAAAGCTCTGTCTGTTTGATAGTGTTTACGACAATGGTTGCAAAGTAGCTGTCGAGTCTAGGCTCCCCTTGACTCTTCTACGTAACGCTAACACTACCAAAGGATTAATATGCCAATATTGGTTTACACAAAACGAACACTAAGAACTTCACATACAGACTGTAAGCCTGTTATAATTGCTTTAAAGACCCCTGTATTCTGTAGGAGCTACTAGAGATGGATTCTCGCGAGAGCTATCCTGTCTGTAGGACGCAATTTTGAGGATACGCCCCGGTTACCGAACCATCATAACGTTCAACGTCTAGGGCGAGTATGAGATCTAGAAGGACACTCTTCGAACGCACGACAAGATCGGCCATGTCAGCCACAGCTCTGTTACGTGTGTTGGCACTTACTGTACCAACTGCACATGCTTGGCTATCTCGTGCTTATAGGGGTCGCATTAGTAGTAGAAATGAAAGCACATAGAGATAACAAGAACCTGTTCCTTTGCGGAAGATTATAAGTAGTTGGGTGCAGAAGCACTCTGTTTGTACAGATGTCTACCGGTAAGCTGGTTGCTGGTAGCCTAGGTCAAGCATTCGGACGAAAGAGCGAAATTTACGGATAGTAAAGATATGTTCAACTTCAGAATGTCCTAACAGGACCAAACAGGATAATCATGTTAGTAGTCATTTCATTAAGGTACTTAGGTTTACCGCTGGCTTGTGCGTTATTGCCCATAACGTCTCGCGCGATCCTAACACAGACGACAATATCCCAACGAAAGCCTGTTTCGTCCGCTGTATCTATATAAATAGTATTTCTATATCTTAATACGTTATAGCTACTAGGTACTAAATCTAAGTTAGTATATATAGTAAAAATAATAAATTATAGAGGATAGTAGAAGACTCTAGATATATAGTAATAAGCCTATTTTAAAAGAGACTAGGATAGATTATATATCTATAGGTTATATATTATCTATAGAGACACCTTATATTTAGAGTTAGTTTATATTTTTTTTATCTATAGATATCTTACCTATAAGGGGGGTAAGACCCTAAGGGTTATAGCCTAGTAGAATAAAGATAAATTTAATAACTTCCTAAGTAACTATTCTTTTAGAGATATATATAAGTCTCTAAAGTTTCTATTACTTTAGTAGCTTAAAGAATCCTATACTCTAGTATTATATAGCTTAGACGCTATCTAACTCTATCTAGCTAAAGAGTCTATTCTTCTAAAGGTAGAACTTTCTAAGCTAAGGATTCTAAATTAGGTATAGCCTATTATATAAGCTCCCCCCCTATATAGTCCCTTATACCTCTCTAAAATAATATATACCTTACTTACTTTCTCTTTCTCTATAGCCTTAAAAAAAAAAAAAATTATTATAATTTACTTTACTACTATATTTTCCTACCTTACTACTTATCTATAATACTTTCTTACCTTCTTTTCTATTATACTTATTCTTTATATATATAATTATAGCTTTTCTAATACTATAGACCCCTAGTAAAAAGTATAAAAGTAGAGATACTATAAGTTTCTTCTTACTCTAAGCCTAGGTTAGCTTTACCTAGCTAAAATTTTTCTTTTTTACTAATATTTTTATATAGTAGGATTCTCTATATAAGTATACTAATATCTAAATTCTCCTCCTACCTATTATAGAAAAGCTTAATCCTTATTACTACTCCTAATATACCCTTATTTTATATTAGGAAAATAATAATTATTTTTTTAATAGTAAGCTTATAAAGTCCTACTATTATTACGTTAATAAGAAGTTAGCCTATTATACTATATTTCTTATAATTTTCTTTTTTTAGAGTTCTTTACTAATCCTATTTTAGCTACTAGATAATATTAAGCTATATATTATTATAATATACTTAAGTCTAGAGAAGGCTAATAAGGATATATCTATAATAGAGATATATATATATTAAGGCCTTATTACTTAATTTATTCTACTTATTAAGGCTAAAATTACTATAACTAAAAGTAATAAGGCTAAAAGATATTATAATTAGCCCTAGCCTTAGGATCTTATTTTTAGTAGTTATAACTACCTTATTACTATTAAGGCTAATATTTAGTTACTTACTAACTATTTAGTTATAGTTTATAGTTCTTTTTTCCCTATTTCTTTTTTCTTTTTATTTTTTTTTTAGTTTTTAGCTAATATTTTCTAGTATATAAATAAGATCTACTATAGTATTTTTTCTTCTATATTAACTAATTTTAGTATTATACTTAAGTATACTCTAAAGGTATAGGTTAAAAATATAGGTATTAAGCTTAAGTATATTCTAAAGGTATAGGTTAATTATTTTTTTAGTACTAGTATTATTATTCTAGGTAGTTTTTCTAAAGATATTTCTATAGAGGTTAGCCTTTAGGATATTAATACCCCTCCCCCTATATTATACCTACTATCTAAGGTTAGTTCTAGTAATATAAATACTAGCTTTAGTAATATAGCTCTAAGTTCTAGTAGTAGTTTTTAACTAGGGTATAGGCTAAAGGAGTTTAGTTCTTCTTAGAATTCTTAGTTTTCTAGTCTATAATACCTTTTTTTTTTCTACCTTTACTATAAGCTAAAATAGCATACTTTAGTATAGTTTTTATTTATTTCTTTTTTTAAGAAGTTTTAGTTTATTTTCTTAGTAGGTAGTATAGGTCTTATTTCTACCTTTTTTTTCTATTTTCTCTTTTCTTTATATAGGTTTCTATTAATAATTTAGAAGTCTTCTATAGATATTTATTAGCTTATTAGGTATATTCTAGTAGAAGGTAATCTTCTTTTATCTACTAACTATATATTACTAGGTATCTCCTATATTTCCTCCCTATTTTCCTTATTCTATCCTCTTTACCTACTATATCTAGGTTTTTACTAACTATATAACTAGTATATATTTTTTATTATATAGTAAAGGTAGTAGCCTACTATTAAGAAGTTATATTTAGGGTAGTAGATAATTATAATATTCTTTTAGTATATTATAGGTAAATAGTAGTAAATAAAGGTTAGACTTCCTTAGATATATAAGAAGTTCTTAGGGTAGTCTTCTAGAGTTTACCTTACTATAAGTATATACCTTTATACTATACTAAATTCTTTAAAAATTTATATTTATCCTTATCTACTTCCCTTTTATTTTTTTAAAAATTTCTATTTATTTCTAGGTTATACTTTCTATAGTAGGAAGTATATCCTCTATTAGTAGCCTATAACTAATAAAGACTTTAGCTAAAACCTTACTAAAAGTTATTCTAGTAAGTCCTATATTAGCTTAGTATCTTTTTCCTATTTATCTAGGGCTACTATCTCTTAGATCTCTACTTCTAGTTCCTAGATTAATAGTTAATATCTTTTCTATTTTATAAGGTACTCTTACCTCTTTCCTCTCTCTATATTTTTCTATCTTTCTACTTAGATCTTCTCTACTAAGAATTCCTTATCTCTTTTCTTAGTTTAGATAACTACTAGAAGTTATTTATTATTTATAAATTATCCTAGTAGTAGATTATTAGGGCTTAGTTTTAATTAGTTTATATAGAACCTTAGGTAGATATTTAGTAGTATACTTAGCTTAACTATATATAGAAAAATAATCTTTATTACCCTAAATTTTATATTTTTCTAATTAAGCTTCTTACTTAGATACCTATTAAATAATATTTAGTTATATTTTAGCTAAACTTTATCCCTAATTCTTAGGTTTAGAGCTTCCTTTTAGTAATAGTTAGCTTATCTCTCTTATTTTTATTATACCTCTACTATTTTAGCTTATATAAATTCTAAAGTTTATTATAGTTTCTTTATAATAGTATATCCTTCTTTCTTACCTACTAAGGATAAGAGTACTATCTTAGAATTTTTTTCCTATTAGATTAGGTTAATATTATACCTATATATTAGAAAGAAGGGACTTACTCTAGTTAAGGTTATATTTTATTCTTTAATTACTATCTAGATACTAGGAAGTTATTTTAACTAGTTATCCTACTACTAATTTATATATACTTAGAGGTATACTTTTACTATAAAGTTTATTTTCTTAGTAGTACTATCTATTTAGGGATAGTTACTTATAGATACTTAGTATTAGATTCCTAGCTAATTATATAGTACCCTTTAAAGATTACTTAGAAACTACTTACTTTAGTTAGTTATAATTATATTAGAAAGCTAGTAATAAGCTACTACTTTTTTAATAAAGGTATCTACTACTATTATAGTTTCTAAGTTAGGTAGTAGAATTAGGACTATATCTTTACTTAATTAGTTAGTAACTACTATTAAGTATTAAAACCTATAGCTTAAGGGTAGACCTATAATAAAGTCTATTAAGATTTCTTTCTAAATCTACTTAGAGATTAGTAATAGTTAAAGAAGTCCTTATTTAAGTTCTTACTAGGATTTTATTTAGCTATAAGTATTATAGTTCTAAATATACTATTAGATACTTAAAGATATACCTAGCTAAAAGTAGTCTTTTACTAGTATAGTATAGGTTTCTTCTTTACTAGGGTAGCCTATAGCTTTAGAGGTATAATATTCCTTAATAATTCTTATCTATAGTAGAAGTCTTTTTAGTACCTATTTTCTTTTTCTATATATTAACTTTCTTCTATAGATAGTATATTTAGAAATAAAAACCTTAAGTTCTATACTTAGTAAAAACTATCTCTACCCTAAGGCTATAAATAACTAGGCTTCTTAGTATTATTTATTACTTTTTACTTCTTATTCCTAGAGTTTATTAAGTAGTATAGCTTTATCTCTTTATTCTTTACTAGTAGTAGCTATAAATACTATTATAGCTTTAGCTTTATTAGGGTTAGTTATTATTATCTTAGAAAAGGTAAAAAGATATAAGAGTTAGAATTTTCTACTTTTAACTTAGTTATTATAATTATCTTATAGAGTATCTTATTCTTAATAGAAGAGAGTGTCTACTTTCCTATTAGCTTTACTAGGTTAGTACCTAAACTCTATATTAAACTAGCTTAATAAGCTTACCTATTAGATATATTACTTTAATAATAATCTAGCCTTATAGAAGTATTCTAAGTTTTTATAGTTAGTAATAATAGTAAATTTTTATAGTAGTTTAAGGTAAATACCCTATTCTGTTAAATATTTAATAATAGCTAATAGTTCCTTATTATAAATAGTATAGTTTACCTCTACTTAGATATTTTTTACTAAGAAGTAGGTAACTACTCTTAGTTTTCTATCTTTTTCTATCTATAAGAGGATACCTCCTATTACCTATACTAAGGTATCTACTTCTAGTACTATTTCTAAAGATCTATTAAAGTTTATTAGTAATAGTTCTATAATAAAGGCTTTTTTTAGGGTTTTAAAAAAACGTTACTTTTTTTCTCCCTACTTAAAGGGTACTTTTTTTCTAGTTAACCTAGTTAATAGTATTATAATTTTAGAGAATTAGTTAATAAACTACTAATAGAAGTTAGTAAAACTAATAAAGCTTTAGACTCCTTTAGTACTATAAGAGGCTTCCTATTTACTAATAGCTTTAACTTTTTCTAGATCTATCTTTATACTATAGCTAGCCTAGATTATAAATCCTAAGTATTTAGTCTTTTTAATACTAAATTTACTCTTTTCTATATCTAGGTATAAGCTAGTAGCACCTAACTTCTAGATAATCTTAATAACCTTCTTTTTTATATTCTTCTTTAGACCTATTAGTATAAATTAATATATTATTAATATATATAGAGTATATATTATCTAGGTTATACTATAGGACCTAGTTAATATATCTTTAGAAAATACTTAGAGTATTTACTAGACTAAATAGTATAACTATCTACTTATATAGCCTAAACCTTATATAAAAGGTAGTTTTCTATTTATCTCCCTTAGTAATATAGATATAATAGAATACTTAGATTATATTAACTTTAGTAAACTACTTAGCTTTTAATACTTAGACTAGAGTTTCTTTAATTAATAGAAGTAGGTATCTATTCTTCTTTATAATAGTATTAAGGGCTTAATAATCTATATAGAATTAAAGACTCCCCCTAGGTTTCTTAGTAAAGAGTACTAGGGTAGCTATACTTAATTTACTTATATAGATAAAACTATAATCTAAGTAGAATATAAGTTCCTTATATAGGACTAGGAGTTTCTCTTTTAATATATTATAAAGAAAGCCCTAAGGAATTTTAGTAGGTTTACTATTCTTTTTAACTACTTTAATTATATAGTCTATTAATTTTCCTCTATAAGGTAGTAGTTTATTAGCTTCTTCCTATAGGAATATTTTTTATTCTAACTATAGGTAGTCTAGTAGTATCTTCTTTAGGTTAACCTTTTATTTTATAGATAAGGCCTTCTAAATATTAGCTATACTAGCTATAAAATATAGGCTCCCTTTATTCTAGTTTTTCCTAGTAGTCTAGGAATAGAAGACTTATAATAATATTCCTTTTATAGTAGGGTTAAACCTCTTACCTTCTTAGCTAATAACTTAAGTCTAGGATAAATATATAAAGATTATTTTTTTTATAGGAGTAATAGTAACTTTATTTTTATATATCTATAGTTAGCTAAGAATAATATTATACTTATAATCTTTACTAACTTTATAGGCCTATATATCTTTAAGGTATCCTTCTATATTAACAAAGAAGTATATAATATTTATTATTTAGGTTACTATCCCTCCTAGGCCTATAATAGGTCTCTAATAAATTAGTATATACTTTAAATAGTATAGGTTTATAAAGTTTATTATTATTAAACTAAATATTAAATATTTAGTATCTATTAATAGTATAGTTACTACTATATTATTTATAATAGTATATATAGTTAAAGGCCTTATATCTAGGTTCTCTTTATAGAACTATAAAAAAGTCTTAGATTACCCTTTCTATACTATACTTCTATACTCCTACTTATAATAATAAGTAGAAGTTATTCTTTTCCTAAGTTATTCTTAGTATTAGAGTTTAAGTTTATTTTATTAGGAGTTATTATAGCTATACTAACTTAGGTAGGGTTTAGGGCTAGGGCTATCCTATATTTTACTATATAATAGCCTACCTTTCTATAATATAAATACTAATTATTAGCTCTATATTTCTTTATTTCTTTAATAGAGACCTACTTTATATATATTTTTTCTAGCTTTAGGTTTCTTATAATCCTTATATTATATCTACTAGTTAGTACCTAATCTATCCTTAAGCTATTATTAGGTTTTTTCCTTTATTATAAGTAGGTATAACTTTTAAGTAGTAAATATTTTCTTTAATTTCTACTACTTAATTTATTATATTATATATAGTCTATCCTTAATTAGTTTCTACTATAATTATATAAGATTAGAGGTTATACTAGAGAGTACTTTAGTAATAGGCTTTTAGAAATTCTATATTCTTATCTTCTCTAGTATTATATATAGCTTATATAAAGTCTATATTAAAGTTTTCTAGCTACTACTTTCCCTATACTATAGTTATAATTCTTTTTATTACTTATTTAGTCTTTAACTAGTTACTAAACTATTAAGTTAGAAACTCCTATATCTTAGGAACTATTCTATCTAGTTTTTACTATAGCTATACTATAGTAATAGTTATAGTTTTATCCTTAGTTTAGTTAAAAATATAATATACTAGGGAACTAATAAGATTACTATTATAGGCTATCTTTACTTCTATCTATATTTTCTATATAAAAAAGTTCTTTTATTTTCTACTAAAGGTATTAGAATTAGGGATTTTAATATACTACTAAGTAAGGAGTAATAGGGTACTAGTACTTCTTTTAGTATTTTCTTAGTAAAAGCTTTTAACTTCTATCTAGAGTTTAGTAATAACTTCTAGTATTATATTAAGGTTTAGTATCCCCTACTAGGGGAAATTTAGGGTATAGGTAATTAAAAGGATACTAAGTTACTTAAAGGTTATAAAGTTATCTATCTCTTATTATTAGCTAATTTATTATTAGTAAGTCTAAGTTTTATTATAATATTTTCTTTATTAAAGGATTAACTTATTCTTTCCTAGAAACTTTTTTAAATCTAGGTAAGTTAGGAACCCTAAAAGGCTATACAGATTACCTCTTCTACTAGGTAGCTTACTATTTATTATTAGTCTATTATAATATTATTTTAGGAGTAAGTTTTTTTTTAGAACCTATTAATCCTTTTTAGGTAAAGTAATTAAATTTAAATATAAAGGGGTAAAACCCTAAGGGTTATAGCCTAGTAAAATAAAGATAAATTTAATAACTTTCTAAGTAACTATTCTTTTAGAGATATATATAAGTCTCTAAAGTTTCTATTACTTTAGTAGCTTAGAAAATCCTATACTCTAGTATTATATAGCTTAGACGCTATCTAACTCTATCTAGCTAAAGAGTCTATTCTTTTAAAGATAGAACT
Source organism: Coniothyrium glycines (assembly GCA_025742365.1). Lineage (NCBI taxonomy): Eukaryota > Fungi > Ascomycota > Dothideomycetes > Pleosporales > Coniothyriaceae > Coniothyrium > Coniothyrium glycines. The sequence goes on from JAMXIJ010000011.1 coordinate 45,977, forward strand.
TTCTAAGCTAAGGATTCCGAATTAGGTATAGCCTATTACATTATTTCCTACTAAAGGTATTAGGATTAGGGATTTTAATATACTACTAAGTAGGGAGTAATAGGGTACTAGTACTTCTTTTAGTATTCCTTTAGTAGAGGCTTTTAACTTCTATCTAGAGTTTAGTAATAACTTTTAGTATTATATTAAGGTTTAGTATCCCCTTATTAGAGGAAATTTAGGGTATAGGTAATTAAAAGAATACTAAGTTACTTAAAGATTATAAGGTTATCTATCTCTTATTATTAGCTAATTTATTATTAGTAAGTCTAAGTTTTATTATAATATCTTCTTTATTAAAGAATTAACTTATTCTCTTCTAAAAACTCTTTTAAATCTAGGTAGGTTAGGAACCCTAGGAGGCTATACAGATTACCTCTTCTACTAAGTAGCTTACTATTTATTATTAGTCTATTATAATATTATTTTAGAGGTAAGTTTCTTTTAGAACCTATTAATTTTCCTTAGGTAGAGTAATTAAATTTAAATATAAGAGGGTAAGACCCTAAAGGTTATAGCCTAGTAAAATAAAGATAAATTTAATAACTTCCTAAGTAACTATTTTTTTAGAGATATATATAAGTCTCTAAAGTTTCTATTACTTTAGTAGCTTAGAGAATCCTATACTCTAGCATTATATAGCTTAGACACTATCTAACTCTATCTAGCTAGAGAGTCTGTTCTTCTAAAGGTAGAACTTTCTAAGCTAAGGATTCTAAATTAGGCGTAGCCTATTATATTACCTACCCTATAGACTTAAGTTTAGTAATTATATATCTAAAGTTCTAAACTTCTAGATTAGTAGTCGTTAGGAAAATTGTATTATTCGACCGCACTTAAACGAGCTCAAATTCAGCTTAATTTGGCTAAGTAGTTTATTCCTATCCTTAGTAACCTTTTTATTTTAATAGCTATTTTTAATCTAATTAGTTATACTTACTTAGCTTATATTAGTCTACACTATATAGAAAGTTAGCTTGCTTAGTAGTTGCTTACTAAGCCTAGTTTGTTTAATAATTTAATCAAAACAGTTGAATATTCATGTAAAATAATTAGTCGGCGCGATGGTGCTCGGTCAGTGTCGTCTCATTCCAGAGGAGCCATGTACCGCTCCTCGTTGCTTCATAGCGGTACGCTCATAAGCCGGAGACATTGTGACAGGCGACGTCCTTCAAGCTGCATGATCGGTCAAACAACAGCAAGGTGTCCAATGACAGCGCAAGCGGTACAGTGAATGCATTGGAGGGGGAGAGGATCGATGATGCTGCTCGGTGCTCGGTGCTCAGTGCTCAGTGCTCAGTGCTGACCCAGGCGCCTCGAAGACGGGAAGGCCCAAGGCCCAAGGGCCAAGGGTGCAGGTCGCATCTGGGAGGCAGCGCCAGGCAGCGCTCCCGCAGCCCCGCGGTCGTCGGCCATAGGGCATAGGCCCCATGGCCATAGCACGCCGCCAGCCAGGATGGCACGGAGGGGACGGTGCTGGCGGTGCTGGCGGTGCTGGGGCGCAATCCTGGCTGGGAAGCGTGCCGCCGTTCCCCGGGAGGGCCGCCCAAGCTGCACGCCATGGAGGGCGCGGTGTGTGGGGCAGGCCGCAGGCCGTCTGGAGTCTGCACTGCTGCCACTGCAGTCTGCTGCACCCGCGCCTAGGGCCCTGTCCAGCCGGCGCCTCCACATGTCGTCTCTCAACGCCGCCGCGAAACAAGCTAGAGGAATGCGTAGACCCTCGCCGCCTGCGCCTGTCCTCCTCCTCCTTCTGTGCGACCGCGCCGCGCGACTCTGTTGGACATCACCAGTGCGGCCTGCCCTCGGCCGCCCTCAAAAGCCCTCTGCCTCGCCATGCCCGTCATGGGCACCGAGAGCGGCCATCCACATGCGCATCCGCCCCGGACTCCCCTCAGCGTCGCTGAACTGCTCGTCTCCAGACCGCCGCCGTCCGACTCGCCGCATCCTCCACGCCCGTCTGCACCACCGCCGCCAGTGCAACGTGCTGTCTCGCGCTCCACACCACCCGCGCCGCCTCCCCTCGCTGCTTCTGTACCCGCGACTGCCGCCCCCTCGCCCTCGCCCTCGCCCTGGTACCCCGTCAATCACGCGAGTAGCCCGCATGTGAGGTGAGTCGTCGTGAGCCCCCATGCGCCCACCAGCCATGGCCACTGACGCCCAGCAAAGTCCAACCACAACACATCTGGCTCCCATCTCAGCACCCACTCCTCAGCACAGGCCGACATTGCCTCACCCCTCCGCCATGCTTGCTCACCCACCCGCCTCTGAAGTCTCGCCCACGGTGCAAGACACACCGCGCCCCTTGACGCCCACCAGCCACCGCCAAGACTCCGCCATCTTTCACCAACAATTCGACTCTTCAAAAGACGCGCAACCCTGCGGTGCATCATCAGACGGGAACTCCTTCCGGTCGCATCGCGGTCCGGGCGACACCCGCGGTTCAACCACCCCAACGTCCATGTCCGACCCAACAAAGCCATCGTCTCCCCAATCTCTCCATCAACCAATTGCTGCTTCTGCTATGCAGACTCACGGCAGAGGACAGCCCGTTTCCCGGAGCTTGAGCCAAACAGCATCCACACATGCGGAATCCGACCTGCGCATTGCTCAGCAGTCTACGGCCGCCGAGCCTACTGTCAGCGGCAACACACGCCAGCAACGGTACAACGTGAGGTTCAACCAGGCCTACACTCCTGACAACATGCCAACATCTCAGAAATCCCGCAACGACCATCATAACCAGGTCTCTGCTTCCACCGCCACGGAACCCACTGAGTCGCATTCCAAGACCCCAGAGAGGCCGGTGACCGCTACATCGATTCAGTCCGCCCTCGCTTCCGTTTCACATGTAGAAGAGCAGCAGCATAGTGAGCAAAGACGCGATGAGTCCGCCGGCGAACGGTGCAAGTTTTGCCACGAACTGTGGAAGCGTCCTATTCCAACCCTCGGACAGTATTCGAACCATTCCGAGCAAACACCTGCTAAGAATACCGATGACATGGCCAGAAACAGCATGAATTTGATAGCTCGTCTACGAAGCTTTGGCACTCAAGCTGATGCCGCGTATGAACAATGGTGCTACAAACACAAATCTGGATCGTGCGCGCCTCCTGAGGGCTCCGAAACATCGAGTTCGCCTATAACACACTCAACCACGGAAAGGCAGCGCACAGTCACCGAAGACCCACGGCGAGACAGCAAGCTGACGGAAGCATCGTTGAACAACAAACGCAAATCCGACGTGCCTCATGACAACGATCGCCAGGTCAATCCCAAGTTCCGGAAAGTCGCCTTCAAGACGTAGATGGCATGATGCTGTATATGTTCTGTTCGTCGGGTCATGCTTGTGCTTGGAACCTCGAGTATACACTTTGAGCTTTGCTATGTGCATTAGGTTGGTGTTGGTCTGGATAAAAGGGAAGCTTTCCATATACCCCCATGTTAGTACGTTTTTGATGTTTCATTGTACATTGCCTTGAGCACTCTCGCTGTTGTTGTTGTTGTTGTGTTGTTTTGGTTCTCATTTCTCACGCTCCCGTTGGCAAGTATGAAAGACATGGCTTCGCAAAAACTGGCGTTTTGGAGGATTACGCTAGATATCACTGCATTTTCATACACGTACTTTTTGCTGGGGGCCTGCAACTATTATCTTGCTGTACCCTTAGATGCCATGGGGCGGAACGAAGCACGTCGAGCGGTATGCACAGTGTGCAGCTTGCTTATGTCTTGGTCACGATGAGCGTATGAGCGCGTTTGTTGCGAAGCTCTATTCATGTAGGTGGGTTAGTGTTATTATGGTTGGCGTTTGGATTGTCCGTCACTATAGTCAAACTCACCTCGATACATGGTCAAGATGGTGTTGCCAGTTTGATGTTTCAGACGAGTTTTGTTGTGTGCACTGCCGCGAATGACACGAAGCTGGCTGGTCCTGTGCCTGGGGGCGGCGTAGCGATGACAAACCTTAATCTGTCCAGGTTCAGAGTGCCGGGACGGCGTCGCTGAAAGTGGTAGGTAGGGTGGGTAGAGTCCCCACTCGAGCGCAGGGGCCAGGTTTAACGCGGTTCGGTACGAAAGTCAGTCCTCGTCGCGTCGCCGTACGGGAATCAGCGGATTGGCCCATCTCGGGCCACCCGTCCCGTACTTGGATCTGGATGAGCATTGCCCAGCAGGGATGGGCCATGTCCGTGCGGGCTTTGCTGTTGAAACACGCCAGATGGTGGCCCTTGTCAACATGTGCGGCACGATTGGGTTTGTGCGTCACTAGCTGGGCTGTCAAGTAGGACGCCTGGGAGCTCCGTGAGCCCATGACTGACGCTACATGATCACTCGCATACAGCTAAACGCGCCCTTGCGTTGCGAAGCTAAGCCTGGCCTTGGCAGCACACGGCTCGCGCTAGCCGCGCGGGGTCTCCCGGCCCGCCAACGCTGCGAATCGCCCCATCGAGCCAATCAAAGCATCCGCGCGACTTGCCTATTCCAGCAGGCACATTTGCGCTGCACCACGTGACTCTCGGTCCTGGGCGTCGCATCGTGGATTCGTGGTTGCATGCAGCATAACAAGTCGTCCATGCATGTGCGTGCCATGGCCCATGACATGATCGGCTGGAGCAGGGCGACCTACCGTTGGATCCCCCCAAGTGCCCCCTCCTCCTGGACCCGAGCATCGAACTGACTTCTTCCCTGCCTTGAACGCTCTGTATTTATAGGCCCGTCGATCAACGGAGCACACAGCTTCATCAAGTAACGGGCGGACGGTGCGGTGGGCAAGCAAGCCTCGATAGCGACAAACTCTGTCGGAGCTTCTAGCTCCATGTGGACTAGCACGTCGTGTCCTGCCCACACAGCTCAATCGTTGATCAACAAACCATCGCTGGCGCCTCCTCCTTTGATGGCCGACACGAGCATTGTTGTAACGCACATGGTGCACCGGAAAGCGACCTGGAACTGCTGTCTGCTGGCCATGGAGAGTGTGGGGCAGCTTCAGCATGAACAGTAGCACTCGACCTGACCACCCACCCACCGAACCCTCAAGGGCAGGCCTGACGCGTTGGCCACGGGCCGCCGTCGCCATTGTACCGGGGTCCCGCTGCCGCTCCATAGGCCCACGGGCCACAGTGCGAGGCAGATCCACCTCCAAATCCAATCCCGCGAATTGAGCCACGTCGACGGGCAAGGGGTTCGGAACTGTGCGCATGGACTGGAACATGTCACAGCTGCCTCCATCTCCACTCCTTGAACGAAGCTCTCATTTCACTTGCATGAGCGTCCATGTTGCACAGGATCCTTGCCGTCACACATCCAGGCATTTAGCTCACCGTGCAGCATTGCCGCTTTGGTCGTGACTCGTCTTTCCATACACGAGCCCGCTTTCCCGTCTTAGCAATCCCGCAAATCCCCATCGGTTGCGGATCGCACGAATCCCAACCGCTTGCCGCCGACGAGTCATTGCCCGCAAGCATGCGATTCGCTAGCCGGCTGGCCTAACCATGGAGTCATGGACGCATCATCCGGGTCTGCGCCTCTGCCTCTGCGATGCCCATGATTCAGCTTCTCAAGAACCGTCTCCGCGAGGCTATCACCATTCACCAGCCGGTACTTGTTCATTTCGCCCCCATTTCCACAGTCACATGATGGAATTTGCAGATGCGGCTCACCTGCCCCAGTTTAACGACGCGCACCATCTACAGGGACCATGGTACCCCACGCAGGTGTACGCCATTCGCCACGTTACTCCTCCCAACCTTAGAGAACAGACTTGGGAGAAATGCTTCCTGTTTTCACAATCCAACTCCGTCCATGTATCTGACTTGTGCAAAGGCCTACACAAATGTTGGATAGCTCCAATTCTCAGGATGATGTCACATTGCATAGCATAGAACAATCATGTTACCCATGTTATCTCCATCCGATCCGTTGCGCCATGACTGTTAGTAGTCTCTATTAAGAGTCTTGGTAGGTGACTGATATGTAGATGACTTATATGTAGGTGACTGATATGGTACATTGTCTATACCTACCGAGTAGTTGCAGGCCATGCATGTTCCACCTGCCTGGCATTTCAGGCAATACGATTATGGAGATGCTCGGACGCATGTCACTGCGCAAGACGAAGAACTGACGTTCTAGTCGGGCCTAATGGATCATAGCTCATTTGGCCAGCTTGTTTGCTCTTGTTTTTAAGCCAGGAAGGGACAGCAAGCAATGCTTTGAATCCTGTAGCTTAATTTCATCATTGCTCGATAGCGTCCTGCAAGAATGCAATGAAATAAATTCGAGTGGAGTCTTCAACCGTCGTTTGACCACGAGGGGTGATAGGATGCCCATCGGCATACATTCAGACTTGACGATCCTTGGCGTCTGAGTGCATGATTATTAGAAATAAAAGGCAAGGATAAATTTTGATTGGATCTCATATGGGACGTTTGTTGTCTCGGTGGGCTAACCGACCCAGTCCCACCTTAGCAGCTGTGTCCTAAATGCAATATTCTCTCAATCCTCGCATATACGTCAAACAATGTTTCGATTGGACGATTGACACAATCAGCTAAGCAAGGGTGTCATTAGCCGACAGGAGCCGATCGCGCCACCACCCGCCGTGCCGCCCAGATCGATGGCCGACAAGGGTCTAGAAGAAACGCATGTTTGCGCTTAACACCATGGCCGCATCATCGACTTTTAGCTTTGGAATATAAGCCTTGTGGGCATTGTAGATCCGATTCGCGACATCTCCAAGGCCCAATCGTGAGTCGTACCAAACTGCGGATCAGCACGCCCAAGTACGGTACACAGCCTACTCCTGTGCCCTACCGTGGTGACGGCGGGGATTCCACCACGCCAAGAGTGTAAGCAACATTCAACATGGGCGAGGTGCACAGATTTCTAGCCATTCCTGACAATTCTTGGAAGAGAGACAGAGAGAAATACATATATATATATATATATCTACACATATACTATATATATATGTGTGAGTGTAGTGAACTCCGGCTGCTGGTTGAGATGCTAACGATCTTGCCCGAATGCTTCGCGATTGCCACCAGGAAAAAAAAGAATCTCCATTCGTATGGTAGTCTCGAGAGATGATTCTGGACGTGATCGACTCTCTGTTGCTGGCCCCTTTGCCTTTGTCTCACAGTGCAAAACAAAGAAAATTATTTTGCGCAGCCACTAGTCACGTTCTGGAAGTAGCTGCTCGCTGCTATTTGGAACATGAGCAAAACGGGATGGTGAAGTTTTGGTACCACTTCCGAGTCCCGACATGCTGTCTTTTGCCGGACGTGGCTCCGACACGTTTCTGGAGCTCGCGGTTACCGCCGCTAATTTTCTAGGGTGACACCACTGAACGTCCTCATTTCAAACCATTGAGCCTATGAGGTGTGGTCACTGATAACGCATCAGAAACCGTCAGTGAATAACTAGGTATGCAAAAGCAAACATCTATTGTATCCCCGTTGGCAGGTCTAGCAGGTCCATTCTGACAATTTTAGTCTTGGCTTGTCCCAGATTAACCCGGAGCGGCGATCTCCAAGTATATTCTAGTGTTTGCTACTCGCCACGCCGCTCTTATCAGATTGGTATCGTATTCAATTAGTGTCGTGTACGTCACCCGATGGAATAAACTCCGCCTTTCCAAGACATGGGCTCAGCAGGGTGGCTGTTCCTTTCACACAGCGCAGAACATTGGAGTGATACATGGTGTGCTGAACATGGGCAAGGCAACGCAGCTTATGAGTCTCTTTTTCATTCCATTGCGTATCAGCATCGGTACCTCAGTCAAAACCGGTTTCATGAGAGTATAGCAAGCTCTTCCTTATGTGAGCAAGAATAATATCAGGTATTGACAATGTTATGACTTGCATTGATGCAGCAAGAAAATCGGAAGGATTTATCAACATGTCACCGGAGTGTTTAGCTTTTCCTCTGCAACAATGCGAACCACTTTGTAGAGATTTCCTTAACCTGATATTCCTTTTCCCCAAAGGGTTGCATAGGGTGCTTTCAAGCAGACTCTACGGAAGAATGGGCCAGAAGCTGTTTGATGTACTGCCTCTTGTCAGCTACGAGAAAAAGTAGCAAGCGTGTCTGAAAAGATGACGAACAAATCACAGGCAAGAGCTGCTCGAGGAACTAGTTTCAAATTCGCTCGTCACAGTGTCACTTCGTAGCGACCCATGTCAGTTTCCCTCATACCTAGCTGAAATAAGGGAGTACAGTCTAGGCTCCACTTTATGCAACGCATATTAGTGACGTTACATGCAAGGATCGACGTCTGCCTGAAAAACCTCGCAAACTATGTTGTTTCGAGGTTAGGAAACGTTACCGAGTACCGAAGCCTTGGTTGATGCATGATTAGACAAAAACTTTGCTTCATGCTATCCTATCCTATCCGGGCCTGGACTGTGAACAGGATGATAAAGGTTTGGTGCTTTGAGAGCAGCAGCATGGAGTGGCTGGAAACTGTACTGTGGTTTCTCTGCATACAGTAAGGCGGTCGAGTTGGTCGGGCCTTGATATGTCCGATTGCGCGATGATCCATTGATTTGCAGGTGTCTTGTTCCAATTGTCTCGCATGATGCACCACGAATCTGTCATCACCACTACCGATCGGCCATCTCGAGTATCAAAATGCTCGTTCCATACTAATGTATGTACATTGCTAACATCTGTACCTCTGCACGAATCGTTGGTGTAATCAGGCCCGCAGCCATGAGCTTCGGTGCAGCTCAAATGAGAGCCTAAAATATGACGTTTGGTAAGCACGACTTGTGTGCCAGCGTATCAGAAAGTGTCATGGGATGATGACTTCGCTTCACTGTGGATAAGAGGTTTTTGACAAAGGATCTGATTGAGAATGCTCCGTACAATCTAAATGAATGCTATGAGCATAGAAGAACAACATCAGACCACAATGATTGTTTCTATTATGCTAAGCTTCACGGACGATCGTCGCTATCAAGTGCACGCTCATCGCTTCGTTCCTAGATAGTATCAAGCAGGCGAGGCAGTATTGAAGGCATGATGTGGCTAGCTTGCTTGGAATTATTACAGCACTTAGTTGTGGTTGGGAAAGTTGCTATGAGCATATATGCCACCACACGAGACAGATCAACATCATGATCGCGGAGGGTCGGGATGGATGGACAAGCGCATGTAATCGGGGTGGCATCAGCACCTGCAACGAGGACTCATCAGATAACATCTCTAGATTTTTCGGGAATGCCGCAGTCTCGCTTTGCGGAAGCTGTATCAACGAAAAGAATGTTTTATGCCAGGCGCACAATAACGTCGCCTATTCTCACAGCCCTCGATCTTATGCCATCTCAATTCGTCCATTGTTGACGCAAGTCTGCGATGACGTTGGTTGTTCTCCAACCAATCAACCTCTGTAGACTCGTGAGATACTCAACACAAGCTTCCTGCTCTCGTTCATCAACAATGTATGCTCCGCACGCGCTCAAAATGTGACTACCCTGAAACATGGCGTTGGCACAATGACTGTTGCTAACTCCATAACCAATTGTGATGCGGATGTGTGTGCGAATCGTGGCATCCGTAGCTCTGCGCGCACGGACACCTGCTAAGCCGACAAGTGATGCATTAGGTGAGTATATTGTCAAGAGGATTTTGCAGAGGTGATAATACTGTAGTCCGACTGCCACTACGCCTTGTGTACAAGGTAATTCGGGCCAACTACCAGTGAACTTTTCGCCAGCTCCCGGTTCAACATATATAGGTGAGAAGGCCCAAGGTTTGGTACGGTACCATTCGTCGACTTCGTCGTGCAGATCCTTCCACTTGTCTTTGCTGATGCCGTTGCTAGTATTTTCAAAGACAGATTGGAGCACAGTGGCAAACAAGAAAATGATTCGATTTGCCCATGCCTCCTCATCGAACTCTCGAAAAACAGCAGAGTGGCGATAGTTGTCCAAACTGAGATTTAGTGGTTGCTGGGTGGTTAAAGAGACGTATATGTGTTGTCGCAAGGAGACCCAGGAAGCTGTTTCGCGGAGGCCACCATCAGCAGCGAAGGAAGATATGCTGTTGAGGATGCGAGCAGTACCTGCCCATGCTTGCGTTAGCGTGTGCAACAAAACAAGGTGCTTGCCTGAGTATCAAATTGACTCGTGCATACCAAAATGATGGCACTGCTCATCAGTCTCCCCTATCTCCTCATGGAGCCTAAGCAGAATCACAGCAACCAGAAAATTTTCGTCCCAATGTGCCAAGGGATCCTCAAGTGCAACAATGAGTGCTTGCAGACACTGGTCGACGTAGGTTTGCGACCAATCTTCCTCGACCTTTCCCATCAGCCATAGATGCCGTGCAGCCAAACCTAGGATACCATCGCGAATGACGGGAAAATGAGCAGCACGCTTTGGCACCTCCTTTTCAAAGAGCCGTCGTGCGTCGACGACATCTATCCAATCTGTACAATAGACGATGTAATGATGGAATAGGCGCGCTTCGTACTCATTATTGACCGGCCACTTGAGGTTCAACGCCGAAGAAGGACTGAATGCTGAAGAATTAAAAGGCGATATGTTGTTATTGTTGTTGTTATTATTGGATGTTAAAGGACTTTTCTTGATGACATGGGGAGATTGTGAAGGGCGCGGTATCGATGTTGGGCTCGGGTGGAATGCGGCAACTGATGGTCTATGATCCACCGAGGAAGATATGGTTCGTTTCCGTTGTATGGTGGTACGACTGTTGGTGCGAGTGACGATGGGTGGAGTGATGCCTGCGGGAGTGACGCCGGTAGGGGTAAGACCGGTGCTCAGAACATCGTGTATGGATGGGAGATCATTGTTGTCGAAGACAGGTACGGAGATGTCTGTAAAGGGGCCATTCTGCTGGTACTCGGACAAGTCAGCGATGCTGAAGGGCTCGCTCAGACTGTCGTTCTGTGGGAGTTGAGTATTTGACGGCTCGCCTGACGCTTGGGAGGCAAGGTCAGGGTCGGGTGCTAGATCCAGGGTTGTGCTGGTGTCGACGTCGAAGTCAACTTCGTCCCCGTCTGTGTTTGGGGCGACGAAATGGACTGCGACTTGGGTGAGCTTGTGGGATCATGGCCCCATGGGTGCATGCAAGGACGTACGTGAGGTAGGGATGCTGACCCATGTCTGTTCCAGGCGGAACTCGAGCGACTGCTCGGCGGAGCCAATGTCCTCACCGGCATTGAATTTGACGGCCTTGACTGGGCGGAAGCGGAATGCGTTGCCGCGAATGCATGGCTTCTTCCTCTCGGTGCAATACTTGCACTTGTCGGAGTCGCGCAATTTGACACCTGGGGACACAGGGAGCTTAGCGTCGGCACAGGCAACATCTCGGGCAAGGCTCGCATACACTTGATGTGCCGCTCACGGCAGGCCTTGCTGTGGTGCAGTGTCAGCGTGCTGGGGCGGTGATGTCATGGACGAGGGACTGACCATCCGCTGCGCTGCCTCATGGCTGTGCGACACGACACGACGCGGGCGAGGATGTGGTGGTGAGTGGGCGGACACAGGAGTTGCCATTTCCGAGGGCGGGAAACCGAACCCATTTTGTGGGGAGCGAGCCGTTGCCGACGTGCCATGTTACCCCGCAGTTGAACCGCCGATTTCCTGGGGTGCTGGGGCGATCCTGCCGGTCACGTGTCGCGGGCCCCGCCCGGCCGCCGTGTCTTCGCAAAAGTGCCGCCGAACCACCCACACGCCTACACGCCCACACGCCCACACGCCCACACGCCCACACGCCCACACTTGCCCATATCCGATGTCGCCCACACACGCAGCCTGGCCCAGACGCGCGCGCAAACATGGTAGCTCACCCCGGACCGCGCAGCAGTTTCAGAGGCCGGGGCACGGTTACTTGCCCCCGCGCTGCATGTCGCCTTGTTCGGCCCATGTCCAGGCGCTCTCCTGCAGACCTGCGGGCTCCCCGGCCAATTTCGACGCAGGCGGTGTCTCCAAGTCTTCGAAGTTCGGCGTTCTACAAAATACTGCTTCAAAAGGCACAAAGACTCGCCACGTGTCACGTGTACTGTAATTCCTACCGTATTCGGGCTAGACTCTCAGCACCCTTCTTCGGGAATCGCCGTACACAGTATTGACTGGCCTCTTCACTGCGACAACACATTCACTCCTCTCTGAAACATCGCCAGCAAACTCTTCACATACAACTATAATCAACAGCCTCCGTACTTTGTATAGGTAATCGAAAACTGCAACTGCTTTGCTGCTATTCTAGTGTCAAATTCCCCGCACGCTATGCATTGAAATTCCAAACAAAGGTCAAGTCCGCCATCGCATCTAGCCGCTCAGCTCCGTCTTGTGCTCCCTTCTCCACACCTTAACTGGCATCTCGCCCAGGATCCAGTTCATCGTCTCAAGCCGCTCCAGCTGCCAGTCTGGCGAACTCAAGGCGAAGCCATACCGTCTGAGCATGCTCGCCAGCACAACAGTCTGTTCTAGGTAGGAGATGTTACGGCCAATACATCCGCGTGCGCCTGCCGAAAATGCAAGGAAATAAGGCTGCAACGCTTTGCCCTCCTCACCCAGGAAACGCTCGGGAATAAACTTGTCGGCTTGCGGGAACATGCTTTCTTGCCTGTGTGCAACAAATGCAGACATGGCAACCGAAACCCCTCCAGGAATGTAGTCACCGAGAATGTTTGCCCCCTCCGCTGGTGTTTCACGCGGAAGGCCGTGTGGTGTGGGTGGGAAGAGGCGAAGTGACTCGTCGAGGCACGCCCGCAGATATGGTAGGTGCTTCACCTTATCATAAGCAACGACACCATCCTCCTCGTCTTCGTCGTCCTCAAGCGCATTGTCAATCTCTTCGACAACCTTCTTCATAGTTTCAGGGTTCTTGATCAGCTGGAAGAGGACGTTGGTCATGGCGATAGCCGTGGTTGCAGAGCCTGCATTCATCATAATGCTGACTTCAGCAACAATCTCGCCCCATTCGAGGTTGTTTGGGTGGCCGTTCTTGTCCTCCATCAGCGTCTGGAAGAAATCGTCCAACTTCTCCCCAGCACGGTAGCGTTCCAGTCGCTTCTGCGCAAGCGCCACAGGGATTCCTTCCCACTCCTTGGCAAGTTTGCCCATGCGATTATAGAAGGGGAGGATATTGGAGAGTTTGTTGATGAGTGGGTACCATGCGTATGGCCAGACGAGGAGAGATTGTTTCCGTGCAGTCTGGTACAACGCTGGGCGGAAGTCACACTCGTATGTCGTGCCATCTGTCCTCAGCCCGGTGACGCGATCGTGTCCTCGCACAAGGAAACCAAGAGGGTCGGAAAGACCAATATCCGCAATTGCATCCAAAGTAAAGAAATTGGTCCATTTCCGGTAGTCAAGATTGACGTCTTCGGGTGCTGGTAGCTCTCCAGGTTTCAAGGGCGCTGTGCAGCATGTGTCAATATGCTTGATGAGCTTTTGGGTCTTGTCGGCGACCTTGTGTTCCCATCCTTCGAGGTTCTTGATTGCGTACGCCGAACTCATCAACTTTCTCTTCCGTGCGTGGTCATGCTTATCCACGACATCAGCAAGGTGATAATGCGAGCCGGATGTAACGACATATGAACCATCCTTGGTACATGGCGTGTTGTGGCCGTAGATATCCTTGACTGCACGAAGATCACCGTAGGACAGAGAGTTTGGACCAACACGAATGACTGGATGCTTCTGATGCAGCTTGGCGAGATACGTGGATCGTGCGCCTCCATGGGCGAGTACCATGAATGGAATGCTTGATATTCCAGACAGTGGGTGCATGTTCGGATAGCGTCGGAGACCGTTGACATCGCGAAAGTAGACGATTACTGGGTATACGATGAAATAACTGCCCAACGTGTTAGTGAAGACAACATGGCGTGGTGGGGCACCTACAAAATTGCAGCTGCGCCTAGCACAGCGGCGTAAGGAATGGAGGGAACTGCTGAGGACATGATTGCAGACTTCTGTGGAAGGTAGCAAGTTTGATAGTGAATGTCACAGCAACTCTGAAGCGATTCTGTCTGTCAAAAGGCGTCTGATCCTTCACTTAAGTGCTCATGCTTCCCCGTGTCCCCGACAACATGGCAGGTCCACAACTATGTTGGCGGACTAGAAGAGAATCCAGAGTAGAAGGCGGCGGAGAAGTATTGCCACATCGGTCAAGACTGCTACGTGCAAATGGCGTCGAAAAGCGTGTATGGACTAGCCAAAGTGCGGGGCACGTGGGGTGGATGCCAATGCGAACCAGATCGTGAACACATGTAACCGCTTCAAGCACAATGGAGACGTTGTCAGTCTGTCGTTGGTCCCCGCATCCGATGGTTTTGCGGCGGAGTCTCAGTCTCCTGTGGAGTATCGCGCGAGTTGCTTGAGTTGTGCGAGTATGGCAGTCATGTCCGCCACCGCGTAGTAATCTTTCAGACACAGCAACACATGTCTATGTACGGAACTTGGAGGCACCCACTCCAGGATAGGTCTAGTTGCATCTCCCCATTCGGCAATGTGTGAGTCCTGAGTGTCTTTCAGCTCACATCCTGGCTTGCGCCCGTTGCACTGCACGGGCAAACCAGGCTATATACTTAAGGTAATCCATCTGGAATGTTGTTCGTTTGGCACGCTTAGCTCTTGCAATCATGGAGTCCCTCAACTTACCGCTCGACTTGTCAGAATTGCAATCACAATTACATCCTCTGCTGAAAACAATAAGCACCACTCCTTTCCTGCAGAACGTCAAACCATCCTCTACCGCAGATGGCGTTGCGGTACTTCTGTTCCTTCTCGCTTCCTTTGGCTATATTACACGAGGACGTCTATGGGATAAAGCTGATCCCAACCATTATGTATGTGCAAAACATCCCCCATAACTCTGATCATCTCAACTAAACGTGCCGAGGTGTACTTTGAAAGACCCCAAGTCTCGGGCGGTTCTTCTGGCAGCAGCGCAGCCGCGACTCGAGATATTTCACAACGTCTGGCAGAGGATGGATATCAATGCGTCATCTTCTGGGGATCGCAGTCGGGTACCTCCGAACGCCTCGCGGAAAGCTTGGGCAAAGAGTGTCATACACACTTTGGCATTAATGCTTTGGTAGCAGATCTTTCCGACTATGACGCCGAAAGCATTGCGAAGATCCAACAAACACACTTCGCAGTCTTCATCGTCAGCACCTACGGTGAAGGAGATCCGAGCGACAACACTGCTGGTCTTTGGGACTGGGTCAAGCGCATCCAAGAAGACGGGACAAAATTGAACCATTTGAGGTATTTTGCCTTCGGACTCGGAAACAGCAATTACAAATACTACAATCGTGTCCTTGACGTGGTTGCTGATGCATTTGATGCTGCTGGTGCAGCATCGCTGATGCCAAGACAAAGAGCAGATGATGCCAACGGTGGGACTGAGGAAGATTTCCAGGCCTGGAAAGACGATGTCTTCTCTCTTTTCCGCAGCATGGGATATGAGCAAAAGACTGTTGCTTACCAACCAACAATTGATGTTGCCTTCGCGCCCGCCGACCTGAATGATAACAGCATCTGCGTCACTGGCCCAGCCCACCACCAGAAGTCTGGGACACAATCAGCGGTCCTTCCCTTAATTGTCAGAAACGCACATGAACTCTTCACCGCTGGCGATCGGAATTGTATACATATGGAATTTGATCTTGGTAACAATGACATGGTTTACAAGACTGGCGACCATATCGGCATCTGGCCGATAAATCCAGAGGAAGAAGTTGACCGGCTGGTCAAGGTTTTGGGTTGGCAGGACCGTCGACACGAACGGCTCGTTCTCACTTCCGCAACCGACTCTGCGAAACTCAAGATCCCATCACCTACAACTCTTGAGACGATTTTCCGCAATCATCTCGAAATTTGTGGTCCCATGGCACGCAAAGTTGTGCTGGACATGGCACAATTTGCTCCAACAGCTGAAGCTAAAGCAATGCTGCTGGAATTGGCGCAAGATCGCGAACGATATGAACAATTCAACTCCACAACACACATCACTCTCGCTCGACTTCTCACACTTGCGAGTCCACATGAGCCATGGGCCACACTGCCTTTGTCATTTATCATCGAAAGCCTACACTCTCTGCAGCCTCGCTACTACTCCATCTCATCCAGCTCAGTCATATCCCCGCGCCGTATCGCAATTACAGCACTCGTAGTCAACAAACCAATCGCTGGACCTGGTCAAGAAACGTCAATGATTCAAGGTCTTACGTCCAACTACCTCTTGTCCGCTTCGAATCTTCCTTCCAGTGCCGGCGTGCCTACTCCAACATATCAACGCTCTGGTAACATGGGAGATGTTGCAGGCACCAAAGTCCTCGCACATGTGCGTAAATCCAAGTTCAAGCTTCCCATCACTGCATCCACGCAGATCATCATGGTCAGTGCAGGCACAGGTTTCGCGCCATTCCGGGCCTTCCTGCAGGAGCGCGCAAAACTGTCTGCGCTCGGGAAGCCTGTCGGCAAAATGCTATTGTTCTTTGGCTGTCGCAACCAGGACGACTACATTTATCGGGATGAGATTGCGAAGATTCAAGAACAATTAGGAGACAAGCTGGAAGTGGTCACAGCATTCTCAAGAGATGGGCAGCAAAGCAGGGTGTATGTGCAAGATTGTGTTGGGCAAAGAGCAGCTCAAGTGTTGGAGATGCTGGAAGCTGGCGCGAACATGTATATTTGTGGTAAGGCGAGCATGGCACGGGAAGTCGATATGAAGCTCGAGGAGGCGGTCAAGGTGAAGAAGAACTTGGGTGAGAATGAGGTCAAAGCTTGGGCTGATGGTCTTAAGAAAAAGGGCAAGTGGAGGGCAGATGTCTGGGGCTAGATTTGTGTGCAGATGGACTTTTGCTGAAGATATTTGCTTTCCATTGTATGTTATGTACAAATCAAGATATCCATTTTCCATTGTATGTTGTGTACAACTCAAGATATCCAATTTCCATTGTATGTTGTGTACAACTCAAGATGTCCAATTTCCATTGTATGTCATGTTCAACTCATTCCTTGCCATCCTGGTAGACCAGCTGGGGGGAAACGACTTCTGCTATTAATACTGCCGCAAAGCAGGTAGGCAGTTACAGAACAGGACTATTTGTCTCATCAAGTGTGGAGGGAAAGGTCGACGGTGCTGTGTGGGCTGTGTGGGCTGTGTGGGCAACAAGAACTTGGCGTAGTGTCGAGTCAGTGAAGCTGTCATGCCGATATGCCCGTGACTTGCATCGAACTCTTGGCTCTTGAGCGTCAGTCTAGTGGCCAGCAAAACGGCCCGGTAGCACACCACCTTTCGCACAACGCCTCTGTCCCAAGTTCAACCCCTGAGGGATTTAGAGACTTCCTGTCTGGCCTGAAAGTGCGGTTCCGCCCGTAGCCTCCTCAGCCGCTGAACAGCACCAAGCCACAGGCGACCTGCAAACTGCATGCAAGTAGCATGACGACATGTTCGAGATGTGTCCCGATGCGAGACGTGGACGGTGGAGGTTTTCTGGCTCTGGAGCAGCTTGCCATCAGTCAGTGCCCGAGCACAGACAGTCTAGGCCGAATGGAGTAAACTTCTCCGCGCAGACGGCGCAAACGTGGGAAAAGTCTGCGCGACGTCGGAGCTCTTCCCTCCGAAGCACTCCCCTTCTCCCCATCTCCCCAACCCCCCCACTCCCTCAGCGTTCACGTGAAGCCTGGCTGCCGCTCGTCCAGTCACGCCGTTGGCATTTGTACAGCTTGCCCTATGGCAGCCACTCCCGCTCCTGTTGGGGGCGAGGCCTCGGACACAGGCGGGCTTGGTGACTAACCTCAGGCGCGCAGCATGGGCGTCCGGCAGTGGCGGATGGCGTGCATGTGGAGAATTTCTCATGGCTTGCCTCGATGGCCCACTCCCTCCACCCCCGCGTTACCCCAGCGCCCTAGGCGAGGCACGATGATGACGTTGTGGGATCCCTCCCGTCGTACCAGCACCCCGGCACTGCACCGCGGAGCAGAATCTGGGGGACGACTTTGCCGGGGCCAAGCCGCGAGCTTCAATCCGAACATGGCAGTCAAGCCAGCCGCGCGCAAGTCAGTCGAGTGGTGTTGCCGCCGTGCCCGACACCACGCGACGCTGGCAATGCCTGGCATCGCGGTGGCATAAAGCATGTCCGTCGCCGCCCCGAAGTTTGGTCCATCACCAGCTTTCGTCTGAGCCGGACAACGAGCACCATCGCCATATACTATCCTTGCAACCTTGTCTTGTTCTATCCTGACAGAACCCCCAACCCTTGTCACTGGTGTTCCACAACCACCCAACCACAATGTCATATCCGAATGACAAGAAGGTCGATCCACTGAGATCTGACAGCATCGACAAGATTGAAGACATCACCAATGCTCGCGAACAAGCAGAACAAATTGCTCAGCTCTCTGGCATCGAGACTGAAGCGGCGTCCAAGGCTGCGTGGATGATAGCGATAACCGTCTCCCTTGGTGGTCTCCTCTTCGGTATGTATATTCTGGGCGCGCTCAATAGCCAACCAAAATCTGGAACAAAATCTAATCGTCCTCCTAGGTTATGATACTGGATATATTTCCTCTGTCCTTGTCACCATTGGCACGTCTCTTGGCCATGAACTCTCATCCTCGGAGCAAGAACTCGTCACTTCACTCACATCTGGCGGCGCACTGGTCGGCGCAGTCATCGCAGGTCTCATTGCCGACAAGTATGGTCGTAAATTGCCCATCTGGCTTGCCTGCCTAGTTTTCGTCGTTGGAACCACCCTTCAGTCTGCAGCATACCATGTGCCTCAGTTTGCCATTGGCCGCTTTGTCGTTGGTCTCGGTGTCGGTAGCGCCGCTATGGTGGTCCCACTTTACATCTCTGAACTTGCCCCGGCAAAGTATCGTGGGCGAATGATCTCCTTCAACAATATGTCTGTTACCTTTGGTCAGCTTTTGGCATCGGCTATTGGCGCCGGCTTTGCCCAAGTTGGAGGAGAAGGCTCTCAAGCATGGAGGGCGACCGTGGCCATCGGAGCTGCGCCTGCCGTCGTCCTTGCTGGACTGCTTTTCCTCGTTCCCGAGTCTCCCCGACAACTGGTTGCACATGGAAAGGTCGACGAGGCCAGTAGGATTCTCACTCGCATCTACCCATCGTCTACAGAAGAACAGCGACGTGCCAAGATTCACTCTATCGAATTGAGCGTTCAAGAAGCTTCGCAGAGCATGGTCGATAACTCCTTCCTCAAAACTCTCGCTCGCATCTTCACCACAGCATCCACCTTCCGTGCGGCCTTCACTGCGTGCACCATCATGGCTATCTCACAATTATCCGGCTTCAATACGCTCATGTACTACAGCGCAACCCTCTTCAAAATGGTAGGGTTCGATAACGCCACAGCTGTAGCTATTACAGTCTCGGCTACGAACTTCGTCTTCTCGGCCGTCAATCTGGTCATCGTTGATATGTTCGGTCGCCGCCGTATTCTGCTCGTCACAATCCTTGGCATGTGTATCTGCCTCCTCGTTGCAGCAGTATCATTTTCATACATTCCAATCGACCTTGGCACGCTCGAAGTTCAAACCGAGACCGTTGGCTGGCCTGGCTATGTCTTGATCGTGACCATCATCCTTTTCGTCGCCTTCTACAGCTCTGGAGTCGCCACAGTTGCGTGGATTGGTAAGTCCCTCAGTTACTTGAAGGCAGATAGTCGCTTACGAGGATCTAGGAACCGAGCTCCTTCCTGCCGAAGTCAGGGCTGTTGGAACTATGTTGAACACTGTCACTTGCTGGTCGAATAACATCATTATCTCATCCACCTTCCTGAGCATGATGAAGGGCATAACACCCAGCGGAGCATTCGGATTTTATGCTGGAATCTGCTTCGTTGGTTGGATCTTCGTCATCTTTTGCTTCCCTGAAGTCCGTGGAATGCCTTTGGAAGCCATCAATGAGGTTTTCCGGCATGGATTTGGTGTGCGCTACGCACGGAAATGGCAGAAGGAGAACAAGGAGTTTGCCAAGGTCAATGCGGCAAACAGCCAGGCCTTTGGCCACTAGAGACTAGCTCATCAATGATTACTCGAGAGTAGAATCAGCATGGAGTTTTGTAGAAGGCTATGCTACAACCATGTGTGCTCAATTGGATTTTGCAGCACTTGAATATAGATTTCACCTCACTGTACATACACAAGCAGGTCTTACAATGATACCCCTTTCTGAACAGCTCTTTCCCGCGATCATGCAAATTCAGCAGCTGTTCTGTATCACGCAAATGGTCCATGATGCTGTTGTAAAGCTGATGTCGTGTGGTGTAGCGACAATTAACGCAGCATCGAGACATCAACCTCAGAGTTCTTCAAATCCGGTCTTGGTCGCAAGCCCGGTGGTGTGCTCCAACGACCACGTAGCATTAGTGTGCCTACGCAAAATCACGCCCCCAGAAGTCGCGCCCGTGCAGATGAGATTGGCTGGATTACACTACTTCCGTTGTTCTAGCGTTTCGGACTTGATGAAACGTTTCGCTAGCGGCCCCCAAACGAAGGTGCGTCTGAAGCCACCTCGCACGTGAGGATCGGAGAGGCACCTTCGCTACTAGTGACTGGTGAGTATGCTATCTAGAAGTGCAGACTCCATTGCAATGCAAGGGTTCCCGGCGCTTTGCGGTCACAGTCGCGACCGAAGATGCACACGACGAACATCACCTCCTCGTCATGCTCTCGCTTCAAACGTTCACTCGTCTCCATCGAGTGGGTCTGACCGCTTTGACTCGTGGTGCGCAGCTGCAGTGAGCCTCACCTCAATGTCTACACTGCAATACCTCTGCGCTCCGCCGGGGCCCTTGCTGCTCTGATGATCACCTCGCCTTTTTTTTCAACTAATGACAATCGGCGCTCCATGTTGAAGGCGCAAGGTCGGAATGACACCTGGTCGTCTGAAGAAGGACGGTCCACGGTTCAGAAGGACAATTCGAAGTTTGGGAAAGAAAGAAGCAGAATGATACCTCAGACCTATCACGGAGCACTTCAGATTGCTGGTGGAATGACCAAATCTATCGAGGCCAATAGTTCACCATCCGCAAATGCCAGATTAACGGCCGTCACATCCTCACTTATAGGAACAAATGCTACTTCCCGATCCGGACTCTTTGTTCCCGTTGGAGCATCAAGCGAATGTCCGTTGATTCCATCGCCACAGTCATCTTCGACAATGACGGGCATCACTGTACGGCTTGTCACTACTATTCGGGCGACTACAACGACGGCACTCGCAAGCCCTAGGATGACGGCCTCCAGGAATGATCCTTTGATCATGTCCACTAGCGACGCGGCCCCAATTGAATCGAGTGCTTTCTTAGCCGTCAGCGAGAACGATTTGAAGCAAGACCGATTGACACGAACCAACTCAGCAGAGCTAGCAAGCAGTTCACAAGTACCGACCACCCCACTGGTACAGATTGTGAGCAACTCTATGCCAGGCAAAAAACAACTTGTCCCAACAATGGCCCCCGCAGAACTCTCGTCCTTTAGAGCACTCGATAGCCCTCCCGACAAGGCTTATTCAAGCACCAACTCTTTGCTTTCGTTCAGCTCGACGACAACAACAACACTCTTTGTGGCCATTCTCAAGACTGTCAGCGTCGTAATTGCTCCAGCGACCTCCTCTCAACTCACACTTTCGAACTCAATACCTACGGGCGCCATTGTTGCATCCCTCACACCAAGCACTTTTGCTACAATCACAAAATCAGAGCTCGAAAAAGAGCAGGCGCTCGTAACACAGGTCACGATACTGCCACCGCAAAGCCCAACAACAGCACAGCCAAACCAAATACTGGCTTCAGCATCGATCGTGGTCTCACCGTCCTTAGTATTCATCAGTGCGAAATCACCAAACATACCCACCGTTCTTGCGGCCCAGCAACAACAGGGAAGATTGACCCCGCTCGCCAGAACACTTTTCGTAGTGTTTGGTGTACTTGGTGAGCAAAGCTATAATATTTTTCCGGCATTTGGCTGATATCCCTACAGGCGCTGTTACACTCCTCATAGCATTTAGCGTCGTGCTGATGATACGTTTCAGAAGCAGTGGAGTGAGCTTGCAGTCGCGCAAGGAGGTTCCAGATCAGGACCTAGCTAACAATGCATCTTATCATGATGAGCGTGAAAACACGACCAATGTCTCCGCCAATGACGGGAGGAATGATAATCCATTTCTGACGGAGACTGAAAAGGCAATCGTAGCAAGTGCCACATCAGCTAACGAGGAATCCAAGGCATGTGACGACATAGTGCTTGAGCAGGAACATTACTAATTTCACTTGTAGCCTGGCATTTTAAATCGTGACTCGCGGTTTGTCGACGCCGTCAGATTGTTCGTCGCTAATTCGAGGCAGCCGACGTACAAGATTTCGCCTTGAGTGAATGGAATCCTAATGTACTGGAATGTGAATCTACTCATGTACCACGTGTACGTAGACATGAACATCCTCCTCCAGATTCATATAATAAACTTTGAGGAATTGGTGCGTCACAAAGACCCTGCTTGCAAAGCTGAAACACGCGTCTTCCATGTCTCGCCTGCCGCGGGGCCCGGCAGTGCTCCTCCGAGTACGGTACCAGGTACCGGTACTGCAAAACGGTTCATGTCTGAAGCAACGCGGCACCTTTCTGGCCAATCCTATCCCGCAAGCAGAAACAATCTTGATATGGACACGATGTTGCACAGCACTCACAGAACGTACGTCTGAAGCCTATTGTATAATTAGATGATCACGCGTGTCCAAACGTCATGGTTCATGATCTGGAGAGTTGACTCGCCGAGCCGCTAGTTGTCTAACCCTGGCGCTGCACGCCGCCTCATCAAATCCAACACGTCCCGAGTGCTGCGCCTTTGTCATTACGGCGCTTAGTCCTGGTCTGGTAGTTTTTAGTATGCTGCAAACTAGCTTAGAAATGCCACAAGGAGGGTTAGTCGCGCCTAGTGCCGCGTTCAACGGTCGCTCAATGTGGGAATTCTGCGGTGCCGGTTGAGGCTGAAGGTGAAGGAAATGAGCTGGGTGGTGTGGTGTTACGAGACTAGTTCACCTATCTGTCTATGAAGCGTCACAACCAGATAGGTCTCGAAGGCTCTTTCTTGCATTTGGCTGACTTATGATGCTCCTGAAACGGTTGTGCAAGCACGAGAAACAGACTTGTATGCTCTCTGAATGCTAGTAAATCATGGCCTCCAAAAGGGCATGAAATGGTACGTGCTCCCAAAATGTATACGATATGGCCCGATCGTGCATGTTTCGGTCTTCTATTCGTGGCGTGCAAGACATCAGCAAAACAAAACAATTATAGACAGGTCCTTGCTCGCCACGAGAAGGACGTTCAAGAGTACGCTTGCATGTGCTGGATAGGGTGTATTGGTATACAATTTGAGCCAAAGTGGGAATATACTACGGCAAGGACGAGCCTGAACTTACGGACCCACGGATCTGGTCGTGGAACATCTTGATCAGACTCAAGCCAGGCCACAGCTGACAGACTATGCCTTCTTGTAGGGCGGCAAGTCTTCCGTCTGTCCGACCTGCGCAGCCTTCCTAGCCTTGCGGCGCTCGATACGCGCCATCTCCCTCGCCACAGCCTTCGCCAGCTTGCGCCTCTCCTCACGCTCCCTCTGCTTCAATACGTCCCCTTTACCCTTGCCGGACCACACTTTGCGGAACTCCTTCCTGTACTTTTGGCGGAAGGTGAGGAATTTGTCTGCCTCCTCCTCGGCCTTGCGCTGGTTGTGTTCCTCTTCGTCCTCGGTGTCGTAGAAGTCGGACTCGTCGTCTTCCTCGACAAGGCGGTTTGTCTCGCCTTCGAGGCTGACTGCGCGCTGGTTGCGCGCCTTGTCCCAGGCTTTGGTGCGACCGTATGCAACGCAGCCGGTAATGCCCAAGACTATAAGGAAGGGGAAGGAGAGGAAGAGCACCATCACGATGCCAAAGGCAATGAGATCTTCGTCCATAGTGAATGTGCGTGTGAATGGGGTTTGCGATAGTGGCTTAGTTGCGAGTTGTCGCTGCAGAGACAGTGGTGGAGGTACAGTGCTTTATGGAAGGGGGTGTTCGCCACTGGTGGCGCAGTAGCCTAGCGGGAGGTACGTCAGAACTCGCGAGTCAGTCGTCATGGTATGTGTCCTTGCTTGACTCATGCGCCTCCACTTCTTAGTCCTTCTCCTCGTCCAATGCGCCTTCAGACTTCATTTCAAGACTATTCAGCATTGAGGGTCGAAGCTGTATAGGCATTGCTTTCTCTAAAAATACTTGAGCGTCACTGTGATTGGCGACATTCTCTCTAAATTCAGTCTTGAAGATAAGGCATCCCAAAATGCCAGCTGTGCACATCGACGAAGCATCAAAGGCACCATGCCCAGATAAATATATCTTGGAGAAGATCAAAGGCGCCGAGCAAATTCGAAAGTGGGTATCATCTCAGAGCGACAACGTGTTTATCAGTCTACACCCGATTTGAGGTCTATTGACAGTCTTGCTATCGCTGTCATTTACAACACGATGTGCAACATGCCCCTCAACGTAGTCGTGGCAGAACTGGACTACGACGGGAGGCTCAGGACATCTCACCTCAAAAATAAGAGGCTGATCCTGAAGCATTCGCAATAGTTAGCATTCCAGATGTTTGGGACACAGAGACTCATCGATCATAATTGCTCCACTGGCGCCTTCGAGACTAAGTATCAAAAACGTGAATGGGGTAAATCACATCTTTGTATGTACGGCCAAGTGGTCGTCCTTCCAACGATGCGAGCAGTGGCTATAAAACAGACGAGGAGCCCATCTTATATAGTCCCTGCAATTGGATGAAGCACATCTTCATAGCGCTGAGACCTTGGGAGACATTCGAATACGCCCAAGAAGCAGCCGCAAATGCTCGACCCGCAGGAAATAGTACAATTTGGCCATAGGCATGGAAGTATCTAGAACCACTGCGGTTCGCTTAGTGAACGAGATCTTCTGAAGAACTTGGGCTACGCGCGTGAACTTCCCCCCTCTGCCCTGGCTCTTGTTCTTGGTCGTCTTGTCGCTCTTCTTCTGACAACCAGTGGTCCGATACATCATCACCGTGCCTATTGACATCAAGATCCACACTCTCCTCTTTCACGTTCTCCTTCTGCTCATCCAGCGTCGTGGTCAATTGAGTACCAGCCAGCCCGGTGCCACTTTGTTGTTGGTGTCTTCTCACATATCTCTCTGCCTTTCTTCTCTTCTTTGAGTGGTTTTCGTCTGCCACATATTTCTTCACCGCTTTGATGCCCGCATCCAGGAGGAAAGTTCTGCGCTTCATATAGTCGTCCTTACTGCCGCTTAACATATGCGACCATGACAGGTTTCGCCTCTCAATCTTGCCATCCATGGTCTGGAAAAAGATCTGCATCGCTTGTGCACAGAGGTCCGCGCCAAAGTTGAACAAGGCCGAATCATTTGCAAAGTTCCTGCTGTTGGTTCTAACGTATCCAAGCGCTGCAGTATTTTCGGGATCAAACTCTTCTATGTATTGACTGCACATCGTCTCCCACTTCAAGCACGACTTATGGATACTGTAGATTGCGCCGCACACATTCACAGCGTATTGCCTCCCGGTCACGTTTGAGGTGATGCGATACATGATAATATCTGGAAAATGGTGCTTTGGGTCGTCCCGGCCGACAATTCGCAGATGCGGTCCAGTACCGATTTTCGCAGTGACCAAGACTTCTTCAACGATGACATCCATATCTTCATTCCACGGGCTTTAGTCAGCAATAGTGCAGATCATCACTTTTTGTATGTATACTTCTGAAAACCGCTTCCACCAGTATCGCAAACTCGGCGATATCGATTTCTGGGTCGGTCATCATGACTGCTCGTTTTGCGTCCTGATTCGGAACCAAATGCTTCGGGAATGGTGCCCAGTAGCCGTTGAATCGCCCTTCTTTCTTGGCATCTCGTTGCACCAGAATCCATTTGGCTGTGACTGCAATATTGGTAATATATTCGTGCCATGTCGCCGCGCGGAATCGAAAGAAAGCATCCCGGAGAAACGCTGCTGCGCGCTTAATTTGATTCTCTTCCGTGATTGCAACGTCTAACATAGTGATGGTCTACTGATGCAATTGGTCATAAGCGACTAGTGACCAGTGATAGTATGGCGAGTGTATGAATAGGATGCAGTGAGCGTTGTGCAAGTAAGGTCGTCGTTGTGGCTAGTGTTGTTGACAGGCGAATGCTGCTTCGACATTCTGCATCTCGCTGTCCATCACAACTGCACATTTCCTGCCCCGAGAACACTTGCCGGGCAAGAGCAACTTTACATTTGCACTTTTCTACCTTGTTTGTGAGCACTATGCAGTTCATTCTGTTTGCGGATATTGTGCTCAATGATAGGCATAGCTACCTAGGTATGTAAGGTGATAAGCAGGAAAACGTCTGTACGCGCTGTCGGAAGATTTGAGTATTTCGAGTCATGCAAAAGGAGCAATCTGTTTCGACTTGACCCTGTAGGAAACACGCTTCAATCTGGGATCAAGCAGGATTGACCTCGATTAGCTTTGCATGAATCTGAGAGAAGCCCCTGTGGATGTATTTCAACTAAGTGGGAGTGCTCGGGTGTATGACTAGGATCAGCTGACCTTTCAAACTGAAGTGCTAGAGTAAGGGCAGGAATTGAAAATATGTACAAGATGAGCAAATCGTTTCTTGGTATCTTAATTGAGAAGTATACAAAGTTCGCCGGACAAGGAGACTCAGCAGAACAAGATCGCAGGCTATGCATCTCTGTCAAAACAATCATCAAAAAAGCCTACATACACGTTTATCGCCTGAACCTGCTGAGCCTACCGCCCGTACTCTAAGCTCGGCACAATGACTGGTCCATATTTCATTGGCGCACTATACCCTCCCTCACTCTGCACCATGAAGTCGATTGCAAGACTCAGCTTTCCACTTCCATGCCCAGGAACAGCCTGGCCAAATGTCCCATTGACAATTTCTGGATCGTAAATGACGCAAGCCACATAATTTCGTCGTGCCATCAGACGCTTGTGCTCTCTCGGCTGACCATTGACATCTTGCGTGAAAATCTCCATCATGTCTTCCTTTGTGTCCGAGGGTTGATGATTACTACGTTGCCCATTCTGTGGAATATAGAGAGCGCGGTTGTTGTGGAGCAGGCGGAGGACGTAGTTACTTGGTGGGCCGTTGACGACAGAGGAGGAAATAATCTGGTACATTGATTTGTGGTCTTGAGGACGAGAAGGATCGTGAACCAGACCCGCGCCACAACAGTCTACGGCACCGGAGAAAAAGGTCATCCGGAGCGATTTATTGTGAGCGATGCCTTGTAATGTGCGGACAAGATATGTGCGCTCGAGGTCCTACGAACATGTCAGAATTTGAATAAGCATTTGTGTTGTGAACAACGCACCTTGGAGTCATGTGTCCACAGATCTCTCAATTCGTCAAGAATATCAATCTCTCCGAAGGGACTGAGCACTCCACTCATGAGACCAGATTTTCCGATTGCTTTTTTGACCGAACTGAATCCGTCTCCAACCACGCTCTTTGCGCCAACGACCCCTGCAACAGAACTTGTGACTTTGCCGAGCATATTAAATGTCCCAGTTACTGCCTTCTTGCCGGTTGCCATTGAATGTGCAAGGTGCTCCACAGACTCCAGACGTGGGTACACAATAGGAACAGGAACCATCCAAATACAATGCTGCACGCTTGACGGCAAAGTTGCGACCTTGGGAAAAATGCCCTGATAAGTCGGGCCTGCCATGACTTGATGAGGATTACGTTCTGAACGGCAATCAGGGCCGACTACTGTGACACTGGGGCCAAGATATTTGATGAAGTGCCAGCCAGTACCAGTTATCGTGAACAAATCCATGTCGTTATTGACATTACGCAAAATCTCCAGAGTGGTGTGGTGCTGAAAGAGGAGATACATCTCTATGCCCAATCGACCAATGTTCTTGAACATATTGGAGAATTGCATGTGTTCAGGATAGGAACCAAACCCATCGAAGCTGAGACGCTGTCAGTATCAACATAGGAAACAAGATTCGACTGGTACTCACATGTCGTGGTCGTCAAGAGCAAGGATATGAGGAATTTGAGCAAATGCCTCTCGCAGATGCGGTTGGTCAAAATGACTTGTGTAGTAGTGGAAGTAGGCATGACAAACATCCTCTTCGTGCTTTGCAGTCCAAGGAGCATTCTTACGATTGTCTTTGCCGCTTGTTGCTGTCCATTGCTTCAGAAGTGGAAGTTCCTTCCAAATGCGGTCTGCGTAGATTTGGCCACCTAGGCCCAATTGTACATGGAAGCCTCCGCATTCGGCATTCTTCTGTAGAATATCCTTCCACATTAATCCATATCCTCCAAGTTTGGTTCTTTCATTTGCTGTCACGTTCAATGCAAAATCATTACCGGAATGCGCAATGAACCTCCAGCTCGTTTCGTGGCGCCCTGCTACCAGGAATTCAAACCGCGTGCAGCCCAAGTGTGAGGTGATGGCATAAGTCCACTTTGCGGCATGATCCTCTTCCATCCTCAGATCGATATCGTAGCGGTAGAAAATCCATGTTTGATGAGTGTAAATGGGGTTTGCCTTGAGTTGCCTTGGATTAGGAGACAGATCCGCGCTTTGATGAATGTGAATCGTTGGAGGATGAGGAGTGTTTGTGATGAGCAAGATGGATCCTAACCACAAACCACGCTCCAGATCCATGTTGGTATATCTCAGGTAGGGGCCAAAGTACACGCCGTTCGTAGGCGCGACTTTGTACTGGTCAACGCCAGCGACAGGGGGTGGCCCGGTGAAGCCAGTGGTGGTAGGGGTCGCCATTGGAGCCATACCAAAATCCCCAGCAAAACCAGGAGTCTGAGGCGCGAACCCCGGTGAGGCGATGGGTGCCTTTCCAAACGATGGAGATGCCAGCGGATTGACAAACGTTCCTGTTGGCGATAATGGCTCATTCAGGTTCAACGGAGTGGGGCCCTTAGGAAACTCCCACTGAGTAGACTGCGTAGGAAGATGAATGTAGTAGTATTGTCCGGAATTTGGATCCAGATGTGCTATCCAACCTTCTGGTAGCGGAGGGGGAGATGCTGGTCCAGAACCGGGCGCTTGTACTGGCGTTGTAGTCTGCGTTGGCTGAGTAGCTTGAGCATGCGATTGGAAATGATCGCCTGCGGGTGTTGGAGTAGCAATCGCAGCTGGCTGCGACGGCCCTGCTTGTTGGCGGGATGCGTCGTTGGCAAAAGCGGGATGCCCTTGGTTGGGGTCGGCGAGGGAGACTCCCTGCGCAGCGGGCCGTTGTTGGCCCTTCTCGTTGGGATAGTTTTGCTGTGCTGTGGGATGTGTGATACTCGAGTACGCCGGCGGAGGCTCCTCGTTCAGGTTCATTCGACCCATATCACCATGCAGGTTATGGTCGATGTGTGGCGCATTCACAGCAGACGTTGCTGTTTGCTGCTGTGGAGCTTGTGGTAGAGGGCCTTGTGGGGGAGAACTCGAGGGCGGTACTTGATCCATACCTTGGTATACTGCTGGTGGTCCATGTGGCGTTGTACCAGGCTGCTCCGTTGGCGTCCATGGTCTTCGCGGGGGCTGCTGCGTGCCCGGGCGAGGCTGCTGGTTCGCGTAGACCTGGTTTCTTTGCGCCGCAGCCGCATTTTGGGCACTCTGCGCTTGCAGACTCGTGAGTGTGGATGTTCCCGCAATGCCAGCCGCCGCGAATCGCGCTTCGATGCCGCCACCTGGAGGTGGGATGATGGGCGTTTCAGGCGGGGGCGGCGAGCCTCGCTGTGCCCTCACAGTCGAAGTCGAAGCTGTCGAGCTGAAGCGATTGACGCCCTGGGGTTCTGGAACCTTGAGGACTGGCTCGTCCTGGTTTGGCCCAGTGTATATGACAGGCTGCTGTGGCTGTGACTGTCCTCCTGGGGGAGGGAAGTACTGCTGGTGGTACTCGGGATATGGGTTGTTCGCAGGCGGTTCAGCACTCCCTTGCCTATACGGCAGATCTGTGCTTCCGACCCTCTGAGGTGCTTTCTGGAAGAGGCCATCTTTATCTGGGGCGTCGGGCCCTGGCGATTCTGGGAGTGGTTTCGGGGCGGTCCCTCTCCGCTCCGCCAGCCTCGAAGGCTGCATTGGGCCCTCTGCGTTTCTGGCACCGTAGCCTGCAGCGGTGGGTCTGTTGGGGTCGTTTGCGTCGTATCGCGCCCGTTGACCGGGAGAGGTGGGGCTGGGCCCTACCGCGTTGGAGCCCCGTCGCTGACCCCCCCGCCTGCGGAGGCGTGGCATTCTTGTTCTGGCGGTCTCGTTCGCTGAGGGGTGTATATCTGCCGGAGCCCAGGGTCGGGGGTCCGTCGCTGGCAGGATAGGGGAGCGGGGCAGTGGGGGGGGCTCGTCGGCGGGGCGGGGAAGGAGGGCATGGGCGGCGGGCGTGAGAAGGCCGGCTGGGTCGAGCTGCCTGCCGAGTCTGTTCGCGGCGGCGGGCTCCTGCCATCCCGCCCCTTTTGGATGCGCAGCGGGGCAACGGCGGAGGCATCGGCGGTGTCGTTGTTGCGCAGAAAGAGCTCCTCCTCAGGCCGGCCCTGCTTGCGGCCGTCCATGGCGGGCGGCGGGTCTTATGGACAGGTGCGGCTTGGGTCCTGGGTCGCCGGCGGAGGCAGATGTCGCGCGGACAGCAGCAGGCGTGAGGAGGCTGCACGGGTGGTAGCAGGCTGGATGGCTGCCGCGCTGTGTTGGCGGGGTGCGCTCTCGAAGCGGCAGCAGCAACGTGACGCAGCTGTGCGGTGCGGCTGCGCGCGATATGGCAGCTGGCTGAGCTGGCTGGGCGAATGCGGCCGTGTGCAAAGGGAGAGAGCGCGGGCAGCGGGAGACGGGTCACGGGCGGGAGACGGGCGGCAGTCGAGTGTCGTGCTGCCTGCGCCGGCGATGCTGCTCTCTTACGTAGGCGGGACCCATGGCGCGCCCCCCCCCCCAGTTGGGCTGTGATGCCCTGCACCTGCCCTGCTCTCCACGCGCCTGCCCGGGCTCTGGCGCGCTCATTGGCCGGCCGCCGCATCTCTAGCCGCCTGCGACCGCTTCCACGGCCACTCCTTCACCTTGGCGGCCCATCCTGTACCTGAAAGGCTGACACGCCTGATGAGTGCCATTGAGTGGCACGGCACGCTGCCACCGCCCGACGACTGCCTAGCTAGAGCGGCGCCTGCTCTCCTGCGCACTGACAGCGGCCCGCCGACTCCAGCCTCGAGTCCTCGACCCTATACCTTTCCCCATGCCTGTGGCTCGGTGCTCGTCCCCTCCCGAGTCCTCGCCGGTTTGATCTGACCCGCCTCTTGATATGGACACAACGCCTTTGCAGCCACCGTGCTTGTCCGAATCGGAGCCACTGCTGCTCAAGCTGGTTGGAGTGCCATGGTCGTCTGGAGCGCACCAGCAGGTCTCGGTATGAATTCGCCTGTCGCTACCATGTGCAACACCTCCATCTGCGCCGATTTGTTGTTGGAGACTGATCAACCACGGGCCAACGGTCAAACTCTGCGACATGTAGTCTAGCTTGTTGGGATGCCTTGCAGAAGTGGTCGCCTCGTTGCTCCAAAATGGGCTCAAGCTGAAGCCACAGAACATGGGCTCACATTCAGCTTCAGCCTCAGGAAGGGCACAATGTAAAACCCTCGACAAGCCCCCATGTGCTCTCACACCATCGCCTTCCCAAGGCCTGTTCTGCTGCTGGCGCACCCTCCTCACCACTCGTCGTTTCGCCTTTGTCTTCAGGGCTCTTCAGCGCAACTCTTCAGCCACTCTTCTCAGCCACACTGAGAAGTAAGAATAATTGTTCAGCCTCGCGTCAAATTGGGATCGGAAATCTTGTCAGACGATAACCACATTGCGTAGCGGTCCATTGTAGAACAGTGGTGTAACGGGAGTGAAGTCTCAAGCAGAGTTGCCCGACATGTCTTTGTTATATCATCCACCGCCACCGTTTGCAGCCATAGACCCCCAGTTCCAGACACCGCCACCATATTCCAGTGAGCAGATACAACTTCCAACCCTTACGCCTGCTCACAATGTGATTACCTATCCATCTCCCATACCAAACGGCACCTATCAGCAGGGGCATCAACAGCAACGTCTCCAACCATTCCAATCTCAGCAGTCACACTATGGACAATCCATACAAGGCCAGCCTCCCGTGGCTCAACAGTCCGTTCAGGGAGTACCGAGTATGACGCCAGGACAAACACAGCAGGTTCAGCAATTGATGCAACAAATGCCACCAGAGAAGTTGCAGATGATACAGCAGCAAGTCCGAGATATGGTGCCCCAGCAGCTGATGAGCCCACCTCTACAGGGTATGGTCACCTCTCCACAGCCTATGACAGTGCAAACTCCTCCAGTCCTGCAGCAGCCGACAGCACAGAAGCCTCACTACACAGTCACTGCTCCATCTGGACTTTTCGGTCGCAAACACTCCTCAGCCCACGGGCATGGAAGCGATGGGCCACAGGATGCACAGCAGTCGGATAAAGTCAAACGCTTTTTCGGTGATACACTTTTCGGCAGAGTGGCTCGATCTTCAGTACAGACAGCGACCTCCATGGCGAAATTGCCCACCGCGTTGTCTCCATGGGGTGATAATAACCCTGTGACTCTTCCAAACGTTCGCTATCGAGATGCGGTTCTCTTTACTACATTTGCATTTGTTGGTGGTCCATTGGTAGACGGTATGGCCGATGGTGTGGCTTCTACGTTTGGCGCAGACAGCTTCATCTCTGAGATTGTCAGCAGTGGTGCAGGTGCCATAGCTGCGTCCACTGTACTCAAGTATTCTGTCTTCCAGATCGTGGAGCAAGCAATTGACAAGGGCATCATCGAGCATATGCTGCCCGAAGAAGAGAAGATGCTGCAAACTACCAATGTGAAATCCTTGCAAGTGGGCATCAAGCACAAACTGATGGGCGTTGACGCTGACCTGCGATTTGTGGGCATACATCCTGCGCAAGATCCCCAGGCATGCGAGAAAGGCTGGTTCTGTCCTTATCTCTTCGCATCTGCACGAACCCCTTCTGTTCCACGCAGCAACGACTTTGCCATTGCACAGTCCTTTGGTCCGTTCCTGGGCGGTGACTATCTTTTAGCTCATAAGCTGCTCTCCGAATCAGCTCATGTACTCGGCATGTGCGAAGCGAATCCAGAAGTAGACATTGGCACGAATCGTCTTCTCATTCTCTTTACAGGCATCTCTCCCTACCGCTCCATGTGGTCCACCTCCCGACGGCCGGGTTGTGGTACAATCATCTTTCACCTACTTGATGGGTGCCCTGCAGTGGTCATACCTGTCACAAAGAGCGCTCCTATAACTGCCTGGAGCCCCTGGACCTTGAGTCAGATGCGCCAAAGCATGTATGCGGCACAGCCTAGCAGTGGAGCTTATTCTCCAGAGTGGCAGCACGAGCAGGTTTGTGAATGGCTGGATACTATTATCAGTGTGCCACATGTTGATCCTGCACTGCGAGAGAGATATGTTGATGTGCTTAGCAGATCTATCAGTCTAGTGATCAATGGGGCTCTGGCTTTGGAGAAATGCAAACCTCTTCTGGGAAAGCTAGATGCGGAGAGAGCTGGTATATGCATGTTCAGATATTGATAGATTGGTAGAGTTAGGACAGTGGAACACAACCTCGGACTCGGACGAAGTGTACAAGAGTGATTGCCAGCCATGCGGGTGGAGCCTACTTGCCACAGTGAGACAGTGAACCTATCGAATAGGAGAAGAGCGAAAGCTTTTGGATTCATTAAACCGACCCAAGCAATGGTTCAGAGCATGTCGACGATTTTTTCCACTGATCACAAGCGCTGCAGGGGCAAGACGCAACTTATCCACCAGGCGTCGGCGTGTGTGGTTCAAAAGATGGACCCTGTGGCATGTAGGAAAGTTTGACCGAATTCGGCAAAGGATATCTCGAGGCTTGGCTCAACGCGACACTACTTCGTACGAAACTGACTGACGACACAATGCGACCTCGGCACTAAGACTGGTATGGCAGCGCCTACCATGCAATCCGCAGCGATACCGCGATTTCTTCTGCCGACTTTCTCAAGGTCCTCTCGCGCTCTTCAGCCAGCTGCGCTGGCGGCATTGGAGGCAAGGCGGCATCAGTCTAGACAGAGTTTCGAGCATGGTACGAGTAAGGCAAGGTCTTCGAGAACATACACTCAGACCGCTACACGATGGAAAAGGCGAGCGCAACCATTCGCAGTTGGTCATTTACCAGCGCTCACGGTACGCCGTGATTTCAGCGCAACCGCCACACTGGCAAAGGATCACCATTTCGACACGCTCAAGTTTGTTCAGCGAATGAAAGAGGAGGGTTTCACCGAGACACAAGCGGAAGGCATGATGAGAGTCCTTAGCGACGTCATTGAGGAGAGGTCAGTCCCCAAGTGCATCCCGCCAGAGGTCGTCTGTTAACATGTCCAGCATCCAGAATCTGACACGAACCATGGTCTTACGAGAAGACCAAGAGAAAGCTACATACACCCAGAAGGTAGATTTTGCGAAACTGCGGTCCGAACTCATGACCGCCGAGTCGACCGAATCCAGCCTTACACGCGCGTCCCACGAGCGCCTTACGAACGAGCTTGCGAAGCTCAATTCGAGGTTACGAGACGAAATACAGCGGACACAAGCATCGGTGCGACTAGACTTGAATCTGGAGAAAGGGAGGATCAGGGAGGAGGCCAACGTGCAGGAACTCAAGCTCAAGGAGACCGAAACTAGGATCGAGCAAGAGACTGCGCAGTTGAGGGAGAGGCTGGAGGCTGTCAAGTTCTCCACGTTGCAATGGCTAATGTATACTTCCTTGGATGCAAATCATGTTCAGAGTATAGCTAACATCTGCTCAGGGGTGTATGCACGGGTACTGCTGCGCTCATGCTCGGCGTGTGGCGCTTGTTGATGTGAAGTGAATGGCCATGCGTATACTTGGAGAGACTTGGGCTGTACTGCGAGGCGGACGAGATGGCTATCACAGTGCCAACGAGGTCAGCGCCGCCCAAGGGCATATTAAGCAGATGTCTCTAGCGAAGATGACGTGCTTTGTGAAGGAACAGCTATTACATGGTAGTGTCGCAGTAGACATTGCAAATATGGCTGCGGCCTGAGCACTTCCTGGAGCAAAGGCACGCATGCAAGACGTCTCAAGTAAGAGCATGTTGCGGCGAGCAGGCTAGATGGGTTTTGTGTCTCGTATAGGTACAGCCGGATGATGCTGCTGAAGGCGCTGCGGGCACAGCGATCATGGTGATCCGTAGATGATCGTGCATATCTTAGTAGGTAGCCAGCATGGCTTGATCTTGACTCGTCAAGACGATGGTAGCCTGTTCGTAGTTCATACGAGAGGAAGATACGTCAGATCCTGGGCACACATCATCAATGGCACCTGGCGGGTCCTGCGCAGGTGGCTGTAAGCCTTTTCACATCGCTGCTAGGCCCGGGTTCAGCTATTCAAGCTCCGAATGCAATCACATAATCTTCGACGAGCTCGTCATGTGCCAATCTCCAACGACCACACTTTGAAGGTCGACGGGGGATGGCCATGGCTGTGAAGGTGGTTGGAACGTGACCCAGACAAGCGTCTCACACATGACGGCACGACACGAATCAGGAGCGCAGAAGGCGGCTCCACGCTGGAAGGGCATCCAGGTTTTCTAGCTGTTTCCAAGGCAGAGCGAGCGGCCCCCACTTGAAGCCGCCAACCTTGAACCTGCGGGTGGGCGCACTGCAGAGCATGCCTTGGTGTGACAGCCCAACGTCGTCGACTCGTCGACCATGTGGCAGGACACGACGGGCCCGTCACGTGCCCAGGTACCCCTCACTGCAGCGGTGAGCGAGGGCGCGGGCGGCAGCAGCGTTGGCGGCCGGCGAGGCAGCAGACGGCGCCATGCAGAGTGCAGGCCCGATGCCGTGTGAATACAGAACCGGCCGACTGTGGTAAGGCTTGGGGAAAGATGCACGGGGGGCAGCGCGGCACTGCGCACTTGTCGCAGGACGGGGCTGCTGCTGGACGCAGAGCCGTGGTGGGCACGGACGCGCTTGTTGCGAAAGGCAGCGACGCTCGCTTCCTTAAAGCATCTTGATCTACTCCGTTGCACCACAAACACCTCGACACAACCGCCCGCCTGTTATCCTTCCGCTTGCATCTGCAACCCACCCCGCCGCCACTCTTCCACCCACTCCGTAGACTAGCAGACCATCACAATGGCGACTGAGGTACGTGCTCCGTGATCTGGCGACGCCCCCCCCCCGCCGTTGCTGGCCATCCACTGCCCCTCGCGCCGCCCCGATAAACGTCAACACAGGCTAACATGGACCTCCACCCAGCGCGAGAGGTACGAGCAGACGCCCCTCAGCGCGGCAGCACACGACGACTAACCCGCACGCAGCAAGACCTTCCTCGCCCGGCTGTGCGAGCAGGCCGAGCGCTACGATGGTAAGTCCTGCGCAACGCTCGCTGTGGCTGCACGTGCTGACGGGATTCTTTTACAGAGATGGTGACATATATGAAGGTCAGCCTGTCTCACGCCTGCAACCCCACTCGAGCTGACATACTGACTACTCTGCAGGAAGTTGCAAAGGTACGCACAACAAGGCGGGCTTGCAGCGTCTGTAGCGTCGGCAGCGTCTGCAGGCGCCCGCGATAACAGGCTGCTGCCGCTTGATGTGATCTAACGCAGACCCAGATTGGCGGTGAACTGACCGTCGACGAACGCAACCTCCTCTCCGTTGCCTACAAGAACGTTGTCGGCACACGACGTGCGTCGTGGCGCATCATCTCCTCGATCGAGCAGAAGGAGGAGTCAAAGGGCTCCGAGAAGCACGTCGGCACCATCCGCGACTACAGGCAGAAGATCGAGACCGAGCTTGAGAAGGTCTGCCAGGATGTCTTGAACGTTCTCGATGACTCCCTCATTCCCAAGGCCGAGTCTGGCGAGTCCAAGGTCTTCTACCACAAGATGTATACATTTTTCAGACCCTCTAGAGTATTGCACGGCTAACATCGATGCAGGAAGGGTGACTACCACCGTTACCTTGCCGAGTTTGCTTCTGGCGAGAAGCGCAAGGTCGCTGCCACTGCTGCACACGAGGCTTACAAGGTATGACGCAATCAATAAACTCAAACCCCGACAAACAACTAATCCTGGCTCGTAGACGGCCACCGATGTCGCTCAGACTGAGCTCACACCCACCCACCCCATCCGCCTGGGTCTGGCCCTGAACTTCTCGGTCTTCTATTACGAGATCCTGAACTCCCCCGACCGTGCTTGCCATCTTGCTAAGCAGGCTTTCGACGATGCCATCGCCGAGCTTGATTCTCTGTCTGAGGAGTCCTACCGCGACAGCACCTTGATCATGCAGCTTCTCCGTGACAACCTTACCCTTTGGACATCCTCAGATGGCAACGAGGCCGAGCCATCCGCCACTGATGCGCCCAAAGAGGAGGCTCCCAAGGCTGTCGCGACTGAGGATGTACCCGATGCATCTGAGCCCAAGGCCGAGGAGCAGCCGCCTGCTGCTGCCCCTGCTGCTGCTTAAGCACATCTTCTTACGATTGACCTTGTCCATCCTCAGCCACCGTTGACTGTTTTCGAATAGACGAAGGAGGCCGGCAGCGAGCGTCTCAAGGAGTTGTATGTGTCTTATGTGATTTCAAAAATTGGCTTTGGCAGCAAGCGGGTCGGATAGTCGGCTTCCCATGACTGATGTATTTCCCTTTCCTCTCCCTAACCTTGCGCCGTCCTCATCCAGCACGCAACGTGCTGTGTCAGCGTCTCCACGCGAACACGCACAGTCTCGAAGTACTTCTCGCGAAGTGCGACAGACCTGTACTGGCGAAGATGAGGGACAGGCGCATGGTTCCTCGCGCGCGATCCTCAATTCCCCCTGTTTTCGTTTTGGCAATACACGAACACCTCAATCCTGTAGTGGACTGAGCTGCTCATGCTCCTCTTGGCGGTATTTTCAAAGTCAGGACATCATTTACGATGATGCCCCGAGCAGATTCGGGAAGCTCGATGAGGCTCAATGTCATGTACTGCGCTCTTAGCTAGGCCAAAGGATCGTTACTTCACTTCACTGTGTCTGCTTTGTGTAATCAATGGTCTGCGACTTCTAAGATAACAAAGTACCCGCAGCTGACTCGTGCACCATGTCACTGCGTGCTATGTAACATGAGAAGCATCTGTGATCGGTCCGTTCCAATGTGCCAGCCCTATGGTAAGTAACTGCGGGCCTGCCTAGCCGAGGACGCCCCACCTGAACTTTTGCTGCTTGGACTCAATTGCCCACCTCACCCATCATGCCTTGCAGCCGCCACGTCGCAAAATGTCCTTCATTGCTCGGAAATTATAGCCGTTGAACGGCCATGCGATTTCTCTTGTCATGCGCTGTCGAGAACGCTCACGAACCTGCGACTGTTGTACGCTCCCACGAAGCTATCATCACGATTCGAGAACATGGCGTACACTAAGAATTATTACCACATCCTGAATTTACAAGCGCCGGACTGGGGCTCCCATGTCAGCGGGGTGGCCGAGAAGGAGTTGAGAAGGGCATATAAAAATGCGCTGCTCAATGCGCACCCGGACAAACAACATGATGTGCTCAAGCACGATCAAAGAGAAGGAGCATACTCGGTGGACGATGTAAAAGAAGCGTATGCTATCCTCAGCGATGTTAGCAAGAGGAGAGAGTATAACGAGTTCGCCTTGCGGAATCCGGGGATACTTGGCGACAAGACGACGGATGGCGGTCAGGCCTTAAGCAGTGACTTCATCCTTGGGCTCGATGTCTTGGATCTGAGTGATTTTGTCATGCGGGAAGATGGGGAAGAGATGGAGTGGACGAGGGCTTGTCGTTGTGGCGATGAGAAGGGCTTTCAGATCAAGCAAGAAGAGCTTGAGGATACGGAGAGGAGTGGAGAGAAGGAAGTTCTTGTTGGTTGTAAAGGGTGTAGTTTGTGGCTTAGAGTGGGGTTTGATGTCGAAGAAGACTGAGGATAGGCGGAGTCAGCCGCCAGTGGTTTCGTTCCAAGAAAGAAGGTGGCTCATGGGATCAGCTTTGAGTGCAGCTGGAGAGAAAGGTACATGGTCGGAATTAGAAGCACAGCTGGATGACTCTGTCACCGACTTAATCCTTCAGCAAGGAGGATGATAGCAACAAACAATCAGTGGCGAGTACTTTCGCAAAAACAACAATTCCGTTGAAGACGTCCAAGCCCCAGAGATCCCGGATGATAGGCTCTATGTTTGTTCACTCGACACAGGGACTCTCTTGTCAAAAGGACTACTTTCTTGAGGGAATTACGGGCTCTCATAATACCACAAGCTGTCTTGCATGAACAAAAGAGCCGGGAAATGTGAGGCGAGGGCTTGTTGTTGGCACAAAAACACAATGCAGGCTCGTTACGTTGTCCATATGGCCTCAGTATTACGTGCTCCAAAAGCTACTGTCATGCGAGACATTGGAAGTCACTTGTAAGCTTTCACATGTGATAAAAGCATCAATGTGCACATGCTCTTCCATGTAGTATCGAACGTTCGACCTGAACATGACTTATCAAAATCTTGTTTTGCTGGGACGTCCGATGGCAAAGTCGTGGTGAAGGCAGCAAACGCATTGTTGTGCTGTCCAAGCAACAAAACTCGACTTCACCACCTATGTCAGCTACTCACTCTTCTGCAATAGTCTTTACGTACGCCTTCTTATTGCTTCTACTCTGCTCATCATTTTGGTGCTCAGTTGCTGCGTCCAACACATTTTGGCCCACAGAGCCTTTGACATAATGAACAATCAACCGCCTCGTAGGTTCCGACGCCTTTCCTCTTTCTCCAGATCTAGTACGCTCAAGCAGGAGGCGGAGGCTACAACAAGTGCCCCACGAGCACCTTCGCTCTCGAGAATGCCGAGTCAAAGTCTCATGAACCTCTCGAACATGCTGACAGATAGCAAAGTGGAGCAGCCAGGAGCCTCATATCGAGACATGTCACGAATCAGTCATGAAGGCACGGGAGGGCACTATGCTGCTGGTTTGCAACAAGGCAAGGTACGCGAAGAAATGTTACGTAAATCCGAAGCACGAAGGACAATCATCAATAACGGTCAGCTGTATACA
Source organism: Coniothyrium glycines (assembly GCA_025742365.1). Classification (NCBI taxonomy): domain Eukaryota; kingdom Fungi; phylum Ascomycota; class Dothideomycetes; order Pleosporales; family Coniothyriaceae; genus Coniothyrium; species Coniothyrium glycines. Next base: position 86,187 of record JAMXIJ010000011.1, read on the forward strand.
CCGCAGGGCGACATCATTCAAGCGAGCCCCGAGGGACATGATGCAGAGCTTCCCCACAAGGTACGATTCATTGAATCACCGCGCAGAAATAAAGTGCCGGGTAACCTCCATCAGCATGATACTTCGACTGCATCCTTTCTGAGTCTGCGAACCGCCCTTGAGGAAAGCCGGATGGCACCAGCACACAAACAGAACCTGGCCAGACCAAAGACAGCTCCCACTGCCGGCGATGGCAAGCCTACGATGCGCGACACATGCATGTCTCCGCCTCCTACGCCAGGAGAATACCAGCCTGTTGGTAAGTGGCGCTGCTGCAAATGTCACACTGGTCACCGTCTCTATACGTTCATCAAGGACGTTCACCCCGTCAGTACCCTAAATTGTGTCTGCACTCACCGATCCTGCACCAACTGCACACTCGAAGGTAATCAAGTGAAGCGCTTCCAGCCCATGCGCGAGCCCGAAGTCGTCCAGCTGTCGGAAGACGAGGACAAGCAAATCCGCTTCGGCGTCTTCTGCGACGGCTGCGGGCTGAGCTGGCGCGCACAGGAAGTCGTGGACAAGAAGAAGACTGCACTTCAGCGCCTCTCTGCCATGCCCAGAAACATGATGAAGAAAGGATTGCACCCCTTGCGACACTCGAAGAGCTGGAGCAACATGTCTGCTTCTAGTCCTGGTTTCGAAAAGGCATTGGTGGTCCCCGTCTCCGGATCGACATTCAACCTCCGCCAGCTGTCAAGCGAGATGGAGAAGGGTCATGGCAAGCAAGCCGACGTGACTTCCGTCAAGTTCACCGGTATTCAATGTACATGCGGCCTGGTCACGGATGCAACATCCCTGTGCTTCCAGATTGTCGATGCTCCCGTGATTGCGGAGATCAAGGAGGGTGGTGATCCTCAGACCGAGCCTGAGGTTGTGCTGGAGCAGAGGGAGGCACCAAAGTTCACGACCACGCCGCAGGATCTTGCAAGGGGCCATGGGACCCCCATGTTGACGATGAGAGGTGGTGTGAGGCATCCGAATCCGCTCAGAAGTGCACCGGTCACGTCGGCAGACTTTGAGTAGAGCCTCGTAGGACCCTCGCAGATTGCTAGCAGATGGAGAAAGGGGGGTTTGGGTAGAGACACTGATCGTCATTGGATATGGTTTTGGGGGGGGGGGGGGGGATTGAGGCTGTGGCTGATTAGCGCAATTGAAGGTATAACAGCTTGAGCTGTGCATACATCGTCGGGAGCAGGATCAAGACGGAACCATGTCAGAGTATTCTACATGATGTCGACCAAGCTTCAAGATCTGGTCGCTTTGTCTCCCAGCTTCGAGTTTATCTCAGTATGTGCTCTTGGGAGCAATCATGAATGCATCAATCCTCTCATGTGGGTGCTTGCAACAATGTGCAATTCTCTCGTTCTAGGCATCAAGATCTTCAATGACCCGTTACCGAGCCATGCGTTGGCTAAATAGGTATTACTCGTGCTGCACACTTCTTCCTTAAAAACTATTTCCCAGGCATTGAGGCTGTTCTTGTAATCTCCGTGTTGGCCGGCTGGATCGTGCGACTCTCTTTCCTGCCCTGGTGTTCGCGATTTCGTCAATCACCTAGTAGTAGGATGCTACCGGTAGTCATGGTGCATATACTAGGAACCGACCATGGCAATATTCTACAGGCAGCAGAAGCATTCTGCAACTTCGTGACCTCATGCATGCCATGGAGAGGTCGACTGACATAGCCTGTGACTTTGAGCATCGCCGTAGCGCTTATTGTGCACACGGCCAAACTTGTGGCCGCCTTACGCCCCCCGGACCCAGCGATTCCTCAGGCCTCAGCTTCGGAAGTGCGCCCGAGTGGGAAAGCATATCCCAGAGATCTTTTCAGCTTAGCTGCTCTCGAAGCGCGCGATAGAAGCGACAATATGAGAATCTGGTGGGCGTTGCGCATCGGCATTGACCTGTTTATCGAGTCAATGGGCGTGTGTACCTGAGGGCTCAGCTCTTTGCTTGAGCGCGCAATGCTCATGAGCCGTCATCCTCACACCGCACCAGCTCTTTCGAAGCCGTCCGCAATCCACCATTACATGTCTAGGCGTTGTCCCAAAGTAGCGTCATGTAGACTCACTGTTTCTCATCTGCCGCTAGACCACGTTCTGTGGATAAGGCGACTAGAGTGCCTTGCGAGAGCCTCAGCGTTGACGAGAGGTTGGGCATGGACAAGGACTGATGGAGCTCCAGCCTCAGACTACCGAGTCACCTTGAAAACTAGTCCAGGCATCGTCCCGAAAGTGCAAGTCGGTGAGAGAATACCGGTATTCTGGAGAACAATGGGGGTGCACAGTGGCGGTGCTTTCGGCGCTTGTGTGGACCAGTCCGAGGACGGTAGGCGATTAGGTGTTCCGTGCCACAAGGCTGAGCAAAAGTATGGAAGCATCGTGGTCCAACACGAGGGATGAGCACGTTGTTTGGTGCTCCCAGGCAGACGGATTGTCGCAATTAAAGATGTGCCAGTTTGCGCATCAAACATGCTTGCTTCCATCGCCATTGCAGTGCTTCAAAGAGTCAATCGCATTCCGCCAGCCGACCACGACTGCAAACGTCAGCCTCACCAGAACCATCTCTGCCATGTCATTGGCTGCGTATGGCGCCCCACCAACCACATACCGTATTAAGAGCGGCACGACTGACCCATTACTCTAGCATCTCGCTTCAGCCTACCCTCATATTTACACGATCTGCTACATTCCCCAGACCCCGGACGTCTATTGCGCGTAGCCGAGCGCAACAGATTTGCCGTCATCTGTCGAGAACCAACACCATGGCCGCCATGTGCTCCAAGGAAGATGCACGTGACAGCAGCGACGTACCCAAGGCAGTCGATGATAACACAGCAAAGCCCAGTATACCTTCTGAGAAACAACAACATCAACAACAACAGCTTGCCACCAAGTGCCCAACATGTAAAGGCTCTGGTACCATTGCCCAAGAACAACCCGGCAAGCAACCGGTCACATCGGCAACCCCCGGCAAGACGGTCGATATTGACGACGATGTTGAAGACAAGTTCAACCAGCTACCTCCCATGCCCTCTCCTCTTCCCACTGCGCACAAGGACTTCGTACACTGCATGCCCCCGGAAGCCCCAACGTACCGCAAATTCTCCGTCTTCACAGCAGGCTCCATTGAAATGGGCAAAGCAGTGCAATGGCAGAAGCGCATGGCGCTCGAACTCTCTCCATATCCCATCACCGTGAACAACCCGCGCCGCGGCCACTGGGACCCCAACGCCACGCAGGAGGCCAAGAACGACGCATTCCGCCAGCAAGTCGAGTGGGAGCTTTCCGCGCTCGAGCAGGCCGACGTCATATGTTTCTTCTTCGACGTCAACACCATGTCGCCCGTCACCATGCTTGAGCTCGGCCTGTGGGCCAGCAGCGGCAAGGTGATCGTCTGCTGCGACAAGCGCTTCTGGCGCGCGGGCAACGTGCACATTGTGTGTGGCCGCTACGGCATCCCCTGCGTGGATACCTTTGCCGAGCTGCCCGGCGCGATTGTGGACATGCTCAAGGCCAAGGGCATGCAGATTGCTGACAATGGCGATCTTGTCGGCGAAAATGTGCATGTCGAGAAGGACAAACCCAAGACGAAGCATGAGGCGGAGAGCGAGATTGAGGCGTTGAAGAGACAAGTGGAGGATCTGCAGGCAAAGCTAGGCAAGGCTTGATCTGGATACCCACCTACCTATGTATGCAAGGGGCGTTGCTTTCGGATGTGGACTCTGGCGTTGGCGGCTTTGTGAGCGATGGCGTGTCTGGTTGTCTGACGGAGAACTTTTCTAGAGGAGTCACTCCCGTCTGTATGTTGGTTATTGTCCTTTTTGGTGCACTCACTGCTTGTGCTGGCTATGTATTCTGTCTATACGTCTGAGCCTGTGTAGCCGAGGGATCAGAATCATGTACGTCTACACTCGTATATACACTATGTTACATCATTGTCTTGTTGAACAGTCATATCAAGCAAACCAGACCTTCTCTAGCATCATTTTACAGTCACCAAGAAGACTAATCTGTACGTAAATGTAGCGCATTGTCCTCGACAATTTTTTGTGCTTAAAAAAAAGACACACTTCAAATGCTTCATCCCTTGCCACCAACCCTAGATGTTTGGATTCTTCCTCCTATTCGCGCCACCATCGAGAATCAATTCTTGTCCACTCAAAAAGCCCGCACCGATGACATACTCCACCAACTCTGCTGCATCTTCTCCTCTCCCCACTCTCCCTGCTGGGTGCTGCTTATGATACAACTCATCCAGGTCCTCCGCCCACGACTTCATCCTCAAATCCTCAGCCTCCTTTTCATGCGGCGCGGCACTCTCCTTGAAGCTGCCATTCTGCATTGCCCGGATCTCAAGATCTCGCGCTTTGCATTCGTGCTGCACGCTCACCCAGCCGGGGGAGATCGCCATGACACGAATGCCCCAGCGCTGGCAAGATACTGCCATGGCTTGGGTAAGGGCTAGCACGCCGCCTTTGCTTGCGGCGTAACCTTCGCAATCGGGATCACTTTGATGAGCACGGAAGGAGGCAATGTTGATGATACATCCGCCTTCGTCTAGCTTGTCCTCGCCGTGTAGATTCACGGGGAGTTGATTGAATTCATCCGTGCGCTTGAGATCTGTGGAGCGATCAATTCCTGGAGTACCGTCCTTTTGTGTGTTTTGGGACTTCATGTATGGGATTACGGCTTGGCTGAGGTAGAACGGGGCGCTTAAGTTGGTCTGGATATAAGCTTCCCACTGTTCGCCCGTGGCGAGGTCTTCCATAGTGCCGTTTCCTGCATTGAAAAAACCGCGCGCTACGCCGGCGTTGTTTATGAGGACATCTATACGGCCGCCAAAGAATTCTACAGCCTTGGCGACCGCGGCGCGGATCTCTTCTGGGTTGCGTAGGTTGGCGATGGTTGAGCTTACACGGGGCGCGTATGCGGCGAGATGGGTGCCCACTGTGTACTCTAGCTCGTCGGCATCAAAGTCGATGATGAAAACGCGGTGCTTCAAGGGCGATGCAAGAAGGTGGCGTGTTGTGCAGCGCCCAAGGCCTCGAGCACCGCCTGTAATGATGATGTTCTTACTCCTCGTCGAAACCATTTTGACGACTTGAGCTATAATAAGAATGCGACGAAGATGTGAATTATTGCGCGAAGTGATTCGAAGCTGCGATTATGATCTTATATCCCTCTTGCAGCAAGCGGTCTGATTGGTTTCCTGAGTACGGATCGAGCTTGCAGGTAAGATCAAGGTGTGGGAACACTATCATTGACGAACGGCTTGCGGAGGATCCCTTTCAGGCTATATTGACCTTCTTGGCCGACCTCTGGAAGGACCCCGCCTGTCCGTGATGCTTCATCTGGAGCCATCAATACATACATATAACGAATGTTGAACGCTTCCGAATCGTTCTTAAACATCGGTCAGGGCCGTAGATCCGCATTGACTAAGACTCGAAATGACCATACAACCTGGCTCGGTGTTTTCGGAGGATTTTGATGACAATGTACATTGACGGATGTATCTCGATGCAGCACGTTGAAATATACTATGCGCACAGCCGTTCGAGGAAGCGCACGTTCCTTGATCGGCGTAGCTGTCGGGAACACGGAGCGAACTCGCGGATTGTGGATTGCCGGCACGGGCGCAGGAATTGTCCACCAAGCGAAGGCAAGTACCAAGTGAAGACATAGACATAGGCGTTGATGCCTGATGTTCCAAATTGTGACTAACGAGCGGCGCTAACTTGCACAATCGCGAATGGTCAGGACTGCAACAGTGGTGGTGTTTTGTGTCTGGCATGCACGAGGTCGAAGCTACCGGGTTCATAGCCAAGTCAGCGATATGGAAAGCATCCCGGGCGGACACCTCTTTCACAACGCTTCTTCGTGGCTCGCTATCAAATGATAGTTGTATATTCCATAGAAATGGAAGAAAATTAGGTGGGTATCTAACGTGATCAATAGCAATAAGCCACCAATGCCATCCTTGAAATGGGAAGCAAGGCTAATGACAATCCGTTCAGATAGGCCCCATGTCAAAATGCCAATTGCGTTGACTCAGGCACATGCATGTGGTGACTTGGTGTGTGATGTGTTACTTGAATAGTATTTCAAGAGCGTCCATGTCCTCAATCTCGGAATCGGCGACTGTGTCTAAAGGCATGAGCCTTTCGCCGTCAAACATGAGCGTAATCGGCTGATGCTTGTCGATCTTTAGCTTGGTCTTGTATGCACTCGCGATGTGTCCAAATGTTGTGTCGGGGTTGACGGAGAGCTTGAAATCGTCCTTTCCTTTCGCCTTGAGTATAAGTCGCACTTTGGTGGCTTGCGGCGGAGGTGGTGGCGTTGGTTCTCTGTCTTCCACTTCTGGTGACGCCTCGGCCGCCTTTTTCCGCGCTGCAGCTTCAGCTGCATCCTCTCTCTTGCGCTGCTGGAATAACTGTTCGGTCCATGCTTCAACAACCACTTTCGGGACATTGACATCATCGTAAAGGTTGGTGTCTCCTTCCACAGACAAATTTCCATTTGGATCGACAATGATGCCCAGTCTCTTGATGGAGGTGCTGTCATATATGCGTGTGCCCTTCCACGTGAAAAAGACATTCCGCTTCATCTCGGGGCTATATTTTTGTATGTCGCACCAGGCATTCCGCGCCTTGCCAATCAGGCTGTCGATTCGGACTTTGACCAAAAGTGGTTTTGCGTCTGGAATTTCTGGCGAGATCAAGAGCTGTGCAATGGGTGCCTTCTCGACTTGACCGTCCGCGCTGATGGATTGTGCTCTTTGCGCGGCCCGTTCCCGTGCTTTTGCCTTCAGAGCTGCGAGTGTCGGATTGAGAGTCTCAACCAAATCTTCATCGCTTTCGCCTGCGATCGAGTGTGTTGAGGGTCGAACGGGCATGTCTCGCTTGGGTCCTGTAACCGTGGATTCGTAGTCGAAGCTCGAATTCCTGCCGAAGGAGGTGGCCTTCTTCACGATGTTACCGTCATCTTCGCTATCGCTGCCGAGATCTATGACGACAGCTTCCTTTTGGTCTGCCGTAGATCCGTGGGAGGAGGTGGACTTGGTCAGGGAGTCGTAACGGGCTGCGAGGGAGCCGGGTGGATGGCTTGCCGGTGCAGGCGAGAGCGGTGTCCTACTCCGTCTGTGTCTATGTCAGCATGAAATATGAATCAGTAGAGGGCCGCACGCACGCCTTGCTGCCTCTTCTGCTGATGCGCGCCGCGCTGCTGGCCTCGCTCTTGGGCAGCCCTGCCTCGTCGTTCTCGGCGGACACTCTCCGCCGTTTCCTCTCAGGCTTGCCGGCCTGCTTTTGCTGCCGACTCTGTTCATCGCGTTCTCTCTCCTTCTCCTTCTCTTTCTCCTTCTGCCTTTCTTCCTCCCTGCGACGCGTCTGCTCGGCGACAATGTCCTGGAACTCGTTGGAGTGGCTGAATATGTCGTCGCCGTCTTTCTTGGCCGAATCCTGCCATGCTGCTCTCTTGAAGAACGAGCGCTTCTTCGGTGCAGGCGCAGGCGCGGTCTCGGTTGTTTCTGTCATTGGCGTCGTGAATGCCTGTGACTGCATGCGCTGGGCATCCCACAGTATGCGAGGGCCCAGCAAGGCCAATGTGGAGGGAGACAGGGAGGGGCGTGCGCCGGGCCGGGTGGGGCGGCCATGAACGCGCGATCACGCTTTTCGTGATGCCCTCCCAGCGAAGACTGTCCGTGCGCTATCCACCATTCACCTTCTGCCAACGTCACTCCTTCACGACCATTTTGCTATCTTGGGCCTACGAATACACTCAGGTATGTCTTACAAGCCCACACCATAGGCAATATGTAGACTCGTTTCGAGGCAGAACTAACCGCGCACCAGGGAAACCATTGCACTCTTGAAGCTCCTTCAAAATGTCTACCAACGGCGAGAGCCCAGCACCAGAGACTGCAGCTGACTCCAGAGACCCCAGCGGCTTCTTGAGTGAGATTATTGGAGCTCCTGTGACAGTCAAGCTGAATTCCGGCATAATTTACAAAGGTATGCAAGCACGTGCCAGCAGGAAGCGTATGTCTAACGGTCCACTAGGCGACCTCCAATCCGTTGATGGCTACATGAACATCGCACTCGAACGATGCAGAGAGGTGTCCGAGGGTCGAGTGACTCGTAACTGGGGAGATGCCTTTGTCCGCGGCAATAATGGTAGAAACAATCCTTGCACAGTATTGCTTCCTTGCTAACCTGCTCCATAGTGACGTACATCTGCGCGGACAACGCTTGAATATGGATGATATTTCAAAGATTCCATCAAAAGGCCCAGAGTAGAGCGGCCCCGCGCCACAATTGTGTTTGCTCACTACGTGACGAGCTAGCGTGCACGTCAGAATGTGCCAACGATTTTCCAATCAGCTATCAGAGTGCGAACTGCGTGTGATGCCATGTACTGCTGTGTGCAGCTACCCCATGATCAGGATTGGTTTGTTGCGGCTTGCTCGTCATATATAGCACCTCCATGCCCCCTGGAAGTACGTCAAGATGTAGAAGACAATGGTTGTAGCATCTCCCTTTTCCAATATCCGTCCCTATCAGTTCTTCTAATCGGGAGCAGATTCTGTTCATATAAGTTGCTCATAGCCTAGTGCGTCAGAATACTCCAGCTACTTTTACCACGACTTTCGTTATGTTCTCTCCACGTGTGAGTCCACTGGATACTATTCGGATGGCATTCACTCGCTTATTTGCATATGATCGTGTCGACGCTGTCAGAACTTCACGCATTCTAGAAGATAATTCCAAGGCTGTATTCTTCGCAAACCTCTACGATACCCTTACTCTCTAGTTGCACATATTCTCCACTTCACTTTCTCCTTTTTCATGTGCACACGATTGCGCGCGCTGGACCGACTCTCGACGTTGTCTTACACCGCATCGCTCTTTTTGATCTACCATTTCTCGCGCATATTTGCACATTTCACTGTTCATTGTCAAGCACATTCAGCCATTCATACCCGCCAAGTATGGTTTTGCAAAGATCCTAGACTGGCATTTGTTTTCAAGACCGCACGAAGAAAGCCAGCAAACAGAGTGACAATCAGGGTAGACCCGCAACGCAACATCAACTTTGTGCAGCAGCTTCACAGGCAAGGAGTGATTCAAAACGTAGGCGCGAAGTCCGTAAAACCATTAGAGTCTTGCAGACAATAAGAAAACATGATAGGGCCGTTCGCTGAGGGCGATCAGGGAAACCCACTTCACAAAGACACTGACAGGAATGCCAGCAAGGCCGCACCATCTTTCCAAAAGCGGCGCGTTCCTACGATCGCACAAAGAGAACAGGATGGTACCCTTCAAAGCCAGCTTAGTGGAGCACTCCTTGCCGAAGCGAACAGATCCATGATGACAATCTGCTCCTTCAGTTCGGACGTTGACTCGGGCGCATCCCCATGGGCATCTTTAATCCTGGAAGCGCCATTGCACGCGCCTACCGAAATCTACATACCGACTATCCACCGAGCCGGATTCACAAAGTGCGAAAAGAGACCCTTGACTACCTCACTCCTGCAAAAGATAGTCACTCTCTTCGCCGGGAAGAAGACCACAAGGAGACAAGAACTCACACCATTACCACAACTACTACCAAGCGAAATCCACAAGACACATCGTCAATCACCACTCCCATCATCTCCAGTCTCCCACACCGGGTAACCTATATACACCACTCTCTTCAACATCCCACACTCCTCTCAACCCCGCGTATCCTCTCCGCAGCCTTGTCCCCCCAAACCCTCACTCCCCCACGCCTTCGCATCAAGCCACGCGTTGCCTCAGGCCGTTCACACAAATCCGCCGGCAATTCTCACGTGGCACCCTGCACGCACCTCCTTGATCTTTGTCCTCGCGGGGAGTATCGACGGCACAGTGGTCTGCGCTACTTCCCGGCGACATTACGATAATCGACAGTAACCAGCAGTACACCGTGAACCTCTACACTATAGTCGTTCAAGTCGTACAAAGCGCCAACAAAAGGACCCATTATGTTGCAGCCGCTTACTATACGCAAAGAGAAGCAAAACAAGTATACACGTCACAAGCTACAGAAGAAGATCACAACGCCCGAAAGCTGAACAACTTAAAGTACAACATAGCCAATAACGCCATCAACAAGGAACCAGTACCTATACCATAAGCGACCAGTTCCACATCTTCCCACCAGACACCCTCACACCAGCCGACACGACAGCCGAACAGTCTGCCTCCAGCCGCGCAAACTGCCTCGAGGTGTCACGAGACGAGCACTGCTTCGTCACAACTGAGCACTACGACGCCGCAAGCAATATTCTCTCCATCAAAAAAAAAGCTTATTCCTTATTCATCTACTATATATCAGTCTCACACCTTCAGAGCATCACCAGCACAAATTCATCAACGGGTTATAGCCGAAGCCTGGGCGGAGAGGTGCAAAAAAAGCTACGAACAGACTACATGTAGGTAGAGTCGACGATATTACAACCAGATACAAGGGGTAACAGAGTCGCGCGGTCGTCTACTACATGACTAGGAAGGAGTAGGCTGCGCTCATTTCGAACAGCCAGTCTGCCTCGTCATCCCTTTGTCGCCAAAATTCTAGGGCTCGGCGTATGTGTTGCCTGGGCCTTTGCCCTCACACAGGATTGAATACTCAATTATGGTTAGAGCTTGTACGCGCACCCTCTTAGCTTACTGCACTAGTCGCGAGGGCGGGTAGCGTAGAGGGACAGGTATATTTGCATGGGCCGTGTATTAGAGGGTTGTGTTATTGGTGGCAGGGGGGCGACTGCGTGTCTCCGTTTAGACACATGGACGGTGTCTAACACCCCTTTTGTTATGATTCCGTTCATAGCACAGCACACAGCCAAAACATATTGGGTACGTACAGTAGTTATAATATTATAAAACAGCTAATGAAATCTATCAAATAATGCTTTTTGGGACTTTTCTGATACCACGATGCGAGACTCGCTACTAACATGCAACGCACGCTCAAATCATGACTCAAGCGTCATGCCGCTCCATGATTACATGCCCATCAGAGCACCAGCTCCAGGCTCGCTGCAGACATACACAACGTCGTGGCTGTCACTAAAGCCGTTGAAGCGCGTAGCAGAGCACTTGGTGTACGCGCCCATGTCCTCAAAATAGAGCCAGTCACCGACATCGAGCAGCTCGGGAAAGGTACAAGACGAGGAAACAATGTCGATGCCGTCACAGGTCGGGCCCCAAATAGAGTACTCTACCTGAGAGGGTGTATCGTAGCCTGAAGCACGTACGTCGTACAAGACATTATTGCCGTTCTTCAGAACACGTGGCACAGGGTTCTGGTGATCGAAGATGATGCTCGAAAAATTGCCGTAGACACCGTCGTTCATGTACAGCATGTAGGAGGTGGTGCCGAGGGTCGCATCAGCAACAGTACGCCGGGCAATGACATGGCATGCGAGCGTAAAGGCGGTGGAGACGTAATAGCGTCCAGGCTCACCAATGACACGAATGTGTGGCGGGAAGTACTCGTCCAGAGAAGCAGAGAGCACTGCAGCCATGGGCTCAAAGGTAATGTCTCCGGTGAAGCCGCCTCCCACATCCAAGGTGTGCATGTTGAAGCCCAAAGCCGCGGCCTGATCAAAGACAAAGCGGGCGTCCTGAACGGCTTTGATGAAGGCCTTGGGGTCAGAGGCACCGGAGCCGACATGGAACGCCACGCCAACGACGTTGAGCTCCAGAGATTTGGCCAGCTCCAAGAGCTCGCCAGTGGAGTCCATGGATGCACCAAACTTCTGGCTCAGACGGCACAAGCTCGCCGAGTCGTCTGTGAGGATTCGCAAGTAGAGCTCAGCATCCGGGAAGAGCTGCTTCGTCTTGTAGAGCTCATCGGCATTGTCAAAGGTCATCTGCTTGACTCCGGCTTGAGCGGCGTAACGGACATACGACTTGGTCTTGCAAGGCTGCGCATAGATGATACGCGCGGGGTTAACGCCCTGCTTCAATACCATGTCAATCTCGGCCTTGGAAGCACAATCGAAGCCGAGACCCAGCTCGGTCATGAGACGCAGGACTTGGGGGTCAGGGTTGCACTTGACAGCTGTATGGTGGTTAACGACATGCCAACCGGGACTCGGGTCAATGGACTTACCATAGTGAGGCTTGACGCGGGCCAAGTTCTTCTTCCAGCGCATATGCTGGCGGTAGACCTCGCCCAAGTCGGCAATGAAGAAAGCATCTTCTTCGCCGACGCTGCAGGAGTCGGAATCAATAGCCTCAACACGGCTCTTGAGAGCGTGCCCAATCAACTGCTTAGCCTTCCAGGCGCCATGTTCATCGATGCTACCCACAGAGAAACTGTCGAGCGACTGTATGTCTTTCAACGGAAACTGGTATTCTTCGATAGTCGTTGTGGCGGAAGGTTCCATGCCCTGGATAGCGGATCCCAAAGGGTTGGTTTGTGTAGTGCAAGGTGTGCTGGGTCGCAGGGCCGTGTTAAGGCGGCTTGAAGGGGGCGAAGCCGAGGCTTGGTGATGGGCGAGGTCTCACCGACTCTTCCTCTGCGAGAGGAAGAACCACTAAGAGCGTCCTATGCGGCAGCTGAAGTTCGGGAAGCTCGAGGGGCTGGTTGAGGGACAGAAAGAAAAGACGCTCAAGCTGCTTCTTGGACGGCGACAAGACGCGGGGGAGGGATGTTGTTGCAGACGTGTGGCGCGCGTGCAGACACAAGTTGGAGGTTGAGCAGGATCAGGGCGGGTGCCGTGGTAGGGGAGACGCCTTTGATGCGACCAAAGGCGGTCAGTCGTCGGTGGTGGAGGGGGGGGGGAAGGGCTGCAGAGAAAACAGCGCCCGGGGGTGCTTTATAGGCGGCGCAGAGTGCGGCGGGCAGGTGGAGGACTGGGAGTGACGGAGTGTTGGGTTGCGGTGTAGGAGCAATCGAGGGCGGGGAGCGTCAATTTTGCAGAACCAGAACCGAGAGAGCCTTCCCACACTCCCAGGCACACGCCAACCACAGCCGCTGGAATTTTGCCGTGACGTTGCGCCCCACCCCTCCCTCCGATCACAATTCGCCCCCTGCGCGCCCTCTGAGGCTGAGTTTTGATCTTCGCAGTGCCCGACCGGCGACGACGTGCCAGAATTTAGAAATGGCGCATACCCAGACAGCCACCCGCGAGTTTCCAGCTGCCTTGCACGTGCGGCCCTGACCGCCGCGCCCGCTTCACGTACCGCTTCACGTACCACTTCACGGGCAATATTGTCGCCGTCGCCTGCGATCGATCCATGAGCACTCTATTTTGTGTCTGTTGGCCTGTGTGCCGCGTGCGAGCTTATTGCTTAATTCGCTGCTTGGCCGATCATCGATGGCATGCAGCATTTACTCAAAATGGATACAACGCCAGATCCTCCCACCCCTAAATGCCGCTATGTGTACTGTACGTGGTATAAAGTGTAAATGCGAGACTGTCATAACAATAATGCAATGTAAATGCGAGACTGTCATAACAATAATGCAATGGGCCGCGCCTCAGCCGACCCATCTCAGATCTGTCGTGCTCAAGAAAACCTGAAGCTGAATGCGCCAAGCCACACCTACACGACTACGCTCGTTGCAGCATGATTGGTACATCAGACAAGTCCACACCGTGCTGGACCTTCCACTGCATGCTCTTGGACGTCGCGAGCTTGTGCACTGCGTGGGTTCCAGCTGAGCCGGCGATTACGCCACCTCCCTGGTAATTGTACTGTAGACCCCCGCTAAAACGTCCCCAGCTCTCCACGTCTTGAGAAGAGCGATATGTTGTGCGCGAGTTAATAGATGATGCACTAGCTTCGGTCATGCCGTGCTCAGTGCGTAAACCTTCTCCTATCGACTTGCGACGTTGGCTCCATGAAAGAGAATGCGCTTCCCAATCGACGCTGGTCTCTTGACGCTGAGGCATTCGCTGGCTTGAATGGTTATACTGCTCAATCATCACATGCGACCTTGCCTGATTTTGTTCACAACATGGATTCCCAGCTTGGAGCTCGGATTGCGGTCGTCTCTGTCCGTCACTCTGTGGGCGAATCCGTGAGCCGCCGCAGTGAAAAGATGCATCAATGTGAGGAACAGGCGGAACGTCATGTACGTAGCTTTGAGGACGGCGCTTTGCAGCCTTGGCCTCTCCAGCTTCGTGCTTCAAATTGTGGTAGCTCCTACGCCGCTGCTGAGGCAGCTGAGCCGTGTGAAACTCCATCGATGCTCGGTCTTTACTTCGTAGTCGCGCAAATTCAGCGGCTGATTGCGAATCCATCGACATGATCGATTTGGCCCTTGGAAGACTGTTACCCAGCTGATGTGGATGTGTTGGTGATGTGACAGATTTCCTCGTCTGGCGAGACATTGCCGCGTCGTACGGTGAAGTGCCTAATGATGTTGCGATCGTTCCTAGATCGACTACATCAAGCGTTGGCATCTCTTCTGATTTCTCGCTAGTCTTGCTATCCATATTGGATTTCCTTCGAAATAGGGAAAGACTTTTGCGTCGACCATGTGGCGGAGGTGTTGGCGGCCGGTCTGGCTCAAGTTCTGCAAGCTGTTTGAATTGCGTGGTGGTAGTGGTACACGCAGCATCATTTGCGCTAGGTTTTGGCAACAACACATGCTCTTTTGTTGGATAGGTATTGGTCAAACACTCCATGCCAGGAGTATGGGACAGACGCCTGGTGAACTTGATGCGAATATTGTCTGGAACATCAGGAATCGTGCCTTCTGGAATTGGTTGACATGCCTGTACAAGCGGGGCCTCAACATGCGAAGGTCGCTTTCTCTGTAAGCGCTTTGGTGTCGAGTATGCACTTTCTGAGGATGCCTTGGACATTGTCGAGCTAGGCGATTGCGGTGATAGTGTTGCCTCCGACGTAGAGGAATGCGTCGAGAACCATGATGAGTGCTCTAACGTCGCCAATGCTGCTGGTCTTTGTTGCATTGCGGAACTCTTTTGAGTAAGAAACTGTGTGTGCAGCTCTGTTGGACTGGCTGCCGGTATAAGTCCTTCCTTTGGTGGCGAAATGCTTCGTCGGCCTGCGACAGAAGCGAGCTCGTGGTTCTCATCTTGTCGGGTTGAGGTACACATACTCCCTCCAGAAGAGTAGCCTGAATCTTGTGTACGAGGCTGGGGCCGCTGGCCTTTGGTATTGGGGACTTGCGCCGCCGGCTCGGATCGATTCGCAGCGGTCGGCGCAGTGGTAGTTGAGGGACCTGATGCATCAAGTTCGAACATCGTGCCTTGAAGTATGCGAGCAGCTTCCTCCCGAGACGAGGCAGAGCCTATTGGGGCGAGACTGTGGCTACGATCAGAGTCAGCCCCTTTGTGAGCACTAGCAAATGGGCTAAGAGGGATTTCTGACTGATAGCTCTGGGCAAAGCAATCAGCATTTTGCACACGCACTCGAGGGCTTGCCAATACTGTGGTGTTCTGTTGCTGTGAAGGCGAAGCTGTATGAACAAACAGTTCTTGTGTAATGATGTCGGTCTGCAGTTGAAGATTCCTAGACTTGAATGCAGGTACAGGAACGTCGGTGTGATACATTGACTTGGTTGTCTGCGAATTAGCAGACCTGCTGCGTACATGGCCGCGTCGCTGTACGGTCTTCATCGTCAGCGGGCTCGATCCAACCTCGGTGGGCGAGAAGTAGTCTTCTTCCGAGTTCATGCCAGGCTTCCGCTTCGTAATTTTGGCGCTTGGTGCCGGCGAGGGTGCGCCATTCGTCACCATAAGAGACCCTAGCTTCAAATTGCCTAGATGCGAATAGTCCAGCTCTCCAGGAGTTCTCGCTCGTGGGGTCGAATTTTCGTCAGTCTGGCCGCTCGGCCCAGGCACCAACAAGCGATTCGACGAAGACACATGCTTAGGCGTAGACCTCCATTTCTCCTCGTCTTCAGGTCTGAGCTGCGGCGCTTTCCATGAATTCCAAGTTTTCCGGCGATCATCTACAGGCGAATTTCGAGTGGCTACTCCTGGAGTCTGCACCAGAGATCGACGCCTGGTGAGCGAAGAAGAAGACCTGTTAATAAGGGAGGTGTTCCGACTAAGCCCCTGCTCCATGAGAGGTAGAGATGCGTCCGTAGGTTCCAGAGCTTCGTGTAGAGCAGCCAGATCTTCGGGCGAAGCATTCTTCTTCACCTCCTGCAACAATTTGATAGCAGTCTCTATATCCATCTGCCCATGTGATACCAATGAGACCTTGGAGTCTGCAAAACCGCTGAGCTTGGTCATCGAACCATGTTTGCTGCCAAAACAGGAGATGGAGTTGGAACGGGAGTTTGCCCTGGAGCCTGATCGCGATGTGATTGACAGGGTGCGACCTCGGATTTGAGCAATGGGCTTGACGATAAGCTCATCCTCGCCTGGTCGGACTATTGACCCGAAGTCTGAGTCCACGGGAGAAAGCAGCGTGTCTTTGATATGCTGGCGACCCTTCGCACTCAGGTCCGCGTATCGAGAAGTCACGCTGACTGGAGACTCGATCTTAGCAACCGGTACCGGTACGGGACAGTTTGTGTTGGTCTTGGGCTTGGACAAGCGATTGTGGTGGACGGCGCTCTGATTGTTGCCCATGGTTACGGGTTTACGACGGAGGGCAACGAGCAACGAGGCTCAAATGCAGGCGGGGGATGGCATCGAGGTACGTTGGCTGGAGAGCAGGACTTTAGCTGGAGATGGTGCGGATGCGGGGGTTGTCTTAGGTGGAGAGGGCACCTATATTATGCCTGAGAAGCCGTGGATGTCTCCCCGTGGGGGCTGGGAACGATTCTAGGCGAGATAGCGTGCGCGAGGAACACGGAGCAGCTGCGCGGGACGAAAAGCAATGGGATGGTCTCCATGGAGCAGGCGTCTGGGACGGCTAAATCTGGTCGGTGATGGGACTCGTTGAAGCTAAGCGTGTGCGTGCGATTACGGGTGCTGCACGTGTCAGGCAAGACAGTGCATCCAAGTAAACAACAAACTTGGAAGAGGCTGACGTGAAACTGGACGGTGTAGGCGCATTGGAGGTGTCTGCGAATCAGAAGTGCACGCGGTGCGATCTGACAAGCCAATCAATGTGGGGCGACGCGATGGTTGCGCGGTTCCAGGCTTGATCCTGGGCGCGCATCTGGCCAGATTGGGATTTGTAACGGCTGATCGGCTCTTTTTCCACCATGTCGCAGCCTCGCAGGTCATGGCACATGGCACATAGCACATGCATTCTGCGATCCTGTCTTTGCCCATCCAAGATCCACGCAAGGGATATCCCAAGTTCCCGCCTCGCGGCGGCTGCTGACTCCTGAGCGGCAGATAGATACATGTACCTAGTAACGTCCCGCTTGCTAACCTCGGACGCCGCCAGTCCAACTTCTCGGACGGGCCTTCTATGTCGTCAGTTCCCTGTGACCGAGCAGTGTACGATGCCAGCACTGCATTGCATAAACAACTCGCACGGTGCAGTTGATTCTCTGACCTGCTAAGGACCTGCTTCAAACCTGGAGCAAGACGATGACGCCTCGTAGGCTGCTCCGCAATCTACTTCTTGCGCAAGACGACAATCTCCCGATCTCATCTCCATGGACGACTAGATGGTCATGGCACGCCGTGGACGAGTCGTGAGACGGCGAGACGTATGATTGCCCGCGGCGCCTCGATTGCCATTGTGGTTTTGGTTTGAGGCGTTCGTGATCAAGTTTCACCTCATCCCTTCAACATCAGCCGCACATCGCAGTCGCTGGTCCGATTGACGCGCCCATGCTGACCACCCGTAGCCGAGATGAACTGCTGCAAGTCGTCAGGTACCAGAGGTGATGGGTGACTACCCCAGATTGCGGATAAAGGCGTGTTGCGTTTCCAACCGAGATGTGTTCCCGCAGGTACAACATTTCAGTGCAAAGTTACGAAAATGAAGTGATGACGGTACACGTGCAGGGCGCCATTGAGCATTTCAAAAGCTGCGAGATGTCTTCCAAGGTTGTTGGTGATGGCGCGCGGGCGAGCGGGCTGCAGCCTGCAGCCTGCAGGACTGCCGCAGACTTCCGAAGTGTGCCGGCCCGGGCCAAGCTTTGTGGACAGCCTCAATCGCTACGTGCCTCTGGCTCTCTCGACGGCTGATCTTGCGCCTTAATAGCCATGCATACATGTATCCATTTCGCATGGTTCACCGGTAAGCCTGCGCGATCCGTCAACGCAATGCAGAAAAATACGTCGCGCTTCATTGATTGCTGGCCGCCGATTGCATGGATGCAAAATCATCTTTCTTTAGTCACCGTTGCATTCTGGTCAGCCACACCCGCCGCCTGCTTCGCTACAGATGCATACCGTATGTACGACCATAAGTCTCCCCAACACATCACATCGTCATCAGATCCCCGGCGCCGATCGGAAACAACACAACCCTAAGCCGTACAGAGGCAAAACGCTGCGACTCTGCCATCTCTGGCTGACGTGGAGACGCTCGTCCGCGGCGGATCACGGACACTTGCGAGGCCGCGCAGGCTTGTTGTCATGCTAGGGCAGGTCTGACATCATAGCCTCAAATAGTAGGCGTCTGGTCAACTCTGCACCGCCGCCATGGCCGGTTTCCATATTGAGTTTGCGTAGCCCATCTTCTCAGTCCAGTTCTGTTTCATCCCTTCAGTTGTTTGTTAGACCGGAGTTGCTCGTTAGATCGTTGTTGTTGTTGTTGTTGTTGTCGTGTGGTTTCTCTGCCATCACTGCTTGTTCAGCGTCACGTGTCTGTCCTGGCACCCCCCTACACCGTACGCGTCACACCCATACGACTGGGGTCTCGTCCTCGACCACAGCAGTCGCACTGCGGACCCGACCTCAAAACTGCACCACGCCTCTGAGGTTATAGACAGCCATCATGTTGGGTCTCTCCTACTGGGCAGTGCCCATTTTCGCGGCAGTAACATGGACTGCTATGCTGATCACCATGTTGGTGTATTGGGCTGCGACAGGCAAGCCTCATTATGTCACAATGTCTCAGGGACAAAACATTCCGTACATCTCGGGTACGTACCTACCTACAGAACAGCTGCGCACAACAACGAATATGCTGACATAATGTAGACATTGGTGCAGATTACCTCAAGGCCATGTTCATTGCCATGTCCGCAGTCACAGTCGTATCATTCACACTCGCTTTCTTGTTTGAACGATATCTGCGACATGCCGGCAGGCTCGCGCAAAACACGTCGCATTGGCAGAAAGTGTACTCGGGCTGTGCGACCCTGACCGCCATTGTTGGTGCAGCTGGCTTGATCCTCCTTACCATCTTCGACAACAAGAACCATAACAGGCTCCACAACATCTTCCTCGCAGTCTTCATCGGCGGCTACATCATCAGCGCCATATTCATTTGCTGGGAATACCAGCGACTAGGCATCCACTACCGCGAACACTCCATCCTCCGCATCTCCTTCTGGATCAAGCTCTTCTTCATCATCGTTGAAGTCTGCCTTGTCATTGCCTTTGGCGTCTGCTCAACGCAGGATATCTGGAACGTCGCCGCTGTCCTGGAGTGGATAATCGCATTCGTCTACTGCTTCTACGTCCTCAGCTTCTTCATCGACTTCCTGCCTGCCGTGCGCACAAAGCACCACCAGTCCAAGCAGACGGAGATGCAAATGCTCGAGGAAGGCGCCGGCCAAATCCCCATGGGCGATGGAGCTGCAGATAGCCACCGGTACTACCGCGGCAACCAGTCTTCAGCTGCACCTCCACTGAGCGGAGCGAATGGCTATACTCATGGCAACGGCTACACCAATGGCGACTCCAACGGCTACGTCTCCCACAACGCGGGTGGCTACCCTGCCCCCGCCACCAACGTGCCTGCGCCGACCCCCTCCAGGAACTTCTAAGCGCTTCTCCCTTGCCATCAATTTCCCCATGTACATAATTCCCCTACCTGTCTCCGCGCTGGTCAACGAATCAATGAATTCGGTGTTGTTTCCTTTGCTATTCCCCCGGAATTGATATCACGTTCTGGTGTTGGCGGCGTCACAGACTTGCACATTTGGTTTTTGTTTTAGATGTATGACCTGCATATTGATATGTCGTAATGTCTTTGGACAACTAGCAATGGAAAAGTATTTCACAATCACTTCTCCCCTATTGACATTGCTTATCGTGTATCAGACAAGGTAAAGGGTTTAGAGACGCCCCAACAGATGGGTTACTGCTGCTCAGTCGTGTCCCTGGAGATCTTGCATGCAAAGTACTTGTATTTCATGTCTCCATTGCTTGTGCGTGTAAGAATTTAATTCGGTAAACCTTGTTTGGAGGGACACAAACTCAACCCAAGCACTATATATCCTATCCACACAACACACACACACACTTCATAGATGCTTTTCCGCGCCATCGCTATGCCCACAAAGATGCTACTACCGTCCGCGCCATCGCTATCCGCACAAAGATGATGCTACTACCGTCTTCTCCGCTCCCCCGTCCGGTCATCATACTCCCTCTCCTTTCTCCGTCTGCGCCGCTCCTCCGAGTCTCGACTTCTACTCCGCTCTCTCCGATCGCGATCCTTCGTGCGGTCCCGTCTGTCCTCGGCATCTCGACTGCGACTTCGGTGGCGATCGTGTTTGCGCTCTCTCCTGTCGTCGGGGCTGCGGCTGCGTGCTTTTCGTTTGTCACGCCTGCGCTCGCTGTCGTAGTCTTCGTCTCTGTGCTTGTCCCGCCGCCTATCGCGCCGGCGATCGCTGTCGGAGTAGTCGTCGCGGTCTCGTCGGCGGTCGTCCCTGCGATCTCTGTCTTTGATCTGTTTGCGCTCGCTGTCATGGTCCGCTTCGCGCCGGCGATCTCGGTCCCTATCGTCCCGTCGCTCTCGACGCTCCTCCCGTCTACGATCGTCTTCTTCATCGTCGTATTTGCTGCGGTCCTTGGGTGGCTTCTCGTCTTGCACCAGATCCTGATTCTCAAGCTTTGCCTTGAGCTCCTCCTCGGTGATGATCTCGCCTGTTTTCCTGTTGCGTAAAGCGACGGGATTGTAGGTTTGGGCGATCTTTTTGCCTTTGCCCTTGTTTCCCCACGTTCCGAGCTCAATTCCTACAGCTGCTTCTTCTTTGGCACCTATGCCCAGAAGTGCTGAGCGACGTTTGACCTTGTTTGGTGCAACCTTGCCGTTCTTGCCGAGTCCCTCGCCATCTTTCCAGCCCATGCCACGAAGAAGGGCGGCACCAAATCCTTCAATTGGCTGTGCTTCGTAGGCTTCGAGCGTAGGCGCGTCGGGTGCATCATCGAGGTCTCTGTGGAGCGCTTCGTCTTCGCTGACGACAGGAATGACGAGATCGTCATCGGCAGATTTGCCATTGATCAGCGCTTCAAGCGCTTTCCTTTCCAGTCGTTGCTCGTCTGTCAAATTGTCTTCATCCACATCCATTGGCTCTGGCGCAGCCTCTTGCTCGCCGTTAATCGGAACATCTTTCTTCTCGACATAGGTGAGCCCGTACGAAATCTCTGGTCCCTCCATCTCTGCAACTGGAATTTCTGCATTTTGTTCTTGTGTATGTGGTGCCTTTGCAAGCTGTTTCCGCCGCGCCTCGACGCGCCAATCTCGACTTGGCTGCACCGGAATGATGCGTGGTCCATCTTCCTTCTTGTTGCCGCCGACATCGAGTGCGCCGCCTGCAGCAGCATCCCATCCAACGATTTCTTGCTGCTTGTTGTTGTCTTCCGGCTCGTCGTCATCGAGCGCGAGACGGCGCCTTTTGACATCCTTGTCGGGCATCATGCTTTTGAGGCCCGGCTTCCCCTTCAGCCCACCAAGCGCCAATTTGAAGCCGCCCTGCTTAGGGGCGGCCATTTTGATCGAGTTTTGTGAGATTTCTTGTCGCGTGTAAACTACGGTAGATTGATATTTTGTCGCAGACTCGATTCAAGAAAGCTTGAAAGAAACACTGGAGTATTTCCGTGGCATAAGGTAGAAGTGCTAGAGCGCGCAATGATGTTGAAGGTCATCTCAGAAGTTTAAAGTTCTCGATGACATCGGCCTTGGCACTGGTCCCTGCAGCAAAGGCAGCCGTTCCACGTGAGATCGACCACCACTTTTTCGTGGATTTGGTTGGAGTATTGATAGTAGTCATGTCCGAGAAATAATACAATGGTGCTATTTGCAACAATCCAGCCTTATCAATCCGTGTGATTATTGCTCCTTCATTGTTTTACATGTTCATACACTGATTATTCGTTCACTCGTCGCTTGCCAGTGGCGGAAACAGCCCATGCATAGCTCCCAAAGGTTTAGAGGCGATTGGAACACCATAATGCAGGTCCGCACCGGGACGACAGAACGCGAAGGACCTCCTGTCTGGGTGAACACCAAGTTGATCAAGCATTTCACTGGCCTTGTTCGGCATGTACGGCTGTAGAAGAATCCCACTCAAGCGCAAAGCTTCAGCGCCCAGAAACACGATCCTATCAACCTCCTCGCCTGGCTCACCCGGAGCGAAGTTGAGAACCTTGTTCCAGGGTTCGGACATTGAGATGAAGTTGTTCGTCTGTTGCGATTAGCATATACCCGTTGTCACATCAATTACAAACTCACGCTATGTATCAAAGCGCTGATCTTGTAAAGCGCGTCGCGTGGATCGTATGCATCGAAGCAGGCATCTACCTTTGCGGCGATTGTTTCAAGGGAGTTGTTTCGAAATCGTGAACCTGGGCCATCGGTCCATTCCTCGGGCGAAAGCATCCCGATACGCTCCACAGCACCGCGAACGCTCCATTTCTTGCCTTTGGTGATGCGGGAAACCAAATTGCCCACCTGACCTTTCAGGAACTTATTGTACATGTTGATGATGTGAAAATTGTCGTAACTTGCATCATCCTTGACAGGGCCATAGTGGGCCATGTAGAACCTCATCACATCAGGTCCAAAGCGATCGAGGGCGTTGAAAGGATCAACAACTTTGCCTGTGGATTTCGACATCTTCGAGCCACCGAGTGTCCAGTGAGCATGAGTCAGGATATTCTTGGGTAGTGGCAGGCCAAGCGCCATCAAGAATGCCGGCCAGTATATGCAATGAAATCGCACGATATCCTTCCCGATTACATGGCAGTCCGCGGGCCATCCCCCGACATGATCACGACCAGGTGTCCAAGGGTAGCCTGCCTTGGTGGCATAATTCAGCAGAGCATCCAGCCACACGTACATGGTCTGGGTGTCATCGTCGGGAACCCGAATGCCCCATTGCAATCGATTATAGGGTCTTGATATTGAGAGATCCTGTAGACCCGATTGCACTGCCTGAACAACCTCCTGCATGCGGTGCGCTGGCTTGATCCATTCTGGATTTGCTCGGTAGAAGTCGAGCAATTTCTCCTGGAATATGGAGAGCCGAAAGTGATAATTCTCCTCGGAAGACCATTCAACCTCACTACCTGTTTCAATGGCGACCTGCGGGAAAGTTAGCCCCCAATGCTCACGGATCATTCCATGTCCCATACCATCATCTTCCTGCCTGTGGGAGGGTCGAGATACGGTTGCACGCCGGATTGAGGGTAGAAGCACTCGTCGGTAATAGAATACCAACCCTCGTGCTTTTGTTCGTATATGAGACCTTTCTCTTGGAGCAAAAACTGCCTGCGATCAGCCGTCATGAATGCCCGTATGTTCCACAGTCTTTCGTACCCAAGCATATTGAACGGCATCCTGGTGGTCTCGATCCGTCGTTCGCACGAAATGGTCATTGTCGATTTCAGCTTTGCGCGCAAGCTCCTTCGTTATGTAAGCCTCTGATCAAAGTCGTACGCATACTGGTTGCATACCTTGAATATCTCGGCTCCTTTATCACAGAACAGCTTAGGGTCAGTACCAGCTTTTGCTGCAGCTCGTTGGACCTTCAAGCCATGCTCGTCTGTGCCAGTGCAGAGTATCGCTTTCTCTCCTTTCAAGACATGCCATCGCTTGATGATGTCCGTGAGGACCATTGTATATAGATGGCCGACATGAGGGGCCGCATTGACGTAGAATATCGGAGTTGTGATGTAGTATGGCTTTGCGGCAGATATTTGTGTAGAAAGGAAGCGCCTACGCCCGCTCTGGGTTTGACACGTTGTACATATCCAAGGTGACCTTTTATGAAGGCCCGAAAGTACCCGGCGAAAGGTGGGAGTCGCGGGGTTTGCTGTTCGAATGTGCATCCTTTGCGCGATGGCTGGCAACGCGATGAGCTCAACTTTTGGAGGTCCAGCCACGTGTGGCGCAACCTCACGAGCCACATTGGCAACAACGACACCCAACTCCCGCGATGGCTTTGCTCAACATCATCCAGCATTCACCTCTCACCATGTGCAATCTCGCCAAGTTGAAGGCTCTGATCTTGGCCCTTCTATCAACTACTGACTGACTTGTAAGCAAGGCTGAATCTTCTCATGTCAATTTCTCGCGGTCATGTTCAGGGTGGCATGTCCATATCTGCAGATTCATCACGTAACTCGAGCCAGCCCGGATCAGTTCACAAGCAAGAGTTCGAGAGATTGAATCAGACACCATCGGCCTTGATTCTTGAGACCGTGCTGAGTTCTGCAAGAAACCCAAGGTTTAGTCCATGGATGCGTGCCTTGCTAGTCCACGTAGCTCAACAACTGCAACCCCGCATCCGAACACGCCGAATCGCACAAACGCGTGTGAATCTGTTGTCTTTGCTCTCCTGAGGCTGCTTGAAGCTCTCGTGTTCGTGGCTTGACATGGTGTAGGTATGGCAGATTTCGGTGCGCTGCCAAGCCTCCTCCCCTATTGAGTTCTATTCAGACCCAAAACGGGCTGTCTCTCGACCACGCCTTCACCCAGCACTCCTTTCAACTCCACAGCAATCCCTTGTTAATCATGTATGGACGTCTGCATGATCTTTGTAGTTCAAGGGCCAGGCTGAATAGTGTCAACATTAGATGATTCTGGAACGTGGTTCAGGCTTGCTGGTATGGCTTTAGTCGGTCCAGAAGAGATCACCACAGTCAACCGGAGCTCCATTGCCCCAGTCTGGCTCGTGTATATCGAGAGATCCCTTTCAAAGCTTCACTCACAGTTGATGGAGCAAGAGTTTGATTGGGCGAGGTGACCCTGTGTCGTGCTCTACACGCATCTATTGACCACCACTACCGCTATTGAAGCTATTGATCGACAGCAAGAAGGCCAAGCAACCACAGACACACCACTCATCTCTTTGTTTATGTGCCTATGTTTGAAGAGTATATATTCTTCCCTGCTCTACACCATAATAACTCTACCGATTACAAGGACAACGACCTTTCAATCACTTGGTCATAATCGATCCATCTACCAATCATCAACATTCGCTCTACAATATCATCCCATTCTACATTATGAGAATCAACGCTATCATCGCGGCCGCCATTTTGGCGGCTACCGCTTCTGCTGCTGCCATCCCTGAGCCTGCTGCTAACGCTGTTGCGGACCCTGTCGCTGCACCGGAGGCCATTGCGGCTCCTGAGGACTACGAGATTGTTTACGTCGAGGACGACGAGGACGACGAGGAGCTCGCGAAACGCGGTGCTGTCTGGAAGCAATGGCGCCCTATCGGTCTACCCGTTGGCAAACGCGACGCTGAAGCTGAGGCTGAGGCTGGCGCCGTCTGGAAACAATGGCGTCCCATCGGCCTACCCGTTGGAAAGCGTGATGCTGAGGCTGAGGCTGAGGCTGGTGCTGTCTGGAAGCAATGGCGCCCGATCGGTCTCCCTGTCGGTAAACGTGAGGCTGAAGCTGAAGCCGAAGCCGAAGCTGCTCGTTTTGTCTGGAAGCAGTGGAGACCAATCGGTCTTCCTGTTGGGAAACGCGAGGCTGAAGCCGACGCTGAAGCTGAAGCCGGCGGTCCTGTATGGAATCAATGGAGGCCAATCGGTCTCCCTGTCGGTAAACGGGAGGCAGAGCCTGAAGCTGCTCGTCCTGTCTGGAAGCAGTGGAGGCCAATCGGTCTTCCTGTTGGCAAACGTGAGGCCGAAGCTGAAGCCGAAGCTGCTCGTCCTGTCTGGAAGCAATGGAGACCAATTGGTCTCCCTGTCGGCAAAAGGGAGGCAGAGGCAGAGGCAGAGGCAGAAGCCGCTCGCCCTGTCTGGAAGCAATGGAGACCGATCGGCCTTCCTGTCGGCAAGCGCGAGGAATAACCATCTCCTCCTCCACCGACCATGACTTTGATCACGACCTTCTACCTCACGGGCGGACAAATGAATCTCATCTTATTCACTTCTACACCCCTATTTTTCACCCACAGCTCGTCACTCTCCATGTCTATATTTGGACGAGAGCCCCTGATCTTGTCGGGGGCTGTATATACAAGCACACCAGTGCATTCTAACTATCGCAACGCATCGCCTTTTTGCGGACGGACGATTGTATGGTAGTCTGGAGTATTGGTTATTATATCATGTATCTGCCCATTGTCAATGAAATTTTATTGCTTTTCGTCGTAATTTGCTGGATCACCATGACCCGCGTGCTCTCTCAGTCACTGAATGGCCATTCCTCAGTGACAAAACCCCATTCGTCTCACGCGTGTCCCCTCCCATCATCACTGCCGCTGAAAATACCACCACTATCACCTAGCACGTGCTACGTGGTCCAGGGGCGTACAGGGGATTTCTTCCATCACAACAGGGCCGGCATGTCCATCGCATTCGCACAAGTCACTCGGCATCACACCCGAGTGTGCCTCGCTCACGCGTCTGACAGCTGTCAGTACGACGCGCACCATCGCGCCCCGTCCAAGCCACACTAGCAACACTACGCGAGCAGGCAACATCATGCATAACCCCGCTGTCACGCCCCACGGCTTGTGAAGATGCTCGACGTGCTGGTTGAGTCGTGGGCGCGCCTCGCCAAAGACACCGGATGTTACGGCGAGGAAACATGGCGGAGCCAATCGGCGCATGTGCCACAATGAGTGTAGGTACAGACCGTAGTGTAGCACTGCTTGTCGGACTTGCAAGCTAAGATGCAGAACTTGAGGTGTTGTGCTGATGGTACAGCGAGGACGATATGTTGGCGATGCCCTGGGACCAAGAAAGAACACGGACCGTGTAGGTACATGTACATGTACCGTACCTAATCCAGCGCATTTGAAAATGGCGTTGGCGTTTCGATTCCAATTCCACTATTCAGGTTCCTGTAGCCACTCGTCGTTAACTCCAACATACATGTACCCACGGTAGCTAAGGTATGTACCGCCTTCTGTCAGCTACGAGGGAAAGTAGCAGGGGTGTCTGAAAAGACGACGAACAAGTCACAGATAAGAGCTGCTCAAGGAACTAGTTTTGATTCGTTCGTCACTTCGTCGCGACCCTTGTCAATTTCCCTCGTAGCTGAAATAAGGGAGTAGGTACTTGGACCTTGATGCGACGTACACTTCCCCCGCTACATACCTACCTAGGTACTCGTATCCAACACGATCATCGAACCCAAAAGTACATGTACGCATTTGTCACACACCGTTCTCTGCATCCCCGCAGCACACAGCTCGCAGTGGCGTCGAACAATGCACATTTCCTCCCCCGTCCCCCCCTCCCTCTCTGAGAAGACTAGAAAAACAGGACGTGATGGGGAGTGCATGCATGAATATATACCTAGGGTGAGGTAAACCAACCATGTTGCAGCGCAGCAGCGTGTCGCCGCTGGCCGTATGCAGCGGGCGGGTTCATGCAAGCTCGGCAGGCGTGGACTAGGGCTTATGCTACCAGTCGCCAGCATCGGTGTGATGGGCGCAGGAACCTTGAAGTTGTAGTTTTGTTAATTAAGGGGGGGGGACTAATTTTTCTGGATGCTGGTTGTATGTGCGCGAGGGGAAGCGGTGATTATATTCTCACAGAGGAGGAGGAGAGAGAGAGAGAGAGAAAGTGTGTGTGAGTGAGAGGTGTTTCGTTTCATTCATTGTAGTACCCATATTCGCAGATCTCATGCTTCCCTCCTTCATCATGCCGTATTTGTTAACGATAGCTTTTTGATGGAATAACAAGATATCCGCACCAAGCTCATTACTAAGAAAAAAACACAAAAACAATACCCCCTTCACCGTTCCTTCGGCAAATATTAACCACACCAAGTCACAATGAAGCCTGCGCTATGAAGTATCTGCCCACGTGTATCCCAGACCTTGCGGTCGTGCCTAAATGCCCAAGTCTTTGTTGTGTAAGGAAGTTGTAAATCGAACCGCGCGCGAGAGAGAGTTGAGATGCTGATATGTAGATGGAGATCTTCGAGTCCAAGGGAAAGTACAGAAAGGGTATAATAGCTACGCTGCCATGATTCACACTTAGAGGAGAGTGTGTGGGAAGGGGAAAGACGACGAGATGCTAGGCAAAACTCACTCGCTCGCTTGTGTGCTGAATCAAAAGACTAGAAGAGCATGAAATGGAAATGTTGCAAATGTGTAGCGATAGTAGGCCATTCTACATCGCGGCACCGTTGACGTTGACCTCATAGCCGTCTTTCTTGGCCTTGAGTGCCTTTGCGAGCATCAGCTCACGCATCCAGTCGATGCGATTGTCTTTGGTGTTTGTCGCAAAGTGGTGGACTTTGCCATGAGGCATGACCTTCTTGACTTCGCCCTTGACCGGGACGGTGGGCACGAGCTGAAACTCGAACGCCGGCGTGGCGGTAGCTTTCTCTTCCTTGTAGTGACCAGAGGACAGCTTGAGGGCCTTGAACTTAGCAGAAAGCTTGTTGGAGGCAAGGGATGAGCATGCTACAGCATAATCGTCCACATCAATGGTGTGTAGTGCAGAAGATGACGGCAGCTCGTTGGAGTGCATGGCCAAGGTGGTGCCCGCCAAACGGAAGTGGTGATCCTGCCATTCGTGTCGCAACAGCTTGGTGCGGCGTTTCTTCATCCAGCCATAATGATTCACGCCCTGGTACACAAAGCCACCCTTTGACAATGGAGCAACAGTGTCAGCAGCCTCACTAGCAAAAGGTTTGGGTCCCTTCAATGGCGAAGACTGAGTACTACCGGTGTCATCGAAGATTGTTTCACGGAGCGTTTCGTTGTCGGACAGAGTCGCTGGGCTGAACACGAGGTCTTCAGCCAGGGCCGGCATAGGAAGTGAGGGTCGTCGGCGATCACGACGCGACCCGGCTCTCTGTACCTGGACCTTGTACTGCATATTCGGAGGCACAGACTGACTTGTGTCACGGCCAACTGGCTCTGGTTGCACAGCAGTGACAGGGACATCCATTTCGGAGAACGGTGTACCGAACCGGTAAACGCCACCTGGTGACGCTGTCCTACATGGCGAAAAGGCGGTGTCAGGTACAATGTACTGGTGAGCTTGCACAGCACTTTGTGGTTTGCCATGTGGTTCCACGGACATTGAACGCGCCGCAGGGATTGTCAGTCTAGGCAAGCTCTTGAGGTTGTTGTGCGGCGCTGGTAGGAACTCGGGTGGGTGCAAAAGGGGTGTTGCGTTATAGAACAGGTCAGTTGATCTCATGGTATTTGCTGAAGTTGAGGCAGAAAAGGCTGACACTTCTTGTCGTTGTTGCTGCTGTGGTATTACCAGTAGTGGCCTTGGTGGAAACAGGTCCAACGGGGGTGTTGGAGGAGCTTCGATGGGTGTGGCAGTCGCATAAGGTTGTTCCATGCCCTGAAGTGTGAGGAACTGTCGTACATTGTCTTGGGGATCCCTCTTTTCGACTTTTTGTAGTTCTTGCAGGGTGAAGTCGGGCAATTGCCCTGGACCCAGGACATCGGATGAGGCTACCACAGAAGGAACCACGTCAGACGGAGCAGCGTCCGAGGTGGGTCGGTGGACGTTCTCGACAGCTCGAAGAGCCGTTTGTGCATTGCCTGGGTCACCCGCAATGAAGATATGGCCACCTTTCTCAGGTGAGATTGGAAATCCATGCTCTTGCTGGAGTCTAGCGAGTTGCCGTTGCTGCTTGCGCCATTTCGCGCATCGTTCGCCCTTTGCGCACACATGTGGCTTGGGCAACAATTGCTCGATCGCTACAATAGAGACGGAGTGTGCAGGTGTGACAAGGTCATCGACTATGTTACGGCGGCGTGATTTGTCCCTATGGCGGCGTTCTCGATTCTTGCTCTTGGACCGGTTCCTGGCTTCCTCGCAAGGACGTTCGATGTCTTCGAAGGGAGTTGGAATGGCGGCTGGGGCTGTGGGTGACATTAAGCCATCGCCAGTGCGCAACGAGTCAATCTGGTTCCATAGCTGATGTCGCTTTCCGAATGACTGGATCTCCAACTCTTTCAGGTCGTCGAACTGAAGGTCCAGCAGAACAGCGCCAGTGATATCGTGATCAATGAACTTGTCGATGATTTCATCCTCGAATCCATTCTGGTACATCCAGGTAGCTACATCTCGGGAAGTCCACGCCCGTACTTCGGCGCCATCCAGATGAGACACAGCCATGGCGATGTTATTATACTCCCTCTGGGGGACGATAGTCTCTGGGGTGGCTTCTCGGAACGATGTCTGGAGTCGGGATGGTGGGTCCTTTGGAAGCAGCGGCGACATTTGCAGCGCATAATCGTATGGAAAGTCGTTTGAGGACTGCGATGCGCGGAACAGATGCGGCCCCCTCGGGCCTTGTACACACTTGGGGGCATACCATTGCGCGAATTGGGGTCTGATGTCCTCTCCTGGTGTCTGCACTTCTTCTAATGTCGATATTGTTGTCTGACTGCGCCGGTTGTCACTCTGAGATGTGTCAGTATAGGAAGTTTGAAGGCAAGGAGGAGGGAGTTACGGAAGAGCCGCTGTATTCTTCGAACTCGCTCGAGTCATCTTCGATATCAGTGTATGCTACGCTAATGTGCGACACCGGCCGCTCCAACGACGACCGGGTCGTGAGTGCCGTGGAAAAGAAAGACTGTTGTTTTCCCCTCTCGAACATCTCCACGCCCGGCTCCAGCGGGGTGATGGGTGTCATGGCCAGCTGCAAGGACGTCAGTGCAATGCGATTGAGAATTGGGAGTGGGCAGCTTACCATGATGACGGGTTTGTGTGCGCGTAGTCAGTAGCGAGGACTGTGATTGTTGGGGGATGGACTAGCAACAATATGGAGCGGAGGTGTCGAGCATAGCACGCACACTGAAGCAGCACAGAGATGGCAAACCAGAGAAAGGACCCTGCGGGTGGGGAGCGGTTGAGGGCTTTTGTAGAAACGACGTGGGCGGCGTCGACGATGCGAAGGAGAGGGCAGCGGTTCGAGATGATCCGACTCTGGACTGGAGCTGCTGCATGGGACACGACAGGCTGGGCTGTCACGCTGTCTCGTCCAGTGAGGGCCGATGAGTCGTAGACAGACACCGCTCCTCCACCAATGCAGACGGAGAGCTTTCCCGCCCGCATGCTGGCCGCGGGCTAGGCTGGCGCTTACACTCGAGCGTTGAGAAGTTGCGAGGGCGTGTCGGCACCCCGATTCGCTGCTGTGCAGATGAGGTCGCGAGCTAAATGCGCCCGATCGGGCGACCCAAGTGCCATTAATATCTCGCATGCGGCCGCACCGTGCACGCACGCCGGGGCCAGGGTCTCGCGGGCGGCCCACTTCTGGAGCAGGCCTTCTACCGTCGACGGCAGCGGATCGCAACGCCGCTTGCTCGAGTACGGTACCTACAATGTTACATGTGCATGTGTGTACATACAGAGATGCGGCGAAGATCCAGGTTGGCCATGCTGTGCCCGCGCATGGCTCGTCGCCCGCCGCCCGCCGCCTGCCCCTTGCTTCAGCAGTGTCGGCACACGTTCACGACCCGTCCAGGACCCGTCCAGGACACGTACCCAGAAAGGTAGGCCGTCGCTCAGCTGACCATCACTTCATCTCTTGCATCGTCCTCTCGGGCCTTCATTGACGGCGGCGTCCGCGGTGTGCGGGTCGAGGCACTGCGAATCTCTGCTGCCGTGCCGACGATCGGCTTGATTTCGCGGTGGCTGGACAGGGTTGGTGGGCAGGTTAAGCGGCAGCCTCATATGCACCATGTGATATTGGCAACAAGTCGTCACATGGATCCGCCCGGGGTCGCAATGCTGCTCGACGGGTACGTGCAGACGGGCACGCCACAAAGCATCCGACGAGTCGACGACCGCTGGCGTCATTGTGCTGCGCCGGAACAGAGGACATGCTCAGTATAATTCACATCACTGATCAGACACGTCGACGGTCGCCATGTTGTGCGACCTGGTCCTGGGAAAGTGGTCCGGGAGCGGCTGTCGTCTTGACTCATCTCGCGAGCAGAGCACTACCAGCCGCTGCTCGACGCCGCGGCCCACGTCTTGCCGGCCAAAATTCACCGTTTCCCGCCCGTTGCGTACTACACGCCGCGCAGCCTCATAGCATGCTTGTGATGGCGTCCGACGACACCCTCCTCCACTTGACAGCCAACGGCCATGCAGAGAATTGCCACACTGAAGACCCGTGACTGGAATAGTATGCGAGCAGCCGAATTCTTCCATGTCGTAGGGTCTCCTCAGAGGGCGGTGGTGATGAAGCGTGGTGGTGAAGAGGCGAATCAGCTTGCAAAGATGGCTTGCGACCACGAGGCTACCAGACCGCAACTTGAGCAAGCTTGAGTCTTGACGCTTGACTCCGGAGTTTGACCCTGTGCACTCGGGCTCAGAATTCTCTGCCAAGAGCAGGCATATCCACTCCTCGTGCTACAGTCCATGCGGCAGCGTTCGCGAGCAGTGAGCACACACTATAGTCTACACATGTACCACAACGACGGTGCATATCCCGCGCGCAAGCTCGCGAAACTGTAAAAGCATGCAAAGGCGCTGAGAAGGCCTCGGCCAATCGCGGACAAGACGTAGCTGCAGGTTCCGTCGTTGCTGACGCGGATGCTGCCCAAATCCAATACCTACATGGACCTTAGGTATACAAGGCGTGTTGAGGCCCGTGGGAAGAGGAGGTGGAGAGTTCATCGCCGAGGGGCCATGTGAAGAAGAAGCTCATCAACACTCACGTCTTGATGGCGCAAGTTCAACGGGCCACAGAAGCCAGCAAGGCCGACCTGCGACGAAGATTCCGAGGACCAGGGCAAAAGTGGCGGCTTGTCGCGGGTACGAGCATTTCAGCATGAATGCTCATTGCTCTGTCTGTCAGATGAGCACTGCTATGCGTTGCACTACAAGCGAGGAGGTACCTGTACTCGACAAGCCATTCGTGGGCTACCAAGTATTGACTGGAGTCGTCGGTAACCAATGGCAGCAGCTGCGCGCGGTGTCACATGCCCAATCGAGCTGGCTTCTTCCGGCACTGGAGCGTCTGTGCGTCTGGCTATCGATAGCCCCAGGCCGACTAATTAGGGGCAGTTGGGAGGTGCGCTCGAGGTAATTAACGGCCTATGTTTAGCAGCCGCAGAGTGGGCACTACTAACAGTAGTAACTAGGTAGGCACTGGCACTGGCACTGGCACTGGGCAGGCAAGCGAGAGCAGAGGGCCTGCCCCACCACGTAGGCTAGCATGATCCGCACGACCATTGGGCACGACCGGCCGGGCCACAGAAAGCTTGTCCTGCAAAAACCAACTCTATCGACATGCAGTAGCGAGGGCTCCGCGTGGGAGCGCACGCTGAGTGGTGCAGGCGCCTTTCGTGCTATGCCCGCCCGCCGCGTCACACCCGTATGATGGCCAGTCCCGCATAGCTCGGGAGCCATTGCAGGCGGACCTGCCCAGTTTGGTCGACGGTGCGGTCCCTCTTCTCGTACGCTAGGTGACTGACTGGCCGGGCCCGCTCTGGAAATGACCACTCTGCTTGTCCTTCACATTGGACAGTCCAGGTACCTAGGGAGTCTGCGTGACCTGCTCCTGGTGCTCCTGGACCTGCCCAACGCTCTGGCCTGGTGTAGCACCGGCGAATCGTTGCGAGAAACAACTGCGTCGTGCCGTGCCACGAGTCACTGCTCCGGTGCTCGCCCTCTGGTGTTGGCATGCACGCAGGCACGCAGGCACGCAGACACGGAAACGCATGCTATCGAATTTCCAGGTATCCGGACGCTGAATTACACCTCTCCACACGCGAGCTTGGCGGAGAGCAGTCCATGATCTGCACTGCTCGTCAAGGCATCCAGTAACGTTCGGCCCGCTGCGATAACTGGCCGCTGCAAGTGTTTCCTGGGCTGTTTTCGCATGCAGTCGAGCTCGTTAGTGCCCCCGCAAGGGGGCTGGGACGACAAGAGGTCAAGGCACGCCGCTCTGGTCAGTAGAGTTCGCGGGTCGGCATGGATAGATGGCCCCAACACCGAAAGAGCGATTCTTTTTTGCGAAAGTCACTGCGGGGCCCAGCGAGCCGATCGATAGCCGTCGACATACAGCAGGCAGGCTAAAGGCTGCAGTTGGCCTTAGCGCGGCGGGTAAGCGTGCCCCAAAATAGCTGCAATACCCAAATGTCCCCAAATGTCGATATCAGGCTGCATGGTAAGACTAGTCCGCCCAATCACCGCCCGCCCTGGGGCTGCACGCTGGAGTTCGCATTTCGCTCCCGTTGGACGCCCGCCCGTCCTGATGGCATCCACTCCAAGAATAGAATGAGCAATATTTGCACACATTGACCCTGTTGTGGTAGATATAAGGTACATATCTCTCACTGGCACTTCTCCACACACCTGGTAGACCGCATAATTTGGTCCCGCACCTTCCTTCACATCAAGCCCGCTGGTCGAGCTTCGAGTACCCATTCTTTAATTACGAGCAGCCCGGTCGAGCCCTGCCATCCTGTCCCTTGCGAATCGTTCCGTTGCGCGTTAGTCCTTATTGCCGCATTGTCTACTGGCTTGATTTTATATACCACAGCTCCGGGCCCTAGCACACCAAAGTGTCCATGTCCTCCTCCGCTCCCCCTTCTACCAAACAGTCCGCAACCATGGTAGGGACTACTAACGCTGCAAATGCAGCAAAGCAAGCCGCTGCCAAAATGCACCGTCGCTCACGGACAGGTACGCTTCTTCTTTGCACATCCATGCAGGGATCCTGGCGCTTGGACAATTGGCTGACCACACTTCTGCAGGATGCTTCACGTGTCGCCTGCGACGCAAGAAGTGTGATGAGGCCAAATCGTCCTGCAAAGCTTGCAAGCATCTTGGTCTCAAGTGCGAATACAAGAGGCCAATGTGGTGGAGCAACAACGAGCAGAGACGGAATCAGAAAGAGGTGATCAAGAACATCATCAAGCGCACAAAGCTCAACGAGAAGACTGCACAAGGTGTCACAATGGGCACAAGTACCCCGCCCAGTCTCTGTCACTCGATGCAAACCGCAGACACCTTCTCAGATGGCATGGCTTGCACTCGCGCACCATCCGTTGACTCGCAAAACTCGCTGGACTACAACTTCAGCACCGCTGCACCAGACTTCTATAACTCGTCCATGCCGCCGCCCATGTTCACCCCATCCTTCTCACACCCAATTCACTATGCACCCTATGAAATCGACATCAAAACTGAAAGCCAAATGTTCATCAACGACGTTCCTGCTCGTCGCGACTCCACAATATCTACCTTCAGCCACTACCAAACTCCACCGGCTGTCGGCCACATCTACCCCACCGAGAACTGGATCCAGCAAGACTACTTTGAGAGCCGTCGGGAATCCTTTGCTGAGGAGCCCCTTGAGTTTCCCATCTTTGATTACACAACTCACGGCGTTTTCAGCCCGTCTCACCAACCTTCTATTCAGGTTGATGAGTGCGACCAGCACCTTCTGAGCCACTTCCTGGAAAGCGTCATGCCATTCATCTACCCTGTTCTAGAGACAAATCAACCGGGGGCTGCACGCGGTGATGTCATCATTCCTGCTCTGGAAACCAACAAGGCATACCTGCACTGCTGCATGAGCGTGTCAGCATTGCACATGAAGACCACGCAGGGCTTACGAGGAGAGCAGATTGACCAGGACATCTACCGCAATCGCTATGCTACCGTCCAACAACTTACTGAATCACTTTACTGCGATAGCGAGCATGCACAAACTTTGGAGGCGACTCTCGGCATGATCTTCTTTCCATGCGCTGTAGGTCGATTCGACGACGGCCTTGTTGATATCCCCTGGCACCAGCACTTCCAAGCAGTCCAGTCGCTTGTCCACAAACTCGATCTCCCAGCACAAATGATTGCAATGGATGGTCAAGCTCATGTCCAGCCACCTTTCAACATGACGCTTGCATCTTGGATTGACATCCTCGGCGCGACCATGCTCGGAAGGACTCCGTCGTTCGCTGACACCTACCGAGAGAAGCTGATCGCAGACTCTTCTTCTGGCTTGGCCGAATTGATGGGCTGCGAAGACAGAATCATGTACCTCATTTCCGAGATCGCTTGCCTCGAGGCGCTCAAGAACGAGAACATGGACATTGTGCAATTGTGTGCACACATCAAGCTCCTTGGAGAACAGATCAGCTTAACAGAACCTCCGCAAGGTTCCTTTAACAGCGCCTTCACGTCCAATGGCGAGATCCTGCCACGTCAGCTCCGCCGCAACATGACCGCTGTCTATCGCTTGGCTGCTCGCGTTTACCTCTGCAGTCTGGTGCCAGACTTTGACCGCACATCACCCTCATTTGTCAATCTGGTGAGCGCGATGGTCAAGGCTATGGAATACATCCCAGCTGGTCCCCACGGATTTGATCGCTCGCTTGTATGGCCACTGTTGGTTACTGGATCCATTGCTCTCCCCGATTCCAGCTTCCGACAGATGTTCTCTGATCGATCTGCGGCATTAGGCGATGCGGCCAACTTTGGAAGTTTTGGCAGGGTCAAGGAGCTTCTTCATGAAGTCTGGCGCGTCAACGACGAGACTCTCGCAAAGGGCATTACTCAGAGTGTCCACTGGCGGGACACGATGCGACAGAAGGGCTGGGACTTCTTGCTCATCTAGAAGCCTAGTTCTTCTGCTGGTATGCATCCTGGGCTGATTGATGCCCTTTGCGATTTCGCTCTTTCCACGCTCAAGTTGCGCACCTAACCCAACCCACTTACTCTCGGGAAAAGCTTTTGCTTGTTTCTTTGCATATATTATTTTCGAAGCGCGTTATACCCATTTTGTAATTTCAACCCCTTCGGTCCTCTGGGGCCAAGAAGCATTTTTACGGCGCAGCGACATCGACTGGATGGCGTTTGCAGGGACATTACGGCTGACGATATTACGGCTGACTGGAGTGGATCAGGGGCATTGCATGGGAAAGCTAGCGCAGCAACCCAGACACAATGTATGTAATATCGGGGGCTTGTTAGAAGCCCAGGTAGACAGACCATCAGAATTAGAGCTGAAACGAGCGTATCGCTCATGATCACCACGCCTCCTCTATGCATGTGCAGACGTGATTGGTCGTGTGCCGCCGCAGCTGGCCCACCTCCACAAGTGGCGGGCCATGGTTCTATGATTAGCGAGCATCATTGCGTAGACGTTGGAACAGCGACCTGCCAGTCGATGCAGCCAGGAGCATATCGCGTGGCCGCTCTTTCATTGTCGTCCGTCATCTACAGTCTACTGTCTACAGAAGGTATTGCCGGGTGCCTAGTCCCTCTCTCTCCCCAAGTCTGGTCCGCTTGAGATACGCCGTCGAGGCCGGCCCGCATTTTTGCCGTCGTAATTAACGGGTGACCTAGGCCGCAGCTACGTACCACTGTACCAGGACTGCCGCTGGCCGCGTTCTTGATTGAACAGCCTGCATCGACAGCTCTGCGCTCCCGCTCCACAACCTTTGCATTGCCATGGCTTCCGCGGCCACGACGGCTCCCTTCACATCCCTAGACACGACCACCCGGCTGCCCGCCACAGACGAAGTAGAATCGCCGTCGATATCCAGTACCAATGCGCTGGCGCGGTACGAGTTCGAGGCGGGCCGCGCAAACGCCACGGAGGGGACCAAGATCCTCATGGTCGAGTTTGAAGACGACGACACAACACGGGGCGTCAAAGGCGACTGGCACATCTCGTGGGAGGGCAGCACACGTGTGTTGCCTGCAAACGACCAGCCGGCTAATGGCGTGAACCGCACCTTCTTTCTGATACCGCCCCGGGTGCCGGTGCCCACGAGCGTCACTCTTACGCTGAGACCACGGGACGCTGCCAGAGCTCCTGTAGTGTGGCACACAAATCCTCTGCCCGCATTGTTCCCCCGGGAGCTGGGCGCATCTGCACGTGCTGCAGGCAAGAAGGGCGTGCTGCACACACTATGGGCTAAGAAGCGACTCCAGGTGCTGCAAAGAGAGATTGACCAAGAGTCGCGCAACAACGTGGAGGGCATCGGCCTGCAGATGGCAGTCGACGAGAAAGAATGGATCGAGTCCGCGTTCGGCGTCAGCGCCAGGCCAGCGGGTCTGAATCTATCCCTCGCAGAGCCTACGTTAGCACCGATGCAAGGCCCTGCATCGCCGCGTTCGCCTGGCGGAGGGCGACTGATGGACAAGCTGGCTGGCTTGCGACTCGGCACCAGTGACAAGGACCTCACCCCTCCTGCTGGGAGCACGCCCTTTGCCAATCCGCTGTCACCAGAGTCGTCCGACATCGCCATCAGTTCATTCTCGGTGTTCAAAGGAGCCAACCCTGCCACCCTCGCAGCAAAAGCGCCTCAACCGGCTCAGCCATTACAAACGAGTGCACCCAGAAAGATTGCAGCAATATCGCCCCCGACCGACGTTGCACAGCAGCAACCTCCTAGCTTCATGGGCTCGCTCAACGCTCTGTCGGGAGCCGAACCAGACTTCCAGTCCCGCGGCCCTGTAGCTGTGGAAGAAGATGACCACGATGATGGTCTTTTCGCCCTGCCGATCAGCCCAAGGAGTCCGGAAGTCGGTAAGAGTCCGTTCTCGTTTTCAGCGACTGATACAACGAAACATATCAAGGAGGAGAGTGCTGCATGAATTCCAGAGGTCACGGGACTCCCCCGTCATCATTGGCCTTTGGATAGTAAGGAGTTCTGAGTTCAGTGCTGCTTTTGGGATGATACCTTGGCGTTTTCATTCGCCTGATAGAGAAATGCAACTGCGTTCGGAGGTGTCGAGGTGGACCTTGTGATAAGTAACCTAGACAAGTAGGTAGTCCGCAGATGAAGTTGGGTTGTTGCACAGGCTACTCTGCGCGGAAGTCTTCACGATTTCAGGAATAAGAGAAATATGATACCGAGATGCATACACGCAGCAAATCCAAATGAAAACATTGTTGACACATTCACCACATATTTCGCAATCAAAGTGACCGTCTTTGATTATTCGTTATGCTGGCCTTCACGAGCATGCGAGCATGAGCGCCCGCATGTGGAATAGCGGCTTGGCATACGAGAGCGGAATCTCCATGCCTGGCGCAATTCCCGAATTGAGCTCCAACACTTTGCAACCGTTCTAGCCGTTGCTCCACATTCAAGCCGTCTTTTGTCACCTCCGCATCACCGGGCATCTCTCAGCGACGCGACACAATGCTTGCGACTGGACGCGGCAGCATTGCGCATATACACTACACGGGAGACGAGGCTGCGGGTGAGATCAAGAAGCTGCTGGATGCCATCGTATGCCAACGACCTCACAAACACGCTCTGTAAGCTAACGCGACCGCAGGTCGAGAACGAAGACGACTTCGAGAGGTGGGAAGCGCTTGTCACACGCGCCTCCGAGCTCGAGGGTGGCGTGACGCGCAACTCGAGTCCCTCGGCCATCGAACTCGTGCGCAACGTATACGACTGCTTCCTCACAAAGTTCCCGCTCTTCTTTGGCTACTGGAAGAAGTATGCCGACCTCGAATTCTCCATCGGCGGCACCGAGACTGCCGAGATGGTGTACGAGCGTGGTGTATCCTGCATCACGCCATCAGTAGACCTCTGGGCCAACTATTGCACATTCAAGATGGACACATCGCACGATAACGACATCATTCGAGAGTAAGTTGTGCCTTTCCTCCTACATTCGGGAGCTCAAATCGCCCACAGCCAATGGTGAGCCAAGGGGCGGGCCGAGCGACATTTGTTTGAAATTGAGCTATTGTTGGTGAACGCTCGTCATGCCTCTCGTGACGTTCTCATCAATCTTTTCTGCATCTAGGGCCCTGATACATGTTCCATCAGCTCGAGCGCTCGTGCTGGTTTCGAAAGATCGAGGGTGCATGTACAGCACCGCAGGCCTCAACCCGTGTTTCTCCTATATTCTTCCCGAGCTACGTGCTGACCAAGCAGTCTATTCGAGCGCGGTGCCCACTTCGTTGGCCTTGACTTTCAAAGCCATCCTTTTTGGGACAAGTACATTGAGTTCGAAGAACGCATCCAAGAGCCTTCCAACGCCACAAAGATCTACAGCCGCGTCGTTCACCTACCGATCTACCAGTTTTCCCGATACTACGAGAAGTTCTCAGTGTTACTGGGAACCCGACCAGTGGAAGAACTCACCGACGCTGAAACACTGAAGTCTCTACAGAACGCGGTGCAACTCGAGAACCAAGGACAACCCGAGAAACCGGCGTTAGAGCTTGAACGTCAATTTCGACAAAAGATTCATGAACACTACTACACCTCCTACTCAAAGACCCAACAAGACGTCACGAATCGCTGGAACTACGAACAAGCCATTAAGAGGGCATACTTCCACGTGACGGAGCTCGAAGACGCAGAATTGGACAATTGGCGCAAGTACTTGGATTATGAGGAAAATCAAGGCGACTTTGAGCGTACATCTTTCTTGTATGAACGCTGCCTTGTTGCATGCGCCTTGTACGATGAATTTTGGCTGCGGTATGCCAGGTGGATGTTCTCGCAAGGCAAAGACGAAAATGCCAGAATAATCTACATGAGGGCCAGCTGCATATTTGTTCCCATCTCAGCACCTACAATCCGTCTCAACTGGGCACGTTTTGAGGAGAAGCTTGGCCGCATTTCCGTTGCACGCGACATTTACGCGTCCATGCTCGAACAAGCACCTGAGCATACCGAGACAATCATCGCTCTTGCAAATGTGGAACGACGACACGAGGGCAACGATGGGGCAGTGCGGCTGCTGGAAGAGTACATTGCACGTTCGAACAATCAAATTGGTGGCGTTCTAGCTGCTGAACAAGCACGAATTCTTTGGCAATGCAAGGGTGCTGTTGATGAAGCACGTCAGGTATTCAAGGACAAGCAAGACCGCTTCCTTGACTCTCGCGACTTCTGGGTCAAATATCTCGAGTTTGAGGTTGCACAACCTTCGCCCGACTCAGAAGAGGCGCACGCTCGAATCAAAGCAGTGCATGAGGCCATGCGTACAAAAGGCCGCTTCACCTCGGAAGTCTCAAAGACACTTTCACAGTATTATATGGCATATCTCATGGACCGCGGCGGCAAAGATGCTGCACAGGAGTACATGCAGCTCGACAAGGAAGTCAACGGGTATGTATCATCTGCTAAGCGCGCTCCCTCCCATTCCCAACCCCAGAAACGAAAAAGCCAGCCTCACAACACAGCAAACAAGCGTCAGCGCAAATAGATCGGGTCAGGTTTCCTCCGCGTCACAAGATCGCGAGCAGATGGTTCGAAACCAGTCCTCACTGATACACTTTTCACCATCGTCATTCCTTCACTAGCTTTGCTTATTAGTACCTTCCTGCACCTGCACGACTGCTAGCGAAATGTAATCCACCACAATCTTCGTCTCTTCGTTGAGCTTGCTGACGTTGTCTTCTCGATGCAGAACAAAACAGGACGATGTCATCGCTGCGGCACCAATCGTGCCTGCTAAGCGGACACGCTACTAAACGTCTGGAAGTCCTATGGTAAGTCCCTTTGTGTGTGTGTTACTCGCATGGTTCAGTTGACAGCTGACTTCTTTCGCAGACGAGGTTAGCGTTCCCCTAATCGCCAGATCATTCTTGATCTCTGCGACTCTTCCCTAGTAATAGTGCCTATCAGCCTACAGTGTTGTCGAGACAGACTTGAATTCGCGTTCAATTGCACAGTCCACAAAAGGACACGACACGCCATGAGGAAGGTATCTGCACACCAGCTGGATAGCTTCAGCATGATCCACCCACCATTGCAATCCCTCATCACCAGGTAAATCCTCTTCCCACAACATCCTGAATATTCGTCTTGCAGGGCCAGTGGGAGACTTAGTTCTGTCTATTAACCTCATATGGCCCTCACTACACGTGGTGCTCTGCCCACTTTTTCTGTAGATGACCTCCGTAACATTTCATATTTGTATTGTAAATGTAGATCAGGCTCAAAGGGAGTAATGAAAAATATCGGAATTTCAGAAGATCTTTGGAGTTTTCAGCACACGGCATGCCATGATGGTGAGATGCTGAAGCAACCCAAAGTGTGACATTTCCGTAGCAGGTAGCACATTTCCCGGATCCACCAGTCCTCGAAGATCTCATTGGCTCGTTGCATCCGAGGACCCTGGAGATGCACAACCTCATCGGGCTACCGGCTAGACGACCATCCACTTGTCATGGTTCTTAGTCGTGTGAACGCCGACACATACAACGTCAGGTCAAGCCTCCAAGCGCTGTAGGCGCTTTGTGGCGGTTGCATGACACAAATCTCACATCGCTGAAAGTAAGGATAAAAGAGGGTAGGATATATACATGTACCTATCCAGGAACTTGGAGCACCAAATCAAAGCGCCAGCTGAGAGAAAGAGAGAGGAAACAACGGACCTACCCTCATGGAAGACATCCAACGACTGAAGAAGGACTACCCATGGATCCAAACACCGCTCGTCGTCGGCGCACCCATGCGTCTCATCGCGCTGTCGGACATGGCGGTCGAGATATCCAAAGCTGGTGTGCAGCCCTCCAATCCAATACAATCTTCCCCAATAGCCACTCTATGAACGGTCCCAGAAACAATATCAGATGATTTTTTTTCTTCTTCTCCTTCTTGGGAAATCCAAAACATGATAGTACTAACAACGAGCACCAGGAGGCATAGGCTTCATCGGCGCAGGCACCGACGTGTCCAACCTGTCGACCCAACTCCAAAACGCCCAGCACTTGCTGTCTGCGACGCAGCTCCCCACAGCGCAGGGCCTGCCCATCGGCATCGGCTTCATAAACTGGGGCGCGGAGCTGGCCGTCGCGATGCCGCTCGTCGCACAGTACACGCCCGCCGCCGTGTGGTTCTTTGCGCCCGCGTCGCTGGCGTCGCTGCGCGAGTGGACGGCGCAGGCGCGCGCCGCCAGCCCCGCGACTAAGGTCTGGGTGCAGGTCGGCAGCGTCGCGCAGGCCCTCGCGACCGTGGCCGCCGCGGCGCCCGACGTGCTCGTCGTGCAGGGCACCGATGCAGGCGGCCACGGCCTCGCGCAGGGCGCGGGCCTCATTGCCCTGCTCCCGGAAGTCGTCGACGCGCTGCGCTGCCGCTCGCGCGCTGGGGATCCGGCACGCGGCGAGACGCACTCGCCGGTTGTCCTCGCGGCGGGCGGCCTTGCGGACGCGCGCTCCCTGCTCGCAACGCTGTGTCTCGGCGCGGCGGGCATCGTGCTGGGGACGCGCCTTCTTGCCTCGCCCGAAGCGAATATCTCGCAGGGCTACAAGGACGAGATCTTGCGCGCGTGCGATGGCGGGCAGTCCACCGCCAGGACTAAAGTGTATGATCGGCTACGGGGCACGAACTGGGCCGAGTCGCATAATGCCAGGGGACTCATCAACAGGAGTTTT
Source organism: Coniothyrium glycines (assembly GCA_025742365.1). Taxonomy (NCBI): domain Eukaryota; kingdom Fungi; phylum Ascomycota; class Dothideomycetes; order Pleosporales; family Coniothyriaceae; genus Coniothyrium; species Coniothyrium glycines. The sequence continues at coordinate 129,817 of JAMXIJ010000011.1, forward strand.
GTGGATGCGCAGGGCGGAATGCCGTGGGAGGAGAATACCAGGTTGTATAGGGAGGAGGAGGGCAAGGGAGATCAGGGGTGGGGTGTCGAGGGCAGGATGACGACGTATGCTGGGAGTGCTGTGGGGCTTGTCAAGCAGATCCAACCGGTTGGGGACATTGTGAGGGAGGTCAGGGAGGGTGTCGGGGCGGTGATGGGGAAGCTACCGCAGCTACTACAGTGAGAGTGGAGGCAGACTCAATAATCGAAGGGGGATTGAGATGGAATATAGTGATCATTACGCTTGTACTGTAATTATTAACGTAAGTATATATGACAAAAAGTCTATGCCATGGCTGTAGCCAATACGTGCCACCATGGAGATCCAATGAAGAGAAAGTGCTCATAACACATTACTACTTCTTCACAACTCCTTTCCTCGCCTTTGCCACTCTACAATCCCAGGTGCAAGTGGTCTCGAAAACAAACTCGAGTAATCAGTGCCAACAATGTCCTTGTTGCCACCGACATTCCTAAGCTTGAATTCCCGGACGAAAGCGATCAAAATGGTTTGCAATTGGAGATAAGCAAATTGCTCACCAATGCACCTGTGACGACCAGCACCGAAAGGCAGGTATGGAGAGTTGGTGCCCTTGGACACGACGCCCCAGCCGTAATCGATCTTCTCGTCATCACCATCCACTTCCTCAAAGTTGTGCTGGCCAGCATCCCATCGATGTGGGTCCCAAACAGCTGGGTTGACAAAGTATGTGTCGAGTTGAGCTGAAAAGCCAGGAGATGACATAAGGGTATGCGAGGTGGGAATGACATAGTTGGTACCGTCGGCGACGAGAGGCTGCTTAACCTTGCGCATGATGGAATGGATTGGAGCATGAATTCGGAGTGTCTCCTTCACAGTCTGAGCATGCAGTGGCAGTTTCTGGAGGTCCTCGTATGTGAGCTCTGGCAGATCCTCGCCGAGGACGGACTTCTGTTCGGCGAGAAGTTCCTCAAGAATGTGAGGGTTTTGCGCTAGACGAAGAAGGATCCACGCAATGGTAGAAGAGGAAGAGTGTTGACCAGCCATGAGGAGTGCAATCATAATTCCAGCGATCTCGTGCTCCGGAATTGATGTTCCGTCCTTGTATCTGCATTCCATCAAGTGCCAGATCATGTCGTGAGAATCCTTCTTGACAGCACCGGACCTTCTCTTGCGAACAATCTCAGAGTATAGTTGAATCATCGTCTCACGAGCATTATCGCGTGCGCGGTTGTGTGGAAGAGGTGCCCAGGAGAGCATGAAGTTGATGGGAGAAAACCCCATGTCGAGGTCGTGGTATAGCTCAGCGAACTTGGAATCGAAAGACTTGCGAATCTCCTCGCCCTGGAGGGACCGGGAGGCAGTGTAGATGGTGAGCTCAGCCATGACCTTGGTGACATCAAATGTGCCCTGCTGGCCCTTGAATGCCTTATGACGCTTCATGAAATCCTCGCATTCTTGTGTTATAAGCGTGACGTAGGAGCGGAGGGCTTCTTGAGTAAGTCCGAATTTGACAAACTGCAGTATGTCAGACACGCATTGACATGGATGTTCGCGATGAAATTACCTTCTTCTGCTCCATGAGCTTCGAATTGGGGCAGTCATACACAACGTCCTTGCCGAAGACAGGCGTAGTGAGAGGCGAGTAAATCTCCTCCGCGTTGACATCCTTGATCTTTCCATTGAGAATAAAATTGTTTCCAGTTGTATCGAGGCAAACGGTCATCTTGCGGCCAAGGAGGATAAAAGTGAAAACATTGCCATACTACATGTTTGTGAGATATGCGCGACTTTGCGCCCGAGGGACATGCACATACCTTTTTCTGGTTGGTGAAGAAGAATGAATAGGGGTCCATGCCATACCAAACGGTGTTTCCAATGATGGGAAACCAGTGGAAGACGACGGGAGGCTCGTTTGCTTTCTTGAACAGCAGTTGCTTCAGAATGTTGAGCACGACGGCGAGCAGAAGAAAGGAGGCGAAGCCGGCGGCATAGACAATGGGGCGCGACGAGTTGGTGGTGAAGTCGCCCAACGGGCCGGCGACAGTGGCAAGAACACCCATTGTGCAAGAGGTGGGATGAGAGAGTGTGCACGAAGGCGTGGTACAGCGCAATATCAAAGGGGTGGTGGCCGCAATTAAAAAAGTCCCCGGAAGTTGACAGTGTGCACGGGCCGCTTTCTCATGAACCGCGCTGCCGTACAGGGCGGTGAATCACTGGAGTCTTGGCAGGGACCACACTGGCAGCCGCCCCACTGCCGGTTTATTACCCTGCCAGCCTCGAGGAGGAAATCGAACCACTCACTGACGACGTAATGCAACACCCACAGCGACCCACTTCGCCTTCCACACGCCATCACAAACCGTACAGCGTGCCAGCTCATTGGCAAGCAGAGATGTTGCTCACGATGATTCGCCCCAACAAAGACAGGTTGTATTTTTCTGTGCTGTATTATCTGCTAAAGTATATGTCATGCGCCATTGACCTAAAGGTCCTGCTCCCCAAGCCCGGCGCTCTTCCAGATGATGACACCCAGTATTTTACATAACTTCCCTGCAACGCCAAATTACCAAATGTCCTGAAGTACCTCGTATGCTGTGGATGAACACCGCGCCGCGTATCGAGTCACAATTCAAACATGCTTGTCCTGCGCTGATGCGAGGCTCTGGTCGGTCGCATATCGAGATCCGTCTTCCTCCTCCGAATACAATGTCTGATCGCCTTTACCGCCCATCTCGATGAATTCTTTGGGATCACGATTAGCATGCGGTTGCGACTCTTTTGTGACCGGTGGCTTCGCCTGTGATGCGCCGGTAGTCGCTGTGTTCTTCTCATATATCTTGATTGCATCTTGACCTTCCACTCCGTTGATGACGCGAGTGACCTTGATATCGTTGATGCTGCTTAGGAGAGTACGCTCGCGCTGTAGCTTTCGCTTGGAAAAATCCAGTTTCGAGATGGCACCAGTCAAACCATCTGTACTATCATTTGGGTTGATGGTGTTGTCAGCGGTGGTCCATGGATGCTCGAGACACTCATCTATCGAAATGCGCTGCTCAACATCAACAGTAAGCATGCGATCGATGAGGTCAAGAGCAGGGTCGCCGACGGAGTCCCAGTACGGTGAGGGGTAGTCGAACCGACCCATTTTGATCTGTTGTGAAAGAGTGTACGGATTTTCTGGGCTGTATAGCTCGTCTGAGAACGGAGGGAAGCCACACAAGCAAATGTACAGAACCACACCCAGCGACCAGACATCAACAGCTCGTGTGTAACGGCGATGATTTGAGTTCTCCAAGATCTCAGGAGCAACGTCTGTGCATTGTTAGACGATTTCAGAAACAGGCCCCAAAGCAGTTGACCTACACGAGGGAGTACCGCACAACGTGGTTGTGAACGATTCCTCGCCAATGATCTTCCCGAGTCCGAAGTCGGCCAGCTTGACGGACAGATTCTTGTCTGTCAGCAAGATGTTCTCTGGCTTGATGTCTCGATGTACAATGTTTCGCTCATGCTGTATATTGTCAGTATGTATCCACACACGCAGACCACACTAGCATACTAGATACTTTACAGCTTGAAACAGCTGGATGAACACTTTTCGTGCCTCCTTCTCTGTCAATTTCTGCTTCATGACGATCCAGTTGAACAGTTCGCCCTCGGTCGCTAACTCAAGGACAAGATATACGCCATCCTCTTCGTCGAAAGTGTCCTTGAGGCACAGCAAAGCAGGATGACTGACACCCATGAGGATAGCAATCTCTTGCTGTAGGCCATCGACCTTGGACTTCTCTCCAGGGCCTGAGCGCTTCTCGAACTTCTTGACCGCATATCGAATGCCCGAGTTCTTCTCGATGCACAAGTACACTGATGCAAAGTGACCTTTGCCCAACTGCTCCTGTATTGTGTACTGCTGGCGGAATTTGGAGGCGTTTCGATTGAGCGGGTATCTGAAGACAAAACGAGCTTCGTCAAGGATGCCAATTTCGTCGCCCTCCCTCAATTCACGGCGCTTATTCCTTCCGATGAAGGTGTCGTTGACAAAAGTGCCATTGCCTGACAGATCCTCAATTACAGCAACGGTATCTCCCACCTTCTTCTCAGCGAACAGGAGGCAGTGCCGGTTCGAGACAGTAGGTGATTCAATCACACGATCTAAAATGTGTCAGACGAGGTTCAAATGCAGTGCCATGACCGTGACCTACCACACTCGCGATGGCGGCCAATAAGATAGCCGCCTGAACTGACGCCCTTCTCTTGCTTCTCGGTCTCGTAGTTCTCCTCCTGGCGCTTGTACTCCCCCTTGGAAGGCTTGCTCTTTTGTTGCCCTGTCAAAGTCGAGGGCACCGGGCAGGCCTCTCTTCGGCGCAGGACCATGACGTTGTCGGACTGGTCGTCCATTGGCACCAGGTAGCCCCACACTTCTTCGCCCTCTTCATCGTCAACGGCATATGTTCGCTTGTCGGGGGGGTAGCTGAACTGGGAGAAGGCTTGTGTAGCCTGTGTCTCGGAAGGCGGCGAGGAGAGACCGCCGGGCCCACGTGGGCTGCGCACCGCCTGCGACGGACGGCCGTTGGGTGGAGAGACTGTGCCTTCCTTGTAGCCGTCGGAGGCGGTGGATTCCTTGTGGGTGATGGGCGAAGGCAGCTGTCCCTGCTTGATCCTGCTTTGGGAGACTGGTGGCGACAGACGCGAATGGCGCGTCCGCTTGGGGTCGACCTGCTCGCCCTGGGATTGCTGCATCAATTGCACCGTCAGCATCCGGGCCTCCACGCGGAAAGACACGCAACAGGCATGCAACATACACGACCTCGCTTGAGATGGCTGGGCTCCGTAGTGGCCGGCATCGTGACGATGTGCACGGTGGACGAGGCGGCCGAGGATCAGTGCTGGCGCGTGTTAAGGTGTCGAGGAAGCCCACGGCATGGTGTTCCAGATGGCAAGGCGGCGGGCGTGGGCGTGAGCGAGTAGGGATGCAGATTGCGGAGGCACGTCTCAGGCCGCTAAACCTCTGCGGCGCTGTCGCCTTGGATGTCCAGGTCGCCAAGTCGAGTAAGACTGGGGAAGCCACCGCCCGGCGATCCGCCGCAAGCATGCATGCATGCACATTACATTGCATGGGTGGCGATCGTGCACTCCCCATCGCTGTGCACGGCTCACAGACTCCACCACACAGTGACTGAGTTCTGACTTCAGCTGTGTATGCACTGTGTGCGCGATCTCGAACCCCCCGGTCCACTGTCGCAGCCAACTCCGGCTGCTGTGCCCTTTGTATGCCCCGCCCCGCCTGTCATGCCCAAGTCGGTACGGATTACACGATTGTGATGCGATAGTGCTTATGACATCACCTCTACCATTGATCTTCCTCCTTCCTCCGACCCATCCAAGGACGACTCTCTAGCCTCATCATGCTCTCTGTCTTTCCCCAACTTGCAAAGGCTGAGTTCGAGGAAGCATGCATCAGGCTCCTGCATTGCTATCAAGACCGAGAGCATGAGCAGAATGATTGGACCTCAGTCGAACTTGTCCAGGAGCACGAGCTGTCCTGTCTAAGAATCAGCAAAGAACTGATAGCCACAACTGCTGTTTCCCCTTCCATCGAAGCTGGAAATGAGGTAGATGATGTCCAGGAAGACGACAACGAGGTTCTAGAGTCCATGCTCTCTCCAGCAATCGTCCTGTATGACATCTTCCTTTCACCAGTTTATCGTGTCCCGGTACTCTATTTTCACATTTCAGATTCTCAACATCGTTATCCAATCACCATGACTACTTTGTATAATCACCTCATACCACAGCAGTACAAGGCGCAGGCAGAGCGTGTGGGAGTCGTTGGCGGCATCACGATATGTGACCACCCTGTCACTTCTAGGCCCGTTTTCTTCATTCATCCATGTCAAACGGCCCAGGTCATGGAGGCTAGTCTGGCCGATGAACACGTGACAACATACAACTACCTGCTCGCCTGGATTGGTGCTTTGGGGCCATGCGTGGGCTTGAATGTACCACTAGCACTTGGACAGATCATGGCCAAACAAGGATGATCTCGTCATATAATACACCGTTCTTTACACTATACGCTACCATGATGGATCTATATCCTCAATCGTACACTGTTCCGCTCGAGTTCTCCAATATTGCCCATACCTGCAAGAGCCCACTTCTCGCTCACAAGGCTATCGTTGACTTGATGTCTCAACATACCGCTCTCGGCATAGTACTCCATGATGGCTCTTGCTTCGTCTTTAGTAAGGCCACCAACCTTTATGACATCGAATTCCGACGACTCCGCATTCAGATCTTTCAGGGCCTCCATCACACGCATATCGACAGTCTTGTACGGGTTCCATTGGTCACTGCTGTTTGGTGTTTGCTGACGGCTTTCAGCCACTCTTATGTGAAAGTCTAATGCTTCAGAAGTAGGAGCATTGGAATGCGAAGTTGCGCCAAGGACTATGCCACCGTTGGGCAATTTCTTTTCGCCAGAGAGATGATCGACAAAATGCCGAACGAGAGTCAAGTCATGTGCGTGGATGGGTTTGACATCGGCGGACAGGTATTCTGAGTTACGCATGATGTGAGACAATCCGTCAATGGCAAGCAAGACAGGAGGATGACCAGGTGTGGAGAGCTCTTTCCAAAGCGTCATGAAGACGGGCCATGAAACCTCTGGATTTGCTGCGCCGAGTGCTACCAGCTCTTTCAGAGTGGCTTTCTCGGATATTGCGATTGGAAGATCAGGTTTGGTAGATAAATTCGTTTCCTGAAGAAACTTTCCGTTTGACACCATAATCTGTTGCAGAAGGTTCGCCGTGTAGGTGTCCTGGGTATACTGCATAGGTTGCGAGTCTTTGAGTGGTGCGTACTCTGTGTGTGCATTGACGATGTCTTGTGCTGTGTGAAGTTAGTGAATGGCACATTCCGAACAAGCCGAATCCTCACCTTCTGGGAGATTGATGACGAACCAGTCCCTCAAGAAGCCCATTGACAAGCCTTGAAGAAGCAATGTGCTCTTCCCGCTCATTCTCTCACCAGAAATGATTCTTCTTATCGTCTTCTTTGCTTGTCCGCTCGCCGAGTCTTCGACCTCTCTGAACAGCTTGGCCAATTGGACTGCTTCCTTTCGCATCAACACTGCCGGTCTTCTGAACATGCTCCATCCTTGATTGGGTTTGAAAGCATCCACAGCTCTCAGTGAGTCGACTACTGGTTCTGCAGGCAACCCCATGACTTTGCCCTCGTTGCTTTCGCTCAGCACATTCGACCTGCTAAAGTCTTGTAGCGACGAGACCTCCAGCGCGTTATTGTTGCTGAGCACGATGCGCTTTCTTTGGGCTTTCCGCTCCCCTTGTGCCGGCCGCTTGCCCGTGTCACCAGTGGGCGCCTTTCTGTTCCTTTTTGTGTTGAAAGATTTCACGCCCTTCTTTGGTGCGGCTGCTACTGCCTTCTTCTTCGGCACCATTGCATATTGTACGGCGGATGTCGAAAAACACGCTGCCCGTTGGCTGAGGGATCGTGGGACGTTCAAAGGGCGGGCCACCGCATCGAGGGAGAGTTGGGAGAAGCCGCGCAAGCATGTCGAAGGCGGCATGATTGGTGTATGAGGCACGAAGCCTCGGCAATAGCGATATGCGTGCAATGGACAGAAATCTGTGAGGCACTCTAAGACTCGGGAGTCCGCCGCTACCTTGTGCGAAGTCTTGGCAAAGCCCATCTTCCAAAAATTATTCTGCCAGTCGACAGGCGCAGGACCCAACCTTGCCATTCGCAGCACACAACAACAAGATGTCAGACACAGAAATGGACGGCGGAGTTGCACTCGATGTCGCTTCTCCCACGCACTCGCAGCTTGCCGAAAAAATAAATGGGGGCGCTATGGACATGAACGGCACTGCGTCTGTTGCAGACTCGACTGCGCCAGGCCGACTGTATGTCTGACCTATGCTTCTCTTTCGACTCCTCTTATGTGCCGCTTACATAACATAGACCCATCACTGTCAACAAACCGACACCATTCACCTTTGACCTTGGCAACCTTCTCGCAAACGACCCAAACCCAGTCCCCGCCAGTGCCAGCGAGGACACGCTCGCCGCCACAGCTCGTGACGCTGCTCAGGCGCTCATCAACCAGCTGCTTTCTACTTGCGAGATCAGGTCCACAACGGAAGGCGTCCACCTAGTCTTGCCTGCGCCCACCACCGCTTTGCCTCGAGAGAAACCGATCCCCGCCGCCAAGGAACAGACCAAATGGGAGCGCTTTGCTGCCAAGAAGGGCATCAAGGACAAGAAGCGTGAGGGCAAGCTTGTCTACAACGAGGCCAGTGGCGAGTGGGTGCCCAAGTGGGGATACAAGGGCAAGAACAAGGACGGCGAGAACGATTGGCTCGTCGAGGTCGACGAGAAGAAGGAGAAGGCTACCGGCGAGGCTCACGATGCGAGGGCAGACAGCAGGAAAGAGAGGAAAGAACGCATCCGAAGAAATGAGAGGAAGCACCGCGCGAACGACGCAAAGAGTCGAAAGACTGGTGTATGATATGGAAGATCTGAGAGCGTTTTGGGTTCGAGATAAATTCATAGTTTGCATTGGGCGGCGTTAAGATATCACCATGATTTTGCCCATTCTGGCGCAAGGGAAGCAAAAGTGTTAGGCTACGGCCCTGGCCATTTCAGATGCGGCATGTATGGCTTCCAAAAGTAGAGATCAAGACATTCACGACTAATAATTAGTTTTCCATGCAAGATGAGGGACTGGCTCTGCGCTGCTGACATGCCGGCAATGTTATCTTTTGTTGTTCCTTATGACATAGAAACCTGCGTACCACCCTGGTCACTGCATGAGGTTTAGGCTACGCCTTCACTTTAGTAAAGACCCTCCACTTGCAAGCTAGACCTTGATGCTTGCACCCACAGCTGATTTCCAGCTCTTCAGCGCCTTTCGAAACTTCAGAATTCGATACTGATGATATATGCACTCCACAAACAACTAAGAAAATTGGACGATAGTCCGCTTATCGAGAATCTCAGTTACTGCTGTATGCCAGAAAGCATGAAATCCTTGCTTTACCTCTCGGCATAAGGCAAACAAAGTACAAATTTCAGTTTTCAAGGCCAATGCCGAACAGCCATTTTGTCGGGGAGACTCGCATACATCAAAGGCTCAAATCTAAAACTCCCCGGAGAACTATCGGGCGTTTCCTTCTGCTGGCTGCGCAACTCGCTGACCGAACAATACTCATCTCCACTCTCACCATAAACCACTATTCACCACCTTCCCGTTTCCGACAACCCGCCTGTCGCACAAGTGCCGGCCGGTAACAACGTGGAGGGGCTGTTTCTGCGCATACAAGCCCTGCCAATGGGCACGTTCCTCCAAAGCCAGCGTCACAAGCAGCACGCTACACCCGCGCCAATTGGCTTACTCAACCCCGCAAAGCTTGTCCCCAAGCCTCATTGCTCGGCATCATGACGTTTATACCCGTTGTGCATCGTGAAGCCCCCCCTGGGGTCTCGACATCTTAGATCCATATGATGCGCTGGCTTTTTGGCGAACTTGGCGCATTGCTTTCTGTTCGCTGATTATGTGGAATATTCCTCGACAGGTTCATGGTTTGGGGGATCGGCAACACGCTAAGCAGGTTGAGTATGGGGACGCCGCGGGATGAGCGACAGACTGGAGAATGGAGCGTGACGCTGTTGTGGAGTAGCTGTGTGAAGACCGTCATCGGGTACAGGGTTCCATTGGCTTTGAAAAGGGTCAGTGGTGGTGTGCTGTAGCCTCGGGTCGATGTTACCTCAGCCGTTCGACCACGGCAGACGTTTTTCTATAAGAAAGACGTAGTACACCTGTCGATCGTTGACACTCCCGCTAGTTACTTTTCGCAGTCCAATACTTTGAGCCTGGGCTTGTGGTTTGGTGTAAGATCTGCGTCATTGCGGCTTAACACAATTCAAGCTGTACTTTCATCCCAGTGACCGAAAGCGAGGTGTCGTCCTTGATCACACAGAATGGCGACAGCGGTGGAACGTCGTAGCGACAATGCGAGCGACGAGAAAAACATCGGCACCAATGAGCAACTCGAACACAACGACATCAAGCACATCCACACCATCGAGAACCTCCCTGACCCCGACGCCGGACTGAGCGACGAAGAGCGCGCAGCACACGACAAGAAACTCCTGCGCAAGCTCGATTTTAAACTGATCCCATGGCTGTCGTTCTTGTACCGTACGCTCCAACACGCTCCATTCCTACTACATCGTCCCAAGCTGATACGCAAGTACAGTAATCTCCTTCCTGGACCGCACCAACATCGGCAACGCCAAAGTCGACGGCCTCCAGCAAGACCTTAAAATGACGGACGGCCAATACAACGCCAGTCTCACCATCTTCTTTGTCAGCTACTCTGTCTTCGAGCCTTTGACGAACGTGCTACTCAAGCGTCTCCGTCCCAGTATCTTCCTGCCAATCATAATGATATGGTGGGGGATATGTATGACGTGTATGGGCCTGGTGCACAATTACGCAGGACTGATGACAGCGCGATGGTGGTTGGGAGTTGCGGAGGCGGGCTTGTTTCCTGGTGTGAACTACTACCTGAGTTGCTGGTATAAGAGGAGCGAATTCGGTATACGTGCCGCAATCTTCTTCTCGGCCGCAGCGCTCGCGGGTTCTTTTGGTGGTCTTTTGGCCGCTGGCATTGCGCAGATGGGTGGTGTTGGTGGAAACCCTGGTTGGGCGTGGATCTTTGTAAGTGCACAGCTGTCCATATAACATCCACCTACTAACAGATTGGCAGATCCTCGAAGGTCTAGCGACCATCTTAGTCGGAATCGCGAGTTACTGGATGGTGCACGACTTCCCTGCTGAAGCTACTTTCTTGAGTCCTGATGATCGAGCTCGTGTGTTGCGGCGTCTGAGGTCCGATAAGCAGGCCTCTGCCGCTCGCGAAGATTTCCAAATGAAGTATTTCTGGCAGTCTGTCAAGGATTGGAAGACTTGGTTGTTCGCCATCATCTACATGGGCGCCGACGGGGCCTTGTACGGCTTCAGCTTGTTTCTGCCAACCATTATCCAGAGCCTTGGATACACTTCCACCAAAGCCAACCTGCTCTCAGTCCCTCCATATGCCGTAGCAGCAGTCGTCACAGTACTCATCGGGTGGCTTGCTGATCGCACGCAGCAGCGCGGGTGTTGTAATATCGGCATATCCTTGTTCGGCCTCGCTGGTTTCTCCATGTTGCTAGGCTCTGCGGATCCTCATGTCCAGTACAGCGGCGTGTTCCTCGGAGCTATCGGCATCTACCCGTGCATCGCGAACACAATCTCGTGGGCATCGAACAACGTCGAGGGTGTGTACAAGCGCGGCGTGACGCTGGGATTCGTCATTGGATGGGGAAACTTGAATGGTGTGGTGAGCTCCAACATCTACCGAGCAAGAGACAAGCCCAGGTTCTTCCTTGGTCATGGTGTTGTTCTGGCATACCTGACTCTATTCCTGTTTATCGGGAGCATTGTGACAAGGGTCATGTTGGCGCGAGAAAACAAAAAGAGGAGAAATGGTGCTCGCGATATCTGGCTGCAAGGGAAAAGCGGGCAAGAGATCGCTGAGATGGGTGATGAGAGGCCTGACTTCTTGTATACTTTGTAGACGCAGAGTGATTGTGGGCAGAGCAGGTAGAACAGGCATGCGCTTATGAATGCTAGAAAGGCCACTTGCACTAAAGCCCCACGCCTGGGCTAAACGAACTACATAACGCAAGTGCCATAATTTTGTCGGTTCGCAAGATATATGAATAGCTCACGAGGAACGAGAGGCTCATCGATGGGCTATTACGACCACTTTCATGTCACTGAATAAGCCACCTTGGTGCATACTACCCCAAGAACATTATCAATCTTGTGATCGACTACTCTTATTGATATGCCAATCTTTCCACCAGAACTTAGGTTGGTCATGGTTGAGCACGTATTGTAGCGTAGATAAATCTTGCAGTGTCTTGGTCATCTTGCGTACCTAGCTGTGACAATCATTGATAGCACCGCATTTTGATCAACCAACGTTCACGATGTCATATTCAGCGACGGTATAGCAATCGCAATGTATGACCATAGTCTAAATGGAAAGGTTACCACCGCGTATCTAGGCTTGCTTTATAGTATGACGGTAGTATATACCCAGCTATACATGGTCTGAAATGTTTCCGTGTCGATATATGGAACAGTCCCTCAGATATTCGTAACCGCATTTAGGAATTCCCTAGCTATGTAACACAAGTCACACGCACACGCAAGATGATCATAGAGCGATATCACTATATGAACCCCATGGGCTTGTGTTTGTTCATCATGCGCTTCTTGGCGTTCTCGAGCTCCTTCTTCAGGTGGTCTCGTTGTTTGTTCATCTGCTCAAATTTGAGCTCGTATGTACCATTCTGGTCGTTGAGAAAAGCTTCAACTACATGCTCAGCATCTCGCTCGAAAATATCAGCAATATCTGTTACGGCCGTTTCGTTGTCGACTATATGTCGCACAACTTGCTTGGAAGTTCGCATGAGCAGGTCGTGCAAAGAACGCTGGTGTGGTTCCAAGGTCGCCTCCCACTCCATCTCTTCAGCTTCCGAGGATGGGGGCAGTGTCCCGCCAGGAGTTTGGGGATCTGGTCCGTCAGAGCTTGAGCTATGACTACTAGATGAGTGCCCATCGTGAGGATTTCCTGATGGGAATGAGAGGAAGTGCAGAACTGACGCGGAAGAGCCTTCGTAGGTAGGTGTATTATCAGCTTGGTCGACCAAAGTAGCATCCTCATCCAGATTGGCATTATCGTGCTCCTCCATTTTTTTCGATGCGTGGTTCTTATCAATCAAAGCCAGTTTCATGGGCAGATTCGAGTCTTCCGTTGTCAATTGTGTGGCTTTCTGAGGCGCAGTATGTTCGTTTGCCTTTCCCATTGCACTTACAGACAGAGACGTTGGCGCGCTAACTGTTGAGGAAACGGCCGAAGCGCGTTGTGCAGCTGAGCTAGATTGAATATTGGCATTCTGCCCGTGTTTATGACCTCGCTCGTTTGTCGCTGTTGTGAGCTGCAACTCCGAAGCCGACGTTCTCTGAGAATCAGATACATCATCATGTACGCTGTATGTGTCCATCACGGTCTGTACTTTGTGACGTAGCATTGGTCTCGGCAGCGAATGACTACCATTTGCCGTGATGTCGACAGTACAACCCCTTTCTTTATCCGCTGGCACATTTGTTGATTTCGTGGTTTCCGTGCAAGAGCTGCTTTTTCCATCTCCGTCTCCAGTAAACCTGCGCAACAATGCCGTTGGCTTGCTATAGGTACGCTGAAATCCGAATGGATCACTTTGTGCGGTTTGCCAGTCGCCTTTCTGCTTCTCCACGTCCATATCTTCAAGGGCTGCGAGCCCGGATATAGCTGTAGACTCTGCTGTAGGTGACGCTGGAATCGGCTTACTGTTGCTCGATAGGATTTCTGCATCTCGACCCCAGTGTTCTCGCTGTGGTGCAAATGAGCTATACATGAGGGGAGGGGACGATCCAATGAAGTCTTCGACGTGCTCAGTCGTACGATTTATATTACTTGCGGGAGTCTTTGAGAGTACGTGGGCAACGGTATTCGCTGATCGTCGAGGTCCAGTAGGTGTCAAAGGAGGTTGTTGTGATTGGGTCTGAGCTTCTGGCTTCCTGAAAGGACTTTTTTGTTCATCGTTCGGCACCGGGGAGACCATAGGATTTGTGATCAATGTATGAGGAGCAGGATGTTCTAATTGACGCACAGGGGAATTGTTCCCGTGCAATTGTAATGTATTCCTGCTCTCAGCGAGACCTCTGCGCGTCCTATGTAACATAGTATTGGCAGCATTTGGCAAGAGCTTTTCTTTTTCTCCCATTGAAGCATTGTTCTGCTTCGTTTGAGCTTTCTTCGTGGCTGTGCTGCTACGCACTTGTGTATTTGGCTGCAAGTTGCGATGTCGGATGTTGGCCTTCCTTGCGCCAGGCTTTCCGGGCACAACATAGTCGTCTTCGTCGTCCGCACTGCCCTTACTCTTTTGGAGGTCACTAAGTTTTGTGCGACTTCCGGCTTTGAGCTTCGTGGGCCTCGAAGTCCTAGATGCCGAGGGCCGAGTGTTGGTAACGCCAGTTCTCTGTTTCTGTCTCTTTGAAGCTGTACCTTGCATGTTGTCATCCGAATAGTCTGGATCATCCATTTCTGTGCGCATCTGCTTGAAATTTTTCCTTTTAACAGATTGGGATACTTGCGACAATTTCCCCTTCGAGAAAGTATCTCGCTTTGAGGGCGAGTGATACAAGTCGAGGTCTTTGGGTCTGATGCTGTGATCAAGGAGTCCATCATCAGAATCTGCAACAGAGAGGTCCCGTTCCTGGTAAGTATTGAGCTTTTTGACTGTTTCTTTGCTCTTAGGCCGTTTATTCCAGGATTGGGGTTTTGCCTTGTGCTGTTGTACGTTCTTGTCTGTGGTACTTCCATCCAAAACATTTTCGTTCTGGTTTGACCAAGGGAGTCTTCGTCTGCGTGTCGACTGAGAGTCTTCGCCCTCTTCAGCCACGACAGATAGCTCTGGGCTCATCGATGATCGGTCTAGAACGGATTTGACGCCTCCTTCCTCGTTCTGGGCTTCTCGAATATAGCGCTGCCATTCTTTGGCATCACTTTGTTCTCGAAATGTCATTGTGAAGCTCGTCGCTGTGCGCCCGGACATGTTTATGCGGTATGATTCTCTTCCGGCGCAAAGTGACATTGCGAGGTCCCAAGGCCTGCAACTCCTGACTTTGGTCTGGCTGTCCACGGTCTCGGAAGGGAATATTCGCAGATTGCGAATATCTTTGAGGCATACGTCGACAAATTGCACATCTTGAAGCTGGAAATCCAACACAAGCACAGTCAACAGCCCTGTCTGGAGAATTGCAAGCAGATTGCCATCTTGCTCTCGCGGCCACAAAGACCCGTCTGAGGTGACAACAGAGACACATGAGGTCACCGAGGAGTCCGTGGCCGTGTCGGCAAGAGCGAGGCCATCCAATGTGTCAAGGTACTCTTGATACTGCTGCATCCAGTCACGACCAAGACTCTTGGGGAAATTCGGTGCGCTGTCCTGGACCTTTGACGTCGTCCAGAAACTGCCGTAGTTGATGCCACATTCCAGAGCTTGTCGTATCACGATTCCAGCAACAATCTTGATGTCCTCTCGTTCCTCTCCACGGAGAACCACAGCGCCCAGACCTTGCAAAGGCGTAGGCGGTTGCGTGAGATGCTGCCTCACAGCATCGGATGCACGCAACATTCCTGCAATTGCGATGCCGAACCATCGCCTGCGATGGAAGAGCGAGGTTGTGTCGCAGAATGCAAGCAAGTATTGTGCAGCGACAGCGGGAAGGGTGTCTCCGCTGTAATCCTGGGCAGCTATAAGGGCATGCAGGCGCGCACGATTAGCCTCTCCATCTGGCTCTGCTAGAATAGCTTCGAATGCTTGCGCGGTCATGGTGTAAGCTGATGCTCAGCGAAGATCAAGGAGCGTACATTGCGACTACGCAATTACTTGGATTGGAGAAGAATCAGAATGCTGGCGAAGAAGTAAGAACAACGAGCGAAAAATGTGCTCCGTCCAAGTCCAAGTGAGGGAGTCGCGACTACTGCTGACGTCAAACGCGGGCCCAGGGGAAAGCACGCGACAGTTTCGCGTCAATCCCATTGTTCGAACTCCGCAAAAGCATATTTGCAATTACATACCAACACCTCTCCTGTCCTGGCAGAGCTCGCGCGCTTTACATGAGAAGCAATACCGACGGCATGAGGGTTGAGGGTCTTCTCCAGCGGAGATACCTCCAGGATGTGGGCGACGGCTGGAGCGCGACACGTGCGCCCGGATTTGGTTGCTGGCCGTTCTGCCTACGGTACCTATTGGAGAGGCGGCTTAGGTACCTGCAACCTCATGCACCCACTCTCTCTCTAAAGTTCATACGGTAGCAGCGCCGTGCTTCAAATCCTTACCTAGCTATGGCGACCAATAGGTTCTTCCAAGGCTTCTAGTATCTGTGCGCCCATGTGCGGGTCGGCGGCACAACTCGACTGCCGTTCGCTGGCCCTGTTCGTTAACGAACTTACCAGCCTGCAATGATATATTGCCCTGCACACACGCAAGGATTTCGTAACGGGAACCGGAGAGCGACAAGCACAAGATGCCCTGTAGAACACGAATCCTGGTTCGAATTTCTTTACTTGCCGCCCTAGCCATGTTGTGGTGGTAGTGGAAGACCGTCATGGAGTGTGCAGCGCGGATCACACTCAAAATTGACATTGAGCAGCTGCTCTGCAGCTGGTTGCACGCTTGCGAATCACACTCCGTCGCATTCGCTTAAGCATGTGTAGGTACATGTAGGTATGCGCCTCCCGAGGTTGTAAGACCTAGGCTCCTCCCGCCACGCCACGTTGGCTTCGGATGCATCCCAGGTTTCTGCTATGCGGTCCTGTATTCTTGTTAACGCCATTGTTGTCCCCTCAGAGAGACTGCGAATGTGCCCTGAACTTCGGTGAACCCACGGTGCAACTCTTTTTTAGCCGGTGCTGTACCATCCATTGCAGTTTCTGGGGTGTGTGTTGCCTGTTCACAGGTGCGCTTCGTCTAAGATCCGTGTTTAGCCCGCTGCCCAGAACTTCGTAAGCAAAGACTGTGCTCCCAGTCGATCTGTGGAGACTGCGTGGGTTTCTACACTGGTCGTTTATGGTTGGGACTAATCCTGGATTTCGCAATAGACATATCCTGCCATTTAAGGAACGGATCCCAGCGTAACGCATACTTGATTAGGCTCTTGTTCGTTACAGTCTTCGCTCTCGTGGCCGACTCCCATCCTGATTTCGAAATGGCCGAGAACGAGGGAAGTTCCAGTCCGGGCCCTCCACAGCCCTCTGTGGTCCCGAACATTAGCCCAGCAAGGTTACATACAATCATTGCTGGGTTATGGTTCTGTTTGTTTATTTCTGCTATGGATACAACAATCATAACCACAGCCTTGGTGAAGATATCAAGTGGATTCAATTCCTTCGAGCAGGCTGCTTGGCTTGTCACTGCTTATCTATTGACATACAATTGTGAGTAGCCCCGGAACCCCTCAGTTCAGTCTATTGACTTCGGTAGCGTTTTTGATGATCACCGCGAAATTGAGCGACGTCTGGGGTTTGAAGTCACTGCTGTTATCTTGTGCAACTGCTTTCTTGATCTTCTCAATGGCGTGCGGCGGGGCCCAAACCATGCTTCAGCTGATAGTCTTCCGTGCGTTTAAGGGTATTGGAGGATCAGGTCTATACAGTCTGACATTTGTTTCCGTCATGAAGTTGATCGTGCCCGAAAAAATTGGCTTCTACTCCGGCGTTATCAGTTCTGTATTCGCCATGGCCAATCTACTGGGGCCGCTAGTGAGTGCTTTCATGCATGTAGCCACTTGCTGGCACTGACTGTCATCTGTTTCTAGTTCGGAGGCATCATCTCGGATAGGACCACTTGGCGATGGATCTTTTTCATGAAGTAGGTTCAGTCCGTTTGTATCTTGCGGAACCTAATAGCTTATAGCGGACCTATTGTGGCAGTCGCAATGGCTCTGATTTATTTCTCGATGCCTACACTTAAAAATGACAAATCTCACATGGAACGAGTCCGCAGTCTCGATAGTATCGGCGGTCTTCTGTCAATATGCTGGCCGATACCTCTGATATTTGCTTTGCAGGAAGCGGGCGTTTCTCATCCATGGAATAGTGGAGTGATCATAGGAACACTAGTGACTGGCATTGTCGTTCTTGTTGCCTTCGGTTTGTACGAGACCTGGGTCACATACCGTACCGACATTGACCCAATCTTTCCGATTCATTTTCTGCGTAATCCGCCGATGGCATTGACGCTGCTGTAAGTATAGTCGGGCGAACACATGAAAATCTTGACTGACCTCCGGTAGGAGCATGATGCTTGTCGGTATGCCATTCTACGTTTGTTTCGTGCAGCTCCCGCAGCGCTTCCAGACTGTGAACTTCACATCTGCCGAACGCGCGGGCATCTTGCTTCTCCCTGCTACACTATTCACTCCTGTTGGTGCAATGGTAGCTGGCTTAGCAGCGAAGAGGGTCCCAATCGAGATTGTACTGATAATGTCGACTTCGGTGGTCATGGTTGGTATCGGACTACTCAGTAGCCTTCCTACCTATGCACCCTTGTGGCCGGGTATATATGGCTACGAAGTCATTGTTGGATTCGGCCTTGGCCTAGCAAGTCCACCGTACTTCATGCTTGTCTCGACATCAATTGCGGAACGAGACCTTGCGGTTGGGACTGGTGCTTTGAACATGATGCGTACGGTTGGAGGCTGCATTGCTGTCGCAATCTGCTCGGCAGTACATCGCGAGTACCTTAATGACAAACTACCCGAGTTGTTATCACCGCAACAAATTGCAGCTATCGGCGAGTCCAGCGATTTTGTTGCCCATCTGCCTGAAGAGCTAAGGAACGACATTGGGAACATTTTCGGCAGAAGCTACAACAAGCAGTTCCAGGTCATGTTGGCGTTCGCTGGGTTGAATGTGATCGTAGCCGTTATACTAGCTTTGGTCCGCAAGCGAATGGGTCTCTTTGGTGTCATTCCGCAAAGGAAAGAAGGCAACGAATTCATGCAGACAGCGGAGGCGTCTGACGTCGAGAAGGATGCAACGCCTGAGAAAGCGGAGGCCATTCGCGCTATCGAGTCGCAAGATGTTCAGCCCTTGCACAACGAGCCCGTCCACTTGGCGGTTCGCAAAGATGACAAGTTGTGATAGATATAGAGAATTTGACGATGAAATCTGCGGCATTCAGTACATACACTTCTCACTGCTATTATACTGCAAGTGCAATATCGTGATTGAATTATAGATTACATTGTATTTGGTCTCTGTTCGAAATCGCGGCATAACTACATGCACCTACATGGAACGACCTCATCAAAATTTATCCCAATTCTTATCAAAAGCTTGCAACGTTGCCAGGCCTACCGCATCGCCAACCTTGGAGCCGATGTCCGACGAGAATTGGAAATGAACCTGACCGATGTTAGAGTTGCTTTCAGTGACAAAGATTGACTGTGACTTACACCTCCATATACTCGACTGTCACCGTTGTCCTTCACGGCTTGCTGCAAACTTGTGTAGCGCCTTGTCAACACGCCAATACTGGTACCATTCGTACTCAGCTGGATGTCAATGGCATCACTCCCGTTGTTCCACGCCTTGATCACGGCTGCGGCGGCTCCACCGAAGGTGGCATGTGTCGATGTGTATTCTTGGTGGTTCGGGGTAGGGCTCAGCAAAGGAGTCCACGAAGGATTGGAAACATTCTTGCCACTTGGCAGCCATTTGTCTGTTCGCTGAATCGCAGTTACTGGACGCCAGGTGTTGTAGTATGCCTTTGAGTCCCAGCTCACAATCGCGGCATTGGCATGCGCGTAGTTGAGTTGCAGATAGAATTTCGCAGACGATACAACGTCCTTTGCATACCTGTTCCCGATGACATTGTGGGCAACGCGGTTCCACTGGATGGGAGAAGATTCGCGCCAGAAGTAAGCTGTCTCGGTGTTATACGGCGTGCGCACGGTAGAGTTGCGTTCGCCTTGCGTCTTGACAAAATCCAGTATGCTCTCATATCCTGAAGAGTTCCAAGCGGGCGGTGAAGGTGCACGGAAACGAGTGATGTCCCCAATGCCGCCGAATGGACGCAAATAACGTGCTTGCGGTGTGTCAGGAGCGACGAAAGCCGAGCCCGGCGTGCGCTGGTATACACCTGGCGTCGCCGGCTTGTAGACATAGTTTACGAAATTGTTAAGCTTGTCATCTTGCCTTGCGTTGGTCACACGAATAGCTGCTTTGCGACCGATCGCTGCAGCACGCCAGTAGCGATCATCTGATTCGCTGATGTTGATAGCAACCAGGATGTCCTGTGTTGCTTTGAATATGTTGCCAAAGTTGCGCGTCCCGTGGAATGTCCAGGTCAGACTGTCATGAGCTGCATGCGACACGGCCAATTGCTGAAATGCGAGACTTTCGTTCTTGGTCTCGAGCGCAGCGACGTAGATAGAGGCCTGCACAACGGCTTCGAACCAGCCCGATGGTGGGGACTGGAGCCCGCCGATCAGTGTATTGTTTGCCAGCAACGCAGACTGATCCACCCTGTCAAAGATCTTAGCAAAACATAGGACAGCCGGAACAGCGGTTATGCATACCAATATTGAACAATATCGCGAGAGTATTGCGCGCCGACCAATCCGGCGCTCAGCACCACCACTATCCCGGAGAGCTTCATAATGGATCTGCAGCGCAAGAAGCTCGAGAATTGTGTCTGGGGAAAAAGATTGCGAAGGCGATCCTGGACATCTTTGTAGTCTGGTATGGCAGTCACAAAAGAAATATTGTACTATCTCTGCTCATCCAGCCACGGGATCGCGACATCTGCCAAGCATGACGCTCTCTGGGATCAGCGTTCGCAAAGAGCATTTAAGTTGCGAAGGAGCCTAGGTGGACGTTCTTGGCACATGCAGTGCAGGCACAAACCACTGCTAGGCCTGCCAATGGAAAAGCCCGAACAAGCCGTGTGCGAGCGAGGCTGAAGAGTGTAATAATACACGCGATCGTCAGGGCAGAAGGTGTGCGATTGTGGAATAGCTCAACGAGGTCATTCGGTACCACGCTGGCCTGGAACGGATTAGTCTCTTCTTACAAGGTTTGAGCTCCCCATGACTTCACGATTCAAGAACAATTCACGCTGGTCCACATGTGCACATAGACCAGAAATATAAACTTGACTTATCGAAGCCTATTCCTTATGATTGCCGTAAGACGCCTCACCAACCATTAGCGGTTACCGGTACCGGTAGCAATGCGAACGTTGTGTGTGACAACATCAGCACATACCATAATAGGTCAACACATAATGGAAACACGAAGTCGCTGTTTACTAACATATCTCAATCATAAAGTTTGCGTGATACAAGATAGAGGAGCTTGAGTGTTGCGGCGAATAGCTGTTATCACTTTCTTACGCTCCCAACGCATTGCATCTTGTCCTTTGGCCACTTCTTCTCTATGGCTCTAACTGTCTTATACTTAATCTCAACTTGTAATAAGAACTTCAAGATTGTAAGTATGAGAACACTAAGTAACAATTCGGGGATTACATTGAGCTACTCTCTACTGGTGTTTGGTACGATCGACGTGGACCAGTCTGCTCGGTGATGTGTTTCTATCCTGTTGTAACCAACTCGCCAGATGATATGAATGGTTGATAGGATAATGCTTTCCAGCTGGACGCTCCACGATATTCTCATTCACTATTAGTTCTTGTCAATTAAAGTACTATGGTGTGTTCACGTCATGCTCCGTACTCCTAGCATCTGGAACCTCAAACAGCATAAAAGTAACGTCCAAGAATACCGCCCCATACGCAAGATTAGTGTACGATTCTCCAACACTCAAGATCAAGGGCGGCCTCCTTCGCCACAGCTTCCACGCATGCGGAAAGGGTATCTGCTCTACGGTCGTCTTGAGCTTGTGCGATTCAGTGTGATATTTTTACGCAGCCTCTTTAAATACTTCTTCTCGCATGCGTGCAGCAGCCCCGCGGAATTGCTTGTCCAAGTCTTGGTTAGACTTAGGTGACTGAGTTGTAATGTGTTGAATGTACAGGTTCAAGTGAAATCACTGTGGCGGGACAGCACGTACTATATGTCTAGATAGTTCTTAACCTTGTTGGTATGCTTCAAGTCATTCAGTATCGATTCCTAGCCCTTGATCCTAAGTTCTAAATTATGAATTATTCATATGCGATAACAGCAGTAAACTACAATGTCAGATGATAATCACGTTATCAGTTCAGACTGCGGTAGCGAAACCTATGTCCGGAGAGAATTTTGAGCGAATTGTTTTTCATTGGACTCGTTGCTCAGGATTCTCGATTCATCCACACAACTGCTGCCGTCGGCCTACTGTTCGTGATGGTCCCCACTAATTGGCGCACTGAAATTCAACAGCAGCTCGTTCCTCAAGTGTCCCTCTCTAAGCGCTAGCAAACGACGAAGAAAGAGCGGTGCAGCCATCCTCCTCTGATCTCCTCACCTCTCTTCACCTCTCCTCACTTTCTCTCTCACCTTCGCGCATTCAATCAAAAATCACAATGTATGGTGTCCCACCAGCAGACGACTGTCACTTTATTACTAACGCATGCGACAACAGCTACCATACCATCACGAACGACACGCCAACACTTCCTAAATCGAGCGTATCCAACTAATCAAAACTAGCGGTATACAGTAATGTTCTGACCGAATCTTCACGTGACTCGTCCAAAATTCACGAGTCATCGCACTGAGCGAATACCTAAACCACAGCAACTCCGAATAGCGCATCTTACAGGTTTCCCTCAGCGCGCTACAGCCATGCAAAGTCATGCGAGGAAGAAGCGCGGACTCTTAGGTCTGCCCGGAGAGCTTCGTAACATGATCTACGAGTTCTATTTCAGAGCCAACCTTCGCTGTGAAGTAGTCGCGCAAAGCCACACCTTCGTAGAGCCGCCACGGCGCATTTTCAAGCTTTCCTCTAACGTTCTACGCTCACAAATGAAAGCCAGCATAGATGGCGAAGAATCGAGTGAGCTGTGGACCTGTGTCCGTCTGTCCCGACTGCTGGGACAATATAACGTGGTCAAAGGACTCCAAACCTCGTGGCCAACCTCGCTGGTAGCCCTGCACTTGGTCTGTCGACTGATTCTCAACGAGGTCTTGATATTCATGTATCGCGAGACTCAATTCTGCTTCAATGCACCGAAGCGTATCAACAACTTTCTTGGTGTAATCTCGACTTCGAACCTGCAGAATATAACGAAGCTGCAACTCCACTACAGCACCTATGGACAGCCGTCAGCCCATTGCGACAAGGTGTGGCAGCAGAAAAATCACAAGAGCTGGCTGCTATCTTTCCGATCCGCCGCAAAGAATTTGGTAAATCTGAAAGAGCTTGAAATATGGGTTTGTGTCAACGATGTTGCGCCCAAGTTTTCTCTTCGTGAAGAATGGGTACAGCCATTACTACAATTCCGTCGTTTGACACGTCATAAATCATTGCTCGCCATCGAAAGATCATCCTCGTCACAGAAGGGTTTGCAGCTTGTCAAAGTCCATGTTCGCACCCACGCAGTCGACCTCATCGAGCGTTCGGACGGACAAGGAGGGTCCCTTCCAAGAGCAGGCAGAGAACTGGAGGCTATCTTCGGCCAGTCGATCGGCTTAGCAATCTTAGGAACAAAAGAAGGTGAAGCTATGGCGGCCTTCAACGAGGCTTGGGAGGGTAGACACAGGTCGTGGCAGCATCATCTTGGTTTCGCGGGGACTGGATGGTGACCCCACCCGGCTCGATGTGTGGGAACCGGATCTGAAGGTTTGATCTGTACCCAAGCGAAGGCAGAGTGGGCTCATAATCCGCAGAAATAGCGTACTGGTTTTCTGGGAATGTGTGCCAAGTCTGACGTACTGTCATTGCAATACCGTGTAAACTCGGAAGGGTTGTTTTGGCTATTATAGCGTTCCCGCAGCATTTAACTAGCTAGTTGCTAATCAGCAGGTAATTATGCTAGCTAAGAAGCGAGTAAGAGGAGTTTAAATATAGGCGGTGTACTGCTACGCTAAGATAGCCAAAACAACCCTCCTGAGTTTATACGGTACAGTCGCCAGCACAAAGTGACCTATCGAATGCAATCGAAGTGTTATACTCGCATGATCTTGTTGGCTGACTTATTGTTCATCGTGACCGAATTCTCATTCTGAGTATGCTGATAGGACAATCAGAATAAGGTACTAATTTGCATGTTGTTTTGCCAGAAATGCAGGATTCGGTGGCCATGCATGTCAACATTACCCCGACATCCTGGCGTATCTGTGTCATGATATTTTGAGCACCCAAATAGGCAAGGTAGAAGTTTTCTGATTATATGAGAAATTCTCAGCCCATCAGAGCCCAATCACAGCGAATGCGATCGATACAGGCACCTTAATCTCTGCCTCCTGTTCTCATGAGCAGTCAACACACTGGGTACCGAACCCGTTGCAAGAGGCCGACATGAATCTAGGCGAGAACTTCAACGAGTTTCATCGGGCTTCTGCAAGGCACTTAAGTGATATTTCGATAGGCTGCACATTTTCATAACGGTCTGTACAGGCGGGCGCTATTGCTAGCAAATGATTGAGTCTGGTTTGTTTGTATATCTAATCTCAAATTGGACGAGAGTGCATAAGGGCTATGTTGTTGATGATGTCTGGTACTCCATCCTTCATCAGGGTTTCCATGACGCTGAGATACACTGAGTGGATGGTCATAGGCGCTTCCAGGTCCAGGGTTCCTCCTTTTCCCATAACTGAAAATCCATCCCTCCCGCTCTTATCTTTGCCACTCACCTCCTACCTCCAGACTATCTATATTGACCCAAGGATCAGCAACATGTATTAGCGGTCACAACGTTCTTTACCATCTACATTATCCTTCTCCGCTTCTGAAGATGATTGGCGCATGGAGTCTGAGGTTGAAATCGAGATATCTTCGGTTTCGATGCCCACACTTTACGTCAATGCTGCCACGCAGACCGAGAAGTCCGAGATCGACTGGCTGATGATGGTTCGGCGGGCAGGAACTAAGTACTCGCATCTTCCACATGAAAGGTCACGACTCGAACACAGGGCAATCGAGAGTGATATCCCAAACTTCTGGTTGGAGACGATCCTAGGTTTTGTCTGGTTCATTGTTAAATTCATTGCCTGCGGCATGTTCAACTTGCTCAAGCCGATTCTCAAACCCATTTTTACTTATTTCCTGATCCTCGGAGCGATATTGATAGTAGCAGAGGCTGCAGCACGATCAAGTAGCAATCGTAACAGTCAATTTCAAACTCAGCACAGTACTGCTATGTCGACAGCTACGATCACAACCTGGATTCACCACTACAACACCATTAAGCAGTACCAAGCTGAACGGACGGTGACTGTGACGATCACGACCACCGTAACAAGTAGAAGGCCGGAACTTACATTCAAAGCGGATCCGAAATAGCTATAGTTTCCGCTCACGATCCTTGATGAAGAGTATATCGTGGACCAACTTGCGCAGCGAGGTCAACGGGTACAGCTCAAGGCGTGCTAGCACGAAAGCATGTTCAGGTTACGACCAAAGATGCCTGAAGGAGGTTCCGACAAATTGTTGAAGCCTATCACAGATGGGGCGAAGTTTGGATCAGGAACGTTGCGGCAGGCGAAGATTTTGGGGGACGAAAGCCACGTGTGCCGAAAGGGCATAGTGCCTTGGCGCTAGTCTTCTTACGATACCTAGGCAGTCACGTAGATTGTCGCTTTCAGTCATCACCAATAGAAGGATTTTTAGCTTGATCACCTCTTGACTATACGGCGGATGATATGCCGTAGAGTAACCATACGTCGTGGTTGTTTTGCTCGCAACTTGACCCACACAGTCTTCACCAATATCGTTGCGATGTCGACCTCCGGCTTTCACTCGCAACCAATACAATGGATCCTCGATTGGGATGGCACAATCACCAAACGGGATACCTTGGACAGCCTCGTTGGTATTGCAGCGTCTACAAAGCCTGGTTTCCCTACAAAGCAACACTGGGATCGAGTGACACAAGCCTATATCAACGACTATATCGAAACACTGGAGAAGCTAGCCCCGCAGGGTAGGCTACCTAAGGATCTATTGAGCGAAAAAGAGTTGTTATTAAAGCTGAGAGACGTCGAACAGCGTAGTCTTGATCGCGTCTCCAGTTCTGGCATATTCGCTGGTCTGAGTGGAAGACAATTAGATGATGGTGCCACAACAGCTATCGTGGACAAGCAAGTGCAACTACGTAATGGATTCAAGCACTTTCTTGACCTGGTTCGGAGGCGACAAGTGCGATACGAAGATACGATGTGCATTTTGAGTGTCAATTGGAGTCGGCGCTTCATTACGGCATGTCTTCGGGCTGCCGATGCCAAGATCAACCTCATGTGTACTTTATCAAACGAGCTTGATGGCATAAACGAGGACATGCCTTCGAAGGGTCACATTGGCGCTGCGGAAGAACGCGTCATCATTTCTAGCGGCGACAAATTGCGAGAACTCGAGCGCATACGACGGCAGATTGCTGTGTCCGGTCGACAAGCAGTGATAGTATACGTGGGAGACAGCTGGACAGATATCGAATGTCTCCTGGCCGCTGATCTGGGCATTTGCATTCGTGATGAGCCCATGGGTAGTTCCCAGGAGAAGCTCGCGGAAGCACTACAGAGACTCGGAATCGCTTGCCCACATCTGAAGGACTTCCATGACATTGATGTCCAGCGGGTGGCATGGGCGAGGGACTTTGAGGAAATATGGGAGTGGATAGAGTCCAACGCACCGGAATCATAGAAATAAGTGGTACGCATGCACTCGAAACACCCCTTGCAAAAGATCGAGGTTTCTTGTCGCCATACGCTTTGTCATTGTCACTATTCAGAATGGTTTGCGCTGATGTGAGAATCCTAGCTTTATTGGTGATCGCCCCCGAGGTAGACTGCATTCGAACACAGGTTTAAAGTGTCTGCGGGGACATATAATCATACTGTCGCGCATCGAAGTATACCTCATATGCACTTTCGTGGGACGTGCTCTCAAACCTGTCACCATGGCTGCTGCACTATCATGTATCTGACCGATCGGGTAATCCTGTAGGTAAGCTCAGCCAACAGCAACTAAAATGTCAGCACAAGTGCGTGCACTTCCTCAGTGCAACAGATGCGGAGTTTCGGTGCGAAGTAACGTCCGAATGAATCATCCACCTCAGTATCAGGCAGAAGTGGATGAAACAACAACCGCTCGAACCATTACCGAAACTGGCATTGTAGCGAACCAAAGCCACTACACGGATCAAGTCCTGGTATGGCAGATGTCAGCCGAAAACAAACAACCATATTCTTTACTATCTCTATCAATATCTGAACGTCTTCTTGTTGGATCAGATGTATGCCGGCTGCAGTCTGTTGTGGGGCACACAGACACCAATCTATCTCGCGGGATGAGTGTTCCTAAAGTGGTGGACAGCAAGAGATTGGGCCTCGACACAGGAGAACATAAGGAACATGCGCGACGAACATGACCAGATTGAACAAAGCGTATGCTCAATTGGTGGCGTAAAATTTGCCTGGCGACAAATGTCGCTACATTTGCATACTACCGTGGTCGCGAAACGACCGCGTAACAAATCATCCATTTTTGCAGCAGTCAGCAAACTCATCAGTGCAGGGTGGATCGGCTGTAACTTTGATCTACGAACGTCTCGCTAGGGATGCGTGGCCCCACTTAATACTCGATGTATGGCTCGAATCTCTGTGTGGCAGAACGCAGAACGGTGGAAAACCCGGGGGCAAACCAGTAACCCCGCAACAGCTGTCAAAGGTAACCCAGTCCAGACTTCTTCGTCGCTTGTCCAAGAGTAGTTGCAGCGGCATTCGCGCCGCCCTTTTCGAGGCTCCCATGACCCAAGGACGAGTCACCCCTGATGACAACGCCACGAACGCTCGGGTCGTCGGGGCATAAATCGTCCCGACGGCGCTCGTGGGTGCTTAGCAACACAGAGTGATGCAACCATGCTCATTGGGCCTGTCTTTAACTCCGTTTAGGCCCACCGTGATACATGGCGTAAGTAGTGTACGGGGCAAAATCGCATCGGGAACCCGGACATAGCCCGGATCAGCTTAGCGGGTGTATCATACCTGTAAATATCGACTCCTAAGAGCTGCTATCCTCTCGTCTCCAGCAAGCTTGGCCGTCTCTTCTAAGTCGGGACGATTAAATACAGTAAATTACTGCCTAGGTAACCCCACTTCTTTCTATTCCAATACACTACTTATGCCATGCATCACAGTATACACTAGGTAGTCTGCAGCCTGGCTCTGATTTCATGACTATTCTCCGAAGCTGTATGTGCGCTTTGCCACTGCCATGATAATGCGTCTGTTCCCAGCAATCTGTGGCTTTTCTCCTACACTCGCTTCTCTTGGTACCCCCTCACCCACATCCCTTGCGCGCATGGCCTATTGAAGCTTTCCGTTTGCATGCTGTTGTTTCCGCCCTTATTGCGCCCCCATCTTTCGCTGCCTATAGCATCATAATCCCACAACCATGGCTAAACAAGATGGCTCATCCTCATCTTTGAGCGAGAACGAGAAAGAGAAAGATTTCGGCTTGGTGGACCCACAAGCCGCTGCAGAAAACCCTACTAATTACGAGCCCATACGCACAGAACCGAGTGAGAAGGACCTAGAGAGCGGAGCTGCACAGAGGGAGCGAGGCACTCTTAGCAGATTGCAAAGTAGTACGAGCGCATACACTGACGGGAGCGATATCGATTCAGACGCAACGGGTTCAATAGGAAAGAAGCGGAAGAAGAGACAATGGAACCCTTTGAAGCGGAACCCACCACCTGTACCTAAGACACGCGACGTCTGTCCCGAATACTCTGCCAACCCGCTAAGCAAACTCACCTGGCAATGGATGCAGCCACTGATGAGAACTGGCTACAAACGCCCCCTGGAGCGAAACGACATTTGGTCCGTCAACCCCGACCGAAGCGCCGATGTTATGGCTGAAAGGCTGGAGGCTGCATTCAAGACAAGACGAGCTGCGGGCGGGCAACGACCTCTGCTCGGTGCTTTATTCGATACCTTCAAATGGGAATTCATCATTGGCGGCCTCTGCCAGCTGAGCGCTTCGGTCATACAGGCAGTGGCGCCGTTCGTGCTCCGCTTCTTGATCAATTTTGCTGTCAAGGCGTATGTTGCGCAACGTACAGGAGCTCCTGCGCCAAACATTGGAGAGGGGATTGGACTGGTCGTTGGCATTACGGTTTTGCAAGCCCTCCAGTCTTTGTTCACCAATCATTTCATGTATCGCGGAATGATGATTGGAGGAGAAGCCAGAGGAGTTCTCATTGCGCTTATATTCAGCAAGGCCATGAAGCTCTCGGGTAGAGCCAAGGCAGGCGGGACAGCCATACTCGAGGCACCGCCAACAGACATAAAACCGGGGAGCGAAGAGGAGATCAAGTGGTACAAGAAAATGCTTGGGAAGAAGCGGAAGGAGAAGAAGAAACCTGCAGAAGCTGCAGGTGTAGCTGGTGATGGAGAAGGTTGGGGCAACGGCCGCATCGTCAATCTGATGTCAACAGACACTTACCGTGTCGATCAAGCCAGTGGCTTCTTCCACATG
The DNA here is from genome assembly GCA_025742365.1 of Coniothyrium glycines. NCBI lineage: Eukaryota > Fungi > Ascomycota > Dothideomycetes > Pleosporales > Coniothyriaceae > Coniothyrium > Coniothyrium glycines. The sequence goes on from JAMXIJ010000011.1 coordinate 159,168, forward strand.
ATCTGGACCGCGCCGATAGGCCTCTTGATTACCACCGCTTTGCTTCTCGTCAACTTGACATACAGCGCTCTTCCCGGACTCGGTTTGATCCTGATAGCCATGCCACTTCTTGGTCGCGCCGTGAAGACTCTTTTCCGCCGAAGAGTGGCCATCAACAAGATCACAGATCAGCGGGTCAGTTTGACCCAGGAAATTCTACAAGGTGTCCGCTTCGTCAAATACTTTGGATGGGAAACTAGCTTTCTCGAGCGCATCCACAATATCCGAAAGCAGGAAATCGGCAAGATTCAAATTCTGCTGGCCATTCGGAATGCAGTTCTCGCCGTTGGCATGTCGATGCCTGTTTTTGCATCCATGGTTTCTTTCATCACGTACTCCCAGGTCAACAGCAATCTTGATCCCGCCCCCATCTTCTCATCATTGGCTCTGTTCAATTCGATGCGCATCCCGCTCAACTTCCTTCCTCTCGTCATCGGACAAGTGATTGATGCCAACGCTTCAATCAGACGTATCCAGGAATTCCTGCTTGCAGAGGAAGCCGAAGAGAGCGGCAAATGGGACTACGATGCCAAAGACGCGCTCACTTTACGGGAGGCAGACTTCACATGGGAACGCCACCCGACCACAAACGCTGAAGATTCTCCAGCCAACGCCGGGAAGAAGCCCGAGACAAAGCAAGAAAAGAAGGACAGAAAAGCAGAAGTAAAGCAGGAAAAGAAGGACAAGCGCGCCAGCGACCTGGCCGCCAAGGCCGCAGGCATTACCGCACCGTCAGATACGACAATCGTACCCGAAGAAAAGCCCTTTGAGATCAAAGGACTCAATCTGACATTTGGACGAAACGAGCTCACTGCCGTCATCGGGAGCGTCGGTTCAGGAAAGAGCTCGTTGCTGGCAGCCTTGGCGGGAGACATGCGGAAGACGAACGGGGAGGTAGTTTTCGGAGCCTCTCGCGCATTTTGCCCGCAGTACGCATGGATCCAGAACGCCAGTGTGCGAGAGAACATCATCTTCGGCAAAGACTTTGACACGAAATGGTACGACCAGGTAGTCGATGCGTGTGCACTGCGGCCGGACCTGGACATGCTTCCCCATGGCGACGCAACGGAGATTGGCGAGCGTGGCATCACGGTGTCGGGGGGCCAGAAGCAGCGCATGAATATTGCGCGAGCCATCTACTTTGACGCCGACATTGTTCTCATGGACGACCCGCTCAGCGCCGTCGATGCGCACGTCGGACGCCACATCATGGACAATGCCATCTGCGGGCTGCTCAAGAACAAATGCCGCATCCTCGCAACGCACCAGCTGCACGTTTTGAGCCGCTGCGACCGCATCATCTGGGTGGAGGACGGACGAGTGCAGGCCGTGGATACATTTGAGAACTTGATGGCGAACAACAAGGAATTTGTGCATCTCATGAGCACCACTGCCAAGGAAGACGAGGAAGAGGAGAAGGAGGACGCGGACGCGGACGATGAAGTCGGCGACGCGATTGTACAGGTCAAGAGCACCAAGAAAGAACGCAAGATGAAGAAGCAAGCTGCGCTCATGCAGGTGGAAGAACGTGCCACCAAGAGCGTGTCGTGGAGCGTGTGGATCGAGTATGTCCGAGCAGGAGGCGGTCTATGGGTAGGTCCGCTCGTGTTCATCCTGCTCGTCCTCTCGCAGGGCGCCAACATCGTCACCAGCCTATGGCTGTCGTACTGGACGTCCGACAAGTTTGGCTTCAGCGAGGGCGCCTACATCGCCGCGTACGCATCCTTTGGCGTCAGCCAAGCAATGCTCATGTTCCTCTTCTCGTTGGCGGTGTCTGTCTTTGGGACGGAAGCTGGCAAGGTCATGCTGCATCGAGCGGTAACGCGGGTCCTGCGGGCGCCCATGTCCTTCTTCGATACCACGCCACTTGGGCGCATTACGAATCGCTTCAGCAAGGACATCGATGTCATGGATAACACGCTGACAGACGCCATACGCATGTACTTTCTGACGCTTGCCATGATCATATCGTATGTATTCCTCTGACCGCACAGCCCTACGCTGTACTGACATGATGCCAGTGTGTTCATCCTTATCATCGCTTACTATTACTACTATGCGATTGCCCTGGGTCCGCTCTTCTTGTTCTTCTTGTTCTCGGCAGCTTTTTACCGCTCGTCAGCGCGAGAGGTGAAGCGTCACGAGGCGGTGCTGCGAAGCACTGTGTTTGCTCGATTCAGCGAAGCAGTCATGGGCACCCCGACCATCCGCGCGTACGGACTGCAAGACCAGTTCTCGCGATCGGTGCGGAGCGCCGTCGACGACATGAACAGCGCCTACTACCTCACTTTTGCCAATCAGCGCTGGCTGAGTGTTCGGCTGGACGTGGTTGGTATTCTGCTCGTGTTCACGACGGGTATACTCGTCGTCACTAGCCGCTTCTCTGTGGACCCCAGTATTGCTGGCTTGGTCTTGTCCTACATCCTCACGATTGTGCAGATGATTCAGTTCACGGTCCGTCAACTGGCCGAGGTGGAGAACAACATGAACTCAACAGAGCGCATACACCACTACGGTACACAACTGGAGGAGGAAGCAGCGCTGCACGTAGACAATGTCCGGCCGACTTGGCCGGAGCATGGAGAGATTGTCTTTGACAACGTCGAGATGCGATACCGTGCTGGTCTTCCGTTGGTACTCAAGGGACTCAGCATGCACGTCCGAGCCGGCGAGCGCATTGGAGTCGTTGGCCGGACCGGTGCAGGCAAGTCGTCCATCATGTCGACACTGTTCCGACTGCAAGAGCTCTCCGGAGGCTCCATTGTGATTGACGGCGTGGACATTGCGAGCATAGGTCTCCACGACTTGCGCTCCAAGCTGGCCATTATCCCGCAAGATCCTACTTTGTTCAGGGGCACGATCCGGTCGAACCTGGATCCCTTCCACGAGCACTCGGACCTCGAGCTGTGGTCGTCGCTGCGACAAGCTGATCTCGTGTCGAATGCGCAGAGTATGGATGACCACTCCGCGCGTATCCATCTCGACTCCGTGGTTGAAGAAGAAGGTAAGTTTCCATCCCTTCACTTTACCCCGCGCTCTCTCTCTCTCTCTCAAAGTGAAAAAAAAGGCACTAACACATCCAGGCCTCAACTTCTCCCTCGGCCAGCGGCAACTCATGGCGCTCGCGCGGGCGCTGGTGCGGGGCTCGCAAATCATCGTGTGCGACGAAGCCACCAGCTCCGTCGACTTTGAGACGGACGCAAAGATCCAGCAGACGATTGTGCAGGGCTTCCGCGGCAAGACGCTGCTGTGCATTGCGCACAGGCTCAAGACGATTATCAACTACGATCGCATCTGCGTCATGGACGCGGGGCAGATTGCGGAACTGGATAGCCCGCTGAATTTGTTTGATCAGGGCGGCATTTTTAAAGGCATGTGTGATCGCAGTGGCATCAAGAGGCAGGACATCAGTGGCGGACAGGTTTAGGGTGTGTGCGCAGACTCTAGAGCCGTGTGTGCGGTTTCAACCACGGGAAGTGGCGCGCCTATGAGCAGGAAAGGGCGACGTTGTTGTTACAATTTTCTTATCTCGTGGTTGCATGGACAGTAGGTATATCGGTACATGTAGGTATGGGCGAACGGGCATCGCGTAGGTGGTGCTATCGGATAAAACTTGCATGCGTGGAATTTGGGAGCGGAGCGGCATTTGTTCTGGCTAAGAGCAGCTAAGCATGTCTGGGCATTGGTCTTAATTCATAGCATCGTGCCGCTCAAGCGGGATGGCAAAATCTTCCCTCGTGATTCTGATTGGTTCTTCACGACATGCTGTCGATTCGCGTAAGTGTTGAGGCTACTGTATGTTGGTCCTTTGCGCCATTGGATGCATCCAGCCCCCTCGTTCCCTCCAGAAAGCATCAGAGGCCACGATCACAAGACCACCGCGCTGGATTGCGCAAATATGACAGACATGACAGACAGCATCATGGCGGTTCGCAAGCATATGCCCGTAGATGGGCGGGCTTGCAGGGTGCGATGCTGTTAGTGGCGTGTTGAGTGGTCGGGTAGGCACGTGCTTGGCTTGGTCATGTCAAATCCTGATCTCCAGCTTGCCAGGTACCCAAGCCTGCGCCATGGATGTGCCAGGTACGCGGCATGGTTTGTCTCATGTCCAACTCTCAACAGGACTTTGACCGTCACCAATTGATGCTGTGAAGATGTCTGCGCGATTTGCTGCAGACGCGTGTACATATGTTTCACGTGTCGCCAAGACTGCGGGGCGAAGAGGACAAGTTTGCTACAGTACAAGGTGCTAGTGTGTGGTGGATATGTGGACCAAGAAAATGGCCTCGTTGGAAGCAGAAGCGTTTGTCGAGCGTCACGACCAGACAAAGGCAGGTCAACCGTCAGTCGAGTGCATGGATGATGGGCAGGTAGGTGGTAATGCATGTGCATGGCAGACGTCTGACAAGGTGCAGCCCCAAGCTCTCGGCCAGCCGCTCCGCCCTGGCGATGTGCTTCTGGCGGCCCAAGCAAGTGCGGACCTGCAGGCACTAGGGCCGCAAGGGGCATGGGCTGGGGACGCATTCAACAGCCAAGAGAGGAGCGCTCTCCAGTTGCGCCGCACGGGTCTGGCCCTGGCTTGCCATCGCGTCCTAAGTGGCCGCGACCTCGTAGCTCGTCAGGATCGCGCTGGCGTGCCACGGTGCAGCGGCGCCGAACCACAGTCGCGGCGGGGTGTGCCGGTTTGCACAATGCAATGGTATGTAGTATGCTGAGGGGGGGCGCAAGAGCGGACTGCACTGGGAGGCAGGCGACGGGCGCAGAGGTCGTGGGCGGGGTGTGAGCCTGCGAGACTGCAAGACTGCAACGGCGGAGGTGCAGGAGGCAGGTCGGGCAGGCAGGCAAGCCATGGCGGCAGAGCGGCCTCGCCCTGTGCAAGCTGGCCCGAAGCAGCCTAGCGCGGCCCGTCTCCCTTTCCAGCCTGGAACCCAGCAATTCACTGCACCGCGCACAGACCGGTCGGCCGCGTCGTGCTGCCGCGCCTGCACAGTGCACACACACCCACGGCGCGGCCGCCAGAGCCCAGATACTGTACTCCTCCTGCCTCCCCAGCTCCCCAAGTCGCTCTTTTGACCTCTTTCCAGCTGCTAGCATTGCACAAATCTCGTCTGCTGCAGCCTCGCCGCTCCTTCACTCTGCCCCGCCGCCGCCTGCCCTGCTCCGGTCCTGGCTGCTCTTGTCTCGCACCTGCCTGGCGACCCCCCTTCCCCCTCCGCCTGTCGAACCTGACTCGTCGCATCTCCATGCCATTGCTGCTGTGAGCTCTCCCTCCCCGACGCCTGCCACTTGCACCACGCCCTCGGCAGCTCCCCGTACCGCCCGCTGCCAAACCGCCCTCCCCGTCACCACACGCGTCTGCAGTACGCTTCCCACACCATCTCCGGCCCCCGACCCCCGACCGCCAACCGTGAACCCCCCCACCCCCGTGTCTGCGTCACCGTCACCATGACCGCAAACGAGAAGAACGAGCCCGTCACGTTCGGCGCCGTCGTCGAGCGAGCAGCCAGCCCCGACCCCCTCAACGCTGCACCCGCACTGCGCTCGCCGCCCTCCACCGACTCCGCCATGTCCTCCACAACAGCAGACGCCGCCGCCAAGAAGGAATGGGCCGCTGACCCCTCCAACCCATACTCGGCCTTCTACAAGCATCCCGAGGCCCGTCGCTCCATGGACGGCGCTAATGCCTCCCAGAGCAAGACACATCTCGACGTCGCCATCCACGACCTCGAGACGGGCGTGCCCCTCTCAGTCGCCTCCACACAGCAACCACCAAAGGTCTCGGTCGATGGCAGAGTCAAGGAGTGCACCATGTGGCCGTCGCGACAGGCTGTCATGGACAAGCGCAAGTCGTATCAACGCAAGCGTGGCTGTGCCTTCTTCCGCAGCTTGACCATCAAGCAGAGAATGTGGGCTAAGATCATCATCGCTCTTCTCGTCGTGGCTGCTGCTGTTGGTCTTGGTGTTGGCATCTCGAGAGCCGTTGGTGGTGGTGTGTGGGCTGGCCAGGGCCAGTCCAAGGAGATTCCACACAACTGAGCTTGCGCGTTTCAACAGGTCAGAACATGTCTCCCGACTCTTGTTACCACCTATGCTAACCATGACACAGATCTGCTCATTCTACTACCTCCCGCCTTACTCACGACATCTGCATACGTCTTCCCAGCAGCATCCTTTTTTTTTCTGATATCCCTTTGTTTCTCAACCCGTTCATTCTTGTTCCGTCATTGTGCATATCTTTTTGTTTCTCTGATTGTTGTTGATGCGCTCTTCTTCTGTGAGTGTGCGGTGAAGATATCTTTGGGGTTCTTTGGCGTTGAGGAGTGGCGTTGTTTGGCTTTGGAACTGCATCATTACATGCATGGAAGGCGATGGAGTATAATGAGTTTTCCTATTTACATCGTGGGCCTCAATATCACATGGTAGATGTATTGGCACCACAGATGGACATGGTGCCGGGACGTTGTAGTGCAACCAAATGTATCGAGCAATCCTCCTTGGAGAGTGAAGCCAAAGCCATTCTGCCAATTGCTTAACAAAGCACATGAGTTTTGCTACAATTTTCTTGTGATGTTTTTTTGTCCTGTTACTAATCGGCAATTCAGCTATTGGACGTCCTACTTACCATGTTGCCTCCTTATATCATTACCCTGTGGGCGCAGGCGAGTGTTTGTGGCAAGTGCAGCCGAGGTTCGTCAACAACTTCCACTCAGATGCCCTCGAATTTCCATTTCCTACACATCCCCACCATCAGCCATGGTTCGACGCAGGTCTTAGCTATCGCTTCCATATGTCTTTTACTCGCGCATTTTCTTATATCTCCTTGTTCAATCCCTTCGTATAGACCATATCGACCTCTGCCTTTTCCATCATGGCTTTCAATAATTGGGAGAAACTGGCCAAGGCCCAACGCGACTATCCGAAGCCAAAATTCGCAGTCGCGGTAGTCGATAAGGCGCTCAAAAAGAATCCTGCAAACCCTTTCCTCCTGGTATATAATGCACGCTTCTTCTGCGGAACAGGCGGCTAATCAAAAATTCAGGCTTGGAAAGTAGATCTGGTACTTCAGCTGCGCAGCAGTCATTGTGACGATATCATCAAGAACATCAACAATATATGCTCCCAATCAGGCTTGAACGACACTCGCTTTCTCTCTTACTTGTACAGACTTTGTGCCGACACTCGCAGAAGAACGTCAGCTTCAAAAGTCGTCTGGACCGTAGGCATCGAATGGCTCAAACCTTGGCAGAATGCTGTCAAGGCTGCAAGCCGGAAAAGTGAACGACAGGATCTGTGGAACGCACTCTTTCTAGCAGCAGTAGGCGAAGACCAGTGGGAAGATGTGCGCATCGTACGTTGGGTTTCCGTCACCTCCACGCTGCGACCAACACTAACACGAGCAGGCCGTCACCAATTACTACAATGACAGCAACAAGGGCAAAGAGGTCTACTATACTCGCATCCTCGCTCAACTTGGAGCAGCTCTGCAGAAGCGTCAACTTCTGGGCGGGACAGACAAAATGTCTGACATAACCTTGGACGTCACCCGGAAGCAAATGAAGGCTGCCTTCGAAGCCAAGCCAGTCAGTCTACCTGACGTACCCCAGGCATAGTCCCGCCATGGTCACTGCTGCTGATATGTTTTTAGGATGACAGCATCGCGATCAAGGATATAAGAGACCTTCGGTTCATGGCAGACGTATACGCGAAGCAAGATCGCTGCAATGAGCTCTTTGCGCTGTGGGACAATCCGCCGAACCATCTCAAACAGATGATGAGGACGCATCGAGATGATATATCGAGTCTGAAGACCCGTCTGTTGCGACAACAAGAAGACTGGCCGCTCTTGGAGCAGCATTGCTTGAGTGTCATCAATGAAACGATCGTAGGTCTCGAAATTACGGGTACTTCAGATCGGAATCCTACCAGTATATGGCAATTATGCGCGTGGAACTATGACGTTTGGGATAGCCTCATGGCTGCACTAAAGAATCAATATTCAGAACAGGAGTCAGTGTCCCCCCTCATATCTAACTCATGTTAGCTGATGCACCTAGGATGGCTTATAAGCTCTCTGACTATATGCTATGCTGCTTTGGTGCCGGCCCAACTTCCAAAGAGCGCCCGATACAGTTGACATACCTTGCTCTTTGCCGATCCAACAAAGCACCTATTCTCAACTTGTGCAAGGAATACTGGGATTTCCACTATAAATTGCCAAGTTGCTTCAATGATCTTGCCCGATCTCTGGAGACTCTCAGCGTGGAAGAGCAGAAAGACTTCCATCGGCATACCCGGGATCACCTGCTGCTCCTGCGGTCTTCTGTAGAAACCGAGGTACATGGTATACGTTGAAGTTCAGATCTTGTAAATTGACGTGTAGTAGGCCGACTTGAAACATTTGCTACAAGCAGAACTTCACACAACAAAGATGCTCTACTTATTCACCATATCCATGCCAGTGGTCTGCACGTTTGAGGCCTTCGAAACAGTCGCTGGTAGAGGAATCTCGTTATGTGCACAAGAAGTCAACAGCTCAGACGCAGCATTCGTGGCCATCTACACACTTCTTCAGCTTCACCATATGATTGTCGGGTCTGAAAAGGGCGAAGAGCCTTTTCATGTCACATCCAACTCGAGACTGCTGATTCAAGCCGCAATGTTGGCCCGTCACCTGATTGCTCAAGACAAGAACAAGGAAAACCGAACACTCGCACTGCTTGCAGCTCGAATACATTTGAATCTTGGCCTCGGCACGATCGCATTCCAGCTATGGCAGTATTCAAAGTGTAAAGAAATGCTTCTTGATACACTCTCTCCGTACATCCTGTCTCGAATCTCCATAACTCATCCTTTTGACGTGCCAGGCCGTCAAGGATTTTCAGCAACCGAGGAGTTAACCAAAGTCATCACAACCATTGAACGGATGGAGAGAAAAACAGACGCTTTCATCTTCAATGAGATGCCCAACTTCCTCGCTGATCAAATAGACGATGCAATGACCATGAAGTACAAGTTCAAGACCAGCCTGACGAAGCACATTTGCGCCATGGAACGACGCCGCATCACTCGGCTGAAGGGCGATGCTGTGGATGAGTTGCCATTGTTTCACGGTCAGAGCAAGTCCTTCTTCATGCACAAATCTCAAGTACTAGCACTGACAACATGTAGCTTACGCCGAAGTTTCTGACAACGTGGATCGGTCTGTGTTCCCAAATTTTGAAAGCTCCGATACGCTAGGACCACTACCATTTGTCATACCGTGCGGAATACCGAGCTCCACGACTGTGAACCACGAGAGTGCCTTACGAGAAGACGTCTGCAATGTGCTCTTCAAAGAGACCAGCTTTCACAACGCTGAGACTTGGGGTAACAGACTTGCCCAGACCAGCCGGGATGCAGAGCCGATACTACACGGCTGGGCTCAAAGCCCAGACAAGATTGCCATTTTCCATCTTTGGGCCAGCATATTCTCCCACACTGGCTACGCGAATTACCCTTTCACATATAGTCCATACCCGGATAAGACATGGCAACCATTCAAGGCCGTCAAGGACATTCGAGAAGCAATGGAGAAGCTGCGTATGCCCAGCGGCACTGCCCTTGAACCGGAAGACGAACCAACAATGTTCCACGAGAACATGCTCATGTGCTGCTACAGTATCCTCGAGGTTTTGCGCGCGCTTGTGCGGCTAGTGGCACTTCTCCGCGAGAAAGTGACGAATGCAAAAAGCACACATCCAATGAAGAAAGATTTACCAAAAGGCTTCGTTGACAATTTGGAAAAGGAGACGAGGTTGTGCTACGATGCGGTACGCGATGTAGCACGCAGCTACATTGTGCTCCTCGGGGAGAAAGGCGTTGCTGCAATCAAGGCGCAAGTCCGGTGGGGGCCGACGGGTGAAGCTCTACGACAAGTACTATCCGATGAGGACATTGTATTCTATGCCCGGCAGTATGTGGACAGCGCGACCGAAGCATGGAGCGGCGTCCTCAAGGTCAAGCTATAGGATGGCGAGGACGTGGTGCAAGCCAGCCATGGCATGCGACGCAAGATACATCCTGTGTCTGCGGAAACGTGGCAGAAGAGCATACTCGCGGCAAGTGCATTGTTGAGAAGATATCAGAAGCAGCAGCTTGTCGTCTGATAACAATTACTTCAATGGTCGATTACATTACATGACACACATTGTGAGGTAGCTCTGGTTGTGGCCATAGGGCATAGCATGGTGTTGAGGTATGGACGTGTTAACGCATCACCGTCAGGCCCACCCAAAGTCCTAAGTAAAGAGTCCTACCCGTTGAATCATCTTTCATTGCCAAGTGCACACGTGCTTGCCAGAGACGCGAGCGTGGTGTACATGTAGCCAAGGTACCTACCTACCTACACGTACCCAGCCATGGAGACAGACATGCGTACCTACAAATACAATTTGCCCCCCCCCCGCTTCTTCCCAACACTTTGTCAGAGGACATCGCAGTGCTGCTAGATTTCCTTCTTCTTTTTTTTTCTTCCCCCCCCCCAAACACGACTAGGTACCGTACGCAGAGAAACGGACATACCTACTGTAGGTATGCGGCAGGTGGGCGCGAGACAGACAGATGGACAAGCAGCTTGATTTTTCCTGCTTCTTTCTCCTTTTCTTTTTCGTTTTCGTTTTTCATTTTGTTTTTGGTAGAGGAGATACCTACAAGGAGAAGAAAATGTATCTACCTACAAGTGAATCACGGAGAAAAGAAAAGAAAGGAATGCAAATATTGGTGTGCGTGTGTGTGTGTGTGTGTATGTGTACATGTACCTAGAAGAGAGACAATTTTTTTTTTGGCGGGGGGGGGAGGGAGGAGAAACATCGAAAAAGATGTTCCATCCATCGCGCTCCCTCGTGCCCCGGCGCAGCATCCAACCACCCTGCCCTACCTACCTACCTACTCTGCGTGCGGTCCCTCGACGTCTCATGCATTGTATCGTGTTGTATTGTGTTGTGTTTGTGTTTGTGTAAAGCACATTTGTGTTCTCGCTCTCTCTCACGCGCGCGCGCGCACCACACGCACGACGGGGATCCGCATTCGCTTGCTAGTATAAATTTTTTTTCCAAATGCAGAAGTCATACATACGCCGTGCGCGGCGGGGGGAAAAGAAGAAGAAGGAAGAAGAAGAAGAAGAAGAGGAGAAAAAAACACAACACAACACTGCTAGACCGCCTTGCCCGCCCTGTAGCGCCCTGTCTTGAGATTGAAGGCGCGCTGGTCCTTGAGCCACCGTCTGTACCCGGCGACGCTTCCAATCTTCTCGCCGTAGTAATCTGGCGGTGGGTTCGCGAGGCTGGATGCCGTGGGGTCGACGCGGTGCTGCTTGATGCGGTTGAAGAAGGCCGTGTCTTTCTGTTGGGGGGGGGGGGGAAAACGTACGTTAGTACTAGGTCTTATCGGTATGCTGTTCTCTGGCGTCTCCCCTCTAGTGATTGAAAACAAAAAAAAAAAGACAATGAAGAGAAAATAAGGTCGGGAGTGATAGTAGAAGCAGTAAGAAAGAAAGAAAGAAAGAAAGAAAGGAAGAAATACGCACCCGTGTAAACTCCCCCAATACCCCCCGATACGCCAGATTAAACACCTGGTTCCCAAACACAGGCCCGACCAACCACCCCGCGCCCAGCATCCCCAGCGTGCTCAGACCCATGAGCATGAACGGGTCGAAGCCCCCGAGCTGCGCGGACAGCGTCGCGTCGTACCCGTTCTGGATCATGCTCGTCAGCCCGTAGTACGTCACGCCCACGGCGGACAGCGCGGAGCAGCCTTGGCCGATGCGGCGGCGGGTGCGGCGCAGGGCGAAGAAGTCGTTCCAGGGTAGTTGGGGTGCGGAGGGTGGGGTGGCGGGCGCAGCGGGCGCGGATGAGGCGTGTCGTCGTGTGGTGATTGTACAAGTGGAGGGTGGAGATGTGGCTCCGGGTGCGAAGGGAGGGAGCTGTTGTGGTTGCTGCTGTCGCGGGAGCTTGGTTGGTCGTGTGCATGTGGAGAAGGAGGCTGCGGTGGGCGCGAGGATGGCGGGTGGGAAGCGGTTTGCGAAAGCCCGCGCGGGGCAGAGTGCGCTTCTTGATAGCATCGTACAACGTGTGCGCGGTGACGAGGGGACTTGGAAGGTGGGTGTCGGCGAGACGTTGATGACTCGCGAACTTTCTGCTTGGTGTTGCAGGGGAGCTGCGGAAGCTTCGTCTTGGCGCGCGTCGCAGACGAGACAGTGAAGTACAGGTGAATCAATCGAGACAATTGCACCCAATTGCCAAAATTATGAGAATTATCTTCAGCACCGAAAAGCTGCTGGATAGTAACGCGGGCCTGTGGAAGATGTTGAGGACAGACGTCATTCTCAAGCTCGGCTGCTGACTCATTATTCAATCCCTACGACGTGAAATCAAAGGCTTATGTCCACGATGCAATCGCAACACAAAAAGTCGACTGTAGGATCTATAGCAATACATAGGGTCTAGTTGCCTAGGCCAGCCTCCTTGCCATTGGCCTCCTGTTTCAACGTCCGTCCATCAGTGGCGTTCACGCACATGCCAATTCATGTAATAAGCAAAAACATCCCCATTGCCCCCGTACCATGAGCGCTCACACCCTCTTATATCCATTTCGTCCACCCACTCATCATTCTCTATTGATAGTGCCCCTGGAAGCCTCTCCAGAATGCCTGTCGTCTGTCTGTCGAGCCCTACGGTGCCCGACTGTTGTGGTCGCAAAAGCTCCACATCATCACTTGCGAGACTGGGAGTTCTTCCAGTGTCATTTTGGGCGCCCCTTGCATCTTGCATCATGACTTCTCCAGTTGTATCGAATTTGACAGGATCGTGTACTTGTCCATTCTGGCAGATGTTGTATTTCGTGATAGAGTTTGGCTGAGTATAGTCTCGAAGGCGCCAGACGCTACATTGTCCAGAATGGGTGAATGCCCAGATGGATATGTCCGGCTGAGTCTGTACTGCGAGTTCGCATGTATCCCGTATATGCCCAATCAGAGCACCTTGGAGAGTGATAGGCCACACTGTAGTACATCCATCATCAAGCGGTCTCTTGGTCGAATCAATCCCGGATGGCTCATCCAACTAGTTGAGCCAACAATTCGAAAGATGTACGGCTGTTGAGGGAGTACTGGCTAGACGGCCAGTGTCTGTCATTTGCTCTTTCTGGGAAAGCCTGCAAATATCGGGAGGTATACTGTAGAGCATAATCAGCTCGCCATAGACTGCAGCCACCATGACCCCGTGCGACATGTCTGCCGCGGCGCAGAAGAGTTTCGGTACCATGTTGTCTCCAGGGGGATGGAAGACGACCTTTCGTACCAATTTCGTAGGTCCACCAAGCGGTGCGTCGCAGCCAAAGGTCAACCTGTAGTTCGATGGATCGATGAACAGTACGTGATGCCCATCACTCAACGGTACTGCATGAAAGTGATCGAAACCCTGGAGATCGGGACGACGAGAACTGGCTTCCACTCCAAAGCCCCAGAGGGAACCGAGCATGGGTCGGCTGGAGAAGAATCTTCGCCGGATGGCTGGACGGTCATCTGGCTGCGCCGCGCTTGATATAAGTCGGAGCTTTCGGGCTGACTCAAGTCCCGGTCTAGGAGGCAAGAAGTAGAGATGATCACTAGGTGCAGTGAGGGGGAACCATCTGCTCAAACTCTGTCCTGTGAGCGCGTCAATCCAGTGCAACTCGATGCCTGCAGAACACCCGAAAGCTACGCAACGTCGTTGTGGACATATTGCGACGCTTCTGGGCGGATCATCCTCAGAGCATAGATGCCGGTAGTATGTCGATGTACCGGTATCCACTGGCAAAGTACAATGACATATGCCACTCGCCGGTGCAGCTTTCCACCTTCCTGGCCCAGTCAAGTTGACGTTCCAAGCATAATTGATCAGATTCTGCTCATGATTATTTTCATTGTCCGTGCCAAGAAGGTCGACTTCTTCGTAGTTGGACTGTACGTTGATCGTATTGAATATACCCACATCTTGTGCTTGTATAAATGGAAAGTGACGTCGTATTCGTTGTGTGGCACAATCCGTGAAGTTGATGGATTGCCGTGAATCTGCCCCAGAACTAGCTTCAACCTTTGATGTGCTCGTCGCATGATAATTCTGATCCTCAACTTTGAAAGATGTAGCAGCATCATGCGCAAGGTTGTATCGCAGCTCACATACGAGTCCTATTCGACCTTCGAGGAGAGCTGCGATGGCATGACGGTCCGATGAAACATCCATGCTAATGCTGAGTACTCTCCGAGGACATACGACAGAGGTCAATGCTTGGATCGAACCTTTCTCAAAACGATATATGTAGATCAATGTCTCTCTTGCCACGCAAAGATAGCGACCGCACACGCTTGTTGTGAAAACCAGGCCGATGCTGCACCTTCCCAGCTCTGATGCGCTATTGGCTAAGTTCTCAAAGTCATAAGTAGAAGTCTTCGTGAGCGCAGACCTCTTGTCAATACTATTGCCAGTCCAATTTGAGGCTATCGCGCATTGCCTCGATAGATATCGACTCAGCTCCCATTGGGTCTGAAACGGGATCTGTACTTGTTCTGCTGAGCTCAGAGAGGAATGATTATCCATCCCAGAATGCCAACCGCCCCTGGACAGCATTGTTGATAAAATGCGTCTGTTTAGACTAGCTCGCATCCAAAATGCACATGTATGACGCGCGGCATTGAAGTCCTTGGGACCAAGGTAGCCGTAGACATGTTGTAGGAGCTCTACCGGGAACCGGCGCACAGCTGGAATTCTTGGCTCAGCTATTACACGCAATGCGCTGTACCAAGCCCGATTCGTCAGTCTCAACGCTTTCTATGCGGGGGTTTTCAAGTATGGTACTAGTAAAATGGCGACCAAGGAAGGACACCGCATGTCATAAGAACGGGAATGTGGATTGCTTTCTGGAGAAACTTCAGTGTGACACTCAGTGACAAAGACTCGACCAGGTTGAAGGCATGTTGCACGATCTGACTCTACAGCAGAAGGCCTGGCACCAATTCTGAGTTCTGGGACCAGGTGTGTCTCCTCACCTTCTACGGTGGGTCCTGAGGTTGCGTCATTCAGCACATTGCCGTGATCGAGCATGGAGAACGAGTCTAGTTGAGCCCGGCTTGGAGATGTGGTTTCTTTGATTGCCTGTGGAAAGTTCAGGGTGTCCGAAGTGGACCCTTGGAAGGATCCTTCAGCTTGAAAGCCAGGTTCATTCAGCATGAACATACCCGGAGATAATATATCAAGGTTTAGTGACGAACCAGGCATTGCGGACTCTTGATTCAAATTGAGGTTGACCGACTTCGAGTTTGTAGGTGGACGATGCTTGAGGATTGAAGAAGATTGATTGGAACCGAGAAAGGATGTGAAATACTGATGGATCGATTGTCTTGATCTTTGTCGTTTCGTCTTGGACAATTGGTACTTATTGTAAGGTTTTGTAATTCGCGGTGTCATGTCGCGACCAACGTGAACTCTTCTACGCCACACACGTGGAAAACCATGGCTGAGCACGATACGCTGTGCTGGTATCCTTATCCGTGCACGATCCTGGTCGTCTATACACCCGGGTCCCGCCATTGTAGGCGAGGAAGCAGCAGTCGCGCTGTTGGGAGTTGGGGTGGAGGGCTGAGATGCAGGTATAGTTGGGGAGTTAGGGTGCTGTTGTGTTATCAAGGGCATGTCCCGTATTGAGAGAAGATCTGGAGCCGACAAAGTGTGCAGATGTGATATTGACTCTGTTGTCGTCCCCGCTACCCCTCTGGACAAATGGATCTGTGAAGACGTCTTGCAATGCTTTTAGGTAGGGTCTAGCGTTGCGTGATAGAGCAAGTGGATGAATAAGAATGAAGTTAAGGATGTGAGGACTGTCGCTCATCCACAAGCCCTTGAGTTCAGCTGCAGAACTCCAAGGACAGCAGTGTGCGCGAGTGAAGCAAAGCTGGAAGGGTATGCAAGGAACAATGAATGCATGCACTAGGTTTTCGTTAAGGAGTGGATTAAGGATGTGTAGAAGTCGCATACTCTAAAGACGAAGGGGGTATCTGGGTACTGTATAGAACAAGAAGGAGCATATCCAAATCAGGTAGGGTAATGACAACTCAACAAACATGTGCTCGGGGAAAGCGCTTCTGTCTTATGCCAATTCCCCATTGGCTTGCTGTGCAGCTGACCCTGATCCATTGGCATTGCGTCGAGCTCTTGCGCTCTTGTTCAAAAGCCACGCTTCGTTCAGTCTGTCTTCGTGATCAGCTAAGTCGTGTGAGATGTGCATCGTTACTTACGGCATGATCAGACTTGGGTTCTCAAAACGAAGACCTTTCTCTCTAGCTTCGTCCAATGTGAGCCTACCCTCTGAGGCCCTACTGCCTTCTCTCCCACTAACAACAGCCTCCTCTTGCAAACCTCTTCCGATGTCTGATGGTTCTGGATTGTGTAGGCTGCGCAGCGCAATAAATTTCATGAGCGGACGATACGTCTGTGCAAACACGAAAAGAAACCATATTGTGCCAATGGCCAACGGCGCGACGAGCACAGCACGCTTGAAGGCTTTCTTGAGAGCGAGCTGACCAGCGACAGTGATGTGGAATAGAACCACGCCAACAATAACGCGGTCGCACATCATCGTCCATCCCCTTCCAGTAGAGTGTTGACGATGCTCCATTGCGTACAATAACTGATACTTGTGGACGAAATGACCGATCATGAAATATGCAAGACCGACTAGAAGGACCTGCCAGGAATCCTTCAGCACGCTATACACAGTACAAATAATGAAGATGAGAATAGTTTGCGGCAAGAAAAAGCCATAGCTGAAAACGGGAGGCTGAACGAGCTCGGCATAATCTGTCTTGATTAGCGGTGGTAACGGTATTGAAAGAACACAGTGTACCTCGTGGCGTCTTGGCTCCAATCAAATAGATTGGATACAAAGAAAGAGCGCCAAATTCCATGAGACGGAATGGAAATAGTCCAAATGCCTGGAGAATAATAAAGTTTGTATAAAATCCAAGGAGATTAGCCAAGGATGTAGCGAGAGCATATGCAATCTCCGTAGCGCTGGTAAGCTTTTCGCCGACACTCCTCAGCATGGCCACCAAGCCGGAAGCAGTTCCAAGAATGGTGAACAGAATGAAGAAATTGAAGAAAGTAAAGAAGAAATTCTTCGAGATAACTGAGAGCTCAACATCGCCTTGGGAAATCATGCCCTGCTGGTTTGCGAGCCCTAGAGCATGTCAATTACTTTACTCTAATATACGCATGGGATGGCAAGACCTACAATCATAGAGGAAAGGAACCAAAACATTTAGCAAAGTGAGAGCCAATGTCGGCAATTGGGTGTTGACAAGAGATTGGATGACCTCGTGTTTGTCCAGAGCTTTTGCCAGCCCAGGGAAGACCTCTTGTATGGAGCAGGTATTCAACGCACCGGCAATCGGGACGAACAGAACAGTCCAGAAGACACTCAAAATGCCAATGACGACGGTGATGGACCACGAGCGAAATATGCGTTTACCACGAGAGATGTAGGTATTGGACCAAACTACATCGGATGGTGCAGGACTGTTGTTGGCAAGCAATTGAAGGGGAGAGGGGTCAAGGACAGCCTGTATCGCCATCTGGGCGCTAGCGACACTGTCCATGGTCACAAAGGCGAGGGCGGTCGGCTCGAAGTCCCTTTTTCTGAGTTGTTTGATCTCATCGTCTAGCGTACGCAACTTCTCTTCATAGTAGTCAATCGCATCGACAACTTTGTACCTCAACTTGAAGCGTCCATACCAGATCTTTGTTGTTGGACGCTGCCGAGCATATGGTGTGACATAGTCGAGGTCTCTGTCAGCGTCGCTGAGCAGATGACTAGCTTCATCATTGGCATGACCATCCACATCGCTGGCATGGTCTGGTGGGGGAGGCTGGACGACTGGAAGTGTCTCTAGGTTGCGCTCGACTCTTTTGCTCCCAAGATGGACTGTCCAAGCCTCTTCAAGCTTTCGCAAGACGCCATGCCTTTCGCGCACTTTGTTGTCCAAGTCTTTCCAATTTTTGCAAAGTGTTACGCTTTCCACTTTCCCAATCTCCAGATCTTCAATGAACTGTTTGATTTTGTCCTCGGTCCGTAGGTCCGCGGGGATGCCGGAAAGTCTGATGGTGCGATCAGTGATGGTGGTCTGACTGCCAAGATACTGCTGCCGAATATCAATGATCCTCCTTGTCTCTGACACGATTAGGTATAGTATGATTGCAGTAAAGAGGTATGCGAAGACAAGGTACATCCACAGATAGTCAGTGTACTTTTCGTACTCGTGGGCCGTGGTCATCATGGTCGAAAACGTCGAGCGAACCTCGAGATGGTCGTTGCCAGGGTCATCGGGCAATGGCGATTTCTTGCCCTCCTTGTCCTGATGTGTGTCATGCACTGGCTTGATGACTGCCACTGCAAAGAATAGCGTGATGAGGAGGAACTTGATAGCCATTTTGAAGAAGGCCAGATAGACATAAGCATCAAGGCCTGCCGAAGCCAGGACCTGTTCGTCTGTGATTCTCCACAGCGGCAGGATCCAGCCAAAAAAACTGTCCGGAAGCTCGGGAAGGGCGGTGGCGAGGTCGTTTTGCTTTTTGCGCGCAGCATAGAGGCCTTTCCATCGTGGGCGCAGGAACTGTGGACATTGTTAGAACGCACGGGCGACGAGGGTGTAGGGCGGGCATACACAGAAGGTCAGGAAAGCCCCTAGGCCGAGGGTCAGGGACATGTAGATCTGGAGGCGGACATCGCGCGGGCGCGAAGTGCCCCAGATGTCGTCGCGGCCAACATCGCAAGTGTCGTTGCCCTTGGCTTGCATTGTTGCCCGGTGCGGAAGTCAGGTCGCCATGCAGAGCGCGTGGTGTTGCCATGTTGGACGGAACTGCCAGCGCGTAAATTGGCCGTCAAAGCGCATCGGCTATGTCATGGCGCATTGCGCGTCTGCCAAGCTTTGTGACAGCCTTGCAGCATCCGCCCACGTTGCTTTGTGCGTTGTAACTTGGGGCCGCGACACCGCCTCGATGTGATGGGCGTTTCGAGAGTCGAGACCGGGCCTGGCTGCACATAGTTTCAACTTTCAACCCTGGCCGCGACTCAGCACCGGTGCGACTAAGCTGGTCGAGTGCACTGTGCTTCACAGTCCCCCGCAGCCACAGGCAACAAGGGCAGCCGGGGACTGCGTTGGTCTTTCGCAGTCACTCGGCAGCAAGGAAAACGTGTCACAACGACGTCCTCGACCATCCCGAGTAGGTCATGCTGAGTCCTGACTATGCCAGAAGTTGGAACACCGCCTCCAGTTTATACACTGTGGCCAGCCGACTCTGCCTGCATTCCTCGCCGCGTTTCTCTGCCGCCAGAGGTTGATCAATGGCAGCGCTGGATGGCGCCGGAGCATGGCGGCCCTCTGGAGCGAGCCCTCCCGAGACTGTGCCGAACAGGAGGAGCGTGTTGGTGACTTGGTGTCGCTTCTCCGCCAGAAACGCCGCCCTCGATGCCCACAGACAAGCATTTATGATCGGCCTTGGCTGTGAAAGCTTAGCACCAGGGGTCGGCTGGCCGGACAGGCTGTCGCAGGGGAGCAAGACCATCTTGACCATGCCGCTCCCATGGCTCCTTGCAACGCCGACAAGCCTATCGCGCCACATGGACCAAGCTCCCTGTTGCGCTCGCTCCTCAAGTCTTAGTGCAGCTTGAGACATGGATCCGCCGAGGTTTGAAGCACCTCAGGGACGCTAGGCGGCTAGGTAGAGGCAGCTTGTGTTGGTCCGCTGCACATTGAACTGTGCCCCTGCATCAACGGGCGGAGGCCATGTTTTGACGGCGAGCTCTCATGGGCTGCGGTCGCCGGCGGCAGCGGCGGCTTCTGCCAGTACCGGTAGCCTCGCTCGTTCCAAGGGACCGCGTCCTGTCCTGTTCCATGTCGTCGACCTCCGACACCGCATATCGTGTGCATGTGTGCGTGACTGTACACAGTAGTCTGTGGCCCTGTTGACCCGGACCAACCGCGGCCCCAAACTCGGAACTCCACATGCGAAGGCGAGCACGGTGCCTCTCTCGTGGGCAGCCCTGTTGTGACTTGTCTGATACAATCATATGGGCCACCACCCCAAGCCTTGATCAGCGCTCCTTTCTTCTCGACATTGTCACTTGCCCTCCTCCAAACCCAAGTGCTTCCGGCTCGCCTGCTGTCCGCCTCTGCTCTCCTTTTCCCTCGTCCTGTCGCCCAGCGGATTCTTAACGGTTCTCATCACAGTCCTGCCACGCTGCCACCACCCAGCTGCGCCGACCCTGTCCTGTGTTCCTCCGCGACTTGGCAGCCGTGCGGCTCTTGGACAAGCCTTCTCTGCTGTGACCGACCCAAGGCATATGTAAGACGATCGCCCCTCCCACACCACCTTTTTTTTTCCCGCCGTCCGGATTCATGTTCCTGGGTCTGTGCGATCCCTAGCATCACCGGCGTCGTGCGGCCTGGGATCAGCCGTCTTTGCTTCCCGCTAAGGCCAGCACTGCCACCTTCACACCGTCGCTCCCCGCGTGGGACCCGCAAGGCCGTCCTTCTATTGCCACTATTGCGCATAGTGCCGTCCGCAATGCTAACCACTTGGTTGCGCAATCTAGTCCGACTCCTCACCCCTCGACGCTGGCCCTTTGCACCCTCACAGCCCCCAGTCGGGCTGAGACAGTTGCGCGTCGCCCTCGACCGTCCCCCTTCGCAGCACGTCAGCATCCGAGCCATCGCAACATCCGCTCAGTCGCATTCCAAGTCGTGCGCGCGCCTCCGAGTTCCCCACACACCGACGCCATCCCGAGTGCAAGCTGTTTCCACGTCGGGAGAGTTCCCAGCTTTACCCGCTCGTCCAAGTCTGTCTTGACCCCAAGAACAGTGTCTCTGGTCAGCAGGGCGAGACCCCCAAAGCAGGTGCTGGGTCCAGCGAATACGAGTAGCCGCATAATGTGTGCAAAACAAAGAGTATGACTTCAAGCCAGACGCGTGCAACCGCTTCTCCATCCTCACCGGCCGGCCGCTCTTTCCTGCAGCGATTAAGATCACCATTGACGTCGAAAACTCGAAACTACACCGAATTCTACATTCAGTCCGATGATCCCCATCGGCAGTATGCGCCCGGCGACATAATAAGCGGCACGGTGGTCATCAAGATTGTTAAGCCTCTTCGGATAACACATCTGGTCGTTTCATTACACGGTTATGCTCAGGTCTTCAAGAATCCGAATGCGCCAGGAGACGGGTACAAGAATTACTCCACCACGGTCGGCTCCGGCAAGGGCAAGAAGTCGGGAAGCTATTTCGGGAATGGGTTCGTGTCTCTATTCGAGGATGAATCGGTTCTATGTGGTGAGGGCCGGCTCTCTGAAGGCGTCTACCACTTCAATTTCGAGCTAGAATTCCCATCAAAAGGATTACCGAGCAGCATAGAGGTAGGTCCTCTAAGCCCATGAGATACTGACCATGCTGACAAGGCCGAGTTCGAGCGTGGCACGATAGCTTACATGCTCACTGCCACAATGACGCGTCCAACCACAATGTCTGCAACCTCGTCATGCGAGACCAAAGTAACTCTCACCGATTCGATTGACATAGCGCCAATTCTGGTACCGAAGCCGCGCGTGATTTCTTTGGAGCCGATATCGAGAAGGTCACGAGCGAAAACTCCACGCAAGCGTCCTTCAACTGCTACAACGTCCACGGCAGATGGATCTCCACGAACCCCAACAGCCTCTGAGCCTACGTACCTTGGTTCGATTTCCGAGAGCGGCACCCACGAAGGAGCGTCGGGCCCTAGGAGCCCTTCTCCCAGTGACGTCAGCTACGAAAGTCAGATGAGTAGTGGCGCTTCGGGGACAGAGTATGGTATACGATCTATACACACAAATACGGACGGCTACTCGTCGCATAATGCCAGCCGGACGACCCTGAAAGGCAAAACAATCACAGCCACTGTCGATGTGCTCAAAGGCGGATTTCTACGGGGCGACCAGATACCGATCAGAGTGACGGTCAATCACACAAAGCATGTTCGAAGCTTGAAGGGAATTATCCTGACGCTGTATCGCCAGGCCCGTGTCGACATGCATCCTGCACTACCGGTTGCACCAAACAGCAAAGGCGACAAAACAAAGTCTGAGGAATACTACCCCAAATCGAGAACCGGCCTTGGTGGTCTCTCACTCTCTTCCGCAGGATCGAGTCACGTGTTCCGCAAAGATTTGTGTCAATCTTTCGCCCCTTTGTTTGTCGATCCGCGAACACTGACTGCTGATGTAAAATGTGCTGTTCGTGTTCCAGATGAGGCTTTTCCAACCATCTCGAATGTACCTGGCGCAATGATGTCCTTCAAGTACTATGTCGAAGTCATCATTGATATCCAGGGCAAATTGAGCGGGCTTGATCGCATGGTTGCTAACGCTGGTCTCGTCAATGTTCCTGCCTCAGGCGCAGGTGGAGCAGAGGACGCATCGACCAGCATGTTTTCCACCTGGGGCGGCAATTTTGTTGACACGGATCAAATTCGACGCGAAAAGGGGGTAATATCCGCTTTATTTGAGGTCGTCATCGGCACAAAGGATAGTGAGAGGAACGGGAAGAAAAAACAAGTTGAGCAGCCACTACCAGATGGCCACGCGCCTATCGACGAGATTCCCTACGACGGCAGTCATGACCCTCACACAATCGAAGAGTATACAGGAGACTACTATGGCTATGACGAGAATGGGCAATATTATGATTATGGAAATGACTCCGCCTACTACGACGCTCCTGGTTACGAACAACAGAACTCAGCATATGCATCATACCCTCCTCCAACAGTCCCGCCAGGGTCCTCAGAGCAGGATGAAGGGTTATCGGAAAAAGAACGTTTGCGCCGTGCTGAGGCGCGTTTATTGCCATCACAACCACCGGTGAGTGATGGGCCATTTGCGCCTTTAGCCGGCTTCTCGCAAGGCATTCCAGCGTCTGCGCCAGTCTTGCCCGAAGACGACATTATCGATCCGCCTCAATTTGAAGCGTCATCTGCCTCATTTCCAACATCTGCACACCCTCCACCACCTTTCCGTGCTATATCAAGTCCTAGCCCATTACGCGTATCGAATGCAGTGATTGTACAACATCAGACGACAGGTATGAACGGTGAAGAAGCAAGAATGGATGCAACGAGATCTTCCACAACTATCCACCAAGGTGAGAATGGATTGGTCGCAGCGCCGGCGGACATGGAGAGTCGTAATGATCACTCTAAACCACTTCCCCCAATACCACCGCAATCATCCACCGACTCTTCGGGCGCAGCGCCAGACTACTTTGCCTCGTCGTCATCACATGTCCAAGCCACAGACGACAAGCAAGAGCTGAACCGCCGACGCCTCGAGATGGAGCGCAGTGCACCACCGACAGACCACGACGACGATGCCGATGCCGATGCCGGGCAATCACACACCCCATCAGCACCGCCCATGGATGCAATGCAAACCGCGGCATTCGCCCCTTCTGCGCCCAGGCTCGACGAGGAAGACGAAGGACTCGTAGACGCCATGAGAGCAGGTCGAAGCAACACGAGTGCAGGAGCTTCAAATCGCGGAGTGAGCGAGGCTCTGCCACAATATGAGAGGTGACCCATCTAAAGGCGTATATGGTGTTTTCGCGTACTTTGGCCCCCCCTCCCGTAAGAACTTTGAATTGGGGATATCTTGCCTACTAGACTATTTTACTTGCTTGCTTGCGTGCTTTCTGATACCAAGATACCTGGAATGAATGAAGATATTTTTATTGCTTTTTAATTAACGTCAAGCACTTGATTCGTTTGTCATTCTTTGCTCTTGTGCAACATGATATGAAATTTGATGCTTGCTGTGCCTTGAGATCTGCTTCAACACGGAATTGGCACAGTACTTTTGGTTAGTTCATGAACAAGTGTACTGTACTGGGATCCCTCGCAAAGCGTGCAACTGACACTACCAGCATCGACGACACACTGTCGAAATGCTTGTTCAGAGAATGCAAAGCTTAGCACAGAGCAGCGTCTAAAGTGCATCGCCGATCATCATCAAGCCATTTCTTGCCACAGCCCCATTGTGGGTATTGATATTGCCTTGATTCTGCATGCGAGCAGATATGCCTCACACGCCAATGCACAAACTATCGAGGGCGCTTCGGAGGTGCTCTGGTAGCGGCGAGACGGCTACATTGGTCCCACCATACAGAGAGCCCAGGTGCGCCCAGACAGTCAAAGGGCCTTCACTGCAGTTCCTTGATTCTGCGGTCGATACACGATCGCAGGTCCTTGGAGTGGGCGTCGTATTCCGTCTGCAGACTCGCTAGTTCCTGCTGCATGGCGGCCTCGATTCTGGCTTTTTGGGCGACCAGGTCCTGCAATTGTTTCAGCTGCGCTTGGTGAATTGACGATCTAGAACGCGGTCAGTGACCTGTCAGCCGGATCGCCCGGCATGTCCAAGAATCATGCTGCCAAGGCATGTAAAGTAAAGCAAGCGATGGCAGTGGAGGGAGGCTGAATGTGACCAAGCAAGCACAGTCAGTCACTCACGCCTTTTCTTCATGCTTATTGAATAGTCCATGGATCGATCTCTCAACCGATTTGAAACTCTTGTCGTAGCTTTTGTACACTTCGTCCTTCCTGTTGGCTTCACGCTTACGTTGCTGGACGCACTGTCAGTGCTCTGTGGTTGTAATTTACGAGTATGCGAATGTGCCCAGTTGTGGTTATCAATTTGTCGACTGTCATTCGACGCATACCTTGTCAACCACATTGCCTATCAATTGCTGTAATCCAGCTTGATCTGCGCTTTGAGACGACGACGAACTTGGCACCTCTTCATCAATTGAGTTGGCTCTTTCCGAGTCGACTTGCACATTTCTCGGAGAATGTCCAGAAGGGTCACCTTCAGCTCGTTGAGAGTTCTGCGTGCGGATTTGCCTCTTACCTTGGCGGGAAGTGGCCAGAGAGGAGATGACGAGGCTCGATTTCTTGGTAACGACAGGCTTTGGCGCCATAGCTACGGTCGATAAGTGCTAGTTATTGATGGTGACTGTAAAGGGGCAGAAAGCTCGGGCTGGACGTGGAATGCGTTAACCGTTTCAGTAATCGGGTATGCTTCCTTGAAAAGGCTGACGCGTTCTGCGGTTGCAGCCTTGCGATGTGCGCATGGGAGTGTTGGTGTTTGTCCAAGCGACGTCGTTCTGACCCTTCCCCACATGGCGCCAAGAGTTCGTGCTTGCCATTAGCGTGCATCCACAAATTTTTGGGCTCGTATTCAGATTCTCGCAGACATCCACGGACCACCAGGCACAGTGTTGTAAAGAAGCACTCACATATCACAATGGGTCTTGCAGCGCCGAAAAAGTACAGTTCACGTGTCACCAGGGCTTGCGATATTGCCAGCAGGCTAACACCGCCATAGTCGGAGCAAGATCTCCAACGATCCCCAGAACACAACCTGGGCCAACAATACCTCACGCTTCGGCCACCGCATATTGGCGTCGCAAGGATGGCAGCCTGGCGATTCTCTCGGTGCGACAGACGCTTCTCACGCCGCGCATTACACAGCCGCTTCTCAGTCGCACATTCGAGTGCTCCTCAAGGACGATAATCTTGGTTTGGGTGCCAAGCGAGGCAGTGAGCGCGCAGAGAACTTTGGTCTCGCGGGACTAGCAAGCATTTTGGGGCGACTCAACGGCAATGAGGAAGAAGTGAAGAAGGAGGAGGCAAGACAGGACGAGATTGAGAAACGGGCGTTTGTCTATCGCAAGTACGGCATGATGAACTTTGTTAGTGGTGGATATCTCATTGGTGACAAGATCACGAAAAAGGCGGATATCAAGCTGGAGCCACAGGTCAAGGTCGAGATCAAATCTGAGCCTGAAAGTGATGACAACAGGGCCAACAAGAAGGACAAAAAGAGGAAGCGATTGGAGGTTGAGGCTGTCGAGACACGTATCGTCGATGAGCCCACGCTCAAGCGCAAGAAGAAGAGCATGGATCTGCGTGAAGAAGCATCGAAGGAGGACGAAAACGACTCCTCTAAATCTAAGAAGCAGAAAAAAGACAAGAAAGACAAATCTAAACGGTCCAAAAAGACGTCTGCTTCAAGACCGGAGTCCGCAGGTTCCACCAGTCCAACTCATGCATCCGATCCAGAGCCGCTCACGGACAAGGCAAGACTGAAGGCCGAGAAGAAAGCCCGCAAGCAGGAAAAGAAACTCAAGAAGGCGCTCAAGAAGGCCGCCAAAGAAGCTGCAAAGTCAAATGGCGATGCAGAAGAGTCCTCTTCGGACAGCGATGGAGAAGAGACAACGCCCACTTCATCGACAACAACTTCGGTGCCAGCCACAGGCACATCTACACCGTCTGGCTTGGTCTACACTCCGCGTGGCATGCATGCGGTGCGACAGCGGTGGATACGGCAGAAGAAGGCCGCTACAATGGATGCGCAAGCCATGAAAGAAGTATGATAAGCCATTGCTACGAAGCGATTTTTGCAAAATACTAATTCTCGACAGATTTTCATGATCAAAACTCCTTCGTGATACCCCTGCGTCTTCACAGGCATCTGCATAGCGAGGCGTTTGGAGATCTTGTTGTTCAATAGCATAGTCAGAGAATGTATAGACTTGGCAAATAGAGGCATTCGAACTCGAGCGTCCTTGGATCATTAGTGCCTAGTCCTGCTTGTCATGTTTGGGTTTTCCACGTGTCGCCGCGTTGCAACTGTGGCTGAGGGCGTCCGCTTGTATCCGCGAGTGGCGATGAAGCGACAGACAGGCCAATGAGCACGACAGCCATTCTACAGTCCAACTTTCTGAGACTAAGCATCGAAAATGTTTCTTGCATGCAAGCCTCAGCCTGACGAAGATTGAGAAGCAACTGTCTTGGCGATGGACGGTCATTGCACCCCCGCCATTAGTAATTACTGCCGCTAGCCTCCCATAGCATGCACCGAGTTCCTGGGTGTCAGGGCTGAAGGGGTGCCCCAACAGCGAGGCGCGCAGGGGGGAATCTTCATATTGTCGCATGACAGCTGCCGCAGACAAAGGACATTGGGCAAATAGATATATGAGACTCGTGATGCACGATGCGGACACATTTTAGAGCACACGTTGGCAAGGTTTGCGTCTTTGAAAAGCCTGCTTGACGATAGGGCGGTTTCTGGAAATCATCCTAGCCGTTCCTTGCATGGGGGCTTAGAGCATTTGTTGATCGTTGCACGCTAAATCTGTAGTATGACCTCGCGACAACGGTAATTGCCCGTTGCAGCACGACGCCTCCTGACGACACTGCGCTGCGCACTCACGCTGTTACGCATTCGCCCTCGCCGCTCGTCTGGGGAATGGCCGCAAATAGCAGCATCCGCAGGAAGACTCTTGACGCGCCAGGTGCGGCTCCCGACTTCAGCTGCCCCGACACGATTCCACTGCGTGACTAACCATGAATGCAGCCAGCCTTCAGCCGCGCACTACTCCGTCGACTGCGACAATACAAAGTCCCCAGCACCCGCCCCTCGATACGATGCCAGCGCAATTGATCTCCGACATGCCTCCGGTGGCAACCACACGCGCAAATGGCTCTCCAGCACTGCTCAGGAAACAGTCCTCGCCCATGATGCCTCCGTTCATGGTCTCGGCACCAGGCAAAGTCATAGTCTACGGGGAGCATGCAGTGGTCCATGGAAAGGTACCTAGACCTTTTGTAAGGAGGCCTCCTTTGTGTGCTGACATCGACTAGGCTGCGATCGCTGCCGCCATCTCCCTCCGATCGTACCTCCATGTCTCGTTCTTCTCCAAATCAAATCGAACCGTCAAGTTGCGCTTCCCTGACATCCAGATGGAACACACATGGAATGTAGATGACCTGCCCTGGGATGTGTTCCAGAAGTCAGGGAAGAAAAAATATTACTACGACCTCGTCACCTCCTTAGATCCTGATCTCATGGTCGCTATTCAACCCTTTATCGATGAAGTCTCGCCCAAAGCGCCTGAGGCTATACGCAAGATCCACCACGCCTCCGCGTGCTCCTTCCTATACCTCTTCCTCTCGCTCGCATCACGCAAAGTACCACCGTGCGTATACACTTTGCGTTCCACAATCCCAATTGGCGCGGGGCTGGGCAGCAGCGCTAGTATCTCTGTGTGCATCAGTACTGCACTGCTCCTGCAAATCCGCGCATTGAGCGGCCCACATCAGGATCAACCACCGCAAGAATGCGAGCTCAACATTGAGCGCATCAATAGGTGGGCATTTGTCGGAGAGATGTGCATACATGGCAATCCTTCAGGTGTCGATAACACAGTTTCGTCGGGCGGCAAGGCGGTCTTGTTCCAGAGAGTAGACTATGACAAGCCGCCCATGGTCAAAACGCTGTACAATTTCCCCGAACTTCCACTACTCCTTGTCAACACACGCCAATCGCGTAGTACTGCTACCGAAGTCGCCAAAGTCGGACATTTGCACAAGCAGCATCCGGCGCTCACAGAGAACATTCTCAACGCCATTGGGTTGATCACTGAATCTGCACATAAGCTCATCACAGCGCCGGACTTCGATGCCACTTCGCACGAATCGCTCAAATATCTTGGAGAGCTTGTCACAATGAATCACGGCTTACTCGTGTCGTTGGGTGTTTCGCATCCCAAGCTTGAGCGCGTTCGCGAACTGATTGACCATACCGGCATCGGTTGGACGAAGCTTACAGGCGCCGGAGGAGGAGGTTGCGCAATTTCCATCCTCAAGCCACAACCCACACGCCTCAGCAACGGTCACGGCACGCACCACCACGACTCCTCGTCTGATGAATCTGAGACTTCAGAAGAAGCAGAGGTCGATTGCAACGCATCCATCATCTCGAACGGCACGAAGCTGAAGTACAAGATCCTTGATTCTCTCGAAATCAAGCTGGAGAATGAAGGGTTCGAGAAGTTTGAAACAACACTCGCTGGCGACGGTGTCGGAGTCTTGTGGCCGGCGGTCTTGCATAATGGCAATGAGGAGGAGGGTGGCGAAGAGATTGACCAAGAGAAATTCCTCAAGGCGGAAGGCACAGTGGGCATTGAACGATTAGTGGGCGTTGCGAGCTCACGGCGGAACCGCGTGCGTGAAGTAAGAGAAGGCTGGAAGTTCTGGCGACCGTGGGAAACACCCGACCGGTAATGTAATCACACTTGTTTTATGTTCTCATCGAAGCTGGGCTCGATTGTATTCATGCGCTACGTTCGGACTTGGGAGTTGCTTGTATTATACTGTCGTCAAAAGGCTGGGAAAAGAGAGAAGAAAGGAAGATATCTGCGACGCCAGTCCTGCTTTTACACAGGCAGAGTGGGTTTCACCTGTAAATGGTTGGTGTGGGTCAAGTCCATCCACCTCGATTAGTCTAATTTAATTATGTAGTGCAGAAATCTTGATGTACAGGTCGCTGCAATTAGAATCATTTCTCCGAAATCAGACGATCTATGGCACGCTGTATTTATTGAGGATTGGCGCAGGGAACAGCGTTGAGCATGCCTACGTGTACCATTTCATATGCCCGAGTTTGAGTTGTAGGACCATCTTGGTGCATTGCGTTCCTATTGGGCAGCAATTTTTACACCGGTCGGAAGCGAACGCTGGCTTGAGCCCGACACCATTGTTCTGCGACCGCAGTCAACCGCGGAGCCAGTTCGTATTTCACTCCTTCTGCCTGTTGGCACATCCACTCGAATTTGCATTTCGCATACTGCACGCGCCATCGCACGCACACGTCACACACGCCTCTGCGCCTTCACACACGCACACACACAACTGCAACTATGGCGCCTGGCAAATGGGGTACGTCATGTCCGAAGTCGTGCGCCTCACCGCACGGTCGCAGTCGGGTCTTGTTGGACGCGGCACTGACTCGGACTGTTTCATAGACGACGAAGAAGAGGAGAGCAGCACTCCCTCTTCGCCTGCTCAGGCACCGATTGCTCGCCGCAGCAAGTTCGACGATGAGGAAGACGATAGCGATGTGCGTCAGCCCACCATGCCCCGCTCTTGCACAAAACCCACCCCGCCATGCACAACTCAGCATGCTAACCGCCCAACTAGGTCCTAGAGTCATGGGACGCAGCAGAAGACTCCGAGGTCGAGCGCGAGAAGGCGAAGAAGGCCGCCGAAGCCAAGGCCAAGGCAGAAGCAGAGGCAAAGGCAAACCACAAGTCCAAGGCGCAGCGCATCGAGGAGCACAGACAAGCAGCGCTGCGCCGCAGACAAATGGACGATGAAATGGATTCCGACGAGGAGGAGACCGAAGAGGAACGACGAGCTCGTCTACGCCAGCAGGAACTCGATAGCTCGCGGGGACAGGCGGAAGAACTCTTTGGCGACCTTTCTGTCAGCAAGAAGCGCACCGGCAAGGCCATCACTTTGACTGACGACAGCAACCCCGGCAATTCCATCGACCTCAGCAGTCTTTCCATCTTCAATCCCAACACCAAAGACCAGTTCACGAAGCTGCGCGAGACGTTAGTACCACTCCTGACCGCCAACTCAAAGAAAGGCCAGTACTCGCTCTTCCTGCAAGAATTTGCCAAGCAAATCTCAAAGGATCTGCCGAGTGAGCAGATCAAGAAGATTGCTAGCGGTTTGACCACGCTCAGCAACGAGAAGATGAAGGAGGAGAAGGCTGCTGAGAAGGGCGGCAAGAAGACCAAGGCAGCAAAGACCAAGACTACTCTGAATGCCGCGCGCGATACGGGTTTGAAGGCAGATACCGCTGCATATGATGACGACTTCGGCGAGTAAGTACCACCCGTCCCATTTCATTCATACTCCAGAGACTGACATACTCGCAGCGATGACTTCATGTAAGGATGGGCATATTCCAGCATCTTGTGTACCTTGATCCATGCCAACAGCTGGGTCCGGGAAGAAATTTCCTTCTCTGTTCGTTTTTTTTAAATGTTTCTAGGGTCGGAGCGGCATTGTTTGCATGTATCTAGCCTGTCTATACATGCTATGACTGGTAAATACCTAAGAATCCTGGCAACAAAGATGGGGGTCCCCGTTTCGATTGCCGGGTTACTGAGAGTCTCGAGAAGCCTGATCCTGCTTTGATACATCCAGACGAGCTTTGATTCAGGTTAAATACTTTTCTTTGAATGCTCCCAGCACAGTATGAGCGGTGAGCCCCTTTGTTCGATTATGGTGAACAAAGATCAGTGGTCTTTCTTACTATGCACAGCTTCCAAACATACCGATCATCCTTGCGTTTGAGCATGTCTAAATAACTTCCCTCGCGAGAAGTTACCACTCTCTATACCCGTCGAAGAAACTCACTTCGTAGCAAAACCCAAATGTTACTTCCAGCCATCGCAGTGTTGCTCGCAACACACGCCGTTCACGCTATTGTATTCCCTCGACACGATTGCCGAAACAGCACTGTCACAACAACCATGTACGCAACACACTTCAGCACTACCGTCACTCCTCCCACTACATCTGCAGACACAATCCCAGCCTACATCGTCATCACCGAGTACTCAACCGTCTACGCCACGAGATCCGCATCGCAACCCCCCAGCGCAACCACCACCATCCACCCCACCACTCCTGCACTCCAACCAGACACCCCTTCGTCCCTTCTTCGCACCAGCCCACCCGCGAATCCCACCACGGGCCCCGACATCTTGACACTCCCCTTCACGCCCTCGTCTTCGTACCCGTTCCTCCAGTACGGCCCGGGCCGCGTCTTCAGCCCAGCACAAGCACCCGGCTCGCGCACACAAGCCACCACAGCGCCGCAGCACGCCGTCTCGCATGGTTCCAGCGCGGTGCCCTCGTCGACTACTGAGCCTGTGGTCGCGCGCCCAGTCCCGAGTGCGTCCACGGTGGGTAGTTTCCCGGGCACAGTGGATGGCGCTCTGACTTTGTTTTCGTCTGTCACTGCCTCCGTTTCTGCCTCGGCCTCTGCTACACGCAGCTACGGCTACGGTAACGGCAACAACGACTGGGTCAAGAGTTTCTTGCTGGACTATATGACGCGGGCGGGTGCGGCGGCGACTGCGCGTGCGTCGCAGGTGGCTACGGCGGTTGTGATTGTGCCTGTGACGCCTACGGAGGCGGCGATGGGGAGGGAAAGGGAGAGGGAGGGAGCGGGGTGTCCGTATCCAGGGCAGAGATGCTGAGGTTTACGTGTGTGGTGATGGGGGTGGGGTGAGAGTAGGGGACAGGATGTTAGGTGGTGGGATAAGTGGATAAAAATTTCATTCTATTCAGTTTGTTGTTTCGTGACATCATTTGCATCGTTGATGTTTTTTTTTCTGCTTATTATTATCTGTGTGGTCTGACTTGACACGTCCTGGAGATCTTTTTTTTTGAATATTCATCCGCTAGAATTACCTCTTGGCATCCCTTTCATCCCTTTCAGACACTGTTTGCCCCGCACATTTTTCAATCAGGTGGTTGTGTACGTTCCGCGCTGCTTGTGCATACGCGACAATGTCGACGTCCTTTTTCTGGCCATCTGCACCGCCGTCAAAGACTTCGTAGCTGAACCAGCCTCGGAACCCCGTCTTCAGGACTGCCTTGGCTACGTCGGTAACGGGCAGGTAGCCGCCGTCGTAAGGTAGTGGTCTGAAGTCGTGACTCCATCGTGCTCGGGGGAGCAGTCCCGAGTCGTCCCGCTTGTCTTCGAGTGGTTGGGGGACTTTGTATGCGTCGCTGATTTGCAGGAGATAGATCTTCTCCTTGGGAACCGTGGTGCTGAGCTCGTCGAGGCTTTGATGAAAGCGTTTTTCTAGTTCGTCCCGCGGGACGTCCTCGCGCAGGCCAGACGACGTCCTTGGATCTGCCCATTCGCCGCCCGCTGTCTGGAAGGTGTCAAGGCAGAGACCAATGTTAGAGCGGTCGACTTCTTTTACGATGGTCCACACATCTTTCCAATATGGTGCGTGAGTTGACCCTGGAAGTTCTTAGTGTGTGGGCTCTGAAGGAGATTGAATGTTCGTACAGCACCAGTTTTCATAGGCCAGTCGGAACCCTTTTTCTTGCAAGAGGTCGCTTAGGCCTCGGAGATCCGAGACTATCTTGCTTTGGTCGAGCTTCTCGAGCGGCGTATCAGTAGATCCAACCTGCAGTAAATCTGTTCCAGCAGCCTGCATGATACGAATCCATCCGTGTGCACGCTCAAGCGCATCCTTGCGACCATCTGACCCTTCTGGCCAGCCTTCGAAGTTTGCAAACGGCTGCAGCATCATGATTCCGAGCTTTCGCTTGTCACATTCCTTCCTGATTTCTGCTGCCACTTTGCTGAGGTCATCGTAGTTTGAAGGTTCAATTTCATGACCAAGTAGTGCTTCACCATAGGAGAGTATGTCAGGGAAGGAGAGTTCGATGGCTGAAAAGCCAGCAAAAGATATTGCGTCGAGACGATCTAGAAGAGGCGGGGGGTTAGAAGGGTGGCCTAGTGAGCATGTCGCGTAGCTGATGGGGATGGATTGTAGAGTCGCAAAGTCGAGTTCTCCCATTGCAGTGATTGGACTGAGGTCAGCTGTGTGTCTACGGTGTAATCAGATCCGAGAATGCAGAATGCGAGATCTGACCGCGTAATGCAGTCCGGAATGAGGCGAGGAAGCAAGAGAGATGTGAGTAGCACATGTTCTCCTCGCGATGGTTTTTCTCGGAATGCCATCGCTGTGACGTATTGGTGAAGTCGTGCGATGACCGCATAGCAACTTCAACGTCTACAGGGCTTTGGACCAGATTGCAGTCCTGGGTGAATACCTAGGTACTTGCAGCAGGTCCTCATGGGAGGCAGACCTGTTGTAACACATCAAGCAAGGCGATGGTCAGTTTCGTGACTCGATGTCCCCGTCGTACCAAGTCCTTTGATGCCCGCATAAGCCCCGCAGGTCAGCCTCTGCGCGCCCTGAGCATGCGCGTCGCAACGCCTCGCATGACCGTGTCTGTCCGGATCCGATGGGCCATGGCTCGATTCGGCCCGGAACATGGTGCGGCGAGGATGCAGATGACAACATTCACCGTGGCCAGCGAAGAAAAGCACCGTTGCCCGAGAGCGTGGCCAGACGGGCGGTGATGATTGACATGTCCAGTCCGTCCAGTCCAGGCGCAACTCGACAGTCACAAGCGAAAGCCGACCAAAGTGAGCCGGACCGCATTGGCCAATCAGCGCATCGCCGACTCCGCTCGTGAATGGCAAAAGATCGACTCATAAAGCAGCCCAGGGCATTGTCGATGCATGGCCAGCACCACCAAGAAGACGCGCAAGATCCAGTTCCTTTCTTTCCTGCCTTCCTGCCGTCCTTCCTCCCTTCACCCAACTCTGCCGCCCACACACCCCCTCCGCCTTTCCTTCACCCTGTTTGCGTCCTGATACCCCCAAGTCATGTCTGTAAGTACCACAGTACCGTACCAAACCCACCAAACCCCCCACGTC
Organism: Coniothyrium glycines; assembly: GCA_025742365.1. Taxonomy (NCBI): domain Eukaryota; kingdom Fungi; phylum Ascomycota; class Dothideomycetes; order Pleosporales; family Coniothyriaceae; genus Coniothyrium; species Coniothyrium glycines. Next base: position 193,689 of record JAMXIJ010000011.1, read on the forward strand.
ATTGCCACCCCCTGCTCTCTAACACCATGACCAAGTTCCACATTGAGAACCCAGCGGTGGGCGACCCACACAACTCTGAGGACTGGCGCGTTCGCGGCTACAACCCTCTTACCCCGCCCGATCTGCTGCAGAGCGAGTTCCCGCAGACGCAAAAGTCAAGAGACACCGTGCTTCAAGGTCGCTTCGAGTCTGTCGAGATCGTCCAAGGCAGAGATGCGCAGCGCAGACTGCTCGTCGTCATCGGCCCTTGCTCGATCCACGACCCCGCCGCCGCCCTCGACTACTGCGACCGTCTCATGACGCTGAAGGAGAAATACAAGAATGACCTCCTCATTGTCATGCGCTCCTACCTGGAGAAGCCCCGCACAACTGTCGGCTGGAAGGGTCTCATCAACGACCCCGACATCGACAACAGCTTCAAGATCAACAAGGGCCTGCGCATCTCGCGACAACTTTTCGTTGACCTGACCGAGAAAGGCATGCCATTGGCGAGTGAGATGCTGGATACCATCTCGCCTCAGTTCTTGGCCGACATGTTGAGCGTCGGCGCTATCGGTGCCAGGACTACCGAGTCCCAACTCCACCGTGAGCTTGCCTCTGGTCTCTCCTTCCCCGTCGGCTTCAAGAACGGCACAGACGGTACCCTCGACGTCGCAGTTGACGCCATCGGCTCGGTCAAGCACCCCCACCACTTCCTCTCAGTCACCAAGCCTGGCGTTGTTGCCATTGTAGGCACTATCGGCAACGAGGACTGCTTCGTGATTCTGCGCGGCGGAAAGAAGGGCACAAACTACGATGCGAAGAGCGTCAAGGAGGCAAGGGAGAAGCTCGAAGCCAAGGGCATGAACTCGCGCCTCATGATCGACTGCAGTCACGGCAACTCAGAGAAGAACCACCTCAATCAGCCCAAGGTCGCACACGCCATTGCCGAGCAGATTGAGAAGGGTGAGACCGCCATCATGGGTGTAATGATCGAGAGCAACATCAAGGCTGGTACACAAAAGGTGCCTAAGGAAGGCAAGGCCGGTCTCGAGTACGGCATGTCCATCACGGATGCCTGCATTGACTGGGAGATGACCGAGACGGTGCTTGCGGAGCTCGCAGGCGCTGTTGCAAAGCGGAGGACCCTGCTTGGTGTCAATGGCCACCATTGAAAAAGTTATTTGATGTTTTTACACTATTTGTCACGAGTAAGGTACGATAATGGCTGTGGCGTTTGCAAAGCTACTTAGATGAGAATTTCAGAATACATACTGGCATGCATAAAGCGCGTCCCGCTCAATCGCTTCGATAACGTGCTTGAAGGAAGATGCATGCAGCCGCTTTTCGCTGTCCTTTTCCAGGATCACAGACGCATGCCCCACTACGCTGCGAATTCCATCATTTCCCCTTCTCTTTTTTCAATGATACACTTTGGCTGAAATCCAAAATCCCGCTGCTTTCAAAAGACAGGAAATCACCATTGCATAGGTACATGTGATCTTCGCGCTCTCCGAAGGCAGATGACTCCAACACAACAAGCCATGTCGAGCACTGCGACTTGAAACAAGCTTCGCATGGCTTGACAGAGCGCCTGCGAGATACTAATGATCGCACGTGTTTACATTGTGCAGAGCCTGATGATTGGACAGGATGGCAATTGCATGACGTTCAGCCAGGCTGTAAAATTGTGTTGCTCGGCCTGGCCGATGCTCCCAACTGCGGGCACCCCAAACAGTATCTCATCGTTTTCACATCCCGAACAACAATGGCATCCCATTTTAAGTGCAAGTCCGATGACTGAGAAGTCGCAATCGCCGTCACGCCTGCTCACAAATCCATCCTCAAAGCAGCACAACGCACATTGACAAGCTGAGAGCAGGTCTCAGCATGTGAGAACAACCGCACCGCGCATGAGTTGAAACCTACCTCTCAAGAGCAATGAGAGAGTCTCGTACGTTTCAATTAATAACTAAACTTCACTTAAAGTTGTGTAATTTGGTCTTCATCTTGCAACAAGTTATGGATAGGCATCAAGAAAAGGAACGATCATTTCCTATTACAGCGTGTGGCTTGCAGCAATCCGGTGAGAATGCCCCGCCGCCGAAGCTGCGATATTTCTCAATCAGTAACGCATTCGACATCTGTAGCTACCGGTGATCTCTAGCACGGTACAATGTTTTAGAGTCCGTCATACGATTCGCACACCCCGTCAAAAGCGCTACCACTGAAGCAGGACTGTGCCTTGTGAATGCCTTCATAGGGACTCGCAGGAGTCAGACGGCACACACCTTACCAAGCTTCTATCATGAATTGTTGATCACTCCTCCTTGCACAATGTATCAGGGCTCAAGAACCAAGGACTCATTCTAGGGCTGTTCTTGTCAATTATATTAACCCTAATCAACCTCGCAAACAAGATGACACACTTATGACCAGTACATGGCTCGGTTTCAGGAAGGTATACTTGTGTAGCTTCATTGCGCGCATGCTCCAAGACCACTATGAACTGAACGCCTCTTGTTCGGCGATCGACAGGGCAATAGGAAGCTGCTGATAGTATGCCTACGCATGTTCACTTCCGTCTTCTAAGAAGCTTCTACAGATTGATCCCTGGTCGGTGGGGTCACCGCTCACGGTTAGGCTTATTAGCCATTGTCCAGATACGGTAATCGCTGGCGTACCCGTAGCCTTGGACTCGGGAAAGATACGTGCATTCACCTCTGCCCAGCGCATCTTCAACTGGCTCTTCCCGTCGGAGGAGCCGAAGCACTTCTGGCGATTGGACATTAGTCTAGCGGCTCCGATATGCAAGGCTGTGATCCCTCGATCAAGCTTTCATCCTCCTGCACATCAATCATGCATGGGAAAAGAATGATGGCTTGTGATTTCGGCGAGCATTCTTTGGCAATCCCTCAAATTATATATTCCCGATACCGTAGCACATTGTGCTAACAATACTTTCTACATCTTCCACATTTCCCATCTTTCTCCAAGCTCGACTTCACTCGCACCTAGTGTATCTCCACCAGTCACCTCCCCACATTGTTGATCATCAAATGATCGGCATTCAGCTCCAATCTCACTGCATCCAAGTTCAGGCGATAAGCCATCTGACTTGAGTCTTGTATGATGCGATCTAGCTCGATGCCGCCCAATCATGGCCGCGAGACTGTCGCGTATACAACACAAGGCTTCTTCCACGTCGGACATGTATCGTCCACTGGATCCAATAGCAGCGAGGATGACTACCTCCTAGGTGTTGGGGACTTATTCAAGTCGGTCAAGTCCTGGCCAACAGAGTTCGAAATTCCCGACGAAGTCCCTTCGGAGGGATCTCCACGAGAGAGTGGACAGGTTCTGGCTAAGCGACCACGATCAAGCCATGCAAAAGACCATGAGGATGATTCTATTTCGAGTCTCAGACCAGAACATAGAGCAAGCTATCTTTCAGAAACCGAAATCCATGAATTCAGGCGTCAGCGGGCTAAGCGACACAAACCTGATGAAACCTTCGGTAAGTTGGCAGGCCTTGCAAATACACTCAGTGTCAAGCAGATGCGCGGTTGTTGACGAGTCTTTTCATGTCATCAAGCTTCAAGGAAATACGTACTTCCGAAGACGGATTATATCATGCTGACTTCCGTATAGGTCAAGTAAGTGATCGGTCCGCCGTATCGTCCCGGGCTTCCACGCCAATCACGACGGATGTGAACGAAGATGAAGCTCATACCCCTCGACCCCCGAACCATGCACAGCACATCTTTTCACCCAGCCACACACCACCACCACGGTCAGATGCATCCTCCACGGATGGTTTCGTTAAGCCCACGACCCCAGTGACGATTCGAGGTCTCTCGGGACGAGAGCCTGTTTCGCCACAGCCATGGTCGTCATTCCGTGGAGCCCTCAAGAGGTCATAAAATTCGCGGTTGTTGCAGCCGTGGGCATCGTATCTCGATGTCAGAGATGGATGATCGCAATGGCGATAGTCTCCTCATCATGTTTGTCTCTTGTTATTCCAAACTCTATTTCCATACTGTCTTTGTCACATCCGTGGAGGCCCATCTCGTGGCGGATGTGGAGTCTGCCTGTCTCTTGTTTCTGTGCAGTATCTACAGAAGAATGGCTTGTTCAAATGCGATTCTCTTTGCAAAATGCTGTATATTCTCTGACTATCGCGCTGTAGTATCTCTTACCATTACTTCAGTGAGGATAAAAAGACCTTTGCTTGATGCATGTGGTGAAATGGACGAGGGAAGCGTTGTCACGATCTCCAATGACGATGACAACATCATGCTCGGCCTCAAATTGACGCTAAGGTCTCGAAGGTGATGCACGGGCCATAGCACTCTAGCATTTGTTGGCTGGTACCATCCCACAACCAAGCTGTCTGTACACCACTCGCAATCCCATGCTTTTCGTAACGGAAAAGCGTTCGAAATGACCAGACTTTCCGGATTGCAGAAGGACGTTCTGTCACTCTACAGACAATGTTTGAGAGCCGTGAAAGAAAAACCCACTGTGGGTGACATTGCAATATTCTTGACGGTGTGCTGACGATGGATACCTTAGCAATCACAACCACACTTCCGGAATTTTGCAAGGTCAACGAACCAGTTTATGCGGTGGTTCCTCAGTGCTGACGACCAGATAGAGCCCAGTTTCACAAGCACCAGGACGTCGGCAAAAAAGACTTTGGTACTATCGAATACTTGCTTCGGAGAGGTCGGAACCAACTCGAATCATGGTCTGATCCTGGTATCAAGGATATTCATGAATGAAGTCATAGGTTTCACAGAAACACGGTGGATATGCACAGTTACGCTTGATCAGCTTTGGTCACGTGATGTCTGATGGCACCAGAGATTTCCAGCAAATTCGACAGCATGACATTGACAATTTGGAGGACAAGCATCAATATGTTTTACGTACAGTTTACGTGCGATGAACCTCGCGATCTGATAATATTGTATGATCGAGAAGTGGTGTGATCGCAATACTGGGAGTCGAAAGTTCTCGAACTTACCCGATGCGTCTCCCAACATCCTCACGACCCTGCGAAGTATCGTGATGCGAACAACGGCACATTACTGGTAGCATCAAGAAGATTCGAAACCTTGGTCATTCAAGTATATAAGACTCTTGATTCCAACTCTGTAGACCATCATCAGAACAAAGAACAACTTTCTATGCAATCAGCACGCTCAGCTCTCTCAAGACTTCCTCGACATCTCACGCGCATTACAAAGCCTGCTACTCGACACTTCGCAAGCACAGCACCAGCAATGTCTCTCTTCCCGCGCTTTAGCACCGAGTTCGCTCCTATCTTCCGCCTCTTCGACGAGTACGATCGCCAGGCTTTCCGTGGCGTCGACCGTCAACTTGAACAGAGTGTCCGGTCTTTTACTCCTAAATTCGACGTCAAGGAGACAAAGGACGCCTACGAACTACATGGCGAACTGCCTGGCATTGAACAAAAGGCCATCAACATCGAATGGACAGACAACAACACTTTGACTATCTCCGGTCGTCACGAGTACGTCCGTGAAGAAGGTCAACGTCCACAAGGCTTCATTGAAAACACTGCGGAAGAACAAAAGAAGATCGACAACCATCAGCCTACCGTCGAGGACGAGTCTTCCGCTGAGGGAAACAACAAAGTCGCGAAGCAATCCGACCAACGGGACGTCACAAAACATGACAACGAGCAAAAGGCCAAGTATTGGGTCTCTGAACGGAGTGTCGGCGAGTTCCACCGCTCCTTTGCATTCCCGGCCAGGGTCGACCAAGACAAAGTCAAGGCTAGCCTAAAGGATGGCATCCTCCACATCGTAGTGCCTAAGGCCAAGGCACCCCTCGCGAGGAAAATCAACATCGAATAGATGGCGAGACTACTGGGGTGCCTCACGACGATAAGACATGTTTGGGTTTGTTTGATTCAGCGACATAGCGAAGGTGTTTGATGTTGAAACTCATGGCATTCACTCTCTTTTTTGATCACACTTTGAAAAGCGGAACTGAGTTGGTAATAATAGTCCAGGCTAGTTATAAGCAATGTACTTTATCTCATAATCAATACGTCTCCTTCTTTGCTGTGACAATTTCCGCTCTACTGCTTTATTACTAATATTCGTGCTCGTGCTCGCTGCTGTGCTCGGGGTAACACAGCAATGAGCTAGAGCACGCAATGTAAGCTAGTCTGTGGTTATGTCCGAGAAGGGCAGGAACTCTCAAGACGCCATCATGTTGCACGCAAACCCCACCGTTGTTGACGTGCAAGTGCCCCGCATCGAGTACATTGTATAAAGCCAGCGTGTATCAGTCTTCCGGGTGACCTTTTTCTCTGAAATCATATATCCATCGCCGACATGGCTATCGCAGAGGTGATCGAAGCACGTCAGCCAGATATCGGCTACACGCCCGATCCGTTGAAATACCAAGCACGTGTCCAACGCCGTCTCAAGACGGAGAAACTGGACAAGACGCTCCCACCAGGCTTTCCCGCACGCCTATCTTCCGACCTCGTTTGGGACAACACAGACATAGAGGCACGCTATGAATGGACATACACGCTAAGTGCCTCGGACCTAGAAGAAGTAGAAACCGCACTACAGCACTTCAAGAGCCTGGAAAAACCCCTGGGACACATCAGCCAATCGACCTTCCCCCTGCCAAAGCTACACGACAAGCTGCGCCAAGTTTCACACGACATACACAACGGCTTCGGCTTCAAGGTCGTGCGCGGCCTGCCCGTCGCCTCGCACAGCCGCCAGGACATCATCGCAATCTACGCAGGCATAGCATCGCACATTGCGCCCGTCCGGGGCCGGCAGGACCACCAGTACGACGGCAGGGCCGCAGACGTGGTGCTGAACCATATCAAAGACCTGAGGGGAAGCTACGACGCGACCAAGATTGGCGCGCCTGCTTACACGGCAGACAAGCAAGTATTTCACACTGATAGCGGAGATATCATATCCCTGCTTTGTCTGGAGGAAGCGAGCGAGGGTGGCACAAGCCGCGTGAGTAGCAGCTGGCGCGTGTACAATGAACTAGCAGCCACGAGACCGGATCTCATCCGCACACTAGCAGAGCCATGGCCTACGGAAGTGTAAGTCCGCAACGTGGATTCCCAAGTGTGCCTGGTTTCGATAGTCTCTTCGAGTACTGATATACATCTATCCTTTGTTTACATAGGTTCGGTGACACTCCCGCACAATACACGAACCGGCCCCTTCTGCACTACACCCCTGCTACAGGCACCTCGCCTGAACGCCTCATCATCCAGTACGCCCGCCGCACATTCACCGGCTTCCAGGGCCTCCCGCGCTCCTCGGCGATTCCCCCAATCACTGAAGCCCAGGCCGAGGCCCTCGACGCGCTGCACTTTCTTGCTGAGAAGTATGCACTAGGCCTGGATTTCAAAAAGGGAGACGTGCAGTTTGTGAATAATCTGTCCGTGTTCCATGCAAGAGATGGGTTTACGAATAGTGTGGAGAAGCAGAGACATTTAGTGCGGTTGTGGTTGCGGGATCCAGAGCATGCGTGGGAGATTCCCGAGGCGCTGGAGGGCAGGTGGGCGAAGGTGTTTCAGGGGGTGAGTGAGGACGGGCAGGTATTCCCGCTGGAGCCGTATATCAGGAGTGCAAGTTTAGGAAAGTAAGATTGGGAATGGTGAGGGAGAAATCTCGGGTCTCATGGGTTGTTTTGAATCAAGGAGTCAATCGCACGGCTCTGCCTACACTTCCTGTTTCGAAGAGCTCGGCTAGACCCGCGCCCACACACTCTTCTAGCACCCATTCAAATCGCATGCCGTAGAACTGTTTCCATTTTTTGGTTCGCCCGGGCAACACACCGGCGAACTCTCCTCTGAGTTTCTTTCTCTCTGCTTGTTCAGTGTGCGAGGTAACGCCGCCATCCCACCGTTCCCTAAGCACATCCATCGGCATTTCCTTGTGTTTTGTCTTCTTCAGTATGCTGAGGAGATGGTTTCGCGCGTCCACTAGCAACTTGATGTGCGCGCCCATGTGCGGTAGGGAGAAGTTGTAGGTTCCTGCCGCCGAGACACGGGAACTAGATAGCGAGATTCCTCCGTGGATGTGTTGGGTTGCATGCTGCCCGCCTACAGCGTCCATGGAGCCCGCGGCGTGACGAGAGCCAGAAGTCGAGACGGCAGCCAGTGAGCTAGCCCCTGGAGATGCGAAGAGAGATGAGTTGGAAGTGAAGACTGTTGTCGAGGTGAGAAAGCCGACTGCTACCAGTGCTGTGATTTCGTCCGAGGTGAACGCTGTGCTGGAGACGGTTGTGGACATTGCGTGAGCTTTCAGGACTGTGATGTATTTGGATTTGATGTCGTCTGGTAGCGTCTCATGTGCCTGGACCAGATTTTCCCATTCTCTTATCGACGCTATCCCATCACCCACTGCTGCAGCTCCTACGCCACGATTCGGTATCGTGACTCGTCTCAGGATACCAGCCTTGGACAGTTCGGCAATTTCTCGTTCAACCCTTGTTGACGACGTGCTTAAGGCATCGATATGTGCTATCGTCACAAACGGCGGTAGTCGTCTGCGAAAGTTTAAAACTTCTGAGATTCGTGTTGAATTCATGCCAGCCTTCTCGGGCATGTCGCTGAACATCCTGTTGCGAATGTACTCCATGTACTGTGGGATGTCGCGAAAGTTGAGGTCATCTGCGAGTGAGGCCATGACACCGGTATCATCCAGGTGATCATCGTAATCATGCTGTAGTGAAGTTTCCCTAGGTAAAGACCTTTTCCGCGGGCTGCCTGAGGAAGGCGAAGATACTGCTCGTCTCAGACCTAATGCGGCAGCCGCACTGGGTCTGCGTGATTTGGTGATGCGTGACGAACGTGCTGGGGTCGTCTGCATGTTCGATTCTAGTGTGATATCAGACTTGAGTTTGCAATATGGTTCGCCACAAGGCAGGCGGTAACGCAGGAAATGCAAATGGGTCTGTTAGAGGTAGAAAGAGCGTAAGAGAATAGACTTCAAGGCTGTAAGAGGGAGTCATTGCACGGCAAAGGAGCATGTCCACAAACTGGCGAATCAGGATGTGGCGAGAGGCGAAGGTCGTAGTGTTGCGGCCCTCTCAAAGAAGGGAGCCTCGGTCGACATGCGCCACAGACACTAGTCCCAAAGGAGATGCAAAGCAGACGTCGCATTTTTAATCACTGTCCATCCCCGACGACTCGGCCTCAACGAATGAAACAGTAGTGCACAGCTATTCGTACACTACACTCGTAACGCGCGTCTTGGTTGGCACAGTATCATGGAGCCTGTTTGCTCGTGAGTCCTGACGTATGGTGGAATGCGGCGATCGGATGCGCGGGAGCGAGCATGGACGGGTTGATGTCATTCCACGTGCGGCAGCTTGGGGGAAAGTCCAATGCGCGCCCTCAACAAACGCCAATGCCAAACATGCCCTCCTAACCTGTCCTCTGCACTTCCTATCCGTACGAATTGTTGCGGCCCATCGCTAGCATGTCACAGCTCAACCCAGAGCCCTCGGCGCCCGAAGAGCGCAAGGCGCACAACCTCGAGCCAAAGTCGTATGCTGATGCTGCCCACGAAGCGCTCGAGCCCGAATCACATGCGGACAACACTGACGGCACGGCCGAGCAGACGGGTAGGCGTCTGAAGAGTAAAATCGACGACCTGAAGACTACGGGCATTCAGACACCGCCAGACGACGACAAGCAGTCGCTCGAGGGCGTCGGGCAAGATGCAACACCGAGGAGTCCAACAATCAAGGGACACCGCCGAGTAGGATCGCGTGGCTCCCACGGGTCGCTGGGCCGCAAGTATGGCGAGCAGCTGCAGAACGAGCTCGTCGAGAGGCACCGAGACAGCAACGGACATGCACTGGCAAGCGTGAAGCCGCCGCAAGAACTCGAGAAAGTGGCCAGGATCGACCGCAAGCGCAGAAACTCGGAGCTGAAGACTGGGCGCGAGGCTGGTGCTGGCTGGGCCACGAGCAAGTATGTGGACATCTCCCCTCTGGATATGTCTTTTGCTGACTAGAGCAGGATACGATTTGCGCCCATGAACATTCCCCTTCAACGACGCCTCCAAACCCTCGCAGTCCTCATGCACACACTCAGTATCGTGGGAAATATGGCTATATTCTTCTTTCTCTGCAGTATACCCCTTCTCTGGCCTATTCTTCTCCCATACACTGTTTACGTTCTGTTCTCCAATGCCGGCACATCGGGCGAGCTTTCTTTGCGCAGTGAACGCTTCCGACGACTTCGAGTCTGGTCTCTCTTCGCCTCGTACTTCCCTGCGCGTCTCCATCGTTCTCAGGAGCTAGAGCCTACCAGGAAGTACATATTTGGATACCATCCGCACGGCATCATCTCGCATGGCGCCTTTGCTGCATTTGCAACTGAAGCGCTCGGCTTCTCGCAGCTGTTCCCTGGTATCACCAATTCATTGTTGACCCTAGATTCAAACTTTCGCTACCCGCTCTACCGCGAGTACGCCCTACGCTTGGGCATGGCATCCGTCTCTCGTGATTCTTGCGAGAACATTCTCTCCAAGGGAGGCCCCAATGGCGAAGGTATGGGCCGCGCCATTACGATTGTTGTCGGCGGTGCTCGTGAATCGCTCGATTCTCGCCCAGGCACCATTCGCCTAGTCCTCCGCCGTCGCAAGGGCTTCGTCAAGATGGCCATTCGAACCGGTGCCGACCTTGTCCCTGTGCTTGCGTTCGGTGAAAATGACATTTACGAGCAGCTTGATACTGATTCGCATCCATACATTCATAAGTTTCAAATGCTCGTCAAGAAGGTCATGGGCTTTACTGTTCCAATTTTCCATGCTCGTGGTATTTTCAACTACGATGTCGGTATGATGCCCTACCGCAGGCCCATCAACATTGTGGTCGGTCGCCCTGTCAGGGTTGTGCAGGACATGCACCCAGATAACGAGTACATCAACCAAGTCCACGATCAGTATGTCAAGGAATTGCTGCGCATTTGGGAGGAGCACAAGGATACCTTTGCCAAGCACAGAACTGGTGAGCTGGAGATTGTAGAGTAATGAATTGCACGCTGGATCGTTCTATGTACAAACTTGTCACGATTAGGGATAGTTTCCGTCATTGTGCTCGAGGCAGGACCCAATGAGTAAATCGTTTCGATGATTTATACGCTGTACATCAACTGTAAAACTTCGTATCGTGACCGTGTTTAGAAGCAGAGGATATTCTTCTGCGAAAACTCCGTGGGCACCCTTGACGCCTTGAGACCCAGAACCAAGCAGTAAACGACTGTACCAAGATTTGAGAAAAGGGCAACATCATCCTGTAACAGATGTATCCGCACGCTCCACTTCTTTCATGGCCAAAGGCGCAGGACCCAATAACTTCATCCCATTCTCCAGCGCAATCCACATCGCCTCGTACAGCACAGCTAGTCCAGGGGTAACCTTGCCCATCTTCTCCATGCTCCTCGCCCATACATTCACCCAGGTGCTCCGGCACACTAGTCCAGATACATCGCAATGTCCGACGGCTGGCCATGTCTTTCATGTCGAGGGTTTCAAGGATCTTGAAGAGCTGCGTAAGATGCATGCTGTTGTCCGTGGCTACGACGTAGATCATCGTGTCAAGGTGTACCTCCGGAAATGCTCTAGGACGGCGGCCAGATCGCGGAACAGGTATGTGCTGCTGCCTGGGCGGGTCGCGGATGATTGCTGTGCCTGCTCTAGCACCGAGGGTCTGTTTGAGGATGATCCAGGCGCCGCCGCCTTCTTCTGCGATACTCTTTTCTTTGAGGAGAGTTTCGACTTCGATCATGGTTTCTGAGGTTATTTGTGATTCGCCCGAATACTCATCGAAGCTTACACCACGTCTTTCGTAGACTGCCGTGTAGTCCTCGATATTGGCATCTCTGGCTTTGGTCTAGAATGCGACCAGATTCTCGTCGCCTTCCTCAAGCTTCTTGAGCGCTTCGTTGCGGTGTGCGAATATGCTTTGACTTTCAGTCTCTTTTTGAGCCTCGCTCTCGTCACGGCCTTCCTTCGCTGCTTGGTCACAAGCTTGCTTGCTGGCAAGCTGCTCGGGTTGGAAGTCTTCATCGATCTTGTGGAAGATCTCCAGCAAATGACCGACAGGATCGGCTTGATATGCATCTTCAGATCCATATTTCTCCCATTCAACGTGCAACAAGGCCATTGGTTTGCCCCAGTCACCGAGATAGTTTAGACGTGCAACATCCCGGCCCAAAGAGTCGTGACTCGTGAAGCCTTGCTATGAAGGCGTCGATGATTGTGCTTCGCAAGTACTTGCCATGAAACTCGCTGGTAATGTTGAGAGATGAGATCTCCACCACTAGCTTCTTGGGTTGATTCTGATTTGAGTTGCCGACAGTCTCATCGCAGCCATATGTAGCCGCCCGACGATGTATTAGGGGCAGAATCAACGTGAGCAACGAATCGTTAGGCTTTGTGCCTAGACGAAGTTTGGGTAGGAAAACGGAAAGATCACCAATGTCGATATTAGGTATTTGGCCCCTGAATACCTTTATGCGCCACTTCGAGTTCAGATCCTGTGATATCAACCAAGATCTGAGCAAGGTAGGCGCGATACACATCCAGTGGATTGCTTGCTACCTGCACATTACCGATTGCCGGTATAGGGACGCTCAAGCTCAAAGACATCAAACTAGCAAGGTTATGGGCCTAGCCAGCCGCCTTTCACAAGGAGGATCAACCACAAGACAGCCATGATTACGACGACGGACAACAGAAGTGAGATCATGGTTCAAACGAATCCATGGGGGTTGGAATGGCGAACACACTCGCCACAATGAAAATTGGAGATATAACGAAAACAGTGAACTCGCCGTTTTGGTTACCTTGCCAGAGCATACTAAATTCCGATTGTCCTGCATGCTCCTTGCATTCATTTTGGATAGTACGGAGCTTCTTCTCCATTGATTTAAAATCGTCATATGCACCGTCGAGTGTGCGCAATTTCTCCTGCATAGCAGCACTGGCGCTCGCACCTGGATTGGACGCGGAGTGTGAATCGAGGGAGAAGTCGATACCCTTTCCGCTTTCTTTGAAGCGTGCCCACTCATTAATCTTCTCTGAGATACCTCCGATCAAGACAAGCAGAAGTCGCAGCATGTGTTTCTTCCAGTTGGACGTTATGTGCTGGTTAAGACTAGAAGAGGTAGAAAACGGCCGACGTCTATGATTTTTGTGATACGAGTACACAACCACTTTGACCAAGTCGCTGGTATCTCGTGAAACGTCCTCCGTCCTGATCAAGATGATTTCCAGGTAATATCCTCGCGGGCCCCAAATTGTTCTGCCAGCATCGATTTTTCCCAAAGCTATCTGGTCTGATCGCCAGTCCAGCGAGCGCTCGTCTTGACCAATTCCACGGTTCTTGTCGAAATACACATACATCTTCGAGAGCGTATGTGATCCAACGCGTTTCATCAGAGCCACATATCATCAAGGAAAATTGCGCTTGATATATGCCTAGGATACCCTGGTCCGATTCGTCCACTAGAAATGAAAGGTCATGCGCCCACGATGAATGTGCTTTTTCCCATTTCGGTGTGTTTCCTCTTCGAAGTCCTTCCTCATGGCAACATATGGTAGATGCAACTCGAGTTGGAACACAAGGTACCCCTTGGCTGGAACCCTAACCCTGAGAGATGATTGGAGAGTCAAATGCTACTAGAGAAGTTGCCTTAAGATGCCTGCCTGGTGTTCAGGTGCAGTTTCGATGAGAGCCATGATATCACATGGATCTGGGTCTGTGATGTGCGACGAGCGTCGATCCGCATCCTCAAATTGACGATTATCAAAGCGCTTTTCTCTAAGATAGCGGTATAAGTCTCTTGCAGTCAAGGTACCTGGATATATCCGCGGAGAACGAGATCCATGAGGCCTGGAGATGACGGAAAAATTGACTTGGTCCTTGGGATATGCACGGTCGATACGGTGAGGAGATAACGGTGTGTTTGCTTAGCGCACTTGGCATGCAGCAGCTCTCACATCACAGACATAATTCCAACTCCAACGTTAGACCAACTTCCTAATCTCCCTTACTACAACTCTCCGCGAGTACGCAGCAATAAAAAAACAGTAGAATCTTATAAAAGCAGGATAAATGCCTATAAAGCAGCTCAGCAAGCAAGAATACACACAATTCAACACTTTATAAGTAAATAACAGAAGAGAATAAGCCAACCTTACAAAAGCAGGGTTAATGCCTAGTCAGGAGCTTTAAGAGTAAGACTATATTAAGTCAGTGTTACTGTAGACAGCTTTAAGAGTAAGACTATATTAAGTTAGTGTTACTATAGATAGCTTTAAGAGTAAGACTATATTAAGTTAGTGTTACTGTAGACAGCTTTAAGAGCAAGACTATATTAAGTTAGTATTACTATAGACAGCTTTAAGAGCAAGACTACATTAAGTTGGTGTTACTGTAGACTAGTGTATTTATATTCTATAAAGATATGTTGTAGATAGTAGAGAACAAAGCATTATGTAACATATTTAAATTATACGCTTAATAATAACTAATATTAGCCTAGGTTATATTAGAGGGGGCTCTCTTTATAATAACAGTATGTTATTATATCCTTTAATTAAGGAAGGTATAATAGCAACCTTAACGCGCTAGGTGACCCCTTAACGCAACTAATATACTACATATTCTACTCTTATTAATACATTTCTACTTATAATCAGTCTAGTACTACTATAGTACTGTTAATAATATCTATCCGCTATACACTTAGTAATAGTATATTATACATCTTTCCATACTTACATCTTACTAACTAGTTTAGATATTGTAGAATCGCACGTTTCTACTATTGCTAGACTCCTTTAAAATAATCCTAAAAGCTTCTATACTTAGTATAAAGATATAAATTCCGCCCAAGATAGAGTAAAGTTACTACTCTAGAAGCTATCCTTCTTTAGACTACCTAGGTACACATAGCTATTAGTTAAAGGCACGACCTTATCTATTAGGAAGATAAAGATTAAGCTCTCTTAGCTAGTAGCAATCCACTTATATACTAAAAAACATATCTTTACCTTATAAAAGAAGCTTACATTACCCCCCCCTAAGTAGATTAATAATAAACGGCAACCTATAGTCTAATATTAACCTACTACTTTAATAGAACTAATATAATATTATCCTAATATATTATCTACACCTATAGTAGTTACTTTATATAGAGATATAAACCTAGTACTATTATCTAAGAATAACTATAGTAGTAATACTAGGTTAGCCGATTTTAATATAGAGGGTAATTATTTTCCTACTTATTTAATATTAAAGAGAGCTTAGGAAGTATCTAGACTAAGCTTAAAAAGACTAAAATTGTTAATAGATAACTATAGAGTAATACCCTTACCTAATAGACCCTATATTCTACGTAAGCTTACCTAATCTATACTATATAAGTTTATTATATATAAGAAGATATATAACTAAAGGATACAGCTTTTACTCTATATTCTATTAAATACTTATAGTCTAAGAATATAGGTAATATTATAGGTTAATTCTATCTATAAGAGAGGAAGCCTAGTGTTAGTTACAATATTTAAGAACTTTATACTCTAGAGCCTTTAAATAGTCTTTCTATAGGTTATAATAATACTATAACTACTAATAGTTAATTAGAAAAGAAGAATAGAAAATATATTATTTCTTTTAGAAAGAAAGGAAAAAAGAAGGCTTATATTAGTAAGTCTAAGGATTTTGTAAACATTTCGTTAGATAAGAGTATGTTTACACCTACTAATAATAAAGACGATAAGGATAATAAGGACAAGCCTCTCTTACGTAAGACAAGACTAAAAAAGATTTATATACCTACTCTTAACCTGCACTCTAAGCAAATAGCTTTATTAACACTAACACCCCTAGCATCTAATAGTAGTAAGAATACTACTTAACCTTTTAGAGGATATATAACTATTATTAATAACTAGGTAACTATCTTAGTTAAAGATTATTATCTTTAAGGTAATATTATAACTAATATATATATACTAATAATTTAGATACTTAGATATATTAGCTTACAACCCTATAGTATATTAGTTAATAGTCTTATAGGGTTAAAAGTTAGTAAAGGTGCTTAGTTGTATACACTAGGGTACTATAAACATAAACAACTTATTACGTTATAAGTTTAATACGTTAAAGTTAAGGGGATTATATCTAAAAGTATATACCTAACCTAATATACCCTACTTTTACTAACTTATTAGCAATACTAATAACTAATATAATTTACTAGGCTAATAAATAGGGCGTTTAGGCAGAAATAAATCGTCTATTTACTATAATAGATATAAACTCTACTAGTTATAAGATACTACTTACTATAAGGTGTAGTAAATATCTTAAAGATATTAAGTTTAATATTATAGTAGAAAAGAAAGAGTAGAATTATATTAGGTATTATTTACTCTGTTACTAGAGGGGCGACTTAAATAGTTAACTTAACAGAGGTAAAGATACTAAAAGCTTCTGTTAGGGTTATAGTCTATTTTTTAGTCTAAAAGCAACTACTAATACTTATTAATATAGTAAGGTAGCACCTACTCTAATACTATAACAGTCTAGGTTAGAATTCTATAGAGTTTAAGTTATTTTACTATACCTACGTAGTATTTTAGTAATAGAAAAGCTATATATATAATAATTAGGAATTTATAGCTATAGATCCTTATTATACATACCTGTTATAAATACACTCTAGCTATACTAGTACCTTATAGTATAATATTATACACTATCTAAAGATTAGCATCCTAATTATAATTTATAAGGTATAATTAAAGTAAATATTAACAATACGCTAATTAAGCTGTATTAATAGCTAGTAATATAATATTAAAGCTAACATAACATACTAAAAATTTTCTCTTAAACTCCTATTACTATTTTTTAAATAGCTCTCTACTTAGCCTCCCCTATAACTAATATATAACATATTTTACTTCTTAATAGTATTAGCTTATTAACTGCCTCTTTTACGTACAGATCGTCTGCGTACAGTAATAGAACTATCTTTAAAAACTTTCGCAACAGTTCTAGTCTTAAATAACTCCTACTTTTCTCTATTTACTATAGTAGTAACCTTAACTTACTTTTTTATCTTAGCAACTTTAAATTCCTTATTATTATCTACCTATTAGTAGTTAGAACGCAAGAAGAACCTGCTACTATTCTCTACCCTTATATCTATAACTAAAAGCATTGCATATCTAGCATTAATATCTTTATCGTCCTAGTTTAGATATTCTAGGTTATTAAACTGCTTACTATTCTAAGCTTCCTCCTCCTAATAATATAATAAGCATAATTGTATATTAAGTTTATATTTAACTTACTATCTCCTTAATAGATTTAGTAAAAGTAGCTCAGCGAAATTTAATATTGTTATAGTAAGCTAAACTATTCTTAATTCCGCTTACAATTTTATCGTCTATAATAGTATTATTACTAAGAATCTTAACAATATTACTATTCTTAGTAATATACTCTTCTTAGATATTAGTAAGATTATCCTTGTCTTTAATAATAGACAGGGCGTTATCGTCTAAGTTAAGGACTTCCTCTAGCTAGTAATTACCTAAATTATTATATTAGTTAATTTTAAGTAGGTTAGCAGACTTTTTAGTGTTTAAAGGGTTAGCACGGGACATTGCATTAAGATTGTTAAATGTTATAATATTAGAAACTAAGTACTACTTATAATATTAGAATATAGGTTATATTTAAATAAGGGACAGACCTTATATTTACTACTTTTCTAGATTTTTCCTATACTAGTCTTCTTCTTTATACTCTTATTATCCTTCTTAAGGTCGTCTAAAGTCTTAAATAGTATTTTAATAATATTCTATACTAAGTTAGTTAAACTAGCTAGTAGAAAAGTATTAGAGAAACTATAGGAGTAGCGACAACTATAGTGCGAGATATAGATAATAATAAGAAGTAAAGGTAGGGTAGTAGTAGGTAAGGTAAAGGTAGTAAACGGCCGCTATTATTGCCTAGGCACCCTAGCTCTAACTTACTACTTATCTATTTATAAAACTACAATACTCTAGATATTACCTACTAAAACAAAAGTACCTTATATTTAGTATAGTTAATTTTAGCTTTATTAAAGCAAACTGTAAGTATAACACCTATTTTAGGTATACCTATTACAAGAAAATTAAAGCTTTACAAATATTTTAAGTAGATATACGCCTTAAACCTAGCCCTTACTTAGTAGATACTAAGGTTAAAACTAAAGAAGAGGTAACTAGTACACTACTAGGTATTATATGCTTATAAGAAAACTAAGTTAGTACTTCTAAAGACAATAGTTCTAAGGGAGATAGAAGTAAGAGTAAATACTTACTAGAAAATAATAATACTATACTACTATTATTAGATTTAAAAGGCAAGCAGGACGCTAGTAAAGTATTAGATAAGTTCTTAGATTATATTAATAAGCGCTACACTAATTAATATATAATTACTATAAAAGGTAAATAGTATTCTATTAGTAATTAGCTTAGAGATAAGAGAGAGACTAAGATAGTAAGTTAAAGGATATTTATAATCGTACCTTATATTAACCCTAGTTATAGAAAGCTCTTTATAATATTAAGTTACAGACTCTCCCTAGTCTACTAAATACCTCTTAGAAATACTTTAAGTAGTAAAAAACAGAAATAGCTATAATAAAGTAAGTACGTTATATATTTAGAGGTGCGGGTAACTTTAATAAGATAGGGCTAGGTAAGACTTAATAGGTAATTAATAATATTATTAGTAAACCTAAGTAAAGAAATATAATATTCTTAATTATTATTATAGAGAAATTAGTCGTTATAAATTAGGTATAAGAGGCTATAAACTTGTATTAAGATATAAGCTATCTTATTAAGTTATAGATATAGCTTATATTAATTAACAGGGATACAAACTACGTGTTATAGTATATAACAGTTCTAAGATAATACTCTTAGATCTATTTAAAGCAGATTTAGACTTTATTATTATATTATACATATTACTATTTAGTAGCTTTAAAAAGCTAGAGAAATATAAGAGGTTTTTATAACTCTAGTAGTCTTATAGGTACGATAAGGCCTTAGAGTTAGCTGTAAAAGAGAGACTTCCTACCTATTAGCCTATTTTACTATTCTTTTCTAGCCTATATAAACTAACAGATTTCTAAGTTCTTACTAAGTATCTTAATAAAGCCTATTAACTAAAACTCTAGAAAGGTACTTATTATAGAGCTGTACAAAGTATTAAGTCTAAATATATAACTATTCTAATAGAAACACTATATAGTAATCTTTAGACAGATATTCTTACAATTACAGATCTCCTACCTAACTTAGCTTTAACTTCTACTAAGGAATAGTATATAGTTTTTACTCCTAACTAGTTAACCTAGTAACATTAAGGACTAACATCTATTAAACTAGCAAACCTAATTCGATTTTTCTATTCTTTCTTATTTAGTAGATAGATTAATTACCTTAATGTTCCCGTAGTTTAACTAGTTAAAGAAATAGAGTTTAAGATATACTCTAGCTACTTAGACTAAATATTATAGCTAATTAACCAATTCCGTATGCTAGTATCTATAAATGTTTAGGAAGGACCTAAAATAGAAAATCTAAATTCTTACGCACTTTTACTGTATATTAAAGCTAAGCTGTTATCTAGCTTTCCTATTCTCTTTACACCCTATAATACA
This sequence comes from Coniothyrium glycines, assembly GCA_025742365.1. Lineage (NCBI taxonomy): Eukaryota > Fungi > Ascomycota > Dothideomycetes > Pleosporales > Coniothyriaceae > Coniothyrium > Coniothyrium glycines. The sequence continues at coordinate 213,460 of JAMXIJ010000011.1, forward strand.
AAAATTAGTAAGGTAATAACTAAGAAGCTACTTAATATAGGCTATATTTAAAATATATTCCTTACTACTATTAATAAAATATAAAAAACGGCAGAATAGGACACTATAGCTCTTCCTAACTAGGCTAAAGTATCTAGTAAGGAGTTAAAAGAAGTAATATACTTAAGAGCGTTAGTAAAATAGCTTCTAACTAGAGGGTTTAATAAAGTATTATAAAACTTAGATAATTAGTTATATAAAGAACACAGCAGAGATAAAGATAATAATATATCTACTACTATAAGTAATAATAAATTAAATAAATTATTAGAATTAAAAGCTTTAGATAACTTAGAGAAATTATATAACTTAGATAACTTAAAAGCCTCTTACATTCTATCTAATAACAATAATATTATTAGTGTAGGAAGTTATAGTACCTAACAGCACTTAAAGTTCAACTTATTTCTTAAGCAAATCCTAAAAATACCTAATTCTTAGATATTTACACTAAGGGTTAATAAGCTTTTTAAACTTTATGATAAGATTAGGGGTAAATAACTAGATTCTAAGATTGTAATATAGTCTAAATTTAAGAGATTATTATACTTAATACAGAGGGCTTTTAAAATGTTATACTAAATTAATGTACCTATCTACTATAGTAGTCTTAGTAATTAAGAAAGACAGAAGATTATTAACTACTAGTAGAACTCTATGCTAACTAATACTAGCGTTCTATTCCTTAGTTAAATTAGAGTAGGAGGAGTAGGTATAACTTTAAATACTACTAGTATAGTAATCTTCTTTAAGCCTAGATAGAATTAGAATAAAGAATTATAAGCTAAGAGATATTGTATAAGAATTAGATAGACTAAAACTATTTACGTCTATTATCTTATTACTTTAAATTTATTTATAGATACAATTATTACTATAGGAGGTCTACAGAAAATATACCTTATTAATAAAATTATAGATACTCTATAATTAATAAAGGGGCTTACATTATAGACCCTAGCCTATAGACTATAGTTTAGTAGTTATAGTTAACTAGGGTTTGTAAATTATAAGAACGTTAAGAGTATAGTTAAAAATAGGAAGAAAGGATATGTATTAGGTAAGGGATTATCTAAGAAGCTAAAGATATATAAAGATATAGATTAAGATAAGGTTATAATAGATATCTAAGATTAGTAATACTTAGGATAGTAGATATATAGTTCGTATAATAATTTAATCTATAAGATAATCTACTTCTAGTTATCTAGTCCTTAAATTACTACAATTTATAAGCGCGTATAGCTTTATTTAGGCGTTAAGATTATATATATAATTAAATAGATTAAATTATAGGAAATAATAAGTTACCTTAATAAAGACTTAATTAAGACAGAATAGCAACGTTATAGTATGCAGCGCTCTCTACACTAATATTTACCTATAACTATAATAAATAGCTAGTCTATATAAGTATACCCTAAGATATCTAAAAAGCATATTAATACCTCCTATATTACTAGAGTATTGTTTTTAAGGTTGTATATTATAAGTAACCTACCTAGGTATATAGACTAATAAATATAACCTAGGGTACTACTCTCTAGGTTTATATAATAGATAATAAGATAACCTAAAGAAATAGGTTACAGATATTCTCTACTATTTAAGTCTGTAATATAACAATAATTATAGTAAAGTAGAGTAATTAAGTCTAAATCTCCTACTAGTACTCTACTAAAAGTCTTGTAATTAATATAGCTATACTATAATAGTACTTAGTAGGTATTAGGATAGAAACCTACAGCCTTTAAAGCTCTGCTAATTAATCCTAGGCTAAGTCCTAAGGTATTTATTAATTAGTAGAATTTAAATATAAAAGATAAGCTAGAGAATATAGTAAGGCAACTATTTCTGTATTACTAAATAGCCTTTTCTATATTAAGTAGGCTTATTAAACTATAATTAACTAAAGAAGATACTACTATTCTACTAGTTTTCCTATTACAGACTACTACTTAGTAGGGTATAGCACTACACCCTCCTAGGTTAGAGAACTTAATATTAATAAGCTAGATAATCTTACTTTAACAAATCTTATAAAGTAATGTTAAATCTTAGCAAAACTATTAAGTAGTAGGAGCCTAGAATCGTACATTATTTCGCGGTTTTAAGGGTTCTTTGCTATAGGCATTAATCTCTTGCCCCCTTAGCTTAAGGTACTTTTAAACTACAAAGTAACAGTATACTTTATATTTAAGTACTTTAGATTGGAAACATTATACAACTATATAATAATGCTATAAGTAATATAGTAAACCTAGTATAGGATATAGGGTATATTAGAAATAGAAGGCGTAGCTTAATTGTCTATTTATAGGAATAGTATAAGAAGTAGCTTGTTTATTAATATTTAAACTATCGTTGTAGAAGTTACACTAATCTAAAACGTTATTAACTAGGTCTTTAAAAAATTTAGTATCTACTATAGCTATTATATAATCTTCGGTAACGTTAGATATATTATTTATCTAGTCTCCTAATATAACTAATACGTAGGTACCTATAAGTAAATAGGAGATATTTTTCTAAATAAAGTTAAAGTCTTATAGACTTAATACTATAAATGGCTTAATAGGTCAAACTATGTACAAGACGATTGGTAGGAATATATTAATAACTTTCTCTATTAACTAAAAAATATTAGAGTATTAATCCTAATATTAATAATAGTCTTATAGGGATATTATAACATAAGGGCGCAATATATTATTACTATCTTATATAAGTTAAGACAGACTTAGTACTAAATTAAGAGTAGTATAATAACTTTTTCTTTACTATACCCTACTACAATAGGTAGGATAAGCTAAAAGAAATTTAGTATTAATAATAAACTTTAACCTAGAGTAATTTACTTACAGCAAGTTATAATAACATTCTAATACTTTAATATTAGCAAATCTTAAAATTTATCTAGTAAGGGTTAATAAGAGAGTAATTTTGTGTTCTATAGGATACTCTTAATATCCTGTATAAATTCCAAACCTATTAAAGTAGAACCTTACAACTATAACTAAAGTAGGAGGATAGTTACTTATCTAGTTATAGTTAAGATTATAAGACTATAATAGCATTTCTCTCTTAACGATTTAGTATTAAGATTAATTTTAATAATAATAGGTATAACTAAGGTAAACTATATAATATTAACGTTATCTATAGACTTATAACTAAATAACTTATATCTTTCTATATATAAAGAAGTACATAGGTAAGGATAGCTATAGATACCTATTTACAATATAAGAGATATTAGGCTTTTACTACCCTTACTTACTTCTAGTATCTATAGGTCTTCTAAAATAAAGAGTTTTAGTAATATAATATTTTTATTATATCTATAATATTGTAATGTTTATATAGTATCTTAATAAAAGCTATATAGCGCTATTTGTATACCTAGAGTAAGGTATAGTTAAAATTAATAGAAGAGGCTATCTAGAAAGGACCTTACATAGGTTTACCTTAGTAGAGGTCTGTTCTTAAAACACCTATTATCGCGTAAATATTATTACCTAAATTATTAAATAGGTATAGGATAGGATATAGCTATATTATTAGTGTCTAAATATATATTAGTATAAAACAGTAATATTAGGTATATTCCTATAATTTACTAAATTATAGTTATAATATCTAAGTAAAGTAGTAGCCCTAACCTAAAGCCTGTACTTATAGATACTAAAAGCGTCTAATTTACTATATTTATTTAGTAGTATAATAGATTTAGGTATATCTATACTTAGATTAGTAGAGTATAATATAGAGCTATTACTATTACGTTACTTATGCTTCTTAAGTTTATATAGTTTATATAGTATATATCTAGTTTTATCTTAGAGTTAGTTTAAATAAAGTTAGTAGTAATTATTACTAGTAAGTATAAGGTAGTATTTAACTATAGTATAATTATAGTACTTAAGGTTACTAGTAAGTATAAGAGTAACTGCTAGGTCTATACTAGGTACTTTTAGTATATTACTAACTAAGGAAAATAGAGGATCTATTATAGTTTATATAAAGAGTAATATATAGTATAAACGTATTTTATCTATCCTTAGTAGTAACGTATTAGACCCTTATTACGTGTAATACTACTACCTAATTAGTGTACTTGCTATAGGGCTTAATATAGATAGTATAAGATATATAAGAAGATATAATATATAGTAGTATAGAAAAAGAATAGCTTCTAAGGTTATATCTTCTACTAGAAATAAAAGAAGACTAGAAAAACAGGTTATATATATAGACTACTAGCACTAACTTACGTCTTAGGATAACTTAAGAGATTATATACTCTAGACAGGTTTTATATTAGAGGTTATAGTACGTCTACTTATCTCCCTCTACCCCTTCTACTTCTTTCTCCTCTTCCTCCTCTTCCTCTTCTTCCTCCTCTTCCTCCTCTTCCTCCTCTTCCTCTTCTTCCTCCTCTTCCTCCTCTTCCTCCTTCTCTTCTTTATTACTATTATCTTTATTAGAAAGGTCTAGTACATAGATATAACAATCTAATCTAGACTTAGACAGTAATAGAATATTACCTACATTAAAAGTACTAGGAGGTAGCTTATCTAGGTTATAAGATAAGATAGATAGTTTAGATAAGACTACGCTATAGTTAGTATAATCCTATATATTATATAGAGTATATATATAAAGTTTTTATCGTTCTTCTTCTAAAGGTAATTTAAGTATCTATTCTAGAATAGTTAACTTAAAGTCCTTAGTAGTATTAGTAACTAACTCTTATATAGCGCGCTTTATCTCCTTTATAATATTAGCTATATTTACTCCCTTTTGTCTACTTTTATATACTAGAAATATTAGCTCTAATAGTAGTAGCTACTTCTATAAGTTAATAAGTAGTAGTAGTAGTAGTAGTTATTAGAGAATCTTAGTTTAGGCTACTAAGTTACTGCTAATATAAGTTACTTTATATTATATATCTATATACTATTTAAAAGTCTTATCTACTATAGATAAATTTAGGTCTATTACTTCCTATTCCTTTAGTTTTAGTTTTATATTATTAATCTTCGCGCGAAGTTCGCCTATAAGTTTATCTAGTTCTTATACTAGCTTTAAGCTGCTAGTAGTAGCTCTATATCTAGGTAGTATAATAGTAGTCTTATAGAATTAGTACTTAAAGTTAAAGTAGTAAAAATAGTAAAGTAAAGATTAATTATATATAGTAAGATTAATAGATAGTTAGTATCTATAGAGGTAAAGGCAGACGCGCTAAGTTATAGTAAAGGCGTTAAGTTATAGTAAAAGCAGACTTATATTACATTTATATATATTATTAAAATATCTACTTACTCTTTAACTATCTCTACTATCTACTTAATATTAACTACATTACAACTCCTATTAGCAACTACAAACAACTACTATAATATTAACCTTCTAGAGAATACTTATATTTAACTTTAACTTAATTCTAGTTAAGTTAGTATTACTACCTATAGAAGGAGTTGTACTACGTATTAAGTAAGTATAATCTTATATATTACTAATTTTACTAATATAGAAAAGTTCTTTCTTATCTACTATAGCTAAAAATCTTTCTAAGCACGCTCCTTTATATAGCCTAAGGCTAAAAGAGCTTAATATTAAAGACCTAAAAGCTAGGGGCAGTTTAGTACTTTAGGTTAGTATTACGCCTCTATACGCTAACCTTTTGCGCTCTACTAAACCTACTAAGACTTCTATAGATAATCTATAGTAAAAAGTTAATAAGGTAAAAGAGTTAAAATTAAAGAGTTAAGCAGTTAACAGCCTTAGAAAATTGGTATACATTCCTACGTAGGAGGAGAAGGGTACTATTACTATAGTAGTAGTAAAGTATAATATCCTACTTAATAGCCTCTTATTTTATAAATTGTGTTATAAGGTCTCTAAAAGTAGCCTATATTACGCTTATCTAGTAAACGCTAAAGACGTTTTCTTTTTTTATAAGTACTAAGATAATAATATTATTACTACTAATAAGCATTATTCTTAATAGCCTAGTAAGATTAAAGAAATCCTAAATAAGAAGCTTAATAAGGATTTAAGTAAGGGTATAAGGCCTGCGAAAAGCCTTGCCCGCATACACTTCCTAAAGCCTATTTCTAACTTATTTAACTTATAAGGCTTAGTAAATAAGCTAGCTGTAACTAGAGAACTATAGGTAGTTAATATAATTTAGGATAGACTTAAGAAAATTAAAATCGACATATTAGACGCTACAGTTGCTTATTATAACACTCTTTATTATCTTCTTAATAAGTCTAAAAGTCTAAAAAATAATAAAGTTAAGTACGTTATACAGGCCTTAGAGGTAAGTAATATAGCTAATATTTAATAATTTTAACTAAAATTTACAGTATACTTACCCTAATTTAATAAATAGTAGATGTCTTAATAAGGCTAATATACAGGCTTTCTACGCGTTTATATATAAGACTATAAAGGTAATAGTAGGATATAGTACCTTATAGTCCTATTTTACTTTATAGTATATAGCTAGTTAAGTTCTACAAGATAGTAACTTAGTTAAGGTAGAAGATTATATCCTTAAATAGTTCCCTATCTTATACAGAAAATTTTTGGATTATCTACTATAATTTACTAATGTTTCTAATAACACAAAGTTTATAATAACATATTAGCTTTAGACAGTTAAGCATATCTACAAAATTTAAGCTACTAATATTAAGGAACTTGCGTTTATATATAGTACTACTATAACTAGTAATAATATTAACTAAATCTAGGAAAACTTTAGTATATTAGCAGATATAGATTTAGCAAAGAACTTTATCTTACAGGCGATATGTTTCCTTACTTACTAAATAATTAAGCTGTACAACCTAGTCAGTAACATACTAGAGAGCTATAAGAATACCTTAGAGGCTACTATACGAGGTTTCTAGGGTAATATTAATTAAGATAACAAGGACTATAAGGAAGAGTAAACTAAAGGCGAAGATACTGGTATTAGTCAGGGCACTAGGATATAGGTTATATTAAGAGTCTACGGACGTAATGCTACTTACCTTATACTACTAATTAGATGCTTAAGTATCTACTAGAGAAGATGTAGTATAACTATACAGGATATAAGAAGAATTATGTGTAGGTATTGTTTGTAAAGAAGCTGGCTTAGGCTTACTAATCTAATATAGCCTCAAACCCTCCATATCTACTGCATACGTTCATGTCTACCATAGCACACCACTCCTTTGTAAGATCGGATTGATGGTAAGAAGTTTTGACACCAAACTTTGAGGCCAACTCTTCAAATTCAGTCGTCGGTTGTTCTTGAATATCAAGAACCGCGACATTACCTCCCATTTCGCAGATAGCTCTTGTGGCGGCGAACCCAATTCCCTGTGCACCACCTGTGATGAGAAAATTCCGACCCTTCAGCTCGAACGTGGGTCGTACGGAGTCCAAGGTCTCTGCCATGTCTACGTCTCAAACAATGCGTCAGTGGGAAATGTGAAGATGGCTTGAGTTGAAATTGGTTCTCAGAGAATCCTAGGTTGAAATCAAGGGGACTTCGTAGTCAGAAGGCACTGGAGTCTTGGCTCGCCTTCCGGCCCACTCGAACCCCAGATCCGCACTGTACGCCGAAAGGGGCATTAGCGTCGGTAAAGCCCCCCTGCGCCTTCTTGCCTGATTTGACAAGGCTGAAGCATGAACGTGGAAGAATGCCTACATGATGCACGTGATTCGTCACAATCGGACCTCGCATATCTTTTTCCCAAGGTCGATTCCCGCACTCAGCGCCCACAGACCTGGATCCGACAAGCCGATCCGCTGTATGAGAGGTGCCCCTTATCGGCAGCGTTTGGAGTGTGATTGCCGCCACACACTAAGAGATCGCTCCGTCAGGCGCCAAATCCAAGCCGTTGATCACGGTCCCACTACACGGCTCTACAGGTACAGGCGCACCCCACGTAGCTTATGTCTATACCACGATCGATCATTAACCCAACGGTTGCAACAGGTTAGCATTTCATAATCGTCACAAACAGCTTTTTGAACAGTACACTTCAATCCTGGAGGTAACATACGCGTTTCCTCACATGGCCAGTCATGTTCCAAGACATCACAAAGCCGCCACCGCCACTTCCCGCTATAGAGCTGATACAGCTCGATGCTGGTGTCTCAGTCCTGTCACCTCTTGTGCGACGAGGGACCGGGCCGCCGCTTATCATTCTCGCTGCAGACAACAATCATGCCACGGATATAGTAGAAGGCGTTCCATCGCATCTCATCAAATGGGCAGAAGAAGGCTTTACCGTCGCCGAGATCCAACAGCAAGCACTCAAGGAGGATGCGGACGGTGTCCTGAAACGAGCAATCGAAGCACTTAGAGGAAATCCCAAGTGCGAGCCAAAGGATAAGATCGGTTTAGTTGGTAGGTCATGATTTGGACCCCTCTTCGTCATCGTGCTTAACCATCATGTCGTAGCCTACGAACCGGCATCCTGGAATTTGGCTGCAGTCGCGGTGAACGCCATTCCAGACATTAAGGCAATCGTAGTATGGGCGGATGCTATCGAGAGGGTCGCCATTTCAGCTTCAAAGGCGCCGGTCTTGCACCATCTGGCAGGGAAGAAAAGTGATAACCTAATCAGATCGAATGATCTGACCGAGTACCATTATCCTGGAGTCGAAACGTACAAGTTTGCGACGCCTTTCCACACATCATTTCACTACACCACCGAAGCATTATCGCATACGCGAAGTTTAACTCATCTCAAGCCTCGACTTGACGGGCCTTACTTTGATTTGGAAGTCATCTGGGACGAGCATTGCTATTACGAATTTGCGGATCGTTCTGTAGAGCATACAATGAGCACGATGGTGCAGGAGCCATACGTAAATCACGTCCCTACGGTAAGTCATGTTCAAAGGCATCTCTAGATCTCATTGCTAACTGACGCGCAGCTTACAGGAGGTGTAGGGCGAGGACCATTAACAAACTTCTACCGTAACAACTTCATCTTCAACAACTCCGCCGACACTGCGTTAGAACTCGTGAGCAGATCGATTGCAATTGATAGAATTATCGACGAATTCATTTTCAGTTTCACCCATGATCGCGAGCTGGATTGGCTGTAAGTATACTCATCCGGTTGCCAGAACCGCGACTGATTTTTTTCGAACAGAGTCCCGGGTGTACCACCAACAAACCTGAAAGTGGAAGTGCCATTTTCAGCTGTCGTCAACGTCCGAGGGGATCGTCTGTATCACGAGCATATATCGTGGGATCAAGGCTCTGTCCTTAGACAGCTTGGGCTATTGCCCGAATACCTTCCGTTTCCATATCCATTGCCAGATGGAACAAGACCGTCTCCTGGTAAGTCATTCGAGTACAGAGTTCCAGTGGCGGGCACCGATACTGCAAACAAGATGCGCGACCGTAACTTGGTGCAATCAAACCAGATGTTTGACTTCAAGATAAGAGAAGTATAAAGCGTAATGACACTTTTCACGTTTCTGGCATGTTTTGTGGAGCTACATAGAACCAGTCGGTGACACAAAGAATTGTACGCCCAACATGCCCGTACGCCCAACATGCCCGTGAAGATGAGCTCAAGCTGCATGTATCCTAACTCGTTCCGTATGCTTGTAAAAATCTCACTTTAATCTTAGATGCTGAGACTGGCATCACATCACGATTGTGTCGGCCTACCTCCACTCGCGGGTAGTGATTTTCATCGCGCATTGTGCCTTACATGCAATCAAGCTTTGAAGTTGCGGTGGTGAAACACAGTACAACCGAGCATTCTCGTCCTTCATATCATCGCATGGAGGGTTGTAAAGCCCTCAGCAACTGTTCGCAAGCATTCCCTGATTATTGTAACACAGCATGACGCCGCCAGCAGACGCTATTTTTTCAGGCAGCAGGTCACTCAGCTATGGATCCTGATTTTTTTTTTCGTTACAGGGAACGGGGTTTCAGGCACCCTGTGGAGTATGAGTGTAATTTCCTTTGGTTGAAAAATATCGTCGAGGATCATGCATCTTGATCTCATGGTCAGGCTCTCGTGCTTTGAGCACTGGCCCGGTAATGAATGTGAACATGACTGGATTCGCTTCAGCCTGACTTTTGTCAATATGACGAATGGAGCCTCCAGTGTCTCTCACTTAGCTCTAGGCGGTGATCAAGGCGCTCTAGCATGTCTGATAGATGAAAAAGGGTGTCTCTTCAGTCGATATTCTTGCCTTGGGTGCAGGACAAGAAACTGAAGAGAACCAGGCGATAGATTGAATCTAGGTGAAAGTAGTGCATCAGCTATGGAAGTATATGGTACTTAGATCCGCCCTATCTACACAACTAGTGTTAGAACAAAAGCACGGGCTCAGAATTATGGTGGTTCAAAGTGATTTTTTGTGTATCTGTTTCACGCCGAAGTGCGGAAACAACCATTTACTTGAGTTCTTGGACCAATTATTTAATATAGTACGTTTATCGGGACTTGCAAATATGCCAAGATTTTTTTAAAGATTTGCATTTTCGATGTGGTATGTTTCTAAGACGAGTGTGAATTTCCAGTACTTGTTGCGTGTTGATGAGGGCGGGTTGCGTCATCCCGCTCCTGTGGCGCCCAAGCTCCAGCACCGAGCTATCAGCATCCCGTTCCGACGACGATAAACAATCAAATACCAAAGTCAGCAGTTCACATTGGACTCATTGACGCTTGATTTCTACAAGTCGTCAAGATGCTCATTCAATCTTTCTCCATTCTTTCCCTGGCGCTCAGCACGCTCGCATCCTCCATTGGCCCCACCACACTCGACCCCAAATCCTCCAAAGAGCTACTCTCCCTGCACAAACACCTCGTATCCATTGAGTCGATTACAGGAAACGAGCACGATGTCGGCTCATGGCTTTCCTCGTACCTGCACAAGAACGGCTGGACTGTCGAAAAACAGCCCGTTAGCAAGACGCGCTACAATCTCTACGCCTACGGCAAGAAGCGCGATACCACCATACTTCTCTCCTCGCACATCGACACGGTCCCGCCTTTCTGGCCATACTACCACAACACAACCACCGACATGATCGGCGGGCGCGGCAGCGTCGACGCAAAAGGCAGCGTAGCCGCCATGATCATCGCAGCCCAGGGCATCCAATCGCACCTCCAAGACGACCTATCGCTGCTATTCGTCGTCGGCGAAGAAGCAGGCGGCGACGGCATGCAAGCCTTCAGCTCGTGGTCGCACCGCCCGACGTCCCACGAGGTAGTCATTTTCGGCGAGCCCACCGAGGCGAAACTCGTGTGCGGCCACAAAGGCATCCTGTCCTTCACGCTGAGGGCCACGGGCAAGGCCGCGCACTCGGGATACCCCTGGCTGGGGGTCAGCGCAAACGATGTGCTCGTCGAGGCGCTGGGCGCGTTGCTGGCGCTGCGGCAACATCTGCCCTGGAGCGACAAGTACGGCAACACGACGATGAACTTTGGGAAGCTGGAGGGCGGCGTCGCGGCGAATGTGGTGGCCGAGACGGCGAGCGCGAAGATTGCAACGAGGTTGGCGGCTGGGACGCCGGGGCTTGTGCGTGGGCAGGTCGTGGCGGCGCTCAAGGATGTCAAAGCCGCGGCGCAAGATGCGGGCGGGGATCTGGACATTGAGTGGTCGGGTGAAGGGTATGGGCCTGTCGATATCAGCTGCGACCTTGATGGGTTTGACAAGCTGACCGTCAACTATGGTACGGATGTGCCGAACCTGAGTGGCGATCATAAGAGATACTTGTACGGTCCTGGCACTATCTTTGTTGCGCATTCAGATCATGAGGCGCTCAAGAGGTCAGAGTTGGAGCAAGCGGTGTTGGATTATCGCCGGATCATCATCAAAGCGACTGAAGTACGGGAAAAGGAGCGGCGGGAGGCAAGTCTGCGAGATCAGATTGAGTTGTAAATACCCCAAGTTCGCAAGCACAACGTACATAGGGCGTAAGCACATAGACAGTGATTGCACGTATCATGTCGTATACACGTGATGTTACATGTAATATACAGTGTTTCTGGATTATATGAAATTATTGTTGTAGTCAAATCTCCGTGCAGAATGCGGATTGAGGGTCACACTCTGCAGCACAATATCCCAGTCGATCTTGTCCCACCACGCCTCGAGGAAGCGCCTCTTGCCACGGATGCCGTAGTCATGCAGCCAGACATGCTCCCATGTGTTGACGCACAGCAGCGGGACCACATCGACACCGCCCAACGGCTTCTGCTTCCTCTGGTTCTCCTGAGCCGCTGCACCAAAGGTGCCGACCTTGTTGAGCGCCGTGTACGAATCGGCGTTGTGTGTGTTGAGATCATGCGACTGCCGCCTGTAGTGTGCGCCCGACAGCGGAGAGCCGGCGAGATATGTGGGAAGGATGCGCAGGCTGTTGTCGTTGACCTGCACGAGCCAGACGAAGCCGGGGCCGAACATGGCTTCGGCGGTGGCAAGGAAGTCTTCGCGCAGGGTCTCCCGGGAGGAGAAGTCGTTGTTGATGCGGTGGGTCAGGTCCTGCGACGGCTGCGACTGGACGTCTGGGTTTGTGTTGATGCCGCGGAAGAAGAAGTGGTTGTTGAAGGCCATGCTGGCAATGTTGAAGAGGTATGCTTTGGTGGGGTCGCGGGCAAACTCTATGACGAGCGACTTGGGGTCCTGGTTTTCGTACGAAGTACCTGGGACAGCGTCAATGGCCGCAAGCCGGTGCAATGGAGGGCCGGGGCGACATACCCGCGGTGGACTCGGTCAGCTCGTCGACCATGTACTGCTGGTACTCTGTATAGGCGATGCCGAAGCCCTTGGGGGTGAACAGGCCCGGCACGCCGTTCTGCGTGAGGTCATCGTGGTTCAGCAGCGAGGGCGCCGTGTACTTTGTGCGGGCGAAGGACGGGATTCTCTGCACACAGGATATCAGGGTGCCCGCCGACGGAGGCCTGCATACGCCCGCAGCGCCCGCAGCGCCCGCAATGGCTCGGACGGCCGCCGGCCGCCGTGCTAGACAGGCGAGAATCATCGTGTGCCGTGGACCGTGGTGGAGGGGCGGGCGGCGGTCGTGGGTCGTGACGGTCGCGGCGAGTCGTTTCTCGCAGCTCGCGGTTTTCCAGAGCGCGCTAGCCCCGCCGGCCAATCACGGCGCTGCAACCCCGACCCTCCTTGCACTTCCAAACACGCAGCCGCCTGCGTCTCGTTGCTCTCGTTGCTCTCGTTTCACCCACGCCAGTCCTTCGCGCCGCCATAGCCACACGCCGCCCGAGTCACCTGCCCGCCTCCACGGCCTGCCTGGTGCTTGCAGCTGCCATCCAGCGCCTCCCGTCCAGTCGGCGCCTCGGCTGCGCTATTTGCAGAGCAGCGCTCGCGACATGGCTTGTCGTGGCAGAGCCCAACCACACGATGCAGGACGTCACTCGCGCCTCGTGGGTCTCACTCCATGTCGCCTGGGCCAGATAGATAGACCCGCGGTCGCGTCCGGGGCTTGCCTGTCCTGTTCTGCCAATCTGCCGCCCATCTTTGTTTCCTGTTGTTTCTCAAAAGTGGTTTCCTAGTAATCTTGCTCTTCTCTCCTTCAAGATCTGCTGGTTTGATCTTGAGCATAATACAATCCCACACGAAAACCGAAAACTCAAATTCCAAGTTCATCTTCAAAATCCAACTTCATCTTCAAAATTCAACTTCAAACTTCGACCTCAAACTTCAACTCCAAACTTCAAATTTCAAACTCCATTTTGCCAATCATGACGCGACTTGCCACAACGACCAGGCTTTCACGCATATTTGCTTTCTGTCTCCTCTCCACTACTCTTCCCACAGTGCAAGCATCGTCAATCTTCCTTCGGCAAACAGCAACATGTGGTGGAAATACCGACCTCCAGCAGTGCGGTTCTACCTTTCCATCCTCTTTCTGCTGCCCCAAAGATAAAACATGCATGTCTCTCAACAGCGCCACCGTTCAATCCGTCATCTGCTGTCCATCAGGTTCAGATTGTGCCTTTATCCAGCCCATTACCTGCGATGTAACCCAACTCAACGCTACCCTTCATCCGGAGAACCAAATGCATCTCTCAGAGACCAACGGTATCGAGCTGCCAAGATGCGGTGATAAGTGCTGCCCTCTAGGGTACACTTGTAAGAGTGGCATGTGCTCCAAGGATGCATCGCCAACGTCAACGCCCGTATCCTCTACCACCACGCCAACATCAACACCGACCAACCCGGCTTCTGCGTCGCAAACCTCGGCCTGCCCAATAGTAGCACCTGCTAAGACACAGCAAGGCTTCGACGGACGATCGTTTGCCGCAGGATTCCTTCCAGGCATCGTCATCGGCGCTCTCACTTGCCTTGGACTCATCTGGGTGATAAAGAAGCGCCAGGAGTCGCAAGCCAAAGAGAGATACTCGGGGGATTTCGGCCATGTAGCGAGACAAATCAGCGACCCCATCTACGATCCTCAGCACGCAGCCCGAACAGACTTCATCCGACGAGGTTCGCATTCAGCACAGCCCAGTCCAAACTCCACAGACCGCATCGTGCAAGGCATGCAGCAGACCAAGCCCATCGTCGGAGGCGGCCTCACACCACGCATCAAATCCATGTGGGACCGCACTCCTAAACTCAACTTCGGTTTCTCCACCAACAACAACAACAACAACACCACCACCGCCACAAACTACGGCCTCCCTCACAACCCAGCTCCCCCCACCATCCGCGCAGGCACACACAACGACCCATATACCACCCCACGCCAAAACCCCAGACGCAATCCGTCCACCCGCCCCACCTCCTCTCTCCACTCCACCCTTCACAACCACCATAACCACCCGCCCATCCTCCGCACAGACAGCACCGAAACAATCGACGTCCTGATGCCTGCCCCCAGCTTCCTCGGCGCCCACACAAGCAGTTTCCTTGCCCCGCCCCGCGCACCTGCCATGCGCGACGCGAACCGTTACACGACCGACAGCGCAAACACCACGTTTACCAAGTTGATGGAAAGAGCGGGGTTTGACGACGATGGGAGGGACGAGGTCAGGAATTACTCTACGCCGAAGAGGTGAGGTGAGGTGGGTTCGTCTGATGAGGAGGGGAATCAACAGGGGGAGCTCATATTATATGTATACACCTTTTGAGGTTGGAACCACATTCGCTTTTTTTCTTTTCTTTATGTTTGTTCAAGTCAAGCGCCGGCGTTGGGGGGTCTGCTCATGGATGGGATATGATGGGATGGGAGTGGGAGGGATTTTTCGATTTACTGGGGCATGTGTCTTTTCTCTTCCGTACCGCGTTTTTTCTTTTTTCCTGTCTTCGCATGATACCAACCAGCCAACTACACAAGGCAGTGCCTCTCACGTTGAGCAATTCCAATTCCATACTATTCGATCATTTTTTTTTCAAAGAGTATGACAATTATTCGAGTTTGATTGACATTTCGAGAAAGAAAGAAAAAAAGTGCTACAAAGGGGTATATGCACCTGCGAACATTGCCCAACTTACTCACTGCTCTCCCCCTCGTCGCCAGAAACTCCACGTCAAAACCTCCCATCCTGCATGGGCGCGGGCGCTAGACCCTCCGCTACAGCTTGCTCAACAGCCTCGGTGCCCTGCCGCCCCTCTGCCGCCTCCGCTCGCAAGTGCCTGCCCACCTCGCTCTCCAACACAGGCTGCACCACTCTCCTGGGCTTGCCGAACAGACATCTCCACAGATCATCCTGCTGGACGATTTCGCCATCGCCTTTCTTGCGCAGCAACTGTTTGAGCGGCGCGGCTTCCAGTTCCGCACTGTTCGCTGCGTCGAGTGTGGTTTCTTGGAGCGCGGGCGTCGCCGTGCGTGAACGCGAGGACGATTTGGATCGGTCAGATGACATGTGCTCCAGGCGACGTGCGACAGATATGTCGTAGATGGCCTCTTCGACTGTGTCTTGGATCAGGTACATGAACACGGTCGTCGCTTGCTGCTGACCAATACGATGGACACGCGCAATGGCCTGGAGCTCGATGGCTGGATTGATCAGTGGTTCGCAGAGGAAAACGTACTTGGCGTTCACCAATGTCAAGCCCGAGGAGTCTGACTTGGCATCAAGGAGGAAGCACTCTACAGCAGGGTCGGATTTGAATTTTGCAACGCCGTCTTTGTCGGTGATGTTGCTGACGCCGATTTTCCACTTCTTGAGCGCTTCACGAAGGAGTTCGAGGAAGTCTCCGAATTGTGAGAAGATGATGGATTTCGCACCACCGTCGTTACCTCGAATCCAAAGAAGATGGCGAGCAATCATGTCGATCTTTGAACCGTAGGAGCCATCCAAGTCTATCATTTTGATCTGCTTCATCATGCTGTCGCTGATGTCTGAGTAGATGGATGTCGTGGACGATAGCTCTGGTGTGGAGGCATGGGCCGGACTGGCTGGCTGTTGCGTCTCTTCCTGTGCTTTCATCTCAGCGGGCTTGAAAGAGATGTCTTTAAAGTCAGAGGAGCCGAGCTTTTGCTTGCAAAGCGGACATGTACGATGCTGTCGCCACCATTGATTGATACACTCCTTGCAGTACTTGTGACCGCAAGTAGTTAATACACCGATTTCTATGAGGTCCTGGCAAATAATGCACTCGGGCCTGACTTCGGTCTGGTTTTGAACTCGAAGATTTGTCAAGTAGACTGACTTCGTCCTCAGGCCAGCGACCTTCCTCGCCTTATCGGCCCGTAGTCTGGTCAACTTGTCGAACTCACGCTCATCCAGTGTCTTATCGAGCTCCTCCTTCCACTTCGCGACCGTATCGGAGATGTGCTGAAACTGCCTGTAGTACTCTAGGCGCTGGTTCATCGTCCCTCTAAACGTCTCCTGTTCTTTCTCCAAGTCGACGATGATCTTGGCTTGCTCAGTAGCTATGGTCTGTGCTTGGTCGAGGTATTTCTGGAGTATGGTAGCTTCTGCCAAAGCCCGGTTATCTTCGCCTCGCGCCCGCCATTGCAGACCTGTGATCAGTGACCGAACGCCCGAGACAACACCTTTGAGTGATCCACCCTCCAATGTCGCCTGTAACTTTCGTCGTATTTCCACAATTTCAAGCAGGAGTTCAGGTGCATGGCCACGATCACCCTCATCGGGCTTCACTCTCTTAGCTTGCTTCTCAGCAGCCGTAAGCTCGTGTTCCACCAAGTTATCCTGTATGCCGTTCACGGCAGCGTTTCGATCAGCCACTAGAGTACGCAGCGCCATGATATAGACATATAGCTCATCTTGGGCTTTCAACGAGTCGTCATACTCATCTCCAGTAAGTTCTTGCTTGCCGTCATCATCATCTACCAGGCGCATCGACAAGATGTCTACTATCTTCACGCGCCAAGTCTGTATCTGCGCAGCCTGAGCGTTCAAGAAATCGCTGATATTGTCCATCATGGTTATGATCTTGCGCGCTTCGATACCACCAAGCTCTGGCAGATCCTCAATCTTAGGTAGCGGTTTATAACATCTTCGGGCAACAATTGACATTTGTTGACTGGCCCGGTTCTTCACCTCGGTCAAAACTTCGCGGCGGATCACCTTTGCCTTCTCATACCACTCAGCCTCAAGCTCGTCCAATCGCTTGAACTCTTCCGACTCAGGTTTTGTGAACTGTTCGTTTTCTTTGATCTGGTGATAGGTCGTTGCGATAAAGAAGTCGCAAGCATGCTCGAGTTCTAGAAAAGACCGCAGCGATTTTCGGAGTACAGGGATACGACCTAGACTTTCGTTCTTGACATCGTCATCTTCGGCTGCAGATATCTCGTCAAGGTCAGCGGAAGCCGTACCCAGCTTGCCTGTTTCAACCAACAACTCTTCCCTACACATAGCAACATACGACTGGGCATCTTTCAGCGCCTGCTCATAGTAAGGTAAAGCAGTTTGGGCTCGATCCTCGACATCTCCAGCATAAGCTTTTACATGGCCTTGCTTGATCTGGGCAAGTATCATCTCGCGAGCTTCAAATTTCCAATTCGTTTCGTTCTGGTCGATCATGACTTCAAGGACTTCGTGTACAGTCCGTAGTGCGCCGTTCTTCGCGCCCAACGCTTTTCGGTTCTTCCTACCAACATTCGCATGTAGACAGGTTTGACGCAATCTGACGAGCCATTCGCGCATTCGCTCCACGACTTCTGGATCGTCCACATCGCGGCTTTCTTCAGTAGGTATACCCTCAGGTGTGAGCCAACAAGCATCGCACATTTGACGCATCAGCTCTGTGTAATGCTGTTCTTCGATAGCAGTGAACGGAACTGTGATGACAACCCGTTTCTGTGCTGGTATCTCAAGCTCCTTGCGGATTTTAGTCTTTGTATGCCGTAGAGCGAGCTGTCCAAAGATTGCCCGGAATGATGCTTTGTCCAGTCGGTCCCATACTATTTTGCTGTTCGCAAAAGCATCGCATCTTAGGAATATCAGTAAACCGCGTAAATCTTGCACATCTTTACGAAGTGGAGTGCCAGTCACCGCCCACGCATTGCAGCGAGGAATGATACGCGCCACAGTAGCGGCTTGACTAACCCCACTTTCAACCATCTGTGCCTCGTCGAGACATACTCTCCACCACGAGATACTGACAAGGGGACTGTTGCGTCGCTCATGACGCTTGCCGTGACGGAAGGAACGATCAGGAGGTGGCGTAGCATGATGGATTTCTTTGGACAGGACCTGGTATGTTGTAAGAACAACATCATATCGCATCAAATGTTCGGTGGTTCCAATTTCATGCTCCTTCTTTGGCGCTGATGGCGGAGGTAACCCTTTGTAGTTGAAAACTTTCAATTCAGGTGCATGCTGATGCAGCTCGCTTATCCACTGCTGGAGTATGGAAGGTGGCGTTATGATCAAGGTGGCGCCGCTCGGTTTGACTTTTGCACCCGTGTATGGGTCAATTACGTCTCCTATGGTTGCCTCTCGCTTATTTAGTGACATGAGTGCGATGAGCTCCACTGTCTTTCCCAATCCCATTTCCTCAGCCAGTATACCGCCTCGCAGTGATTGCATAGTGTCGTTAGCAGCATCGTCCGTCTTCGTTACAACCATGCCACGAAGTTGACTGACATAGCATGGTTCTGCCAGTGCGTCCTGTGTCTGCCTAAATGATGCAGGTGGAGACAAGTCAACGAATGACTTCAGCTCGCCTGCTTCGGAGAATGCAACGCCTTCCCTTATCAAGAGCCATTGCACGGTCCGTTCTTGGAAGCCATACATCTTGGTGTCGACCAAACTCTTTGATATCCGCGGGGAGACTTCCACATCTGGAGATGGAACGTGGACGGCATCGTAGAAATCTGACAATGCCCACTGTGTTTCATTCTCCAAGCTGACGTCGCGAAAATATCTTCCCAGCAACCTGAGGTCTTCCTTCATGTAATGAGCTCTCACTTGAGGATGCTCCACCACCGAGAGCCCCACTTTCCATCGAATCTCGATATCCAATCTATACATGCGATGTAAAGGATCGATCGGTGAGAGAGTACAGTTGCAGAGGGCAGCCCTGAAAACAGGGCGACTTGGCTTTCCTTTAGTTGTGGTTGCGAGCGAGGCGGCGGTTCGAGCGTGCGGCGTGATCGAGTCGAGCAGGTCATGAGGGGCCGTAGCGACAATTTCCAGCCCCGTGGATGTCTTGACGTTATAGACAATTGCACGAAAGCCATTTGGCTGTATCCTGTCAAATGTTTCCAAAGATATTGTGCTTTCAGTCGGCAATGATTGTAATGCCTTCGTGTTTTCCAACTCGTCTGTCTCTCTCGTGGGCAACGCCTGGCGCATAGTCAGATGAGCAAGCACCACGAAGCATAACATGATCACTCACAATATCCAGTGAGATTTTGGCCAACACAATGCTCTTGCCTTCTTCAGCATAAGATGAATGTAAAGAGAGGGCGTTCCCATCATCTAATTTGCGACGCTTCTTTGCGCGCTCTTCGCCTCCGTCATGCGCATCGGGCGTCGCGAACAGTGCATGGATGGCGTCCAGTGCTCTGGAAGCGTCTTGCGCGGCGGGTAAGGTATAAGGGGCTCTCCGTGGTACCGGCGCAGACGTATGCGCTGCAATCACCAGCGGCGCTGCAAATCCATGGAACGAAGTCATCGCAGCCAGCGGCTGCACGAAAGCCTGGAAGAAAGTGGATGGTCGACGGAGGTGTATATGGATGGGCGCGACGCCAAGGTGCTAAGATAGTCGATAAGAGCTCGCCTCTTTACCGGTAGCCCTGAGCTAGGCATCAATGGCGGTGGCGCTACGGACTTCACAACTGGTCCGATCTGTTACCTCTCACCCTCTGCAGAACAACTCCCGTGTGTCGAGACGGAAAATACGACTTATCTGAAGGCAATATCGCAACACGCCCGCGATAAATCTCATCTTTACTGTACTGCACGTAGCACAAAGCATACTCGCAAATGTCATCAAGCGGTGCTGCTAGTACATAGAACAGTAGACTCGGTATGCTCGGTACTAGTCAAGATGGCTGGTTCTTCTCGATATGGCGACACAACGTAATCATAGGCCACATGACCCATACTCACTACGATGTCCCGAGATAGAGTATAGAAGCATAGATGACGATCTAGAAGTAGCTGGAGTTGAGCGATGAATATCCCAATGCCCTTCATATACATGCTACACTGTTCACCTTCCAAAGCGGATTGACAGTTGTTACTATCTATTTCTTATTGATGTAGCCATGGTACAGAGACATAGCTATTCCTGAAACAGTCAATTTAGTCTAGCCCTTTGCCTCTGTCCAACAATGACGACAGCAACCTTTGTAGCATTCCTGCAGACAACCCCATTACCGTAGCCACGGACAGTCTGGATTCTTCCTCTGACAAAATGTATGTTTACTGAAAAGACAAGAATGCAAAATCGTGCAATGCGTCCGTTCCCAGCACCAGCGTCCCTCAAATGTGTTTTTGTTGAAATATACATGGGATGAACGAAAGAGCAGTCGCACATGACCAAATTCGTACGTCAACACAGATAATGGCGCAAACACAGACAATCGAAAACCCTGGTATAATGAGGCAAAACTGCCCGCGTGATGATTGCGTGATGTGGTCCTAGCAAGGCTGCCATCGTGAGATATGTCGCGTGATAAACTCCGCGTACATCCGGAAGAAGTTGGATGTGACCAAACAAAGCTCGAATCGGGAACAGATTGGTGGTTGACAAGAAAAATACGGTAGTGTGAAATATGCTTAAACACCGAAAAGCACGCTGTTCGTACAAGTCATAATGGAAGCTGCACATCGGCAGTGTAGATAGTCTTACAGGATCCATCAGTCTGGCTCGTTCTGGGGGAGGAATCAAAATATGGGTCGAACTTACGATGAGATATGATCAAGTAGAGGTTAAACGCTCTAGTCCATGTAGAAATCGCCCTTGAGAATCCGCTCTTGCATGGCGTCAGGGACTTTGGCTTGCTTCGGCATCTCGCGAGCAGGCGGCTCCATGATCGTGACGCTCTTTGCGCGTTGGTGCGTGTGACCGTTGGGACTCAATAAGCCAGTCGGAGGACCAGAGATGGAACCTCGCTCGGCTCGGGATCGGAGGTTCTCAGCAAAATTGTAGCCCTCGCCTGTTGAAGACGGTGTTAGCGAGTAGCCCTCAAGTGTGCTCTCAGAATACTCTGCAATGGTGGATGGCCAGAGGTGTGAGATGGAGGTAGCTCTACGGTGCGTGCTCGATGGGGTGAAGGGATGCAGAAGCGATGAGGCAGAGGGCAAAGAATGCGACAATGAAGACAGACCTCGACCTCGACCAGTCGGGGGAGAAGCTTTATGGACGGAGGGTCTACCATTTGGATTCCCAACGCTTCCGTTGCTCTGCCGGACATCTCGTAGTGCACGTGCACCAAAGCTGAGCCGTCGTGCGAAGGGTGTTGCTGGATTGCTGCCAGGGGCAGATGTGGAAGGTGCAAAGTCATCCTCGAAGGGGCTCTCGTCGACTGAGCCGGAGTTTGCACTCGAGATACTCTCGGTCCTGGTTCGTGGACCCGTGAAGGGTGAGGTCTGGCCTGGGGAAGCCGAGAGTCCGATGGTCGTGAGAGACAGCCGCCGCCGTTGGGCATTCAAAGCAGCTGTAGTTATAGGGCCCGAGGACTGTGTGCCGATCTGCTGGCCAACATAGCTGTTGGACCGTCCGAAGAGGTCTACGAATGTTTGGCCAGCGATTGAGGCACGTCGACGGTCCGTAGCACCCGGAGAGTGGAGCGGGGGTGAATGGCTGCCGGAAGACATCTCGTGGCTTGGTGTGTTGCGGTGATTGAGCAAGGATCGTAATGACAAGATGCGTGCAGAGAGTGTATGTCAGGATGTGTGCAGAGGGTGTATGTCAGGTTGTGTGCGTTCCCAGTGAGGTGTGGTATGGTATGTGTAGCGGAAGCAAGGAGGGCGGGATGTTTGATATGTAGCCGGTGCGCACAGACAGGGTCCTTGTTAGCGGCTCGAGCCCGAGTGCACTACGTCAGTGGGGGGTAGCGTGACAAGCGGTATGAAGCTGCAGGCAGATTGCGATTGCTGGACGTGGGAGACAGGATGCCAGTACAAGCGATCAGCCAGGGGCTCAGGAAGAGAGAAAGAAGGGGTGACGCTGCAATATAGTGGGAGCAGCGCTGCATGTGAGAGTTGGAGCGCTGATCCGCTCTAACCAGGCGCTAGAGGCCCACACCGGTTAGCGTGGCTTCCCCGCATTCACTCGCGCGGTGGGTTAACAAAGCGTGTCGACGGGGGGTCCGCCCAATTGCACCGACAGCAAGTCGAGGCTATCTGCACTGTGTTGGCTCAACCCCCGCAGACTGGACCCAATGTCGTTCCACCAGCCCCGACGGTAACGATCCTCACGAAGCAGTGCCTGCTTGGCGCAAGCCGGCGCCGCCCATTTTTGGACGCACGCTCGCCGGTAAGCATTCGCCCGCATGCGTGGTTAGTCATGGCGTTCAGCTGCGGATATTGCTGATAACAGACCTCTACCTTTGCAAGACGCCTATCTCCCCGGCGTGCTTTGGGTATGCGACCATTGTTCTGGTCTGATCCTTGAATCCTGTGCGCACGGCTCGCCCCATCCGGAGAATGCGGAGTGCCTACGGGAAGGATGGTCAAGTTGGGCTTTATGTGGGCACCCATATGCTTGCAACGTGGTGTCAACATCAAACATGCATCCAGCGGCGTCCGAGGTATGGCCATCGGGCACCACCATCTGGCCGCCTCCAAGTCGCTCGAAACCAGAACAAAGTACCACCATCTACCATAGTTCGGAACTCCTTGTGCTTCAAGGGGATGGCATTATCAGTGTCGTCCGAAACAATGCCATGGCCGTTTGCAGACCGCCAACTTTATGATCCATCGCTTCGGGTAGCGGGCGAGGCATGCCGCATGCTAGTCTTTAGCGGCGTTGTGGACCAACCAGTAGTGACAAACGGCAAGCTAGATGTTTGTACAACTCGCAGGGACATCTCAATTGATTGGTTGACCATTTCAGCCGATACCGACATCCTATCTTGCATACCTTTACGACGCGCAGACGCCCGACCCAGGCCGCGGTCCCGTCAAAGCTGTGTGAACAGTGCAATGGTGTGTGCCCTGACATGACAGCATGCCTGTCATGTGATCGAAAACTGTGCGTGGAAGTAGGAACGGCCCGAATCCTACCGATAGGATCCTCTTGCTCACGGCCCATGCATCTTCACGAGATCGGTCCGAAAAATGTATGAAAGCAGAGCCCCTGGCAACATTGCGTCCAGTCTGCCAACTTGAATGGCACTTATTGCATTGCTGCGGGATACTAATTGCATATGTTTGGGCCGTGCGCACCGATCTAGACTGCGGTTTTCGTGGTAATACCGATCTGAAAATGGTGTATTGGCAAAGAGAAGTACAATGAGTGTGAGAAGTGAAGGCCCAGGAACCGTGCAAACTAAATACATGGAAAGGAACGGCTCGAAGAAAGGTGAAGGGTATGAAGCTCGAAGAAACACTCGCCAGAGGCGAACAGTGGACAGAGCATTGGCCGAGCGCGATGAACACCGGGACTCAAGGAAAAGGGTTGACCGACGCAAAAAGTCTATGAAAGGAGTGGAAAAACTGCAAAAAGCCGCCAGCGCCGAACAGGAAAATGAAAAAAAGGGGAGTATACCCTATGGCCCCAGCTGGAACGAGCTGAGGATCAAGAAGACAAAAGCGCACCATGCCATGCAATTACTCTTGCATGGCCCTCTTCGTATCACCTTCACGCACCTCGGAAGCCCTTCTTTTCCTGTTCTCGTACACAGCCTGTCGGAAAGCGCTCAAATACGAGGACGGAGTGTCGGGAGTATTGAGCTTCTCCTCGATCTTCTGCAGTGTCTCCCAATGGTTTCTGTGGACGTCCTCTTGTGGCAACGCTGCCAAAGCACCAAGTACAAATGGATTGCTCGTGTTGGACGAGCTACCTATGAGGGCCGCGAAGAGGTTGTTCTCCAAAGGGCTGGACGGTACCTCCATACCCCACGTGATGTCCTCATAAGCATTCAAATTGCGATCAGTAACACGGTCCAGTATGGTAACAAACGCGGCAGCAGCTCTCACAGCAATATCTCGTGCATCATCCTCGTCTTTGTCTTGCTCATGGTAATACTCGTCAATGTTGCGGACAAGAGCCCTTAGCTTCTTCGCACAGCTCGGCACATCAAATCTCATCGCGCCCGGAGAGGCATTGCTTGGACCGTGGGAAATATACTCATCCAAACCATTAAACGTCTGTGTAATGCGACTTTCGATCTTCTCAAAGAAGACACGATTCTGAAAGTTCATGTCCAAAATCCTACGAGCTTGGAGGTATAATCCCGGATCCCGAGTGACGTATTGAGTGAAAAGGTCGGCGAATTCTTGATACTTTTTGGATCGTTCAGAAGTCAGTGGCGACTCGGGACATTTGAACTCTCCTGGCAGTGCATCTTCCGGTTCGAAGACGGAGAGCATGGAAACGACAGAATCTCTCATCTCTTCGTCATCATCGGGGAGATCCTCATCGCGCTTCACCCAAGCTAGTTCGTCCGCGATGATCCCTAAGCCCTTGGTTTCGAGGATATCAGCTGGCTTGATGTCGTCCACGGTAGCGCCATCTGAGGAGAGATGCAATGGTTCGTCCAGTGTCTCCGAAACTGTGGAGAGGATTTGGTCCCCGATCCAGTAGATATGCTTCGACGCTTTAGCCAAACACAGACGATGTGAGTCGAAATATCATACCTTGCAAGCAACATCTTTCTCATTTGCTCCGCAGGTGCACTTCGGTCGTCGCAGATTTCCGCCCATTGCCACGGTGATATCGTCGTCAATATAAAAATACTTGGTGCCGTCCGGGCTATTTTCATCGTCTGAAACAGCACAGTATTTCAACCGAATCTCATTATCTTCCAGACCTCGCTTGGCACGTCTGCGTAGATCGGTGCCAAAGCTTGAGACATTGTACCGAAGGTTGGTGGTCGAGATAACAAGAGATGGTGTGGGCGACACAGGTGACGGGGGCTCAATCGATGGTAACGGGAGGTCCTGGTCAGAGTTTTGTCGTGCTTGCAAGCTGGATCTTGCTATCTTTGCAGCTCCAGCCCGAGTCGTGACCATCTCCTCCCGTAGAGAGAGTTTCGAAAACTGCTCTGCGGACATGAAAGCACTTCCGAATGGCAATGCATGACATGTTCTCGAAGTTGACCAGTGGACTATATACCGATCCGACCTTGTCTGCTCCACGCCTCAATCTCAGCTGATCCATCGAGCGAGCAAGGCAACTCTGTCTGGATGAGGGCGCTTAAAGAATGTGCCTTCTGTGCCGTAGAGCGTTGAGGCGTCTGAAGCGGATGTGGCTGTTCTCTGGAGTACCGATGGAGCGCAGTCCAAGTACCACGCCGCAGGAACACTTGCCTCACTAGAGCGAGTATGGAGCATGACGAAGGACGGCTTTGCCGATGCCCTGCCTTCATCGCGAGCAATTCCTACTTCCGTCTGGTAGGAAGAACATGAATCTCAACAGTGGGGAATTAATGCCCCAGTTGTGCACCAATGGCATTGACGAAGTTCATGCCGGACACGGTTTGAAGCGAGTGTCTTCTTAACCCTATCGAGCAATTACGGGGCGTAGCATCTCCCTTGTCCAGCAGCTTGCTAGCATTTACCGCCGTACCTGGAAAGTAAATGCCGCTAATTACTGTGAATGACCTACAGTGAGGTTGCCTGGAGCTGAATCGAAGTGATGCTGCAATGCGAGGCATTCACGTCACCGCAGCTGAGGCGAGGCTCGTGATCGCTTGCGCAGCTGAGATTACAATCAAGATAAATTCCGGGGTTCTGGGAAAGGGGCCGTAGTAATGTGCGTTGAGTGGTTCTGCGATGGAAATGACGATATGAACAAGAGCCTGTGAGAAAGATTGCAAGCGGAATGCGCCTCCGAAGCATGATCGCACGTCTGGATACGGTATGGCTAGTCTGGTTGCTCAGCCTTGCGGCGGGCGCTCCGCACGCTTGAATGATCCTTGCAATCACCAGTCGTTCCTTGAACATCAAACCATTTTAAGGCTGACTGACTGCACAAGCAAGGACTTATGGTACAAGCAACGACAAACACTAATACGGCCGAAGCATGCCCTCTTTTTCTTGACAGCAGATGGTTATCGAGGACGCCTTGGGTCGCATGCTGGAGACCCCGAGAAAGTCATGAACTGTCTCAGCCCCACGACGCCGACTGCGCCTGTACATGTGTCTTGATTTAGCACCTGCAGACACGTTGGAGAGATTGAATGTTGGACGCAAAAGTGTTGCATCAAGCCTCGCTCCAGTGCTGCTCGCCTGCACGGCCCACACATCACAGTAACGGGGCACAACTTTCAAAGGGGACTACAAAAGTCATGTGCAGCACCACGTCCATGGAGAACAGAGCACGTGAGGACACGACCCTTCCAAAACCAACAAGTGCTTCTCATGCTCAATCAGGCAAGTTGAATCGTGATGTGGCAGAATCCCATGCATTGTTCCACGCCCCCTATGGCTACGGCCACTCGGAATGAATGACTAACCGCCGAACAAAAGGGCACATACGTGATCGTGAGTCGGACGGCCCCAACTAAAAGGCAGACTACCAGGATTGCTCAGATGGACTCAAGGACAGCAACAGTGAAGAATGCCCTTCACAACTTTCGTGCGCCACAGCACAGCCATGAAAAGACCAAACAAGAAGCACGTTAGCCAGATTGTAACATCAACTCTGTCAGTGGCCTCGCTATCCAATGCGTCTCAATTCCAGCGAGTCGAGTTCCTCAGATGCTGGTAAGGATAGAATGGAAGATATTTCCACCCCGGCGTGCCTCTTGCAAACCGGTCTGTGAGGTGGAGGCCAAGCCTGTGTGCTGTTCGTAAGTATAGCTGCGCAGGATACAAGGAACGCACGCACTGTCTCACCTGCTTCCCGCTGTGCGAGTCGAGCCTTCCGCGACTGACCCTTCCCGGGAACTGGGTTGAGAAATCTGCGCCCTTGTCTTTCCTTTCTCGACAATATGCTTCATTGAGATTCCGCCCCAGGGCAGCCCGGATAGAGTGCTATTCGTATCGATAGCTGCGGGCTCGGGGGTCGCATATGATCCTCCTGCTCGCTGTCGGTTCTGCAGGTCTAGTTGTGTCTCTTCACGTTGCTCTTTGACCTTATCTCCTACACGGTTGATGAGAGGTTGGTCGACTAACAGTACGACTAAGATCTTACGGAATCTTCGTTGCGCTAATTTGTTCTGAATCTTCCTTCGCTCGCTATACATGCATGTCAGCAAACTGAATCTAGCAGTTCCTCGTTTCTAACAGAACATACTTTGGATCTGTCACATCTGACCAATCGTCCGAGTGTGTTGGGGAGGATTCCTGATTTGTCCTCGACTGCTCGCCCCTTGGCAAATTAATTTGCTGAGATTGGGACGACTGCTGACGTTGAGACATCTAGTAGGATGTTCGCGTACTGACTTTCTTGTCCTCCCGATCTTGGTGCAGATGTCATTGGACTCCAAAGGAAAGGAGAGTCGGTGTCTGTTGGTCTAGTGATCTAACGGTGCGATAGGGTAGCCAAAATATGTAAGCGGATAGAAGAATCTTGAGTATGGATAGATGTCCTAAGACGTAAGTAGCAATTGGCTTGATATATTCCGACATAGATCATATCCACGAAGTGCTGGCGACTGGTCTTATGTGGGTGACAGTGTCATTGAAGGCAGAACCCTGTGATTCAGACTCGATGTCTATGGGGGAAAATGTTCATAACTTCGTGTGATTGATTCGGACCAAGGTCAGCCGCAGACAGGAGCGAATATGTCAACGAGACTTAGCGAGAGTAACAGGGTGTTAACACTACGACTCCATGCCCGGAAGCTTTAGGATGTCAGCATTGGGGTCTGGCATTGGCGGACGGAAAATTCAGGCATGCGGCTAGTCTAGATGGTATGACCACAGGGACAGCCGAAATTGGTCAGGCATCAACACTGTGAAGACTTGTAATGAAGCTGGTAGGATTTCAAACACCTGGGATGCTGGGACCAAGCTCAATAGCTCCGGGCTTGCTGAAGCGCATTCCTACGCGCCGCCCTTGAGATCTCTCAAATTGTATAGAGGGCAGCCAGCAAGAACAGATCCAGCATGTTCGCTAAAAGCTACCACGGAGTAATCCGAGTTGAAGAAATGGCTGAAATGGACAATCGTGAAGCATCATTGGTCAGCCCTCATTTTGCATGCGCCATGCAGCACTGGTATCGAGACTTGGTACCGGTCAAAGTAGTACCTACATAAGTTGTTACCACTGGGATGGCACAATTTCACGGGAAGGCCGTCAGGTTGTAGCCTGGAGGAAGGGCTGAAAGTCCGGCTGACCAATTTGGAGCATAGGGCTTATCGTCGATGAAATTATCCCCACTTCCAGTCGTTGAAGGGCAGTAACTCAATCTTGACCTCTTCCTATGGAATTGCAGGGGCCGTCTGCGATCATGCTGCAAATGCGGACGAAAGACCTGTGCTACATGTCGGCGAAGCTCTAGAAGTACGAGCTAAAGCTAGCACCGCACTGAAAGAGAAAAGCTCCATCAAATCCCGCTCAGCTATGATGCAGATCTCCACACGAAACAGGGCTCGGTCGACGAGGCACCAGGGCAGGAAGACCAAGTGTCACAATACCGTGGTATAGCTGATGGAAAGATCGAACAAACGACTGGAGATGTCCGTGTCGCGCTGCAGTATTAGCGCGCGCAAGTATCGCTTGCTGTCGGTGAGCATGTTGATGTTGGTGATGTCTTGGGAGGAGGGACACAGCCATGGCATGTGGCTGGGTAGCGAAACTGGCTAGCATTTTCCCATTTACGAATTACCTCTCTCATGCTATTGGTCGGCGCCACAAGCACTGCCACTGTGGCTGCGATGGCATGGCACGTCTTGACCGCCTGAACCGTCGGTATGCCCAGAGTACTTGACATCACCGAGATTAGTGCATCGTACACACCGGATCATGGAGAGCGGTCTAGATACATGTCCATCGTGGGCCATATGTGAGACCACAACGAACCACGCGTTGGAGATTGGAAGTTCAGGCTCTCCTGCATAGCTTCAAGCAGATTGGAACAACTCCATCCATTGATGTCATACAAGGGCAAGTATAGGCAAACAAGGATGCCATACTTTGTCGAGTCAGTCCAAGGGCTGCGTCAGCTGGTGTACGACACCCAGTACGAAACATTGGCATACTGTCGCACAAGTACACATTAGCTGTGGAAGCACAGATCGAAACAGAGAAAGAAAAAGCATCCAGCATTGTCGAGGAAGATGTTCGTCTTTGATATAGTCCTACGCATCTAAGAAGATGGCAATGCGTAGGGTGGAGAAGACACGGTCCTGCTAAAAACCTATTTCAATCTCCCACTGAGAAGGAATGTTGCTTCAAGGCCATGGAACACTGAACCAAGGAGCAGGCAATCGTGGGATAGGGTACTACAGCGACAGTGGCTCGAGGACGACGACATGTATCGTTCCTACAGAGCACGCTGTGCATGTGTTGTAGCTTGCGGCAGCTTCAAGGGAAGTGCAGTTCACGGTTTTGATGTGGAAGAAATTTAGCTCCCGCTTGGACCCTGTCTTTGTCAGCAATGCTTGGCGACGCGCGACAGAAAAAACCTCGCGGGCGGGTGAGGCTCTGGTTCCTTACACACAATCATACAAACTGAACGATTAATCAACGGCCATACTGAATCCTCACCTTATGGTTGTCATATTTGCGTTCTAGATGGACTCTTGGCACTTTTAGGCTTTTTGCTTCGATCTCCGTGATGCTTCAAGCCACCTGCGTGACCATACATACATGTACACATTGTACCTACACGTTGCACCCGATTCCTGGAACTGTAGCATTCGATGCGATTCCAGAAGCTAGAGATGCGAAGTCGCAAGTCGTCTGCTGAGCTCTCCCTACCTCTCCCGTCCGAAGCCGATGGGCAGACGGCAGACGTGTTAGTGTTGGTGGCTGTGACGCCCGGACATTTCTTGCAGACAGTCTTGGGCTACGAAGTACTCAGTACATACTGTCCATGTGCCTCTCGAATGCCCGAGGGTCCACGATTAAGCATGCGAGGTTGACAATCAGACAATGTAGGGTTTCTCGGTATACCTGCCCAGGCCGAAGAAACTGCCGACAGGGGCTTGTGGCTGTTACGAGGTAGGCTGCGGGCTGGTGGTTGGCTCTCGAGCTCGTGGCCTGCCATGCGTTGTGGGACATGCATTACTCGTCATTGCGCCCGAACTAAGCACCCTTCCAGGTCCCCTTTCTGCACGCACACGCATACCTCAGACTACCATGGAGACATGCCACCCTCAGTATTTGAAAATATGATATAATCGCTCTTTCGCCGCCCGCTCGCAAAGCACACCGCAGTTGCGCGTACCGCCCCTGTGCACCTCCAGTCTCTCGCTGATTCCGACTCCTATAACAACCTCCGTCCGGCTTATGTTCCAACGACATGGCCTCTGCTCTCAACAAGCGCCAGCAGGCGCGCAACGAGCGTGCACTGCAGGACCTGATCAAGACAGTCCAGGGCAACGGCACCTGCGCCGATTGCGGCGCAAAGAATCCAGGTACGAGTTGCGGGTCATTGACGTGGTACGCCTGTTAACGGATCGTGTAGGATGGGCCAGCTGGAGCGTGAGTCTCCCCTCCATCATGGACTTCTGCCCCCCTTAGTCCTTCGCAGCCCGATCCCCTGTGATATGACCACAACTGACTTGTATCGCAGCTCGGTATATTCTTATGCATGCGCTGCGCAGCCCTGCACCGGAAGCTGGGTACCCACATCTCCAAGGTCAAATCGTTGAGTATGGATAAATGGGACAATGCGCAAGTGGACGTAAGTCATAGCGGCTGCGCGACTCAAACAGCCTTCATTGACAAATGTCTAGAACATGAAGCGCATTGGTAATCTCGAGTCGAATCGGACTTACAACCCTCGGAATGTCAAGCCTCAGATTCCCATCGACGTGGATGAAGTGGACGGCGCGATGGAACGATACATACGACAGAAATACGAGCAGCGCATCTACATGAATGACCCACGACTGGGCGCGCGACAGAATACTGGTAGCACGAGTTCTGACGACAGACCGCCGCCTTTACCACCAAAACCCACAGGTCGCTTCGGATTTGGACTACGCAAGGCAGCTACATCTCCAAGAAACCTCACGCCGCCAGTCTCTCCTGGCATCGGTGGTTTTGGGCAGGATACGTCTCCTCCACGCGTGAACAAGCCATCGAGAGTATTTGGGTCCAAAATACACACACCGGGCGATGGGCTCGACTCGAAATTGGCCACGCTGCGTGATATGGGCTTTCCAGACGATAAACGCAATTCCACAGTTCTAAAGGGTCTTAATGGAAACCTTGATCGAACCGTAGAAGCTTTGATCAGATTAGGCGAGCAGAATCCTGTAAAGTCAAGAGGAAGCACACCCACACCGTCCAACACGACCAACGCAACCGGCATTACGATCGAAAGGACAGCAACTGCTCCAGTCACAACTGCTTCGACCAACCCATTCGATGCTTTAGATGCATTTGCGTCTGTGCCACAGCAGCAACCACAAGCTTATTCAGCGCAAGCGCAGCAAGCAATCTACGCAAGCTCTTCGGTGCAGCATGCGCCAGCAGCCAACTCCTACAACCCATTTTTATCGCAACAGCAATCTTTCCCACAGGCACAGCAGGAGCAAAACACAGGCTACCAGCAGAACCCCTTTGGGCAGCCTCAGCAAGGCCTAGAACAGTCATTCCAATCTATGCAATTGCCAAATCAACAACCCCAGCAACCGCTCTTCCCCAACAGAACTGGAGGGTACGGTCAGACACAACCCTCTCAGTTTGCCCCAAATCCGTTTCAGCAATCTTTCACCCCTCCACCCATGCCGCAGATACCCGAGCAGTATAGCTCATTCTTCGCACCTCAGCCCCAGTACCAACCCATGTCATCTCCTTCTAGCCCAGGGAACCCGTTCCTGAAATCGTCGCGTAGTCAGTTCTTTGCGCCAGTCAGCTCTGGAGGCTCTAACCCTTTCGGCCAATCCTCATTTCAGCAACAGCCATTACAACAACAGCAACCCGCCCAA
The DNA here is from genome assembly GCA_025742365.1 of Coniothyrium glycines. NCBI lineage: Eukaryota > Fungi > Ascomycota > Dothideomycetes > Pleosporales > Coniothyriaceae > Coniothyrium > Coniothyrium glycines. The sequence goes on from JAMXIJ010000011.1 coordinate 246,141, forward strand.
GCTCGACAGGAACAACAGCAACCGTTCGTTCAGCAACAATCTTCTCAGCAACAGCAAGCGCCCAACCCATGGGCAACGCAACAGCAAGTTCAGCCATCGTCGCAGCAGGCATGGAATCCATGGCAAGCGCAAGATCAATCGCAACAACAGAGCTACCAGAGTACTCAACAAAATTACCAAGCCCAACAGCAAAGCTTCCAAAACCAGCAACAGCTCCATCAGCAGCAAAGCACCAATCCTTTCGACAAGAATGCTTCGATCATGTCCATGTACAATCAGCCACAATCTACAACACAGCCGCCCCTGCAACAATCGGCGCAGCAACAGCCCACGCAAATTGCGTCACAGACCACGACCGGGTATCAGAACCCTTTCGGAGCCAGTAGCGGTACTCAGCAAACGCAGCCTTTATCAGCTGCACAGACACAAGGCGTGAGACATGTTAGTAATGAAAGTGTCGATTTTGCAGGCCTCATGGGTGGCCGACACTCTCCGGATGCCTTTTCAGGACTCAGCGCAAGCTTCAGACGCTAAGATCAGGTTGAGGGACGAGGCATCGTTCCAGTACTATTTCAGGGCATGCATTGAGGGTTGAATACTTTCTTCAGGGACATAATTGACGGGACTAATATGCTGAGCTTTTTTTGCTTGTGGACTGGAAGCTGCACTGCATAGCGTGTGTTGTAATTGATTCAGTTCCAAGAATCAGACTGTTTCGTGAAATAGCATCCTATGCTGAAGTGAATGTCTTTTCATGGTAGCCATTTAGCACGTGCGGACGTGGAGCCACAGTGGCTTCAGCCCGCGTCTACGTCATGCCTTCACCTCACTCAACGAGCCGCGTTCGGGTTTCAGCCTACGCGCACGATACTCCCCTGGCTCTCATACCTCTTACCTACCTTATAAACCTCTCTAATACCCTCGAGATACGTTCTTCAACAGTGAACATCTGCAACCGAAGGACAAAATGGGTAAGGTTGAGCACAATCACGAATAGAACCACATTGTTAACCAATTCACAGCTCCAGATTACTGTGCGTTGTACGCATACTCAATCAATCCCTTCTCACCAACACAAACACAGACAAGATCCTCGAAGTCGACCCCAAAGCGACCCAGCAACAAGTCCGCGACGCCTACAAAAAGTACCACCACTCCCCCCCTCCCCAGCCTTGCGAGAAGAAAAAAAGAAGAAACATACTGACCACCGGGCCCCCCCGCCCCACCCAGAGCCGCTCTAAAACACCACCCGGACCGCGTGCCCTCCGACTCGCCCGAGCGCGCCGCGCGCACAAAGCGCTTCCAGCAGGTCAACGACGCCTACTACACGCTCTCGGACGCAGCCCGCCGCCGCGACTACGACGCCGCGCGCACATACAACAGCTTCACCGGCAGCACCGCGACGCCCAGCGGGTCCGATTTCGAGGACGAGGACCCGCACGCGGGGGGGGGTCCTCTGGCGGCGGCGGCGGCGGCGGCGGCGGGGCATTCGCGCAGGGCTTCCCGTGGAGCGCGTTTGGGTTTGGCGGCGCGCCGGCGGGGACGACGGAGGAGTCGCACGACCGGTTTGCGAGCGACCAGTTTGGCGGCATCTTTGAGGAGATGCTGCGCGAGGAGGGCATGGCGGACCAGGAGGCGCGGCCGACGGGCAAGTTCTGGAGCATTGTTGGGGGCTTGAGTGGCGGGGCCATGGGCTTCATTGTGGCGAATTTCCCGGGCATGCTGGCCGGGGCCGTGGCGGGGAATAGGCTGGGTGCTGTGAGGGATACAAAGGGGAAGAGCGTGTATGCCGTGTTTCAGGAGATGCCGCAGGCGGATAAGGCGAGGTTGCTGAGCGGGTTGGCGGCTAAGGTGTTTGCCAGTGTTGTTAATTAGGAGTTTGCGGTGTATGAGGGAGTGTGTTTGATGGGGGGAGGAGTAGTGATGATTGATATCCGTGAGTAAATGAATGTAGAAATCTTGATCCTAGCTAGATGGAAAATATAATACTGCAAGCATTGCACCGCAAGCCTTGATGATAATCGTCTCAACATGTCCTCCGAAACGAACAAAATGCCGCCCCATTTACACCAAGTTAACGCCCAGTCGAAGGATGGAAAACCCCCGCTCAAGAGATCGCTGATCAAGCTTGATATATATCCCCCTTCCTTCTCCTTTCCCCACTCATCGTTCGTTATTGTCAACCACCCCCGCCCCCTCCCCAATACCAATCCGAAAGTCCCGCAGCGACGCGCCCGATAAGCATGAGATTCTCCGCCGTTCCTAGCACAAAAAACGTCACTCATTCGTCCAGCAATCACATGAACTTTGACGCCATACTCGCCAGACTCGCCAGCCCCCCAATGCCGCCCGCCACACTCTGCATGTCGATGCCGCCCATGAGGCCCGCGGGCCCGGCGGCACCACCACCGCCACCAGCTCTGCTCGGCCCATCATACCCGTAGCCTTCGCTGCCATAGTAGCCCCCCGCGCTCCCACCACCACCACCACCACCATGCGCATGCCCCGCATGCGCGCCGCGACTCGCCTGCCCGCCCGTCTCGGGCAGATTGACGCCAAACTGTCTCGCGAGCTTGGTCAGCACGCCGCCGCTGACAAGCGGCATGATGACCATGAAGAAGACTTTGTACGGGTGCCGCTGGGCGTAGCGCCAGATCTCGCGCAAGAAGTGCTGCAGCTTCTTGTACAGGTGCTGGAGGTAGCCGTCGCGGGGGGACCGCTTGTAGCGCGAGGTCGAGGCGTGGTGCCGCGACGAGGAGCTGTACGAGGAGCCGGCGTAGGAGCGCGCAGACGAGGAGCGGCGCCGGGGCGAGCCGGAGAAGGAGTCCCAGAAGCCCATGGTTGGGTGTTGTGGTTGTGGCTGTGGTTGTGGTTGGGGGTAGAGAAGATTAGACGGGGGAGCGTGTGTTGTCAAGGTTGGTTTTGGCGCAAGCGCTGTGCTCAGGGGTGCTTTGTTTGTTGTTGCAGACTTGGACGAGTGCGCGCGCTGTGTCGAGGCGGGAATGCGATGCTGAAGAGTATATCGTGAGGCCCAGCGCATTCATCCAGCAGGGCTGTGTGTTGGTCGCAATGACTCCTTTCTCTCTTGCGCTGTACTGCGCTACCCAGTCGTCGCGATGACTCTTCGACTGCGCGCAACGAGTCGCAAGCCGTAGGCCGTGGAAAATTGTCGTCGCGAACACGCTGGCAAGATCCAAGTGGGTCGAGTTGGGCTTCGTTGACAGTTGCGCAGCTCTGGTCGCAAGGTCCTTCAGCTGGTCGCTCAGTATCGAGCGGACTTGTGTGGTTGGGATTGATTGCTCAGCTCCTTGTCAGTCCAAGTCGGTGCGATTCGAGATGCGACGGCAAAGAATGGGTCAGCGGGAGGCTCGTTGCACGGTCGGGGCCGTGAGCGGCTTAAAGAAGTGCAAAGAACTTGTGGAGCCTGCCTGATCGCTGCAGACCGCTATTTGGTGGTTGGGCGGGACCCTGCAGATCTTCTGCCCGCCAACCTCTGCGAACCACTGTACAGGCGTTGAAGGATCGCATCATTTTAGTGAAGCGAACTGGCAACAGCTTTTTCTCCGATGGCCCGGAATTCACCGTAGATTGCTATACGTGATTTACACAATGCATGAGAGCACAAGAATATCAGAATCGAACATTGCTTCGATTCGAAAATCGCGTCTTCATGACTGCATCCAATGGACTGCGAATTATGCGACTTTACTTAGGCATAGAAGAGATCAAAACATGCATTGTTCAGCACACTCCATAGTCTACAAGAGAAATTACGCCTTTTTTTTAGAGCGCCCGCTTTTCTTCCTTTTCTCGGTGTCCCGGCCATTTGAAGTGAGTTTTACCGTCTCCTGGACTTGCTCTGTGCTTGTTGAGGCACCAGATGTGGGCATTTGCGATGCAACCACAGGATCTGGCAGAGCCTGATGACCAGACATGGGCACAGTGCGCTGCATGAGAGCCGGAGCCGGCGCAGGCACAGGGACACGACGAGGCATTGATTTATAGCTCGCCTCCGAGGGTGTTGAGCTGACATTGCGAATGTATGGGAGTGGGGATGTGGGTGATGACGAGGACGGGCTAAAGTTGTGATATTGATAGGGCTCCACAGGAAATGGAATAAGACGTGGGGGCGGCGTATCGTCGTGGATGTGCTCTGCATGCTCAGATGCAACGGATCTTCGCTGCCGCATTGGAGTGCGAGGATAGTAGGCATCTTCGGAACCAGGAAACGCCCCAGATACATCCTTGAGCGGAGCACGGCGAGGACGCGGAGGATCATAATGGTCATGGTGATCAGAGGTGGGAGATTGAGTTTCCTGCTGATGTATTGCTTCACGATCGCGGGCGAGGGTTCCTTGATAGGCATTGACAGGTGTGAAGAGAGGTTGTCCATCTGGTCCAGGAATAACAAAGCCAGGTGATGCATGAGCAGTTGCGCTTGACAATGTCGCTGAGCGTTTACGACTGCTTGTCTTCTCCTTCTTGGGCTTGGACGTGAGGAGTGAAGAGCGCTGCTCCTTTTTGGAACGCGACGAAGACTTTCCGTGCTTGCTGATCGTTTGCGCACTTACAACGCTGGCATTATCATTGACCAGAGGAGACGTGCTGAGCCGATGCGATGAAACGGGACGCGCTGCAGGCGCCCGCGACCCATGCAATTTTGCGTGGTAAGCGTCTATTTCTTCAGAAGTCAAATCAACGTCAGCATGTCCCGCTGCTCTTGCGATGCGGATCTTGTCAAGGACACGTCGAAACAGCATTTCATCGTACTCTTCCGCTGTCATAAGCTCTCCTCTGTCGTCATAGTAGTCCTCTTCGCCAGCCTGGTAGCTGTGTTCCTGTTCAGCGGAAGCTCGGCGCTCCCACGCTCTTATATCCATGTCATTGAAGTACAATTCGTCTGGATTGATATGCTTGCCATTAATAACCTGCGGGGACCCCCGGTCTATCTGAACGCCATTATTCTCGTCATCGCTGTCGAGTTCTTGAAATCTATACACGTCGTCCACGCCCTCGAAATACTTCCCAACACCCGAAGAGCCCCCTGGTGGTCTTCCCCAGAGGGGCGTAGTGTGCGGAGTTCGCGGCCGACCAGCTAGACCGCCTCCTCGGAAAAAGCTTGCTCGATTGGCTTGTCCATGAATGCGGCGTGGCCAAGGACAGTGACACCAGACGCGCCAATCAACCACAGGACAGTGGTGAAAGGCGATGCCCACAAACCAAGGGGCACGGCGATGATGAAGAGCGTGGTGTACAGCTGCGATGTTGAGACGGTGCGACCGCCGAGCTGGAGATCATTGCCCTCGAGTTTGCCGATTCCAAACATGCCGCCTACAACGAAGCAGATGACGAACAGCAACAACAAGTTGGTGAGCAGACTATAAATGCTGAGCATCACAAATACTGCAGCATAGTTGCTCGAGAAGTAGCCGAGATTGTAGTTGACGCGGCTCTGGACCTCGCCGAAGTTGGCAGGCTTGGAGACGCGCTTGAGGTCGAAGAACTCAGAGATGGGGCGCAGGTTGGCGAAACGCGAAGAAACTGAGGTGTTGCGCAGACCGTCGAAGCGGCCGCCGAAGTTCATTCTGGACGTCAAGGCGTCTATGGGGATGCTGAAGCGCGACATGGCGGATGATGTGTGCGCAGGCGTAGAGGGGGCCGGGTGGGAGGGCACAAGCAGATTCTGCTGTTGTTCTTGGACGTCTGTATGCGAAGTCATGGTCAGCGGGCTGCGGGCGGTACGTTGAGGTCAGGCAGGGCTGGGGAGATGTGTCCTCTGCGGTGCAAGAACAAGGCACGGGGGCAGTGATGGAGAGACGGGTGCCTTACAGGATGGCGACAACACAACGGCGGTGACGCGGCCGAAGAGGACTCGAGCGGAATGTGGAATGCAGACTGCAAAGAACACACAGTAGGTAGAGGCTACGATGGGCGGAGTCCGGAACAGTAAGTGCTGGGCCGCTGGCCTCTCTGCGTCGCCCCTGCCGCTAGCAATCTCAGGGTCGAGGGCCGCGCAAGCCACAGAACGCTCCGTCACACGTCCGCTACCGCTAGGCGAGCACAAGCCTCACATGCTGTGGCGTCAAGTTCCAAAGGCCACTTGGTGTCAGCAGCATCTGAGCATCGAGCATCGAGCATCGAGCTTGCAGCTTGCGTAGACGCCGTAGAGAGCATCGCAGCGACGGGCAGACGGCGCTCTTTATCCTCCCCTCTCCATCCCCGCGACACCTGTCCCGAGACGGGCCCGGCTTGATTGGGCCACGTTCGCGCTTCCCTGGTGCTTCGCCGCACTACTGCCATCTGGCCGCACAAGCTTGCTGCAGCTTCCCCATCACTTGCAGGCCCGCCAGCTCTGAGGCACCTCCGCACACTCCCCAGCCATGCGATCTCACGCCGTGCTCGCACTGGTCCTGTGCATCTTTGCGGCCTTTGCGGCTGCCTGGAGCAAAGAGGGTACGTTGGCCCGCTTCTGGCCTCCAATTCCACCATGGATCAAGACAAGACTGCGCAACTGCTGATACCCGGGCACTACAGACCACGAGATCTTCCGCCTGCGAGACGAAATCATTGCTGCCGAGGGCGCAAACGTCACCTTCTACAACCTCCTCAACGTCAAGCCTGGCGCGTCGCAGGATGAGTTGACCAAAGCCTACCGCAAAAAGTCCCGCGAACTCCACCCAGACAAGGCCCGCCAGATCTACATCGCCAACTATGCAAAGACTGCAGGCAAGAAGAGCAAGACGCCCGGCGTCAAGTTCAGCAAGCAGCCTACCAAGAAGCAGATTGACTCGCATATGAAGAAAGCCACGGCGAGATATCAGAGGCTGTCTGTCGTCGCGAACGTGCTTAAAGGACCCGAGAGAGAGCGCTACGATCATTTCCTGCGCAATGGCTTTCCTGCATGGAGGGGAACTGGTTACTACTACCAGCGCTACCGTCCTGGTCTTGGCTCTGTTGTGTTCGGTCTGCTCGTGGTTATGGGTGGTGGCTTCCACTACTTCGCCTTGCTCGTGGGTTGGAGGCGACGACGGGAGTTTGTGGAGCGCTACATCCGACATGCTCGCAAGACTGCTTGGGGTGACGAGACTGCCATCCCAGGCATTCCAGGTGTCGACAGTGCGCCAGCCCCAGTCAATGCGCAGCAATGGGAGGACAACACCCCTGAAGACACTCCGGATGAGCAAGTCCCACGGAACCGTCGCGAAAAGCGTGCCATGGAGAAGGAGAGCCGCAAGGGCAAGAAGATCCAGGCTGTGAAGACTGCTCGTGCTAGCGGTATCAGCACTCCCGTCGAGGCAGAGCTTACCTCTGGTCCCCAAGGAGCCAAGAAGCGCATTGTCGCCGAGAACGGCAAAGTCCTCATTGTCGACTCGGTCGGTAACGTGTTTCTCGAGGAAGAAACCGAAGAAGGCATGAAGGCCGAGTTCCTCCTCGACGTACGTCTTGTCCTTCAATGAGCACCCTATCCACCAGCTAACAATCTGCATCTAGCCCGAAGAAGAGCCCAAGCCCACCATCTTCGACACCCTCCTCTTCAAGCTCCCCAAATTCGCTTACAACCAATCTGTTGGCCGTGTGCTCGGCAAAAAGGAACTCGTCGACGAGCCCCTCCTCGACACCACCGACCTTCCCGAAGACGAGGCCGCGATTCAGAATGCTACAGCGCCCAATGTCAATGGCGAGACGCGCAAACGCAAAATTACGAGGGCGAAGAGCACGAGGTAGACACGGGATGGGAAAATGTTGTACCGTCTGTTCAAAGTATCAGAGCATGATAGTTAAAAGGCTTTTTTTTCTATTTTTTTCAATGTGGGAGACTTGGTGGGTGATGGGGGGCGGAGGCTGTAAGATACGCAGAACAAAAAATGTATATACGAAGCAGAACAATTGGAGTAATGTACGCACAGTCTTTTTATCAAATCGAGACTTGTGTGCGATTCTCGTGATTGCATCTTCGCCGTGGTATGTTTCATGAACTCTAGTGTGTACGAGGGATTGATATTATATCATCAAGGGAGCTAGCTTCAGGTTGCACCAAGATACATGCAAAACTACAACTCAGTCATGTCCAACGCCTCGGCATCCTCACTCCCACGTCCCTGCTTTGGATACTTGTCGTACCAATCCCGTGGCGCTCCACCAGGGAGACACAAGCCGAGACGCCAAAAGTAATCCCGATGCGCGAAGAAGAGCTGCCAGAGCTTGAAGCGCGTGGGCACGCCCCACGACGACTTCCCGTTGTCGCTGCCAGCTATGCAATGGGCATCTTCGTCGCCGTCGCAGTAGTGGACATCGGCAATGGAGAAGGGGAGACGGGCTTCGGAGATGAATATCTCTTCGCTGTGCATGGCGTAGCCCCATTCGGAGAGTGGGAGGAGAGGCACAGGGTCGCCGGCGTGGGTGACGCGGTGCATCTTGTTGCTTGCATGGTGCGCTGTGATGTTGAAGCGCTCGTCAATGTACCGGTTCAGCGCTTTGTTACCAAGGCGAGGTTCGCCGAAAGTGGTCACATGGGGCGCCCAGCCACGTGCTTTGAAGTCGAGGCCTGCTAATGTGGCAACGGCGCCGCCGAGGGAATGTCCCACGAGGACCAGCTTGTAGTCTGGGTACTTGTTGAGTGCTTCGGTGACGTGTGGGAGAATGACTTTGCGGGTGTTCAGCCAGGACGAGTAGAAGCCGGTATGGACGGTGCAGTTCTCGCACTTGGGCGGGTCTGCTGGCGGAGGCTGATCGTCTGCCAGATTGGCTCTTGGAGCGAGCAAGTCGGAAGAGGACTGGCTGTCGTCGTCGTCGCCTGGATATGGTACGTACGCCTGTGGTATGGTAGATAGGTCGGCAATGGTGTTGGCGACAGAGTATGTGCCACGAAATGCGAGGATCAGGCGTGGATTCTCGGGAGAGTGCGAGAGAGCGATATAGCCACAAGAATCAGACAGGAAGGGCCCGGTGTTCCATGCCTTGGATTGTCAGCATCGCATGCGACACATTTCCGCTTACGGAGGCTCACCTCGACGAGCTCGAATGACTCGAAGTCCTTGTCACCACAGCGGCTCGCGCACTTGAACGGCTTCTGTATGCCCAGCCCAGCTGTGCCTACGCAGTACGAGATATCGACGACGCGCGCGAGCTCTTCCAACTCCCAGAAGAGGTCCTGGGTGATCAGCGTGTCATTGCTGGGTCCGCGGAGCAGTGGCTGCTGAGGCTGCTGAGGCGTCGCCGCAGCCCAGCAAGCGCACAACCAGGCGAATGTCGCGAGAGAAGAAAGAAGGAGGCTGCGGAAAGAGCCCATGGACATCGCTGCTCACATATTCTTGGTGCTCGAGGGTGGGTGCATTGGTGGTGCGCGTGTCAGGCGATGCTCGGCATGACTCGTGAGGAAGGGTCCGCTGCCGCCAAGAGAAACGACATCACTAAGTCTTGTCGTGCTCGGCACTCGTCATCGGCGGCCGCGAACCTGCACGACGCTTACAACGCCTGCATGCCGCGCCTCTGTTAAGACACACCACTGCCGTTGGCATCCGAATAAGACGCCAATATTTCTCTTGTTGCCCTTGCTCCCGCACACTTAGCTCTGGGCGGCCCCGACACATTACTCCCGCACAATGGCCTCCGAGCAGACTTCCACCGAGCCTCTGCGGCCCACAGTGCCCGCAGAGGCGCACGCACCCCCAGCGACGGCACAATCAGACACCCTCCAGGTGCCCAACATTCAAGTTGACAGCGCGAGCGACGACGACGAACGCCAGCCCCGCAGCACAACGCCCGTCGGTAGTACCACAGCAACTCTGAACGCCAGTGTCAACCCGAGCAGGGCCGCTTCGCCCAACCCGCACTCCATTTATCCACACACCCAAATAACATACGATGATCCCGATTTCAGACGTCCGCCACCTCTCGGGTATTCCTTACGACCGCGCAAGAAGGCCATTTTCTGGTTCTGGACACTGATTTTCCTCGACTGCATCTGCATGCCCATTGGGCTCTACTTTGGCCTGTGGTATGGCCTTACACGAGACCAACTGTCCGCCAATGCTGTCTTCAGCATCAGCACAGCACTGCTTGGTACCGTTTCCATTGTCGAGTACTTTGTCCGTTTCCACCGACTCTGGAAGAAGAAGTCCAACTGCAGGGTCATCGGTGCACAACGATGGTATCTCGACTGGTTCCACTGGAATCTTTCCGTGGGTTGGTTCTTTGTCATGATCGAACTGATTGCGTATGTCAAGTACCTTTTACTTTTGGAAACGATTGCTAACACAATTTAGTGGCACTTGTCCTCACGACCCTCCCATTCGTGTTCTCGCCATGCCTGCGTCCACTATGCTCTTCGCCATTGGCTGTGAACTTCTCCTCGTCGACATTCTGCGTATCCGCAAGGTTCCCGCACCGTGCCGTATCTCGTCTTTGCCAGTGGGTGCGCCCCTTCGGCCCGGTATCTATGCATACATCGAGGACATCTGCGCCGTCGACGGATCTGGCGGCACTGAGTTCCGCCAGCGCTTGAACCTGAGATATCAAGCCAGCAAAGCCTTCCGGGAGATGTTACACCGTTTGACATTGTTCTGGGCCATTGGCGCAATCGTCTGCGCCCTTGTCACCACTGTCATCATTTTCACCATCCAGCGTGACGCTGCTTACGTGGTAAGTTGCCTGAGATCTCCTCCTTCCCCAAGGACATCGACTAACCACCAACAGGTCGGCTGGATTCTGCCCTTCCTCTGGGCTGGTATATGGACTGCCATCACCATTCCCTGGGTCCAAAGGGATCTCAAGAAAGAATACGAGCAATGGACGACCGCCAACTTCAAGGCCTAGAACGACCAATCTTGCACCTCCTTTCATCGCACTATTCCTCACGTTCAAAGCTGTACAACACTTCATTCAAGACTTTACAATACCATTACACCATGGCGGCGGCGTTTCTCTATTCTTTTTTCATTCCTCGACTATCGTACACAAATGACCTGACATGGTTTGCAATGGGTTGGGATGGGGCGGGGGCATGCAATGAATCACAGTACAGTACCCTAGATACCACTTTTTCATTTTTTTTTCACGCGCGCTTTTAAATTGCTCTAAAATACATTGCCATGCTATGCTTTGCTAATATGCATTGGTATCATCATCGTAACCGTGCCTTTCTTCCTTTCCTTTATCCCACTTTGAGATCAGTCTCTGAACCCGTCATGGTCAGGTGATTCAAGTCGTTCCGCATTCATCCATGTTTTGTCCGGTGCGGTATGTAGCGTGATTGGTGATGTCACAGCAGCAGACTACGCCCTACGGTGTTTGCAGTCTACTACGCGCAACCAAGATACTCGTATGTATGTACATAGGTAGGTATATGTATGCAGGGATGCCGTGTCTGCAAATCAGGGTCTCAGTGTGGGTGATGGACTTTCTTTGCGATTAAGGGTATTTCTTCTTCATGGTAACGACGATTCCTGAGTATGTAGGTATCTACATGTAGGTGTGCATGCGCGGTCGCTCCCTTAACGTTGCAGGATGCATGGAGAGGGATGGCTACATGGATGTACCATCTGACTCACGGCTCAGAGCTCTGGCGGCGCAACTCCAATTTCTAAACACTCTACCTCCCAGCTTTCCATATCCACCAGCACGACACAGCCCGTTTCTCTGAATCGGGGCACGCTGATCAGCAGCACCTTCTCCCCTGCCGGCCCCTCAATCATTCTCCGCCCAAACTTCTCTTGGCATCCAGCGAAGTAGACGTGCGGACAGTCGGTAAGTAACATGGGGTCGTCGTCTTGGAAAGGGTAGCACCACAGTGTATCTGGCGCCGTGGGCGCTATACACCGCCACCGCAGCATCATCTCCATGACTTCCAATGACTCCACCTCATCTACATATTTAAGCAGGTCGGCGACAGTCTGACCGCCTGTACCAAGGACGCGATATCCCTCGATGTCGCCTTGCCAGGGATTGGTGACGGTGTCGAGGCCGTGCAGCGTCTCGTTGGTTTTGGCAGGCGGTTCGGCGTAGAGGCGGGAGAGCGGGAAGAGGGCTGGATGCAGGGGTTGTTGGGGGAGCGCGACATTGGCGGGATCGGAGGCGCCGGGGAGAAGAGTGATGGGGAGGGTTGGGAGGAGCGAGGAAAGGAACAAGTCGAGTCGTTCGGCGGGGGAGGCGTTGTAGGCAGAGGCATCGTAGCCGTAGTGTTTGCTTTTGCTCTTCTTAACGGCGAAGTCTTCGCGTGAGAGGATGGGTGCGGCGTGGGAGAGCGAGTCGCCGGCTATGATGAGGCGGGTTATGGTGGATGAGGAGGTTTGGTCGGTGGGTCCTGCTGCTTCGCCTGTGAGGTATTCGAGTAGGATGTCGAGAGACAGCTCGTCGTCGTCCACGCCAGTGATCTCTAGGCCTGACACGATTGCCAACTTGCCTGATCTCTCTCGTTTTGGCTTCGGCTTCTTCGCTCTCGAAAGTGTTGCGTCTTCTCTTTCCCATCTTTGCGGTTGTCGAGGTAGATCTGCGTATTGTGTTGCAATGACCTGAAAGGTGCCGTCTGCTTGTTCGGTGCCGAGCGCTGCAAGTACGCAACCAGTAACGTAGTGCGAATTCAAGCTCTCTCCTGTGACTCGAAGACGTCCCGATTCATCTTCGAGCATCATCTCGTCTTGGCCATTCGAGGAGACATATGTTGCGCGGGGCGGAGGGGCAGCGATCCAGTGCTGTAAAGAGTCAGGACGTCAAGGCGCATCGAGGATTGACTAGCCAGCATACCTCTTTCGATATGTCGTCCAGCACGTTGGGCTTCAACGCCATCTCCATGTAGACAGTGCCCACAATCCAGCAAAGTTGCCCTTGCCGTACATCGAGCACGCGCTCCACATATGTTGCTCTTTCTCCGCCTAGCTTAGCTGCTGTCAGCTACCGGATCTCCTTCATGCCCATATGACATAGCATGCCGTCTTGCGTACCTCAAAGTCGTTCCAAGCGTCCTCCGCCTTCTGCTTGACCGCTGTCCTCAGTTGTGCTAATCGCAGGAAGTACATGTCGGCGAATTGTTGTTTGTAGTGCTTCTCCGTGCCCTTGGGCAGTTCGAATGTGTGTAAGGGCGAATATGCAGAGGCATTCCGAGGAGGTGCATTTGGCGCATCGTCACTGCAGTCATTAGTATGTGGGTGTGTTGTGCGTATGATGAGTTGAGCCTACAATGGCGCTCCTTGAAGCAAATTACCATCCGGTCCAGCCATACTGTCTTTGTGATCCTGCCGTATGTGGTTGTGTGAGGAAAATGTTGGATGTGTAGATGTCGGCGTTTTCGAAAGTTGACGACAAGCGACCGCGGAAGTCGCGTCGCGTGTCGCATGCACGCCAGCCCGATTAGGATGTCTTAGTGGTAGTTGTTCGCTACCCAGTCATGGTCGAGATTTGATCTATTGCGTCGCAATCCTGCGACAATGGTAAGCTTCCTATGTACTTGTTGACGCCAAATAACGGGCAAGCGGACTTCGTCACAGCAGAACCGATCCAAGGAAACCCAGACACGAGCATGTAGTATCAATCTTCTGGAAGACTGAGCCTATGTACAACGAATTCACGGCGGATGTCTCGAGCAGTGTCATGAAGTATCGACTATTTTTTGGGCCATGCAGACATGCTTGACATAATGTGTCTATCTAGTTCAACTAAATTATCCATCTCAAGGTCTGGTCCTCCTCGTCCTTCCTACTGCTTCTTATTTCCCCTACTACGCAATTATGTAATCCTCAATCCTCCTCCACAAAAATAAGCCGATAGTCTTCATTGTACAGTCTCCAAGGGTTGCCACCCAGAATGAACTCCGAAGCGAAAAAAAGTTGTATTGATTAAGAGTGTGTGGTAGAAGTTGCAGATGCGGAAAGGCAGTGGCTAGTGATTTAGAGCAGGAGGGCAACACCGCCGGCGATGAAGAGGCCAAGGGCTGAGCCAGAGATGTGTGTAGGCATGGACGCAGCACCAGTGAAAGGCGTAGTGCTTCCGGAGGGCAGGATGCCGGTGCCAGTCGGCTTCGCGCTTCCAGTGCCGGTTGGGTAGTATGCAACTGATGTGCCGTTCGCAGGGACGTGTGCGGCCGTCGTGGCAGCAAGAGCGGCGGTGATGGCGAGGATGGAGAACTGCATGTTGGAGTAGAGTTGGTCTCGTGGCAAACAACGAATGATTTGACTTGTATGGTGAAGAATTAACGAATGGATGGTTCTCGTAAATGGGCTGAGAAATTGGTTGTGAGATAGTGATTGATCTGGCAACGATGCCCAGCTCTTATATCGGGTCGGCCGTCTCTCAAATTACCAGCCAACGCGCAGCACCTTCTAGAGTACTGACTCCTGGGGTCTGTACCCACATGCATACGTAGGCAAACAGCCCGATGCCAGCCTCGAAACCCACCGCTCAGCCCGACCCCCAGGCCCACTCATCTTGGCAACGAGCCAGTCGGCGCTGTCACTGCGTTCCAAGCCCGCAGATGTGCCTAGCTGGCATGGCTGTCAGAATCGCCGTTGTGCAATGTCGGGAGGGCCGGTATGTTGCTGAGGGCTGGAGTCCCTGCCGGCTATTTTTAGGTGGCTGGTACCTGCATCGCCTCCCGAGATCCTGACCACTCATTCGCCACCCTCGAAAATCGCGCGAAAACAAGACAGGGAACCTGCCGGCGTGCAGCGAGATGGTTATCGGCCGGGTCCTGTTTCTCCACTTCTCGCGGGTTGTTGACATCGTTACTGGCACAAAGGTGGTTGCGATGAGGCTGGGCAGATGTTCAGCAACAGCCCCTCGGAACTTCTGCCAATCTGCCCAGACACCCAACGCCAACAACTCGAAGCTTGCGAAAGGGACTGTTGGGATACCTAGACGCGCAACCGAGGACGTCGCTCGTAGTCAATGTTCGGCCGGCTCCGCTGTTCATATTCGTTTCTCCACAATATGACAGGGAGTGGACACCAGTTGAGCAAGCATGCAGAGAATCAATATTCGGAGCACGTCGATCGTCGTAGCACTCGCTATGTTTCAGGTTTCGTGTGGTCGGGAACAACCTAGCCAAAACTGTCCACCGTGGTCTAGATTGATGTTGCTGCCCATTGACGAAAATTTCTACCAAATGATATGGTCGGCATCCTGATGGTGTGAACAGGATCCATTTCTTGGTGACTGAACAGGGTGTTCAGAATGGCCAGTAGCAAATGCGCATCTGCAAATCCTCATTTTCGGAAGACAAGATGATCGAGCAACTATAGATATCTTTGGGCATGCATTGACTTGCAGAATACTAGCCTGAGGCTCTCGAGGCCCAGCTTGCTGAAATTCTACCTGTAAAATACTTTTCGGTGCCCGCTCTGGTCTGATTTTCTTCAGACGCTGTGTTACCAAGTCACTGTGCCGCATCGATTGTGGATTGTTTCCATATGTACAGCAGCAGCCGATAGGTAATAGATCGGTATGTACATTGGACTGTTGTTGGGTCTAACAAGTCAAGTCTTTATTTCCCGAGAGACTACCGATGGTTAGCTTCCACGCCTTTCCGAATACCTATCCGTCATGGCTGTCAGAAGAGCCTTCGTTGTACCAAGATACAGAGTGTTGCTTGGACGACACGAGAAGCTTCTCGACGCGGGCAACTAGTGCTGTTGATATCGATCATATGCGTCCATCCGCCATGAATTCGGCCAAAGCATGACTTTTATGTGGGTTTGCGTCCTTAGTATGGGCTCGACGACGTAGGAACTGCGCTGGCAGCTGCCTCTGTCAATCGCTTTCGTCTTCAGGTGATCTGTGTAATGCACCTGCAAGAGATTCTTCACGAGCCCAAACTCCTGGTCCGAGAAGACGTCAACATGAACAGCTTGCCACGTGGTAAGGAAACTGGAAGTGCCTAGTGGAGGAAGTATCTCTTCTTGCATTATCAAATTCAAAGGGCTTAGTAGCTCTAAATCCCATGCTTACAACCCAGAAGAGGATATCATTTGTGGCCTCATCAATGGACGTACCTACAATTGTCTGATTCGAATGTGTCGTGTCACCCTGCACACTCTCTCCGCCTATCACAAGTGAAAACAAACAGGATGTACAGCGTGAGCAACCCATGCGTCAACTATCAAATCTCCGACTTCTGGCCGGTAGACATATCTCCGGTGATTTTTCCCTGTCCAAGTGGATTCCCCAATGGACTGGGTTCTCACTTGCAAGTGTCCCAGACTGTGTCGGTCAGCGAATAAGCAACACAATCGCAAGGTAGTCCAAAGATATATGGGAGAGAATCTACGAATAGATGGCTTGGATATGCTTCACCAAGATTTCGACACTTTTCCAACGGCTCTAAATGTACATGGCGCAAGTTTCAAAGGCTTCCTTTTTTTCACTATCCTGCGATGATATCGTTCACCATGGTATGCACCGATCGCAACCGGCAAAGCTTAACAAACATGCTTGCGACGCTGTAGTCGTACGTGATTGCGAAGACCTTCCGGACCAAGTTTGTGACCTTGTCGAATTGATCCAATTCCAGACACACCCAACCCTCAACCCCTTTCCGAGTCATTACATCATATCTAATCACAGCTGATTACATACAACAACCTAATCCGCCAAGATCTTCCATCATGCCATCCTTCCCGTCCACGCGTGCCGACCATCAAACACAAAACCCACACTGACAGAAACCCTCTCCATCGACATCAGCCAACGCCGTCTCCAGCCCGGCAAACGATCCTTTCGCTCCCCAAAACGATACGCTTCGTCCACTGACCCCGTTTTAGCACGCTAACATACACCCTCTTCACAATGCAGCCATACCCCGTGCATCCAAAAATTCCCATCATCGACTCGATCAGATTTATTAACACCCAACACAAGTACCCCCCCCCCCCCCAACCCCTGAATATGGCGCCCAAGAAGGAAGAATTAGCAAACGCCGCGTGGTGCCTCTATCAAGCATTCCCCCCTCCAGCGACAACACCAAGTCGCAGTAATGCGTAGTCTCAAGGCCCAAGATACCCGATAGCTCCGCAAAGCTCCATAAGCCGACGACGAAGAGAGCCAGGCGATGAACGTCTGTTCTTTTTCTTCTTCTTTCTTGGAAACGGAGAAGAGAAATGGATGTATATACGCAGGTGCCTACCTCTTTATCCAAAGGGGACATGGTTTCGAAACGACGAGTCAGTCGATAGGAGAATATGTACGGAACGTCGGGGACATGCGTGCTGGATGTCAAGTACGCTCAACACCAACAGGATCAGATGAGGACAGCATCACGGCGCAGGAGGAGGCGGTGGTGGAAGACTTCGAAGAGGTACCTCACCCAAGTTTTAGGACTGATCGCATGTCATGATGTATGTGACGAAAGGGCTTGCATGGTTCAGAAGCAGCTTCACTCCTTTGGTTATCATGTTGCAGCTCGCAGCTCGGAAAGTCTACCTTGCGCGCAACGGTGATACTCATAACTTTCCATCAGGACTCTGAAATGGGGCACCCAGGCTTGCTTTACTCAAGACTCAAGCCTCTAGCAATTAGCTGTTTCTACGCTGTTTCTACTTCGTGGAAGACTACATGCCAAGAACAGCGGTCGAATATGGTAGTTTGACAATGCTGGGGTCCATTAACTCCATGTCAGACACAGAAAAATCCATCAAGCAGACTCAATAGTACCAGTACGGCTAATTTAGGTTAGGATAGGATAGCTCTGTGCGAATATGCTACATGAACGCTAGGGTAACAATGGTTTGTTCGGTCGCTTATTCTCAACGCAATGCAAGGCCCTTCTACTTGACACAGGTGGATCTTTTCCGTCCCGCAAAGAAGTTACCTTGGGGACCAGAAGGCATATACGGCGACTCAGCTTCTTCCGTCCTGGTCCTCGACGGAGGATCTTTGCGTACAAAACATTCTCCCACATGATGACCCTCTTCGCAAGTGGTCACCCATTTGCCAATGCCCAGCTCTTTAGGCGCGTGCCTGACACCTCTACCACCGCCACCAACGATCAGATTGCCAGGACGGTATGTTGGATCTGCAAACATGCGCTTAATAACGCTGCAGTGGATGGTCGCATTCGCAGGAATGTCACGAGTCTCGCCCTTGGGCAAAGGCCATCGAATCGCACTCCATGTGCCGTCTTCCTGCAGGTCCATGCGCCTGAATGGAAGGTATTCCATAAGATTCCAAGAAGCTACGCCGAAACGGCCAGCACCATTTTTGAATTGAAGCACGTCGTGAATGCGACCCTTCGTTGCAGCGCTGTGTAGATGCTTGTGGAATGGCGTATCGCGATGCTCCTTGTGATGGGGCAAGAAATTGTCGTCGTCCACCCAACCATTCGCTGTTGATCCATATGATAGCGCACCACTTGTCGCACCATTTGTGTTTGACTCGGATCTCGGTGCCTCTTGACCTGGAGTGGGCAGTGGCGAGCCGGTATCGATCGCAATGGTGGGCATACCAGCCTGGCGTGGATCATCACTTGTGAGGAACTCGTCTTCGTCCCAACAATGCAGAGCCTCAAGCTTATCTTCGTCGAAGTCGAGACCCGCTTTGTGAGCTTCTCTTACCATCCACACAAGCGGTACGTGACTCAAAGCTGCATTGTCATCGCCAAGAGGCCAGCCTCCACCAATGTCCTAAAGGATTGTCAGCTTGGTCGTAAAGAAATGCGTGATTGTCACATTGTACTCACAGCATGGCACCCAGGAAACCAGACTTCTTGAATGTCTTGTTCGCCTTCCTCATCTGACTGCCACGTCTGCCTCGCATCCACAGAGAGTAGAGATGGTGTGGCTGAGCCGTGAGCTCCATCGCATTGCGAGTAGCCAGGACTGAGACTACGCACACCCGATGTATCGTGAGGATTCCTAAACCGCTCAGGCGGCGCAAGTGTTTCTTTGCGACCCCGAGGTTCATCGTGTAGCTTCTCATCGATTCCCTCAGAGTGGCTACCGTGCAGCTTCTCATCGATGCCTTCAGAGTGGCTACCGTGCAGCTTATCCCGTAGATGTTTATGCTTGTGGTGGCGCTTGTAATAAGCTGACTTGTCGGGTTTCTCTTGAGAAATAAGATCCTGACGAAACTTTGCGCGACGCTCGTCTATTGAGACTGCGTGCCGTATCACTCGGGCACTACTCCGAGCAGTGTACGGGAACTTGCTGCGCTGCATCCACGCGTTCTCGAAAGCTGGAACACTGTTGACAGTGTCGAAAAGACCGAGGAAGCGAATCGGTTTTACCGGGCGGCTGAATGTTTCTCGAAAAGCGCACATGAATTCTAGCAATCGCAGCTTCTCTGACTTTTCGCCAGGCACGCGATCAGAATCCTTGCCTTCAGGAAGTCGACATTGCCATTTCTGAAAGGTTCTGGTAGTCTTGGTCAGCCTAGTACAATTACTGGAAGACAAAAGAGACTTACTTCCATGCAAATTGACACATTTCTTCATTTCCCGCCTACATTAGGTAAGCGATGGGTTGGCAGAGAAGACGTGCAGAGCTACTCACTGATAGAAGGCCAACATGATCCAACATCTCGGCAAGGAAGCGAGCAGTGTATGCACCTCTGGAGAATCCAAAAAAGTATATGTCATCGCCTGGAGAGTAGTATCGCATGAGAAACTTGTAACCCGCCATTACGTGCATGTCGAATGATGTGCCTGTAGAATGTCAGACTATGAAATACCCAGAGCCATCCTTCATACCGACTGCACTATCCTTCGCTTTCGCGTACCAAGACTGAAACTTCTCAAATCTACTGGTCCGAGTCATAGAACCATTGGCTTTGGTAACGTATGTACCAATACCTGGCTGGTAGTAATGGAATTGATCGTCGCCATTGCGGTCGAGCATGCGATAGATCTTGAGGATATTGCTGTCTGCATCGGTGCCGGAGAATTTGTTGCCAGTGCCATCAAAACACAAGACGAACTTTTTGCGTATGTGGGATCGACTTGGATCAGGTGGCCCTCCGTACGTGTCCATGTTGTTGTAGGGAGAATGAGGGGGTCTTTGCGGAGAGTGAGAAGGAGTGGGCACGTGTGACTGCTCTGACACCAGCAACGCCATATTTACTGCTGCGAACAGACGGGAAGAAGCAATCACTGAAATCAGAAGGAGCGTTCAACTGAAGTCCAACTTCCCCGCAGGAACGATGGGTCGATATGATATCAAGCTCAAGGATTATGCAAGTGGCAATATGCTGGGTGTGCTCATCGTCACGAAGCTATGGCCACCGCATATGCGGCCTCACATGCTGTTCATGCATACCTATCGCTGCTCTACAGTATTTCCTTCCACAAACTACTACCTCAGTGAGTTTCGCCTAAGCCCGCGCTATCAGCCATTGGCAGATTCGGAGATATTCCACCCCGGCAGGCCGTCGCATCAAAACTTTCCGATCGATACCTAGCGGGTACAGCAAGCGGGTCAAGGTAGTGGGGGTCAATGCTTGATGCAGGTTGTACTGTCAAGAAGAAAAGCCGTAGGTCTCTTGTGTTGACACAACTTGTGCTGAATGGCACAACGGGTTGCACAACCGGATGCTTTCCATTTCTTGTGCAACTCCAAATTGGAGGTTGGATGGATAGAGTCGTCCACATCGCCCAATACCAGAACGGGACCGGCACATTTGATCGACATGTGGTGCGGTACAGAGTGTTGGCATGTCGGTGTACAACCGCGGCATGATAGACCTTACAAAGCTCGAACCTATACGAAGACAGTCAAGACGAACACTCCTTGAGCCAGTGGAAGACTCAGCGTGGCACTAGCTGTATCTAAATAACCAAGCTAAAATGCCCATCTTCTTGGACAGGTTAGACATAGCCCTAAGGAGCATTCAAATCTACCATGATAGTACCTATGTGCTAACATGCTGTAGTTAGTTGCATACCTAATGGGCGATGCACAGCGCGCGTGAGTCCACAGGAAGTGGTGATGCGGGACGTGTGGAAGCACCGAGTCGCGGTGTGATTGGGTTGGCGACTCAGCCACCGAATGTGCTTGTGTCGATCGATGATGCATTGTACTGTCTGCGGTGATGCTTCGAGCATGGTTGCATGTAGTTCGGCGACGTTGCGGGAGAAAAGCGGTCGACCGTCGATGTCACGAGCAGACCCCAAAGCGCTTCGGTCGATCCAGGGTCAGTGCTGCGGCCCGCCCGATCCCCATGCTTCGCTCGTCAATCGTCCCAGTCACCCAGTCACCCAGTGCTCCCAGCCTCTTTGCCATCCTCTCTGCCGCTCGCCTATTCTCTCAGCTTGTGGGTCGACGTCCGGCCTTTCAACCCAATCGTCTGCTTCCATCTGGAACAGACCTGCATATCCTCGCTGCACATCACAATCTTGCTCTTGCTCTCACCGATCCGCTAACACACCTCGCCTGCGGCCGAAAAACACTGCTCACCCAATGTCTTCGTCTGGAATCGGGGCTTGCCATGCACATGCTGCCCCGGCATGACATGACGTCTGCTCTGTACCAGGTGGAGTCGTGCCCTCTTGTTGCGACGTCTCTGTAAACACACTCGCCCTCTTCATCGACTGTCTAGCTTAATCAGGTTGGCGATCTTTGCTTTAGACTCTCGTTTCGTCTTTTGCTGCCATGTTCGGGCGAATTGAGGGCCGAACAGAAAGTTGTCCTCGCCCACTGGTATCTGCTTCCTATGGTCGGATTCATCGGACGGACCACCCGGCGTGGTATCAGCATGTGACAGGAAGCAGCTGCAGCTAATGTCGATACTCCTACACTGGACGACGAAGAGAGGAGCGATTATCAAGGACATCATATGCGGTATTGATTACGAACCACACTCACACGTCCACAGCGCTCTGAAGCACTCACAACTGTCGGACTGTCGCAAAGCAGAAAAAGCGGGGACGTGTGCATGCTGTGTTCTGAGTGGCTGAGACTATTCACGGACAAATCATCTCGTGGCATGCAGTGCTTCGCTCTTCAGCCGTCGCTAGAGTGCTAGCGAGTGGTGGGACGAAAGCCGTCAAGTGTAACACTCCACGCAGTCAGACATCCCAACCAATAAGCACCAAGCCAATTGAAGCCTCCAGAGCTTTGACTTTATGATTTCATAGCACAACCTCGCCAAGTCCCATCCAGGCATGGAACAATATGCATGACGGACTGGTATGCAACCATCATTCGCCAATGGCAGCTGCTGATCACTGAGCTGCAGCTGCCATAGTCAAGGCTCGGCAATGGGCTCGAGGTTGCCACAGCTACAGCATGCTGCAGCAAGAGCATGGCAGTACCCAGGGTCATAGCTCCTCGTTCTTAGCTCCCAGCGAGCAATAATCCGAGTTCCATAGGTACTTGAGCTCGTGTAATCGCATCTGCAACCTCTCTACATGTTCTTTGCATTCCTCGTTCAATATGCCTAGCCAACTGCGATCATTGCTTGGCACCATCAGAAAGAAGCCAACCAAGGCAAGCGATGGAAGGTCAGCAGAAGCTGCAAGTGGGCTGAAAAACAATGAAAAGACCTCTGTTCTTAGCGATGTCCGGGGCATGGGCGTTAAGAACGCCAAATTTGTGCTCGAGGCAATCACAACACTTGCCTCTGGTGAGCCCATGGACGACAAAGACCTCTTGTTGGAGAAGGGTGTCGAAATGCTCCAAGGCCTGCCCCCGAACAGTGGCTTGAGCGAGAAGGTCTCCGATGGCTTCATAAGCATGCTGTGGCACGATCTGCCACATCCTACGCCTACTCATGCAGGTCCCTCAGCACGGTATCGCAAGCACGATGGATCTGGGAACAACCCTCATAATCCCGAAATGGGCAAAGCCGGCTCACCCTACGCGCGAAACGTGCCGCCTTCGAAGCCAAAAGGTATATGCTTTACCTTGATTCTAATGATGTTGCTAACACTTTGTTTTAGGTCCAAACCTACCGGATGTGGAGGACGTGTACGAGGCGCTCTTAAAACGAGATGGCCCATTCCGTCCTCATCCTTCTGGCCTAAACAGGCTTTTTTTCTCATTTGCCACGATTGTCATCCACGAATGTTTTCAGACGTCCAGAAAGGATCCATGGATCAACGAGACATCCAGTTACGTGGATCTCAGCACTTTGTATGGCAATACCGAGAAGGAGCAAGTGCGGGTGCGAACGTACCACAATGGCGAGATACATCCTGATTCGATCGCTTCGGAGCGGATTATGATGATGCCACCCGGTGTGGTTGCTGTGCTTCTGATGTTTTCAAGGAACCACAATCACATCGCGCAGTCGCTACTCTCAATAAACGAAGATGGCAACTACAAGCCATGGGACGCCTTAGATGAGGCTGGGAAGAAATGGTGAGTGCTAACACGGATAAGCAAGTTCTGGGTTCGACTAACCTGATTGTAGGCAGGATGAGGATATCTTCCAGCTCTCGCGTAACATTAATGTTGGATTCTTTGCATCTGTCGTTTTACATGATTATGTCGCAGCCATTCTCAATACTCCGCGTGCGGGATCCGAATGGAGTCTCGACCTAGGCAAAGAAATCAAACAAGGTGGTTCTCGAGTTGAACGTGGAACCGGCAGTCATGTTTCCGTCGAGTTTGCAGTCTTGTACCATTGGCACGCAGCCTTAAGTGCAGCTGACGACAAATGGATGGAAGAGATTATACGCTCGGTCATTCCTGAACTTGGCCATATCGACGACGTGACCATCGAAATGTTCCACAAGGTCATGATGGTGCACGGCCATAAGCTCATGAAACAAAAACCGCAACACTGGACTTTTGGCGGATTGGAGCGCGGCCCAGATGGCCGCTTCAAAGATGAGGAGCTTTCTGAGCTCATCAAGCAGTGTACAGAAGAGCCAGCACATGAATTTGGTGCACACGGTACACCGGCCAGTTTGAAAGTGGTTGATCTCATGGGTCAATTACAAGCGCGTGAGATGTTCAATGTCTGCACGCTCAATGAGTTCCGTCGATATCTGAACTTGAAGCCGTATGAAACTTTCGAAGATTGGTGTTCCGACAAGGAGACTGCTCGCGCAGCAGAGCTTCTGTACGGACACATGGAGAATATGGAACTCTATCCCGGACTGATGGCTGAATGCACCAAGCCCGCAATGCCTGGTAGTGGTGTCTGTCCCGGACAAACAACGGGTCGTGGTATCTTAGACGATGCTGTCGCTCTTGTTCGAGGTGATCGCTTCCTAAGCTACGACTTCAACAGCAACACGTTGACTCAATGGGGAGCTGCGCTTCTTTCAGAAACGGCCCCAGGATCATACGGTGGTGTTTTACCGAAACTGTTGCTACAAGGACTTCCCGGGGGCTTCACTGGCACTTCTCCGTACGCCCTTCTGCCATTCTACACACCAGAGGCAGCAAAGGGCATTTTGATTGGTAACAAGGTCATCGACAAGTACGATTTGAAGCGTCCAGCAAACGACAACTCTATCATCAGTATTCAGACGCAAGAAGGTTGCAAGAAGGTCTTTGAAGACCGTGAGAGCTTCAGTGTCATGAATCAGACTGCGATCCGAAACCGCACGGCAGGTCAAGATTTCAAGATTGGCCAAGATGACCAAAAGAAGCATGATGACCGCTCAAACATCTTGCACAAAATTTTCTTTGAAGAGGGACTTGAAAAGAACATCAACGAATTCTTCACCACAAATGTGAGGCAGCTTATCAAGAAGAACTCCCTGAAGGGTGCCAAAGGTCGCATGAGCATCGACATTGTTCGCGATGTCACGAACATCACACCTATTTTGTGGCTTGCTGATCGATTTGCATTGCCTCTCAAAACCCAAGAACAGCCGCGCGGGATATTGTCACTTTATGAGGCATTTACATCATACCTGGCTCTATTCCAGTATCAGTCTTTCAACATCCTGCCACAAAATGAATGGAAGCTTCGCGAGGGAGCCATTACATCTGCTGCACCTCTTCGAAAGATCTTCGAGACACACTTAAAGACCCAGACTGGAATGTTAGAAGGTCTTGTGGACTGGATGGCCAAAGGAAGTGCATTTGAAGTAGGGCCTCACGCGGATCGCATGTATCATGCCCTCGCAAAGACCAAACTACCGACTGGAGATCTTGTTGACGATTGCATCGGATTGGGTGCTTCTGTTGCGGGCAATCTGACGCAACAGGCCTCTTTACTCATCGACTTGTACCTGAAGCCGGAGTATGAAAAGTACAAGGCTCGGATTATTGAGCTCGCACACATGGATCCTGATTCTTCTGATCGCGAGTTACAAGGATTCGTTTACGAAGGCATGCGACACGTCGGTATAGTACCAGGCCTGCCTCGTGTCGCTACTCGTGACATTTCTGTCAACGATGGCGTGCGGGGACCCATCAACGTGAAGAAGGGGCAAACAATTCTTGTAGCAACCTCCAAGGCTGCTATGGACCCGGTGGCCTTCCCTAATCCAGAACTCTTGGATCCAAACCGCCCGTTCAAAGACTACACGCTCCTTGAACATGGACTTCATTTCTGCTTTGGTGCTCGTCTAGTAGGACCCAGTCTTGCGGCTACGTTGCGCGAGGTGTTCAAGCTCAGGAACGTAAGGAGGGCGCCAGGCAAGCAGGGCCGCTTTACCACTACTGAACACAAGTTTGCCGGTGTTACCATGACGCATTACCTCGACGCGAATGCCAAAGAGAGCTCTATTCCCACAAGCTTGAGGCTGCACTACGACAGCGATGATGTTCTCACCAACGGCGTCAATCGCATTAATGGCGTTTCTGTTGGAACGCCAAACGCTTACCAGAACGGTCACGCAAATGCAGGCGGCGATAACCCCCACGGCAATGCTTACACTGTCGCACCCTAGAAGGATGAGATAGCGGTAGACCAACGCCGTGCTTTGACGAGTTCCTCCAAACCACCGAGCTATCAGAAATCAGATAGCCGTCGGGGCTGGCTGTCGAGGACTATGACCAAAGCCCAAAAATTGAGATAGAGATGTATCAGATTACGACCGGAGGATAAGCAGTAATGACTCGAGGGTGGAAGTATGAGGGATTGGTCGTTGGTTTTAGTCTTATACCATGTGTTGTTAGTGATGCAATTACAAATGTGCGATTTTCTATCTGCCGTAGTAGAAACGTTGGTCCCGCTGTTGATGTCATTGACTTTTTGATTCTGTCTCAATCCAAGAAATCATCTGCTCTAGCTTTTGCGTGCATCGTGCTAAAGCAAGTGGTATGCTTTTTGTGGTAGTGGGATATGTACATGTAAGCAGTGTACATGCAGATGAGCAAATCCTGGCCATGCTGCATTGTCACAACTACTCGCAAATTTGTAATCGCAGGAAATGACTACGTACATACTTCATCAAGCTACCTACCCATGTACACAGTTAGAACGCGTACCGGCAACGGACGGAACAGGCGGTCACTCAATGTTCCCATTGGTTCGCGCACCCAACGAACGGACGTCGATCCAGCTACCTACTGGTACCTAGGTACCCTACTCCCTTAGGTATTTCAGCTAACGAGGGAAAACTGACAAAGGGGTCGCCGCTACGAAGTGACGAACGGATGAAAAACTAGGTTCCCTAAGCAGAGCTCTTATCTAATCTGTGATTTGGTTGTTATCCTTTAAAGACGCTATTGCTGCTTCGCCTTGTAGCTGGCAGAAAGGCGGAAGATGGTAGATGGCGTGCATCTGGACCTGAGTGCTTCGTCGCGCATACTTGTCTGGAGACTACCTACGAGGCTGCGCGCACTGTGCGCAACCCTTTCAGTCTCGTTGGACGATTTTACCAGGTGAATTTTTTTCTGGAACGAGATAGATGCAATGGCAGGCAGGACCTTGGTCACTGGGACAGGCATAGACAACAACGCAACACCCCTCTGTAGTACATTCATTTGAGAATTCGGGGGGAAAATGTAGGCTGCCTCAACGAACATCTCCGCCCGCTGGATGTCTTTGAGCAATGGCATGCGTTGAGGAAAAGCTTACTGGTTTGAATGATGACGACTGGATCGAGGCATGTACTGTTGCAGGTCAGATTGAACCTGCCAAGACTCGACGTGTGTGGTGGATGGACACACGGCGTGCTTGCTATTCCCTTGATATTAGTGATGTATCTCTTGGAGAAGCCAAGTAGCTGGCTAACTACCGGTACCTAGGTAGACAAGCACGCGAGCATGCAGTTTGAACAATTCGGCTGCTTAACACGGACTTGTCTAGGTACGCGAAGCCGAGTGGGGAGACCTGAGGCTTGAGAGCAATTTGCCCTGGTGATGTTGGCGTGGTTCTTGATACGCTGCTATCTTCTTCATTCGATGGCGTTCGTGGAGATTGACGTGTGGTGCATGGTGCCACAGATTGTTGTAAACCTGGCTGCGGAGCTCGCGTGGGAGGTCGAGAACCGTGACCAGCATCAACCAAGCACGAAGGGCTTTACATTGTGGTTGTGGCGGCGATTGCAGTGGCAAAGTAGTGTGGTTTGGCTTCTTGGAAAGTGTGAAATGGAAGATGAGTGATTGCGCAGTGCGAAGAGCACAGCATACGCTTAGAGAATGTGTACTTTTGGACCCCATTCCTCGTTGACAGCCCACATTGTTAGGTATAAAGCTAACGCACGCGTACGAGTTCCAAATATCTATCGCAACCCTATGGAATTTACACCCTATATAGGCTGACCTCCATGCACAAGGGCTTCCCTAAATCAGGATTGAGTGGTCCGAGGATACCATGTTGATGAGTTGGCGTGATACTTTCTTCTGGAAACTCGATAAATGAGGTACCCATGATGTTACGCCTTGTCATAATCGAGACAGGTCATCCGTGTGTTGCCAAAGAGCAGTTGTACGCAATGCACGTGACTTACATGTTGTGTGAACGCTATGAAATGACCAGATCTCTAAGGAAACTGTCGATCAAGGATCAGAGGGAGGAGCTTTACAACGTCGAAAGGCCGGAATACTTTAGTAGCCTGCTGTCACAGTCCGCGTGAACCCGGAACAAGTCTGGTAATTCACAATCGGGGCGGAATTTTCTGCAACTTCGGAATGGTCGTACACTGAAAATGTTGAGGGAGGGACGTGGGTAAGAGCGATGATGAATTCTCAAACTGAATATCAGGATGTACTGGTGAAGCGAACAAACTCCAGCTATCCGCCCTGTAAATCCAGGATAACATCAGGCAAAATTGCCGTCCCTTTCGTAAATGTGACGTCGTCAGACTGACAGGATCGTGTCCGGGATCGCAATCCCATGTTGCCCGCTCGAGAAGCACGTGAACAATCGTCAAGCTTCGGATCAATCGGAGAAGGACGGTGCTACGAGGGGGCTTGCACCAAGACCAGGATTTGTGTTATCCCGTAAGACATCAAAACTGAAGAACGGAAAGACCGGTTTTCTTTGCTGCTGCTGCAATCCTCGTTCTGTGATCACTCGCGAGCCAATAGCAGAGCAGTGCACGAAAATTGAAGACGGAATTAAACATGCAGGGGTGTACGCGCAATGAGAAATTGTCGGTTGTCTTCCGTGGGCAGAAATCGCAAGCTGCCGTGTCCTATCATCGTGAAATACCACAACGAACGCCGACTGGAACCTCCCAGCCCGAGAATGGGAACAATCGAGATGACAACGTCTGTTGAGGTGCACACGGACTGACCATTGACCGCCTGTTTGCTGGGACAAGATTACGCGTTCGCGGGAGAAGAGCAGATCCTCCGCCAAACGTTACAAGCAGCGAGGTGGAGCTTGCGAACAAGAGGTTGGTATGGTGAGGGGTGGCTGCGACGGCGCTGTGTCCTGCAGAAAGCTGCCGTTCGTGCACCCCACCCCGAAATCGAGCCTAGCCAGCAAGCTGATGCAGGTATGGACGGGTGGTTGGACAGCCGAGGCCGATCGTGCAGGGACTTTGCATGCTGGGAAAAGCACTTGAATTGGAGCACGCGTCCAAATGCAAGTTTTGTTGACCATTGTTGTGGAATGTCTGCAGGTTGGCAGACAATGACGAAGACGTCACAACCACGGTCTCCGTTTAATAGGTATGGTGCAATCCAATAGCTAGGTATGGACCGCATGGCTGCGGTGTGCTTGGGCGTCTGTTGATCGATTCACGATATTGCGCAAGGCTGGTCTTGGCTTTCAATGCAGCCTCGAGGAGATGGCGGCCGTATTAAATGTCTGTGCTTCCGTACAAGTAAATATTGACACGAGCAAGCCATGGGCGGCTCCACGACGGCACGGTCGGAACCGCAACCATCACGTGAAGACTGCGTCGCAAGTTGGTCAGAGACAACAAGCACCACAGTGTGCAAGCAAGTTCCAGCCATTGAAGTATGTTGTTGAGGCGGAGCCTCACACGTCAAACCAAGTGAGAGAAGGAGAGAAGAAAGCCAAGCATTTGATTAAGGGAAGCGAATATGCAAGCTGCAGGTGGCGTAGGCACGAGCTTGGACGACGGCAGAACATCATCTCGGCCTTTGTGCGCTGAATGGAGAATTGCGCATCGATAATGGATGCAGCCCCTGTCGTCCGGCGGCAGCAACAGGATGTCGGCCTTCGGAGTACCATAGTTTGTAGCCACTCAAGCTGACACGATGCCTTTTGACAATTGCAAAAAGACACGCTAGGACGAACATGGGGCCTGCAGAACCCAACATGTTCACGCCTGCCGCGGACACGTCCGAAAAGGGTCTTTCATGTTTGGAGCGAAGTGCGCAATGATTAGAGGGCTGGTGGGCTTGAAACACAGAGCGGCGTTTGCGAGGGATTGCGAGGGAGGCGGCGTGAACACAGAGCCCTGACATCGTGTGCCAGACAGCGCCGACAGCTTGTCGGGCAGTGGTGATCAGCGGGCGCAAGCTGGGTAGCGAGTCGCGACGACGGAGAACGTGGGTGATGAATAATGGCATGACGGGTGCTCTAATTTTGGGGTGAGGGTCCGGGCATGCAAGTGGATACGGCCCCAGCTAGGTGCTGACAAAGTGGAGCAGCAGCTTTATCCAACATGAAAGGCTGGGACAAGATTCGCGATGGCGAAGGGCGTCTGTGCGGCCGCGTCTGCGACAAGCAGGACGTGGCTGAAGTGACGGCTGGTGGGCGAGCCTTGCGGATGGCATGCTGTCGAGGTGGTGGTGGGCAGCCAACCACCAGTGCCGCGAACGCTACGCTTTTCCCGTCCCAGCCCAAGTCCAAGAGGTGTTACCCTGTCCGCCGGCGTGAGCTAGTCCCCCTGCAGCTGCTGCAATAAACGTCGCCAAAGCGGGCTACGCATGCACCGATTTTCTTGCCTCCTCTTTGCTGCCGTACTGCTGCTGCTCCTCTTGCAAGTGTTGACGGAGCACCTCCATTGCGAATCACCGTCGCTCGTTGAAGCCATTGCTATTGCTGTACCCGCGCTGTCTCTGGTAAGTCGCACAACCCGCCCTGGGACGACCGAATTCCCGGGATCCATGATGCAGAGCGCACCACCTGCTGCGAGGGTGCGAGACTCGGGAGTCGGGGCGCTGGATGCTGGAGGGAGAGTCGGGAGAGAAAGGGAGAGTGAGAGAGAGAGAGAGAAAGAAAGGAAGAAAGGAAGAAAGAAAGAGAGAAAGAGAGAAAGGCTGCAGCATCGCTACCCAAGGGCTGCGTGCGACTTCTGTTGGGGGCACTGCCTAGCGCACGTCTGCTCCTGCTGATCGCCAGTCGCTGAGTTGAAACGCGGCGGCGGGAGTGAAGGCGTTGCCTCAGCCCTCTGACGGCGTGCATTGCTGCCGCTGCCGCTGCCTCTCTCCCTCTCTCCCTCTCTCCCTCTGCGCCCGCCGACTCCCTCCTCGATGCATCCGTCGCGCTACGTCACCCGATGAACTCCGCTAACTGTTGCGCGTCCTCAGCTCTCCGACCAGACTTGACCACCGTCGTTCTTTCCCGCGTTGTCTTGCCCGCCACGGCCACGGCCAGTCGCTCCTTCCCGCCCACCGCCCACCGCCTCGCAGCTGCCCGCCCTGCCCCGACCGCCCTGCCCGCGTGCATGAAGCCGGCGACATCGCGACAGTCCGACCTGGGGCCCCGCTGAGCGCCGCTGCCGCATCCACGCACCATGGGCAAGCCCGGCCTGAGTCTCTTCACCGCCCGCCGCAAGTCGCAGGGCAATGTGTTCGACGACGTCGAGGCCAACACCAGCCCCGACGCGGCGGCCGCCAACAACGCAGACTCGGGCGGCTTCCGTCTGCTGAGCAGGACCGAGGTCGAGAAGGCCAACGAGCGCAGGAAGACGCTGGAGAAGCCGTCCAAATTCCCGCGCTTCAGCGGCTTCGGCAGCACCGCCAACAAGGGCCGCCATCAGTCCTTTGAGGACGACTCGCCAGGATCCTCAAAACGGTAAGCCTCCGCCTGCTAGGCAATAGCGTCGGTCCTACCGCTACTGACCCTTTAATTAGTGACAGCAAATCGAGCAGTGGCACTGCTTTTTCCTCGACACGCCCCTACACCAACGGCCAGCATGGATCCACCTCCACCCTGCCGTCTTCTACCGACACAAGCTCCGACGACAACCTCTTTGCCAACGTCCCCCGTCCGGCCATCCCGCAGCACAACAGCTCTCCCGGCTCGTACCCAGTAGGCGGCATCCGGAAGCAACTGCCCTCGCTGCCCTCGCTGCCAAGAACTAGTTCAGGGGTTTCCTACAAGGATCAACTGGCCTCAGCGTCCACCAGAAATCGTGCCATGACTGCATCAAGCTATGCGAGCACCGCTGTTGCTCCCAAACTCGACGCCAGCCTCAACTTCGACGACTCTTCTTTCGAGGACGACATGTTCAGCCACATCACTCGCAAAGACTCCCCCGATGCACCGCGCGAGAAGGAGTCGGTTGGCCGCTCGCTGCTTTCGGAAAAGCGCACATTCCAGGCACCGCCCATCAGGATCCGCTCCCAGTTTGATGTTGAGCCCCCTCTGAAAAGTTGGGACAGCCGTGGTTCCACCGACAACCTCATGGCTGCCTCTCCACGCTCCGACAACGAGTCGCCGCCCCCTCCTCCGCCCCCGCACAAGTTCTCGACATACGCACCCGTTGCATCAGAAAGTCCCACGTTGCAGTCGCAGCCCACATTCCCCGACGCCGATGCTCAGTTCATCCACAAATCATACACCGAGAACAAGCCCTACCGGGAAAGTTCGCCAGATATACACCCTGTTTCAATGTCATCGTCCTCGGTAAACTCGTACGATACCCCAATGTCGTCACGTTCAGGTACAGCGACGAGCATCACGACCAACACCACTCCCAAGGCTGCATTGGTACCGAAGCCTGTGTACAACGATAGTGAGGATGAGGATCTATTCTCCGCATCCAAAGCGGTGCCCAAGCCCATCGAGGTGCGGAAACAATCGACTTCGCCTGCGGTGCAGCAAAGACCTCCGCCCAATCCAACAACATCTAATGGCAGCCGTGTCATGTCGCAGGCTCAGTTCCGTGAAATGCAAATGCGGCAAGCATCCCAGCGGGAAGAAGACTCTGACGACGAAGACTACGAAGACGAAGATGACGCCATCAAGAAGCGCGAGGAAGAGGAGATTCTGCGACGAAAGAACCAGCAAATGCATTTTGCCCGAGAGGCGATGCGGCGCTCTACCACAGCTCCATCTCTCTCCACGATGGCCGACGGTGCACGCGATAGCATGGGGTCAGGCAATGGATTCCCATCCGAAACATCCCTGAAAGCCGATGAATGGGAAGACGAGGATGTGCCTTTGGGCATCCTTGCACAACATGGCTTCCCTAACCAGGCACGCAACCGTGTACCCAGTCATCCTACGAACGCAATACCTTCGCATTTTCCTGATCGTCCAGCATCTGCCGGCGCTCTGAGCACCAACCGAGCGTCGCACGCGAATTTGCCCGCTTTCGCCAGAAACCTCCCCGCCGATCCTTACGCCGCATCCTTCGTTGGCGGTGGTCTTGTTCAACCGACGAACCGAGAATCGATGGGTTTCAATGGCTTCGCGCGCGGGCCTGTTTCCATCGCTGGGGAGTCCATGGCTGGAGGCATGCCATTGATGTACCACGATGCTGGAGCATCACAACCTTCCTTGGTAGATCAGATTCAGATGCGAGACATGACAAAGCAAAAGTATATGGGTGGTGCTTCGGCCAAGAAACAACCAGGAGGGCCGTTCACAGGCATACTTGGGTCACAAATGAATGCCAGTGGTCTGCCACAGAATCCCATGCGCGTGCCGCAAATGCCCATGAATGGTATGAGTCCCATGGGTGGAATGATGGGCATGGGCATGGGTATGGGCATGAACTCAATGGGCTACCCTATGGCGCAACCGAACGACTACATGCAACAGATGCAGCAATTTCAGCAGATGCAGCAGATGATCGCGATGCAACAAATGCAGCTCCAGCAAATGCAGACTATGCAACCAAACCTTCACCAGGACCCGCGAATGTCAATGGCCATGCCTAGTCCGGGTTTTCAAGGCAACATGATGGGCAACGGAAGCTTCTTGAGTGTACCAGGCATGCAAAGTGGGCAGCCAAATCAGCCAAATCGACCCATGTCTTTCGTGAACGGTCCCCCAAGTCAACATCAACCTCCCATGTCTACATTCATGGGGCCGGGTGCAGGATATACTCCCTCAATAGCACCTTCTGAGCGATCGAACATTGGACTTTCGGCTAGGTACCGACCTGTGGTAAATCACTCAGATTCAATGTCGAATGGCACCTCAATGACTCTGCAAGCAACCAGTGGTGCGCAAAACAAACCCGGCGTTATCAAAGGCATCTTGAAGAAGGGCAGCCCGCAAATCCACATCCGGGAAAGCGATGCAGAAGACGAAGATTGGGGCAGCATGGCTGCCCGAAAAAGTCAAATTGCGAAAGGGAAAGAAAACAATGGTTCTGGGTTGGAAGAGCTCACGCGTGGACTCAACATTTAAAGCATCGTGATGCCGAGTATTTACATGGAACGTTCGCATACACGCATATTTTCTGGAAGATGATACACCCCGCCACGATGTTTTCTACGACGCGGCAAGAAATGAATTGATCTCGAGCGATTTTGCCTCTTTCACTGTTGTTTTAGTTGCATTTACAGGCGGAGTTTTGAGCTTGTTGTCCATCTCTTTCATATTTGGCAAAAAGGTTAGTTCGGCGCGACTAAGACCCTTGATCAATTGTATCATTGATCCTGCTAATTCATGGTATGGACGAGGTGGAGGAAGTATGGGATGAAAGACTTCTGTTGCATATGAAAGAGTCGGAGGGATGGGACGGCTTTCTGGTGGCTTGGTGTTTGAGGTGCTGGGGTGTTTGTGGAGGAAAGGGTACGGAGAATGCATGGCGTGGGTAGATTCTCTTGTAATTATAATATCATACACTTTCTCTCGGTTCATGTTCGATTTGAGGTCTGTGCAAACGGAGTGTCTGATCTACAGTAGTAGTGGTATCTTATGAATTGTATGTTCGGTATGTCTACGAGTCGGGTTGTCCAAGTTCGGTCCAAGGGCGCCTGAACGCCTGCATCTGTGTCAATTGGGGAATGCGACGATTCACAGCTGTCTACCGCTCTGTATTATCGTCTCTATCCAATAGTTCCCGCGCAGCAATCACTTCTGCAGCATCATACCCTTGCCAGCCCTTATTGCCAGACTTGTACTGCCTCACAATCTCGGCAAGTTTCGCGGTAGCAATTTCCTCCAATCTCCTCACAGTCTCGATGGAAGGGACAGGTACATCGTCCTCGTCTTGCTGCTGCTGCTGCTGGGCAATCCGCCTACTCGAGCCCGACGCCGGGGGCGGCGCATCCCCGAGCGCTTTGATCAAGCGAGCGCTCACAAGCTTGAGTCCATAGTAGCCGCGCAGATACGACTCGTTGAGCTCGACCGCGCGGCAGAAATGCTTCAACGCGAGCGCAAGCGCAGACAGGCTGGGCGGGGAATTCGACGCCGTGGACAAGTAGTGCAGCGTAGCGACGTGTGCATGCGCACTCCACGCATTCGGCGTAATGAGCAGGACTTCTTCGGCGCAGAAAACCGCCTGCCCCCACGCCTGCTGGCCCGCGTACAGCTCGCTGGCCTCTGCCCACGCCTCTGCATCCGTAGGGCTGTTGTGCAGCAGGGTGGTCAGCGCGGCGAGGGCGTCCTGTGGCCTGCGGAGCGCCTTGAGCACGGCGACGCGCCGCTTGCGTATGCTCATGTTTGTGGGGTCGTCGCGCAGAATCTTCTCGTAGCCGTCAAAGACCTTGTCGAGGTCGGCGTCGCTGGTGGCGATGGCTTCGTTGTAGATGCCGCGCAGGGTGATGATGCGCTCGTTGGTGGCGCCGAAGCGCGACTCGAGCCGTGTGAGGATGGAGAGCGCGGAGGATTCATCGCCGGTGCGGAGAGCGGCGTAGAAGAGGTTTTCGTGGATTGTCCATGCTTCGGGGGTTTCGCGGGAGAAGAGGAGGGAGAGCGGCCATGGGAGCGACGAGGTGGGTGGGTGCGAGAGAACGAGCGGCGCTTTTTGGGAGAGGGCGAGGGCGGTCTGGGGGGGTATTTGAGTCGGAGGGGACAGGAGGTTGGCTTGTGTCATGATGGCGGGCTCAATGGGCTGTGCTGAACCCGTATGTAGTTGGCAGGCGGGTTATGGAGCTGCGATGTTGTACCCTACCGTTCCTACCTACAATGGTACGTACCTAGCGTACTGGTAGCCCAAGCTTGCTTCGGCGTTAGTACCGCCGGCGGGCACTCGGTGGTGCACGTCAACGCTCTCGACAACTGCGACTACCGGTACACGGTACACCCCCCACTCTCTCTCTCCAGCGCATGCTCCTTCAGCCCCGAGCGGACGCACAAAACCCCCCCAAACGCATGGAGCCACAACCTCGCTGATCATGCCTGCTGGCTCGCCACCGACACGCTCCCTCCAGGCTACCCCTCCGCGCGCGCCAAAATACCTTGACACACGACTGCGGCACGATTCGTGAGGCGCCGCCAACATGTTCGAGAAATCTCTTTATGACCTCATCCGAGGCCTTCGGAACCACAAGGGAAACGAGAAGGAATACATCACCGAGAGCATCAAAGAATGTCGCAAAGAAATCCGCTCAAATGACATGGACCTCAAGGCGACTGCGCTCTTGAAGCTCACATACCTCGAGATGTTCGGCCACGACATGTCATGGGCAAGCTTCAATGTGCTGGAGGTCATGTCGAGCTCAAAGTTCAAGCAAAAGAGAACGGGATATCTGGCTGCCGTGCAAAGCTTCCGCCGGGACACCGAGGTCTTGGTACTCGCGGAGAATCAACTCAAGAAGGATGTCAACAGCTCGAGTCCGCCTTATGTCGCGCTCCCATTGGGCGCGATACCACATGTTATCAATCCTAGCATGGCCAATTCGGTGCTCTCGGATCTAATACCTCGATTGACGCATTCGACTCCCATGGTTCGGAAGAAGACAGTAGTCACGCTGTACAGGCTGGCACTTGTCTACCCTGAAACTCTGCGACCGGCATGGCCCAAGATAAAAGAACGTCTGTTGGATGATAACGAGGATGCGAGCGTCACTTCCGCCATCGTCAATGTTGTCTGTGAGCTAGGATGGCGACGACCGCAAGACTTTCTGCCGCTTGCGCCACGGCTGTTTGATCTCCTCGTGGAAGGCGGAAACAATTGGATGGCTATCAAGCTCATAAAACTTGTAAGCACTGGCTGAGCGTTGATAAAATATCTGTCTAACAACTGCCAGTTCGCAACATTAACCCCGCTCGAACCTCGTCTGATCAAGAAACTGCTTCCACCATTGACAAAGATAATAAGAGAGACATCGGCCATGTCGTTGTTATACGAATGTATCAGCGGCATCATTCAAGGTGGTATCCTAGAAGCTGTGGAGGGGACAACCGAAGGAGAGGAGGTAGCAAAGCTCTGCGTTGGTAAGCTTCGAGGCATGATGGTGATTGAGGGTGACGCGAACTGTAAGCTTAAACAAGATTTCGACTCACCTGAACTCTTAATAATTCATCCTGTTGCAGTAAAATATGTCGCATTACTTGCGTTCGAGAAGATCATTACATCCCATCCACATCTGGTCTCACAGCAACAAGACGTCATCTTGGAGTGCATAGACGATCCAGACATCTCGATACGAATGCGCGCCCTGGATCTCGTGGTTGGCATGGTGAATGCTGATAATCTCACCGCTATCGTCGGCCGCCTTATGCGCCAGCTTCGTAATGCGCCAATAGCAACCGTCGCAAACGACCCATCCAATGATCGAGGGAGGCTGACTGGAATCACACCTTACGCCGACGATGAAGATTCTGACGCAGAAGACACGTTGCCATCACATGAGCAGAAATCCGATCAGCCACCGCCGCTTCCAGAAGATTACCGAGTCAATGTCATCCAGAGAATATTGGAGATGTGCTCACGAGACACGTATAGCAACATCAGCGATTTTGAGTGGTACGTCGACGTACTGGTCCAGCTTGTTCGCGTCTCGCCAGCGACGCGAGCTGCTCTAGAGACCGATGAGAAGGACGACGGTGAGCATTCAGATGACATTGGTTGCGGCATTGGCCGAGAATTGCAAAATGTCGCTATACGAGTCAAGAGCGTCCGCTCGGAAGCAATAGACGCTGCGCAATCGCTCGTCCTCGTAGATCGAAGAGACCAGATGTTTCCAGCGTCTGGGAATGGTGGCCAGGGCGTGCTGGAGTCTGCAGGTTGGCTCGTTGGTGAATTTGCAAACTATCTCACGCGTCCAGAACCCGTCATTACCTCACTTTTGCATCCTACATCTCTCCAATTGCCAGCGAAGACCCTCGCGATCTATCTTCAGGCTATACCCAAGGTTTTCTCCAGTATGGCTGGTAATGACCGAGTATCATGGACACCGGAAAGGAAGACGCTCATGACTCTCCTGATGGCTCGGATCATACACTTTTTGGAACCGCTTTCATCACATCCTAGTCTTGAAGTACAAGAAAGAGCGGTCGAGTATCTCGAACTCATGCGTCTTGCTGCGGAGGCTGCGTCGGGAACGGCCACGAGCTCCGACAAAGACGACTTCACCGATCCGCCCTTGCTACTTACTCAAGCAATCCCTGCACTATTTTCCGGTACTGAACTCAATCCCGTTGCACCTGGCGCACAACGCAAAGTACCTGTGCCCGAAGATCTTGATCTCGATACGCCAATCAACTCGAATCTTCAGTATTTACTGTCACAAGCTGACAATGAGGGATTTGAGACAGAGGACGATGACGTATATACAGCTTATACTGAACCTATTGCCGCTTACACAGACGCACCAGCTGTTGTTGTACCAGCAGCAGAACGTCTCGATGCTCCACACAAAGAGCCTACATCTTACCAAAATGCCGTGGAGGAGGAATACTTAGACCCCGATATCATTGCTCGTCGCAAGGCTGAGCGCCGGGAGCGATACAAGGACGATCCATTCTACATTGATCCTGAAGCAGATCGCGGTAGTGGAGCAGTGACGCCGCTGAGCAGAATTGTTCGTGATGGCAACCGCGAGAACAACGATCTAGATATCGACTCAATACCTATTATGAATCTTGACCTTGACAGCAAGGTCTCGTCCTCGGACAATCTGCCTCGCTCACGGAGTCCGCGGAAACCCACAAGAAGAGTCGAAATTATAGGCGATGAGACACTGGGTCCCTCTGCGTCGGATGCTTCAAGAGACGATATCGTGCAGCCAGTTCCTAGCAGAGTGAAAAAGTCGCTGCTCGAAGTGGACAGCTCAGGTCTAGGTTCTTTGTCTCTGTACGAGGATGCAGACTCGGGTCGAAAGCTCACACAGCTCGACATGGAGCGCAAAGCACAGGAGGATGCGGAAATGAAGCGAGCTCTGCAAGAGGTTGAGAAATTACGACTTGAGATGCAGCGCGCGAGTGAAAGATTACATGTCAAGGAAGAAGTCGCGGTCAAGAAGAAGAAAAAGAAGGTTCGCAAAGTCGCGGTGGAGGGCGATGAACCTGCGGAGACGCTTCCTACCGGTGGTCAGGAGGACGTGGAACGGGGCGATGAAACCACGGCACCAATCAAGAAAAAGAAGACCAGGAAGGTCAATCCTGAAGGCGATACAGAGAACGCTGCGGAGGGAGATGTGAAAGGCGAAGACGGTGGCAAGGTAAAGAAGAAAAAGAAGAAGCGGAGAACGGTGGTCATGGACGAGAGTGCTGAGGCACCACTCGAGTAGAGCCTCTGCCGCAGCCCAGGATCGCCGCAACTTCGCGAGGCGTGCGAGAAATTCATGAGATCCAAAATGCATTGGTATATGTAATCCGAATGCCATGCAAAGGGTTCTGTCTGTCCATCACCCTTGCTGATAGATAACGCCGTGTGCTGTGCCCTACAAGACTCAATGTGCAAGAAAATCGCCAATTGGCCCATTCAAAACCTCCCTGCCACTCTTTCCTCCTGCTGCATATATCCCCCCGACACGTCGTGACATGACACGAAGTGCATGCGCAAACCCGCCCTTACGCACATGTGCGCTATCATGGTTTTTCCCCGCTCGCGATGCGTTCGCCGCGCTTAGAAGAACAGCTTCAAAAGCTCAAACACCAGTCCGCCCATGAGGATGAACCCGAGGATAACTACAACAGCAGCGCATTAGCCTCAATCTTTCCTTTCGCTGGCTCAATTTCCCCCCCCGGCCTCCCCTTGCGGATCCTCGCTCATGCACAGCCCGCTTTTTTGTTTCCCCCTTCCCCTTCCCCTTCGCCAAAACTGCACTCGATGTAAAAAAAAAGGGGGGGGGGGGACAAGACGTACTGATCCACACCTTGCTGATCGGGCTCTTCTGCGGCTCGCGCTTCTTGACGACCGTGACCTCCGGCATGCCCATCTTCTTCTCCTGCGCTTTGGCGAAGCGCGCGTTCGCCTGGCGTTGTTGTGGTGTTTGTGCCTGTTGCAATCACGCGGTTGTGTTAGCCATTGCCATTGCCGTGGTCGTTGTCGTCGTCGCGTGGGGACAGGGGTGTGGTTGGTCGCGTGTACATGATCGCGGTCGGGATGGGGGGACGTACCATTGTGTGGAGTGTATGTGTGTGCGTGTCGAGGGGGCGAGCAAACGGCTGCGGAGGAGAAGAGGAGACGCTGGGAAGGGGGAGAGGGAGGGGTTGAAAGAGCGTGAAGGCGCAGGTGCGGTGCGTATATATCTATGCGCCGGGGATGGGAGATGTGCAAGGTGTTCCTTAGGAAGGTAGGGCACGGGCCGGGGGCTGCTAGCGGAGTTAAGCACGTTGTTGCGGAGATTGGAACGGCAGGTACGTAGCTGCTAGCGGGAGAGCGGAGGGTTACAACTTCGTGGTTTTTGGGGACCGGGCTTTATACGTGCCTACTTCATCGCCACGCTTGTGCGACTTCGACACATTGCTGCTGCGCGCATTGAGTCACGCCATTTATTCGACGCTGTTCTCAGGAGTTCAAGAGCATACTATAGTATATAGCTTAAGTAGTATACAGGGCAAAATAGTATTAGGGGTCTAGAGATAGCTAGTAATAATTAAGATAGGCTTAGTGCCTATATTAATCTGTGAATATTTAGCTTCTAGGAGCTTCTATCCTATCTTAAATAATAATATTAATATAGTAATCCTAACTTTCTATTTTATTTTTATATCTATTTAAGAATATAGCTAAAGCTCTAACTATACTTATATATCTTATATACTATTAACTATAGTACTAATATTTTATATATAATAATTAGATCTATATTTATATATTATATTTAGTTAGCTATATATATAAGGCTATAGCTAATTACTTTAAAGTAACTAAGTAATAAGTTAGCTACTTACTTAACTATTACCTTATACCTTAGTAAAGGCCTAGCTAACCCTCTTTACTTAATACCTTATAAGTTAATAAGCTTATTTTATTTATAAAAAGTAGCTAATAAACCTAATAAATAAGCTATAAAGATCTAGCTAACTAGTTTAAGAATAATAATTTATAATAGTATTCTAAATATTTTATTTACTATACTTTTTACTTATAAAACTATTTATATTATATAGTAATAGCTAAGCTATTTTTATTTTAAAAAAATTAAGAACTATACCTAGCTTAGGCTTATAAGTACCTTTCCTAAAATAAAGAAGTCTAGTTTAGAGTCTTATAAAGTAATAAGATATAGGTTATAAAGGGTTAGTATAGGAAAAAGTAGGTAATATATTTACCTAGTAAGTAGTTTAATAATACTTATATAATTAATAAGATACTAAAAAAAAAGGCTAGATATTTTAGGCTTACTTTACTAAAAGTAAAAAAGGTTTTTATTTATTTTAAAAGAAAAAATAAAAATTAATTAATAGTTAGTTATATTATAAAAAAGTAGTACTTTTAATTAAAGGATAGCTATATATAAAACCTTAACTATAGTTTATATAAGATAAAGCCTTAGGATATTTAGTTTAAGCTACCTATAATAAGCTAAAAAAAAAGAGGGGTTTATTCTATATTCTAGCTTCCTTTCTTACTAGATCTAAATCTAATTAAGATAGTATAGAATATAATAAAAGATTATATTAAATAAAACTATTTAGATCTACTTACTAGTAGGTAGTATATACTTAAAAGGCTATATAGTATTATATAAAAGGCTTAGGATCTTATTTTAATAGATTATTTTAATTACTTAGTAAATAGTATAAAAAAAAGGTACCTAGCTGTAATTAAGGCCTAAGGCGGCTATATAAAGTATTAAATATAGGTATTTTTAACCCTTAAGAAGCCCCGCTTTTTTCGGCCTGATATACTACTTTCGCCATATACCATAGTATAGCTAGCCTTTTTCTTTCTAGGAGGCGGAGGAGGCAGCGGCAGTGCGAGCAACCGGCTGGTGCCTTGAGCCCACGACACGCACACGCAGCCACAATGAACGCATCCAGACTCTCCACACGACTACCCAAACGGCATCGCATACGATCGCACGCATATCCACACATACCCCGCCGCACATACGTCTCTGAGCATCCGCCCCCTCCACAACATCCCCATACCACCCCTCCCAAGCAGCCCTCAAAAGTCGTACGTACCAAGGCCACGCCCCACTACTCTCTTTCCCTCCGCCTCCCATCCTAACTAATCCCCCAAAGGGCGAATACTACTCCACCTTCGGCTCCCCCGTCCTCAAATGCTTCCTCGCCGCCCTCTTCACCTACCAAATCACATACTACGCCTGGCTAAAGCTCGAGACCATTGAAGAAGCGCACGATGCGCAGGCGGAAATAAGCGATCTGCAGGCTGAGCTGCGGGCGGCGGTCGAGGCGCAAAAGGCCAGGGTCAACGATGTGCTGGGCAAGGCGGAGGAGGTCGTGGATGAGGTTCGAGAGAAGGTAGGTGAGGGGGTGCACGAGGTGGGGAAGAGTGGTGAGGTTGTCAGCAGGGTTGCGAGGGGGGGTTGGTGGCCTTGGTGAGGAGTGCGGGTGGGCTGATGGGAGTCTGAATGGCTGTGTCTGTGGAAAGGAATAAAAGGGTTGAATGGGATCAGCAAGAGGACGTCTGAGCGAGTTTTTCTCGGGTTGCAATGTTCCACCACGTGAGGGACTGGCGTCTGTGTCATGCATCTCGATGATCCATCAGGTGTAGTGGAAATGTAAGCTTTGGTATGTATATGTACAATTCTATACAAGGAGGGAACAACGCCTCCAAACAAGGCCTTTTGGTATAATCGAGTCGCTAAAACGCAGTCAAATATTCTTACAGTCTACCTTCAAGAACCGCTGCCTTGGTCCCTTATCGCTCTCTCTATCTTCAGATTCCTGTCATAAGATGCTTCGTTCGAAAGGTATTCCTCTTTGTGGTGCACCATCTCTCTGATGCTGGGTATCTCTTTTTTCTATCCAATTAATCCATGGGCACGTATCATACATCGGCCGTAGCCTTGATACTACGTCGATCGCAACTCAGCCAAAGAACTCGCCTGAGACAAGCGACTCCCATGGTTTGCCAGTGTCCCAGACACTTTGCATAAGTATGCTGATCTTAGGCACCTACCAAGACGATCAATTATTTTCCATCTCCGCACCGAAGTGAGAAGGAAAACTTACATGGTTCATGCCAAACCCCTCTACGCCCTTGAGACGATCCATGATTTTCTCGCGCTGTCCTTCTTCTTGCGCATCGCATCCGGCCGCGAACATGGGGAAGATCAAGCAGGCCTCTGCCGTGCTCCCCCGGCGGATCTTGTACAGCAGTCCTACAATCTCGCGCACCGCATGCTGGACCTCAATATCCAACGCTGGCTTGCCCAGCACTCTGCGGTACAGGTGAATCAAGCCCGCCCAGTGGAACAACTCGTTCGTCGCATAGATTTCCGTGGCGTCCCACGCGCCCTCGGATTCAGAGCTCATGCTGGAGCGATGGTTGCATCCCTTGCGGATGTTCCAGTCAAGCAGACCTTCCTCCAGCGCGCGCCGGATCTTGACCGCTTCCTGGACAATGGTCGGGCTGGGCACCCAGTCCTCACGCACATTGCCGCTTGCGTCGATGCGCCGTGGTTCGCACAGTTTGGCGAGCTCCGAAATGCGAGCCAGGCTGCCTACACAGCGGGTGGTGAAGCCCATCAAGCAGTCAATCTCGAAATCGTCGTCCGTGCATGCGCTCTGGCTGCTCCAGTGGAACGAGCCTAGTGGCATGTTGTTCTTGTTTCCGCTGAGCGAACCGAGCACGTCGAGGTAGGCAAACCACCGGGATAGAAAGTAGGCTACGCGGTCTTGACGTCCCATGCCCCGAGGCCCGCCGCGTGCGCTGATCATTTGGCGTGCCATGGTAAGGTGATCTTGCCACGAGATGGGCACCTCGAAAGTGCCCGAAGAAATGATTTCCAGACTTGCCATCATGATGACGGCGGCGAGCGTGTTGTCGGAAATGTCGTTGGGTTTCTCAACGAGTGTTTTGCGGAGTTTGGGGAACACGTCTTGCACCCAGAGAGCGATGCGATTCGAAGGCTCGGGATGGTTGAGCATACGCGCGCGATGCGCTGCGCTGTATGCGAGCAGGAGGTTCATGATGTTCTCGTCGCGGACGGCAATCTCTGGGAGAATTTGTCGGAAAGGATTGCGCTCACAGTCATGCGGCACAAGGATGCGAGCTGTGTGATTGAGAAAATGATGGAAATAGAGCAGGTTCATGGGGTTTTCCAGGAGTAGAGGGGGTAGTCGACCAAACAGTTTGGATATCTGGATGGCTACAGGCTTCGCGTAGTATCCACCACTTTCAAAAGCCATGTCCTTCCCTCGAGGTTCCGCACTGCCATGAGGTCTTTCGTCGTCCAGCTCCATGGTATCGTTTTGAGGACTGAAAATGGCAATTGCAGAAAAGTCATCGTTATTCGGGGTGTCAAGGTCAGGAAGACCAAGATCATATCCGTAAGTTGTGAAGGCAGAATCGGCAATTGGATACTGTCTACCGTGCTCGTCTCCCGGGCTGAAGCGAGACTGACGGCTATCTCCAGGAC
The DNA here is from genome assembly GCA_025742365.1 of Coniothyrium glycines. Classification (NCBI taxonomy): domain Eukaryota; kingdom Fungi; phylum Ascomycota; class Dothideomycetes; order Pleosporales; family Coniothyriaceae; genus Coniothyrium; species Coniothyrium glycines. The sequence goes on from JAMXIJ010000011.1 coordinate 290,516, forward strand.
GTCCATGGATTAATGACTGGACTGACATGCGACGAAGGTCAGGTGGAGAACATGGCGAAACTTGATGTTTCGAAATTGGCCGTAATTTAGGTTCTTCGCATCCAACTGAGGAATTTGGTGTCAGAGGCATGGCCATATAAGGACTGTAGGGTGTTGGCGGACCTGTTTTTGGTGAATATGTTTCAGACATAGTCATGACCGGCGAATCTGCTGAGTAACTGTGCTTGTGGCGCCTGAGCATCGGGTCGAGTGTCCCTTGCGGAGGTGGCATTTCCGCAATTGTTGAAGGAAACGCGGCCGTGCTGTAGTTGAAAGAACCGAGCTCGTTGGAATTATTCGAGGGGTTCTCGAAATTGGGTTCGAAGAGAGGTTGGGCATACAATGTCGTCGCGAAGTCTGCACTTGTAGCAGAAAAGTATGAAGTGTGGTCCAACAAGCCAGCACTGGCGGGTAAATGTGGTGTTTGTGTATTGCTCAGCTGTATGGCCTCGATATCTAGCATAAATATTGACGATCTTGGAGGAGTGATATTCGAACGCGAACGGCCATGATGTGGTCGCACTTGTGGCTCGGGTGTTAACGGAAACAGTGACGATACATTCTCGTCGAAAGAGAGCGCAGATTGATAAGGACTGCCCGACGCTGCACTCGACTTTCCGGAATCGACGTTGAGGTTTTCTCTCTTGGTACGTCCACCCCAGTTGAGTCTGATACTGTAATCACATGTTTCACCCTGACGTTCGCAGTTGAGACACTTTGGCTTCTCTTCACCACTGTTGCACACTCAACACGTGATATTGAGACGGTACCGACTGCACTTACCATTTGACTTTGCGGGCTTTACATGGCCTGTGTGTGTTATGTCTCTATCGCTTCAACAAGGAAAGCGATCGTTCTTACCAACATCCATTGCGCGATCTCCTCTTCGGCTCCACCCCCGGCTTCTTAGGACGAGGCATACTTCGTTGATTTAGAGACGGGAATTCGTTATAGCTATCGCAGCTGATGACTGATCCAGACTGTCCGATGCGAGGTATTATACAGATATGTTGCCAAGGGGTATGAAGCTGAACCTTGAAGCTGAGATGGGCTTCGACGGCCAAAGCGGGGATGCACAAGGTTCCCGAGCGGATACTACATAGCAGTGGTAGGCTAGGCCGAGGGCGTGCATGAAATCAACCGCTCTAAAATGGCTTGGCGCATGTTGAGATCCGTCAGGCTTGTATGATTGATATTCGCAGTTTCCTTACAGGAAGGGTGGAACCTGCGTTGCTTATGCTCATAAGGCTGAAGTGGGGAATCTTGAGATGCGATAAGATCTGCACATCCAGCCTCGCGTTGAGTGGACAGCGATGATCCGTCTCGACTCCTACCAGATCAGAACATCAATCCTCCTTAGTGTTTCCCTGTTAACGCTATCCACTGTCATACTTTTTTACTAGAAATCAGACTTTCCTCAGCATACATTGCTGTTGTACATCAACCAGTGTAGCATTTCATTTCCATGCATAGAGAGCCCGCCCTCGCCATGTCGCTGTCTCGCTTGTTCCCTCTTATGCGGCCCCTTCCTCTGCGCCTTTGCGCCCTCATGTATGCGCTGCACATTTACACGCCATTGCATCTGCTTTAGCACAGTTGTGACTATCCTACTTTTGCATAGCTCTTCCTGTGTTGATACTACACTTTCAATAGTCCTACGACACAGGAGCGCAGGTATGCATGGTCATAGCGTAGCTGAGTTACAAGAATAGCCGATAGCCTCATGGCTTCCTCGTGTCGTTGAGACACGTTCAGCTACATTCTCTAGTGTACTGGGTCGGTGTAGTAGACCTGCTGCACTGGCCGAGTGCATGCGCGAGAATTCAGCTCTAATACACAGCCATTGCAGCCATCCGTGTATGAGTCCTTCTAGAAGGTTTGTGCAGATAGTTTCCATGTTCTGTCGTGGGACTAGTAGAGACAGCTGAACAAAGAAGACTTGACTTCTGTAAACGGAAAACGGCTCGCCAGTATGGGTGGTCCCGAGAGCGAGCAACGGGCACTCCGATGAATCTTGCGACATGTCTCAATTTGCAGCTCTGCTTCTCGGTGTGCCACTGCCCAGGGATCCTAAGTGTATTCAAAGTAAAAGCCTCGACAGCCTGCGGGCTGTGTTGCAGTACAACAGCTCTACTTCGATCGATCGGAATCATCCATCCCCAAGTCTCTGGTGCACGGAAGGATACACACGCACGCGACTTGCTCATCGATAAACACTCAATCTTGCCTGTGGTCCAATGGATGCGTCCTCGCTACACAGCTTGGCGTCATCATCACATGGATGCCCCAAGGCAGTGTTACTGGAGGCTGCGAATCTGACCAAAAATATGTATGTGGGAAAAGAGAGCCCGATTCGTCGTAAGCGCGTCGCCATGGATATTGCGTCAAGGGAACAGCGATGTCGAGCGGTGAGGTATACCGAACGTTACTTCTCATCGTCACAGTAACCAAGAGTGGCATATTTGATTCACTTTTCCATTTTTGCACTTAGAGTCTTGTTCCCACGGCAGTCAGCTTGGGCCTGGGATGCAATTTTGCTATGCTAGACGATAACCAAGTTTGTGCTGCATATAGTTCCTGACAGCCCTTTGTCCGCACTTCTGAAGTGATTGAGCTGTAGTAGCGTGACAGACAATTGAGCAACTTCTAGGATTGTAGACATCTGCTAATTTGACCTGTGCCTACTACAATGAAAAGTCGATCGCAGCCGCGAAAGGATTCAGGATGAAGTAAATGACTTAAGGGCTCTATACCGGCCAAGTACGGCGTGACGCACTAGCCCCGCAAACTTCACAGATCTCAAAAATTCTTTTGTTACGTTGATGAAATTCCTGCGGACTCGATTGGGCTTCATTCTGTGGGACAAATTTGCCAACACTATAATAAGTTAACCTCCAGGTTTCCCAATAAATTACATCCGATATGGTCTAGTGGCTAGGATTTGCCGCTCTCATCAGAGTCAGTTCACTACGCAGTGCCGGCAAGGCCCGGGTTCGAGTACGTTCGATAAACCCTCCAATATTAATGCACGTATCTAATAAACAGCAGTTCCCGGTGTCGGAATACATTTGTTTTTGCGGTTCTGGGGCTCTGGGGAGTGGTGGTTGTGGTGCGGTAGGGCGAAGGTGTGGTCTGGGTGGGTGAGCCGCGCCACCACCTGTGGAGTTGCACCATCATCCTTTTGCCTCATAAAACTAGTCGAAGGTATAATATTGGATGTATCGAAATCCTCTTTTTGGAATCATCTTGTGCAGCTTTTAGAATTTGTGTAGAATCACGAAGGCGCGGCACGCACTGAGCGCGGAGAAGGCAGCACGATTTCTGTTCGAACGCCATCGCGATCTTGTGGCACATGATGCAAGACGACTACAGTTGCGTGAATATTCGATGATGAAGAGCCGATCGGTAAATACAGCTTGCGCAGAGACAACGGGACCACGAATCCTGACGGAGCCTCGAGATTTTGTAAATCTTTCCTTGAATTTATCTTTCGGCCCCGATCTACTGCGATGAACCTGACAGTACCAATACAGTGATTTATTCAAGCCTGTCCACAAGGTGGATCATGATCCTAGTGCGTCATTCGACACATCCACCAAACGGCTAGCCAACGACTTCTTTGCCTTCCTAAACTTTCAGGTTGACAATTCCTTCCTCTCCATAGACACTGGCACCCCAACATGGTGCCTAACCATCTACCTTCCCATCGTACTTCCTGAACGCCTTCTGTCCATACTCCTCCAACTCATCGACCTGCTTCTCCCACTTGACCGCCGTCTCATGCACACCCAAGAACTCCATGACACCGTTGCCTCCGTCGCTTGCCTTGCCCATCAGTAGCAAATGCAGATCTGCTCGCAGCGTCAAATAGCCATTCCCCAGGAACACGACCTCCATCCTGCAGCCCTCACTCGTGGTAGTGAGGCTCGTAGTGCGCAATGAAGCATGAGGCGGTGCTTGGAACGAGGCAATGATGAAGGCCATACTGCGAGGCGGAATAGAAAGGCGTGCTGTGTAAGTAGCATCCTTCGAGCCGGCGAGTGTAGCTATAGTCAGGGTGCGCTGCCCAAAGGCGTAACGGTCGATATGTGTTGCAGAGTACTTAGGGCAGTAGAGTTTCCAGACTCCCTCTAGCTTGCCAACTGGGACAGGTGTCTTGGTGATGATGGCTTGCTTCAAGAATTGCGATGCGAGGTTTGCTGCGCTGACAGCGGTGTCAAGCACCGAAGTATCGGTTTGCGCGTCCGCTAGAGAGACCTTGAGCAGATCTGACGTGTCTTCCTTTGAGAGAGCGAGAATTTGTTCACGTTTGCTATTACATCCGGTTGACATGGAAAGACAAGGCAGCTTACCGGAGGTCTCGTAAGCAGTCTTCCACTTGCTGTACTCTACGAGGTACTCGTGCTCGTCCGTAAAGTTCACGCTCTTCTGGTTCTCGCGAAAGCGGGCCGTGAAGGTGGCGAGGTCAGCCTCTTCGTGGGTCTCCACTCGTTGCTTCTTCTTGGTGGGCGGGGCAACGAAAGGATCAACTTCCGCCCCGGATCGAATATATGGTTTGTTGACAGGAACGTAGTAGTCTTTGACGCTAGCTGATAGGGATGACGCGAGAGACGAGCTCAGCGACGGTCTACGAATTCGACGTCTGGATTCCTGTCCTAGTATCGGCGTTCTCTTGAACTCCATCAGTGTGGCAGACGTGAATGTATCTTGACTCTTTTGTTGACCTTTGTTAGAAATCATTGGGGCAGATACATTTCGGTCGACTATGGCAGACGATGGAGAGATATCAATGCTCGGGCCCTTCTTTGCTTTCTTGCGGCCACTATGATGCTTCCGGCCCTGTTGTACTTCTGTCGTTGGTGATTGCAGCGGCTGTGAAGGTGGCGCTGGAATGTCAGAAACACCATCAGACCTCGTGTGGGTCCCTAATAGTTTTCGCAATCCACTGTCTGCAGCACTTGCACGAACTGGCGATTTCGCTGGCAGCGGGATTGGTGTCTTGTGCATGGCTAGAGTCTGGGAAGGTGTTCCTTGGGGCGTGGCTTCGCCTGCTGTCTTCGAGACATTCAGAGCGCTGGTACTCAGATGACGTCGATGTCCATGTTCTTTCTTTGGTTTCTTCGTTTGTGCAACGGTTCCATTGTCTCTGGCCATCAGTTCTTCGTTCGACGGCCGACCAACTTTCTTCGGGAGCTTCTGACCATTCTCATCGTACTTGTTAGGTCGCTTGAAAGGTGCTTTCGTACCAAAATCGGGTTGGCTCTTATGCTTCTTGAGTACAGGTTGTAGATCAGCTTTATGCTTGCTGGGTGTCTGATCGAAGCTCGCTCCCAGATCGCCCATGGTGCTTTTCAAGGTTTCCAAAAAGCCAGCATGAAGCAAAGAACTATCCTTTCTTTGCTCAGATATCGGAGTCATTTGGAACGCGGTGGAATTTTCACTGTTCCGTTTGCGCTTCTTTTCCATCGCGGAATCGTTCGCTAGACCATGCGTGCTTTCCACAACCAGAGAATTACGGTGCTCCTTCTTCTTCTTTCTCTTCACTTTGTTCTTGCTGGACGGTGCTTGCGCTTCAGTCGGTGGTTCAGCCTCGGGGCGATCGTGGCCGAAGTCCATGGTGTTGAATGCTGGACGAGCTGTATACGGCGAGGCGTGGTATTGATGGTGACGAGGGACGGGATAAAGACCATGAGGCGGCATGGCAGTATGCTTTTGAAGTTCTATAGAGAATAGAGATGCTCTTACTCTCAACTAGGCGTGCGGTGGCTGCGAGGTAACGGAGTGCCCACAAGTGTTGAGCGACGATGCTCTGCGCCCGAGGCACGCCTGAGTTTCAGCGGATTCGATATTCAAAACCGCCAATTGAGAGAATGTACGCTGGCCTCATGTCAAAGTTGAAAGTTGTGTCAGGAGGAAGCGCCAGAGTAGAGCTGTTGCGGGTGGCCAATAAACAGCTTTGCAGCAAACACGCAACACTAGGTGAAGGTGAGGACGAAAAAAATTGGCGTGTGCACATCACAATCCATACATGCATGTAAAACTCGTAGAACCTCATTTTCATAGGAGCCTGCAGTAATATATGTTCGAAGATATAATACACAAAATAGTGTGTCACTGCTCATAACCCACAATTGCATGTCAGTCCCAAGGTCATTGGATTGTTTGTGATCAAGAGTTCATAGCTTAGCCTTATCGATTTTTTCCAGCCTTGCATGATATCGGTCGCGCATTTCTCTCCTTAGCATCTTGCCAGAAGGAGTTCTTGGGATCTGATCCAGTCAGCACGACTTGAAATATGAAGCACCTGTGGACTTACCAATTCCACTACCTCAACACCGCCCGTCAACCATTTGTGCTTGCTGAGTCTGCTTTCGATCCACTGCGCGAGCTTCGTTCTGACTTCATGCTCGCCTTGTCGCTGCCCTTCAATAGTCAAAACCACCCATGCTCTGACGAACAACGATCCATCACCTCTTCCATTATCGACACCAGCTACACAAGCATCGCGTACCAGACCCTCTGGATGATCTAGCAGAGTGTCCTCCACTTCCGTCGCAGCGACCTGCAAACCTTTAACTTTGATCATTTCTTTTAACCTGTCGAGGTAGTGGATGCGGTCATATTCATCCCGCATGACTAGATCGCCAGTCCGAAGCCATCCCGGCTCAGTGAATATCTCTGCTGTGGCTTGCTTATCCTTGAAGTAGCCTGGAGTTACGACTGGTCCTCGTGCCCACAGCTCGCCCTTCTCGCCCTTCGGTACATCCTCCAGAGTGTCAGGATCTACCACGCGGCCTTCCATACCTGGTAATAGATACCCTATCGTGCCTGGCAAGGCTGGTTCGAGACCGAATATGCCTGGTATTGTTGGGCTCGCAATACTGGCCGCCTCGCTAAGCCCATACCCGCTGGGTATAGGCGCCGCATCGCCTTGGGGTAACTTCTTTGCCAATTGATACGCCACGTCGGGCGGTAAGTACGCTGCACCACTTGCTGCACCAACGACAGAGCTCAAGTCGTACTTCTCTGTCAATGGACTCTGTGCAAGCTGACGTACTAAGGGTGGTACAAGAGGCAGGAAGGTAATCTTGTACTTTTGGATACTCTTCAGTGCAAGCTCAAGATCCCACTTAGGTAACAGAATATTGGTGTTTCGAAGTAAATTAACACGCAAGATCCAGAGAATCATGCCGTAGGAATGGTACATTGGGATTACACCTAGCGTTATTCCGGGTGGATCCAGCGGCTCGACGCCAACATACCGTGCAGCTTGCACAGCAGTTATAAGCGTCTGCATCCCTGAGTAGTAGCCGTTCTTATGCGAGATCATCATAGCTTTTGGCAGGCCCGATGTACCGGACGATTGGAACAGATATGCCACTCGATCGCCACCCAAAAGCTTTCGTGGCCGTTCTGGCAATCTCAAGCCCTGTCGAACAAGTGAGTCGATGGTTCGGTGACCCGAAACGAAATCAACGCTTGGATCATCGCTCAGTACTATTACCTTGAGAGGATTCAGTTTGAGTTTCAGTGGCAGATTGTCGCCCTCTCCTAACCCTAGCTTCAAGGCCTCTTGTAGAACAGGTAGGAGCGTCTCATGTGCCATCAGACTCGTGATTTGCATCTTTCGTAGTATCCACCACAACTCAAAGGGAGTGCTTGCAGGCGAGATGCCACCAAATACTAACTCCGAACGAAAGCACGCATGCGCGACAGCAGGATAATGAATATGATTTTTGCAGAACAGCCCCAGGATCTCGCCATCCTCTTGATCGTTTACTGCACTTTTTCCCAATCCCAGAGGGTTAGGTCCGTCATGTTGAAACACGCGAGCCAATGCACAGACGCGATCGTAGAAGCTGTGAAGGGTCACCACCTCTTCTGTTACGGCATTGATGAATAGTGGGTAATCTTCTGGTAGTGGGACACCCTTTGGAAAACATAGTTCATGGATGTTCAGATCCTCCGGCGTCGGTGGAAATGGTCCATATGGTGATACGAAAACTGGTCTGTCGTGAGGCTCGTACTTGTACTTGAGGGGGTCCGGAGCATGAGGTCCCAGGTAGCGCGACCAATGGGGGTTGAGGATGTCGTGTGCCATGATTACAGACATTTCATAGTGGTTGCGTTGTCAGATGAGATCTGAAGCCGTTCAAACCATGAAAGGTTGCGGGCAAAAGGACTCATCACTATAACTTTGTCGTTGAACTTGGGCAGTCACCCTCGCGAGGTGCCGCATGCGCCCCGCCTTGTACCGGTACACCTGACAGCATGCTTGCGAGTAAGCCAAAAGCATCATACCGATTGCGTACATCCAACTTCAGCATTAATTACACTTGATCACATGTCTAATAGATGCATTAGATGTGTGAAGAAGTAATGGAAACCAATGGGCTAGTTTGTTGACGGATTCAAATAAACACCATCGCCGTCGCAGTCGCACGCCGTTCATAACTAGCCATCGTGAAATTCATAGCGTTGCATGAATCGTCATATCGAATTCTGGAAAATAGCGCCTAGATATTATGGAAAGTACCATTGTATATATGTACATGTCTGGTAGATCAAAAGAGCCCGCCCACTAAGACGTCGTCTACACGATCGCATTACCAGAATAATCTCGTCCACTCGCCCCAAGAACATTCGCACCGGGATTATTCCCAATGCGCTCCTGGTGCAAGGAAACACCACGCTCGGGCGATGTGTCCGTGTCCTTCTCATACTTCTCGTCAAAAGATCGTGGCGCAGCCCCATTGGGCTGACGTTGATCGAGAATGCTTGTACGACGTTCCCAATGCTGTGCATCGCGTGTATTGCGATCAATGTAACCAGCTGGGACCCACTTCTCGCTGCTCAATGCCTTCAGGCTACCATCAGAGTACATGACGTCGACATTCTCGAGAGAAAGGGATTTGGTTTCGAAGAGAAAGAAGTAGACAATGGCCGCGGCAACGAAATTGCAGGCGAAGAAGACGAACCCAAAAGCATAGCCAATACCATCGTTCGCATATGGCGTCAAAAATCCTATCAGGAAATTTCCCAGCCAATTGAACGCGGTGGCCAATGATGCTTGCTTCGCACGAGTGCGTAGAGGGAATGTTTCGCCCTATGTATTGTCAATTTTTTGGGTCTCGTGTTTGCAAATTGGGGAAAACTTACGATAACGACCCAGATGAATGGACCCCATGTCATTGCGAATGATGCAATAAACATACACGCGCACACAATCATGACTATACCGGAACTCTCGTACTGAGTGGGTGGTCGCACAATACCGATAATAGCGAAAATCAGGAGCCAGACTGCTTGCCACAAGCCACCGAACCACAAGGGCTTGCGACGACCAAGTCTTTCGATGAGGAACAAGCCAGGAATAGTCATTGCGACATTGACAGCACCAAGAATTAATTGTGTTTGAATGGGATCTTCGATACCTGCAGAATTAAAAATAGTGGCACCATACTGAAAGTCATTAGCCTAGAATACGTTGTAGATGAACGGTACGTACGTAAAAGAAGTAATTGACGCCAGTCCATTGCTGGAAGAACTGAAGGGCGCAACCAAGAATTGTGCGGTACACCAGACGGGGAATTCCAGAAGGCTGGCCAGTGAAGCACTCCATCCACGTTCCTTGACCGGCGCTATGCTGCTCCAGGATGGAGGTTTCCATCTCCTTGAAATCGTCGTTCACAAGGGGATTGGTAGGATCGTCTTTCATACCACGCAGGCGCGCAAGAGATATACGTGCCTCCTCCCAACGCTCACGACCAGCCAACCATCTAGGCGACTCCGGACTGAAGAGAATGCCGATACCCAGTGGGAGCGAGAACGCAATGCCCAAACCAATGACAATCCTCCACGAGGCATCGGTGTCCGCTCCTGGATTGTCGCGTACTCCAAAGTTGATGAGATTCGCAACGAGAATACCAACAGTAATCATGAGCTGATAAGAGGCGACAACAGCGCCACGAATTTCACGCGGGCAGCACTCGGATTGGAACATGGGTACACCAATAGACAACACACCGACACCGAGACCAGCTACAATGCGACCTATGGTGAGATGAACCCAGCTGTTCATCGCGGTAATTTGAATAATGTTACCGATGACGAAGACTGCGACACCAATACTCAAACTGCGTCGGCGTCCGAACCAATCTGCGGTATATGCTCCCGCAAGTGCACCGAAAAGGGTCCCGATAGACATCAGAGAAACGATCAATGACTGGATCGTGACATCAAAAGCGATTGAACCATCAGGCTGTCGTTGCCCAAATCGATTGATGAAGTCCGGGAAAAGCAGCATGGAAGAAATTTGTCCCTTAGTGTTGTCAGGAATGGCTTGAAGCGTGGCTAGCATCGACACTCACGGTATCATAACCGAAAAGAAATCCTCCGATGGAAGTCACGCAGCCTAACATGATAGCTTCGATACCACATTCTGCGCCGCGTATTTTAACAGATCTGGCCATGATCAGTATTGAGTTCAATAGTACTATGACTGAGGTTTGAGGTACATCTTGCCAAGACCCATGGTTGCAAAGACTACTCAGTAGCCGTGGAGAAGCTGAACAATTGAAAAATCTATTTTCAAGATCCGTCATCTGAGTCGACTGTTATAAGTACGTCTGCCAATATTGTCTCTGCGCTGAGCCATGCTGTAATGCCCAGTCTTATGCCGAGCATTCGCACAAGAACGATACGTCATCTGCACCACGCGATCATCTTAAATCCTTCGCGGGGTCCTTGTGCTCTTGGCCGTCTGCCGGAACGGCCAACGAACGTCGCCAAGACCGCCAATGGCTGCAGTAGCGGCTCGTCAAAACGGCACGGCCGAGCAGCTCTCTATGGAGAGGTTGTGGGGAAACTGGTTAATATTTGACCTAGCCAAGACATTCAGGTAACCCTCCGACGAAGCCCGTGGGAAAATGACAAAACCTCCGATCCACGACCTAAGTGCTGTGCTCCTTCACATCGAATTGGAGCCTTCCATCGGAAGGATGTAGTCTTGCTAATGGTTCATATACTTTGCGCCTCCGACGCATACCCACATACCCAGACGCATGCAGAGGGCCGCTCACCGTTGAACATTTTCGTTATCGCATCACTGAGGAAAACCCAACTTCTGAGCCTTGACATGTCATTTGCAACAAAGGGGAAATATCGTGGTGGGGCGTGCTCTCGGCGGCATGTTCACTGTCCCCATCAATCTCAATACCTATGATCTTGCTTTCTTTCTTCTTAGACTTCCCGATTTGCATCGAAATGCCGTAATATCCGTCCCTCTAGCCTATGCAGTGACCCGTGCGGCGTGCCCCTATCACCATCGATTTCCGGCGATTAATCGGCAGAAGGACCCCACCTGCCACAGAAGAATTGAATGAAGACGCGAAGAACTTTGTGGTTGAATGCTGGAAACACCGAATCTTGGAACAAGGGTACTAGTCCAAAACGTGAATCGGTACGCCGATCGCACGCGTGGATGACATGGTTGGTATGTGAACGGAGCGGACGACCGACCAAACGCAGAAGACCTGTCGATCTCGGACCCGAATATCTGGGCGGTACACGCAAGATTTGAAGGGCCTTAAGATACCAGTAATGCGCCAGAGATTTCTCTGTGATGGTAAATGTGTAGTCGTTACCAGGTTGTTTGAGGCACATACAGTTAGCGACTACATATCTACAGAACTTCGATATCCTTGTGCATGGTTCAGCGCGAAAAATTGGTTAGTACACTGCGACAGAACGAATAGTCCAGGAAAGACGCAGTGCGTTACATCAACATTTCCCAGAAGGCACTTACATATGGTGCATATCGTGCGGGACCATTATTGCACGCGCAAGAGCACCAGCAGAGAATGGTTTCGCCGACCTCGCGGCGGAAATCAGAAAGCACTGTGTATCGCGTGAAGCACAGCATCAACACTGCGCGGCCTGAAAGTCAGAAATGATTAAGGCCGTTAGAAATCTCAGGAGCGACTCGTGTGACAATCTAAGACCATGAATGACATTGCTAGAGAAAGAGGCGCGTGAAGAGGCTCCATAGAAGGATAGATAGATACACTTGGACTGATTTTGTAAGGCCATATCACGGCGCTAGCTGTATAAGTAGTTCACTTGAAGGCTTTCATGTACAGCCAGTCGTACATTTGTAAGTATTTTGGCACGATTGCCATTGTCGCGAAGGACGTGACTGTAGATTTGATATGGCAATGCTAGAGCAACGTGCTCAAGAATTTTAACCTCTGGCGCCTGCACTTCGTTTCCTTCCGCGATCTTGTAGTTGCAATCTCAGTGTCCGATTATGGAGCTGATCATGTGGTCGCAGTGTTTATAAATTTGCCTTCAATGCCTCCTGTTCTCTGTACTTCTTTGGCCAAATGCCTTGTTTTCCTGGTGACAAAATACCTTTCGGGTCTACAGCGTCCTTGATTGTTCCTACGAAGCGCCTATATGCGTGATCATTGAAATCATAAAGCGATGCGACACGATCTAAGAATTGTTAGCGCCGTGTCAGGCATATACTGCTTGCACAATACCCACCCATGGTATTCACATGACTCCGGTACTTGCTATATCCTCGTTTCTTGCCAGCTTCAAAAAGACTATGAAAGATGCTCTGCACAGCTTGTCGATGTGTCGCATTGGTCTTGTCGAAAGTGAACATGTTGACAAAGATAACGTGTCGCTCGTGCATAAAGAAGTCGCAGAACAGGTCGAAGTTGTCCTTCTCGCATATCCGCTTCGCAATCTTGACCCATTCCAAGATCTCTTTGCCATTACTGGGTATGATGGGACTGTAGTCGTAGTGTGCGCCAATGCCTCCGCCGTTCTTTGGTAGTCGGAACTTGACCATTGGCAGCGACCATAGAGTGGGAATGCCAACGAAAAATCCACCGTCAGCCTCAGGTACGGATGCCGGATCGAGAGTCTCGCCTTCCGGTGCTGAGAATATCCTGCCATTGAGCCGACCCGCGGGTGCTTTTTTCGTGATTATTTTCTTCAGCTGGTCGAAGTGAGCCTGAATCACGTCTTTTGCGCCATACAGACCGAATTTGCAATTCCAGTACCCTAAATCAAATTGCTTCTGCAGCTCCTGTATCCGCCAATCTGGAATCGGCGTTGGATGCGGCCAGAAGTCCTCTCGTGGCCCTATCATGCCTAGCCATTCTGTGACGTTCGAAACGTAGATTATGTTCGGCAGGAGCCCGTCCCGTCGCAATGGACCAAAAATATTCACAATGGCCTCCACGTCCTCGAAGTTTGGCATATCAAATGTGCATGACATGAAGGCCTGTGGTGCAGGAGTAAGCCAAATGCCCATCTTTGTCACTATACCCAGGTTCGATTGGAGAAAGAGACCTTCGATACTAGGACCGAAGGTAAACTTTGAGAGATGTGACGACGGTGAGTTTGATACGCCGAATTGTCCTGTCCGGACAAGATCGCCATTGGCCAGCATAACTTCCAGACCGGCAATGTGCTGGTGATGTGCAGCCGTTGGTGTGAAACCTGTGCCGCGATCCAAAGTATTACCAACCACAGACCCCCAACCTAATGAAGGAACGCTTGGCCATACATTGAGCTTATTCTTGACACAATAGTCATAGAGCTCGGTGAAAGTAACACCAGGCTCGACAACCGCATAAGCATAGGCGGCGTTCACTTCGATGATCTTATTCATACGATGCAGATCAAGCGCTATCGATCCTGTCACTCTTGGTGCTGGGCCGCCATATCTTGGGGTGCAGGTCAGTGAATTGCCTCCAACGACACCACGTTGCGTGAACAACTTGCCCGAGATTTTTGCCTCTCGAAAAAGTCCATACAGGAATGTCAGCCTCATTTGAGACCTTCAACACTCCCCGAAGTTCTTCAACGTTGCTGGGTCGCACCGCTGCGCTAGGTATTCTGCGCTTGTCCTCTGTCTCATGCATTTCATATGGATCGATGTACTCAGCGAGGTCGTCTACAAGATAGACTTGGTCATCGCCAACAACGTTTCTGTACCGGGCTATCGCAGCATCAAAGTCAATCTGCTTGATGCCGGGCGGGAGAACAGTATTTAGGGGAACTGTGATGGAATTCTTGAAGAGATTGGAATGAGTGGATTGGTACTCTTCATTGAGATATGCTGGCAAAGGCATGTTGGGCAATATCATATCGGTTGAAGAATCGGATTACGTCTCTCAGGACCATATGTACCCTGCAGAACCCTACCCGTGCGATCCCGGTGAAAACGATGGAGAGGCGCTTCCCCACATTGCGGAGAAAAACCCCACATCTACATCTCTCGACTCGAAGCTTCCATCGCTTCAGCATCCAGCTTTTCGATGGAACACCACTGATATTGATATTGTTTAATAGTCTGAACGATCTCCCGACCCCCAAGACCATGCCCATAACCGGAACGATACGGACACGTGTTTCCGTGGCTCCATTTCGCTGCTTGAGAACCATGCTCCAAAGGAGCTATAGATGCAATCACCGGAAACCCTTTGTACTTGCGTATTCAAAGTCTTTCGACCGTGGTGTGGGAAGTTTCACATGTTTTCGCCCCAAGGCAGCCTCCAAGGTGGGCTCAGCCTCCCGCGCCACGCTCTTGCCGAAAATAGAATATGCCAATGCTGACAACTACGCCCAACTACTCAGCGGTCATCTCAAATACTAGGGGATCGGGAGGCGCCTTTGAGATGATTTCAGTAGTGTGTCTTCGCGCAAATATTGCTATGCTCCCAACTTCTGTCCACCCCAGTTAGTAATACACACGAATTCACCTGGACAGATCACAAGTTATGCGCGTCCTTGATACAACAACATTTGAGCTGAAATCCGGCCAACAGGAGCTTTTTAAACAAGATGGATATGCGATTTTGTCTCATCGGTGGGTCGGCATGGAGATCACCTTCGACCAACTTCCGAACCGCATTACGGAGCTCAAGCAGGCGGCAGAGAAGCAGCACATGAGTCCGCAGCTGGGCAAAATCCGTGGGGCCTGTGATCTTGCCCGAGGTCAGGGTGTCCGATGGATGTGGATCGATACCTGCTGCATCAACAAATCCAGCACGGTGGAAGAGACAGAATCGATCAACTCGATGTTTAAATGGTACAGGGATGCAAAGGTCTGCATCACCTATCTCTTCGATGTCGACTCATCTTCTACACTTGAACCTCCGACATACAACACAGCTATTCAATCTAAGAAGACCGAACATGCTAGCCAAAGTTCACAGACCGTCTTCCAGCGTGTAGGCAGCGACAGGCCATCCGAATGGTTCTCCCGAGGCTGGACACTCCAGGAACTTCTCGCTCCGCGCATCATGCAGTTCTACGATAAGCACTGGCAGTACATAGGCACAAAGAGCGATCTCGAGCCGGAGCTCGAACGCATTACAGGCATCGAAGTCGCCTACCTCACCGGCGCAAAACACTTCCGCAAAGCGTGCATAGCTACGAAGCTCAGCTGGCAGGCCGGGCGCACGACCGCGCGCGAAGAAGATGTAGCGTACAGCATGCTCGGTATATTCAACATCATCATGACTCCGCAGTACGGCGAAGGATCACGAGCGTTCATGCGGCTACAGCACGCACTTCTGACGACCACGACTGACGAATCGCTGTTCGCATGGAGAATGCCGAGTCCGGCCTCCGGAGCCAAGTACGACATCGAGGCAGACCATGATGCAAACTGGGGCGCAGATGAATGGGGTCTGCTGGCGCCGACGCCAGACTGGTTCGCGGGATGCGGACGAGTCGTGATTGACGGCGGTAGGAAGATCGAGCGGCCGGGCAAAGGTTTCCAGGCTACGCGACAAGGGCTGCAGATATCCTTTCCGCCAATAAGTGGCTATGGCAAGTACAAGGCTATGCTTTTCGCTAGTGGTTTGCTCTTTTGTCTCGCTATACCCATCTGGATTTGGATCGCGAAGAAGATCAAAAGAGAGGTCGCTGAGCATGGTATGCCCTTCCCGCTGAACTGCTGGATGCAAAGCGAGGCAGGGACTTTGGCCGCGGTGCAAATTCATATGCAGCCTCTGGTTCTGAGATCTTTCACGCAAGAAGGGGATGTCACGCGGTATAAGAGGATTCGATGTTCTGAGCTTTCAAGTACTACGGAATACGCGACCAAGATGTTGGGGTCGAATACGAACGAGGGATTTGTAGTACAGCCCGAGTTGAGCTACGACAGCTGAGAAACATCCCATCAATCTTACTGATGAAACCACATTAGAGATCTCGTGCAGTCTATGCGCTAAGCGTTCTTTCCTTTAGCTTGGCTACCAAATCCACTGCTTTTGTAGTGTGAACAGCAAAGTCATGGGTCAAGCTCTACGTGTCCAACCTTAGCCATGACAGCCCGGTTTCACGCTCCCACGTCTTGACAAGAGTCGAAGATTTTAGGTCTGAGAATCTACTCCGGTTCGCATGAACAACAACCCGGAGCCGCTTCTCCAACTGACCGCGCTTTGCTATTTCAGAGGACCGAGGGTACCCAAGAATATTGTTGACCGTATTTTGCAACGAATTGTCTCCGATAGGATGTGTCTTACAGAAATGAGATGTGGACAGCATATATTCGTAGCAAGTGTAACTTACAGGCAGAAACCCGCGCTTGTATAGAGCACCGAACAACTCCGTCCTCACAGCTAGGGCGTTTCTCGTCGTCATTGGACTTCGAGAGTCAATGAGGACATCAAGTACCGGTGTGATCATCTGTTTAAACATTAGCACATCTAGCAAAAATAATTTGAAGAAGTACTGACGGGCATCATATTCGCGAAGAGGAAGGACTGAGAGAGCAATTCGGGAAAGGCAGAAGGTTGTGCAACAACCCAAGGAACAAGTTTGTCCTCTATTACTTTCTTAAACCTAGCCGAACCAAATCGTGCGGAAGAAGGTTTCAAAGCTCGTAATTGTGACTGCAGAGCAGCCTTCGTCATGACTCGTGCTCCACCATCGATCATTTGAGTAGTCACAGACTAATGAGCATTAGTAGGAGAAAGTTGAATGATACTATCGATACCTACCATCAATTGCACTCTCTTGTTCAATTGGGCCATGAGAGTATCTGCGATATCTGTTCCAGTTCGATATCTGAGAGATACAGGTCCCAAGAGAAGATCCATTATCGGTGTTCCGACTTCGTCATTCGGGGCGGGGCGACCATCTTTCAATGACGATCCTACGAGTCCCACGCCACTCGATGCATTTTCGGATATTAGATTCGCCCTGTTCCTGGCACTTGGACCGTTCATCGTTGACGATGGTGGGAGCTCTGGCTCTTCGGTGGACAAATGACGAAAGGCGGCTGTGGCCGCTGTGATGTCGTCCTGAGAGGATCTGTTATTGGCGGACGCTGCTACACCGTTGTGATTAGCATTTGACTCAAACTTCATAATGATGTTAGACTGTGGCTGGATGCTGACTCGTCTTGTGTTCCTGGCGCGCTGTTCATGCTGGTTCGTAGCCTCCTCTATGGTACGTGAATCACCTACTCGGATCTCGATGGGTGCCGGTGTGGTGGCCAGGACGAGCCGCTTGTCCGAGGGCTTAGATTCAGTTCTGATCAGCATCATTCGATCGCCGGCATGAAACTTATGAAAGCTCTCCTTCCACTTGAGATATTCGCTCCATGTCATGTTATTCAGCATTGCCTGTATCTCGCGCCTTATCTGTTTTCGCGTGGCTGTCGCTTCTAGACTTGCTCGGGCAATGGGAAGGGCATGATAAGCGAAGAGATCGCTGGTGCGGACGAAGACTGCTTTCAGGACTTCCATGCTCTTGTCTGAGATCTCTACATTCCACCGCCATGATGCCGATACCTTCTTGTCCTTGTCTGGTTGCGAGATTGTTGCAGGTGGCTCACGTACCATCTCGACGTCTACGGAGATTCCTTCGGCGCGTATCTCAGAACTCGTCGGAGTAAGACTCCTGCTTATAGGATTGCGATATTGATCGTCGCCTTTATTTTCGGTCTTTCTTTTCTTCTTCGATCGTTTTTTGGGACTTTGCACGGATGATTGCTCTAGGATAGACTCGGTGGACTCATTAGTTTCGGGCGAGTCATCAGAAAGCTCGGCCATAGTGGTAGTCGCTAAGTCATTCGTGGATTCGGTTGACAATTGAACGCTGATTTTCTGCAAGCTGCGTATGACATCACCTAGGACGTCCTTTCCAATGTCGTCTCTATGCAGCTTTGCACACGCAGCCACCGTTGCTTTGACACCACTCTCGATCTTACTGGTGCTATCCAGGTGTTGCGCAAGCATCCAGATCAGGCGATGAATCATCTCAGAACGGAACACGGCTATCATCTTGTCGATATTAGCTTGCGGCGCGTTATCCTCCCGCATATGTTGTTCGACCACGCTCAGACCCAGTTCTTCGAGGACACCTTCAGGAAAACAAATCTTGACGAGACCTTGCACAGCCCTCTTGAAGACATCGTTGTCAAGATCAGTCGAAGAGGAGATGACTTTCAGGCGAAACAAATAGTCGTCATTCTTTGGAAGAGCTCCAACACCATTGCGATGAGGATAGTAAGGGTCATTTTCACCGCGAAAGATGGATTTTGCACGTGGTAAACGATGACTGTTGTCGCTATGCTGTGAACGAGCAGAGACGCTGGCAGAAAGGTGGCGCACACGCTTCGATGAATCATCACGGCTTCGAGATCGTGAGGACTAGTCATGTGAGCAACGCAACAGACGTAGTTGTGACCTGTGTGACCTACGCGGCGTTTGTTGCTTCTATCCCCCATGATGGTCACCTTGCAAGCGTGTTTATGTTGTGCAGTGACGATTTGATCAGTGACATGCGCTGTCAGGAAACTGGCTAAGATTGAGAAGCTCGAATTGATGTGGGGATGAAGTTTGCCGTGGGATGCTAAGCGAGTCGGTGGTGAAGGTGAGGTGAGAACGGACAGCAGGACATGTGGAGAGCAGATGCCAAGGCATGATCTGTGAACGTGGGACATGCGGCAAACGCGACTAGAAAGCAGAAAGCAGGCACGATGGCGAAAGCGTGACTGACTTGATACTCGACTGGCGCTTTACACAACGATCACGATACATGGAGCAGTCACTGGTAACGGACTGCATAGAGCTTCCCAAACATATTGGAACACGGTCATGCTGGGACATGTTTGAGAAATACAGTCTAGGTAAGATAATCAGTAAAATTGAAATCAAAGGTCTTCATATAGATCGAACAAATCCAGGTATGCTCTGAAGCGTGTTTCCATGAGGGCATGATGAAGAAGTCGAGGTTGTAGGTAAGCGACGCGTCTTCACGTGCCGACCTCGAACGTGTGCTGACTTAATATGAAGGTGAGCTTTCCACACAGAAGTGTATGTGCACATTGCAGGATGCAACCCTTGGCTGAGCTGCGAGATGGACGCGCTTGAAGGCCGTGACTGGCCGAACGGCTTGCTGTGATCAGTGATGGTGGAGGAGCTTGGTCATTGTCAAGGCATCCGAGACGAAAAGATGATGTGGAGTCGCCAAGAGCGGCGGGCGCTAGCGCCGACCCACCTGTCGGCTCCACTTGGAAACTTTCTACCAGTCCTACAACACGTCCGTCGCGTCGCAACCCAGGATGCATGGTTCTTTCCTGCCATCATCTATTGCGCCATGTCCAGGGAGATGCTGCCGCCCGCGGCGCGTATGCGACTGACCGTCCAAGTGCTTGATGCCACCCGCGACAATGTCCGTGGATGGCGCCAACCGCTCGATATCGATGCATTCAAGAGCAGGAAGTTCGCCCTGCCAGTGCACTCCGAGGACACCTTCGCCCAAGTATGGGAGAAAATCGAGCAGCGATACAAGACCAACTATCTGGACGAGAAGCAAGCAGCGTGAGTGCTTTCGATGTCATGCCTCGATGCCTTGAAAACTGATGCAACATGGCAGAGCGTTCACCATCAAGAAGCTTCAAGATGCCTACGACTGCGATCTCGACTTGGGCGATACCGTCAGCTCTATCTTCGAAGGCGAAACAGACCCCGCCATGCGTACGATCAAGGTCGTGCCGTCTTTCATCGACCGTGACTTCTCCGTACCCGTCACCTCGAACTTGCGACCCGGCTATGCTCAAAAACGTCTGCTTGAGATCAATCAAGAGCACGCGAACAAAAGGCGAAGAGTCGAACGGCGACAGCTACCCCAAATAGAGGAAGTAGTCAACACGTTGCGAGACCAACCAGTTCCGACCACAGAGTCAGAACCTAGTCAGAATAGTGATGGTGAAGGAGGTCCCGACGGCATACGAGGTGGCAGTCATGAGCGAAGGTCGCAGACTGGCGGATCTGTTGTACTCGTGAGCAATACGCAGACGGGCCAGGCAGAGTTCGCTGAGGAAGTAAAAGAAGAATCGCCAGAGCTGGGCCTTCCACCGCCCAGGGCTGCAAAGCGCGCACCGTCATTGAAACCATCATTAGGGCTTCCTTTAGTGCCTACGGTAAGGAGGTCGATTTCTCCGCGACGACCGTCTGCTTCGCGATCGAAGACGCCTCACCTGCCGCCTCGAGAGCCATCCCCTCAATTCGAGAATGACGTCCCTCAAATCGGAGACGCGGTTGAAGAACACAATGCTGTCCAGGACATAGTCTCTCCAGTCAATGTCGAGATACCATCGGCACAATCGCAAAACTCACAAGAGATAGCTATACAACGGTCTCCCCAATCACCACCAACATCGACCCTGCATACCCCTCCACTGGCTGCTTCGAAGCGTCCCAACGTGTACGATGTCCCAAGCTCGCCAGAATTTCTACAAAGGGGTAGCACAAACAGTGCAAAAGCAAAGAAAACATATGGTCGTTCACCACGTACCGGAAAGACCATACAAAAGGAGGTCGATTTGCTGAATAGCTCCCGTCGCCTCTCAGCTCATACACCCACCGACAGGACTGGAAAGAGGTTCACACCACAATCTTCGAGGAAGAGTGCCCGCGCGTTCCACCTACCAGCCAACGACGAAATTGAGTCGACTCCACAAGAGGAGATATCAAGGAGTCACCGGGTAGGAAGTGAGCAGAGTGAACCAGATCTAACTTCTGCATTTCTTGAAGATACTAGCACGAGCTTCCAGAGTAGTATTCGTACCCCAAAGCCATTTCGGCCAGGAAATTTGAAAAAACCAACCAAACCAGCAGCCATTGTCACTCCGTCAAGCAAGAAGCATGAAGTACCAGCGCTCAGTACGGACCCCCCGTCCTCGGTTAGAAATCGATCTGTAGACTCGAGCCAGAAATTTGGTGTCTCTTCTACGCCTGGCTCAAATGGGAAAAAACCTGTAGTGGTCGCTCCAGCAATACAAGCACGCTTAGACGCATTGCGATTGCGACAAGGCCAACGTCACAGCTCACCCCGGGTTGTGATACCTCAAGGACACGGCTTGTCACAATCAGATCCCGAGGTTGGTCCAGCCATAGAGGGTAGCTCAAGCAATGGCCGCAGGACATCTGAAAGGGCTGCCTCCACCACACCGAGTAGGAGCGCTGTGTCAGTAGAACCACATTCGAGTGGTCAGAGGGCGGCCTCGTCAACTGGATCTGGTCAGACATTTGTTCATGCAACAACAGCAAGGGCGAATCCAGCTAGAAGCCCCATTCCTCTACCTGAAAATGTCAGACACCTTGCGGATCCTCAAAATAGTGGTGCACAGGAGAGCTCGGAGAGCACAATGCTCTTCAAGAAACCCGTTCCTCGTCTTCGCTCTTCGCTCTCGATCGAGCACACGATAGCCGCGCCAACTCAACAAAAAGTTCTACCCACTGGCTCGCAATCACGTGGCCAGTCTGATACTACAGTGTCAGATACACCGGATGAGACAAGCACACAAGCCACAGCAAGGACTACCGGCTTGAGGAACTCCTTCGGCTCGAATCAGAACGCTGAGCCCGCACGAACAGACACTCAACGTTCAGCTAAGTCCAGCCAATCGCGAACAGCTACTGCGTATGTTCAAGGCAACGAGCCTCGCCAAAATCCCACTCTGCCGACAGCTGCAAAGCGAAGACCCGGGAGGCCAAGGAAAATTGCAGCTGTCGAAGCGACGAACGTTGGTAGCAAGTCAACGAAAATTAAGCCCGCAATCGAGCTGGATGGTGCAAAGACCGTTGGTACGGACGTTGTTCCTGGTGAATCTGTCACTAGCAGTGCTATCGTTATCTCAAGCACCGAGTCCTTATCCTCTGATGCTACGAATGAGTCTCAGTCAGACCAAACGGCTAATGACACTGCTGCATCTTTTCCAGATGAAACCGCTGTAATGCATACAGTACATTCGCCAGTACGAGGCTTACCTGACTCTATCAATGGTACAAAGGGCAATGATCTCAATGCACCAGGCCAAAGTGGTACTCCCTGGCAACCGGAGACATGGAATTTTGGCAAGGTCCAGTCTCATAGCCAGGATCGGCTCGAGGCCTCGAATGCTAGCTTGCAAAAAGGCCGCGCTACATCACCTCCCCTACCAGCCGCTGATATGACCGAGGACCATGAGTTTGGAGCCGAAGACGAGGCAGAAAACGAGGCAGAAACCGGAGTCGAAAGTGAAATGGAAGGGGAAGGGACGTCGAGGTCCATTAGTGCCACCTTCTCAACAAGATCGTCGCCAGTTGTGACACATCAGCCAGCCAAATTCTTGAGCCATTCACCAACGCCTCAAAATTCGATCAGCGATGATGAATCCGACGCCTCTTCAGTCACATCATCACAAGCAGCAAAATCCCCAGTGCCACAACCGGAAGAAGACAGCGGGACCGAATCCGAAACCTCGGCCGACAGCGAGGGTCCTGATACAGGAGATGAATACGAGGAGAAGCGAAGTGCTCTAGTTAATGCTTTACCGGAGCCAGCAACCAGTTCGGATACAAAGAACATCACTTCTTCTCCGCTTCATGCTCGAGTGGCACTGGACCCGACGCCGTCCATCCTGGGAACGAGTCAACGAGGTTTATCTCAGTTACCACGCAAGACTCCTGTGCCTCTCCCGGCGAATGCGCATCCGCGATCATCGCAGTCAGTCTCAGAGCGGGCGGTAGAACGTCAGCCAATGCTGCGTACCCCTTCTTTCAAACCATTGAGAGAGCAGCTGGCCGCTGTGAAATCGACGCCAATAACAGTACATAAGAAAACATTCGATGCTCGAAATTTAAATTTAGCAAAACTAGCTGCCAAGTCGAAGGCCGCTGGTAGAATTGCTCTTCCAACTGATGGTAGCGGCAGCGACGATGACGACGATGAAAGCAGTGAAAGTAGCGAAAGCAGTGATAGCGATTGATATCATGATTGACGAAATCGCACATAGCATGTACGTACTGGTATCTTCGGCACGTTTCTAGATATAGGTATCACATGAGAATATTGGCATTTGGCTTCATTCGCAAGACCTGAGCACGTCTTCAAATCTATTTTGGCTCACCTCAAGACGTAAACCGCTTATGACTCGCTCCACGTTCGCTTCTGGGATTGCACGGCCATCTTATGTCAGCCGTAACTTCGTTTAGAGTTGTGTGACGACTTTGAACCAGTCAACACCTCAGAAACCGACCCTGAACCACCCGTCCACATTGGCGCAACACCGCGATCAGACGCCACACACCGCTCCCTACTGCTGCGTAATGCGGTCTGATGTAACATCAGGCCTGTACGAAGTTGTACATTTTTTGGCAAGCTGCGCATGATTCACTGTTCAGGCAACCACAACGCTGCAGTCCTCGAGATTCCTCCTTCAGCCCTACAGCCTTGCCGCCCCACTCCTTCCAGTTGACGTTGATTAGTCAACTTTGACCATGCCGAACGTCGGCAGGCCGTCAAAGGGCTGCAAACACTGCAGGGACAGGAAGGTCAAGGTGAGGAAGAGGCCTACCCATGTTTCTGCACCTCGCTAAAGACCAACTCTCTAGTGCGATCAAAAACGTACGACTTCCCAAGTCTTGTCTCTTCACAGTGTATATTGAATGCTAACACTGCGTTTATCCTGTAGGACCCGCCTGCTCACAATGTATTCGCGCTGGAAAGGAGTGCCATGGCTACCGCGATCCATTGTCGATGATGTTCAGAAATGAAAGTGATGTTGTGGCCAAGAAAGCCGAGAAACGATATAAAGAGCTGGAACAGCAGAAGACGTCCGGCTTAACGCAGCAAGAACCGTTAACGCTAGATTTCACTGGCGATGATACCATCTCTCATGTCAATGACTGGGTCTTCACGAACGCCTCCATCGTGCCTGTGACTGGTCGGAGTCGATACCCGACTCCGGAGAGCTTAACGACAGAGCTGATACCTTCAATTGAGCAACAAGCCGTTGGTTTCTTCATCTCAAACTTTGTCGCCAAACCGTCCGTCATACCTAGAGGCCAATTTGAATGGGTGACTGAGCTTCTTGCGGAACCTCACGTGGACAATCTGCTCAAGGAAAGTGTTAATGCTGTCAGCTTAGCTGGGTTTGGCAACGCCACCAAGAATCCTATCATCATGCAGAAAGCACGCTCTGCATATGTCGCCGCTTTGCGCTTGACCAAGGATGCAGTCAATAATAAGGAAGTAGCCCTCAGAGACGACACGCTTGTGTCTGTCATCATGCTTGGCATGTACGAAAACATGGTTTTCCAGGATCGCCGGTCTATCGATACTTGGGCAAAGCACGTAGCCGGAGCTTGTGCTTTAATCGAGATGCGTGGACCAGAACAGTTCAAGGGAAGCGTTGCGAGACGCATCTTCCACCAGTTCTATGGCTTTGCTCTACTTGTGGCTCTTGAGAGAGGCACCTTAGTACACAAGGGCCTTCACGATCTTTACGAGGATTTGCGTCCAAATTCCGATTACGATGTTCATGGCAGACAATGGACAACAAGAATTGTGGATGTCATGCATGATGCAATCAATCTCAATCAAGATAAGACGAGCCCTCCGATAGAGATGCTGAGGATCGCCATGAGGATTGATCGCGAATTGGATGAGGTGAAATCACTAATGCCCAGCATTTGGCACTACGAGACAATGCAACTCAGCGAACCTTCTCTACACCATTTCGGCAATGTTTACAGTATCTACATCGATCCTTGGATCGCACAGATGTGGAATAATTTGAGGTCCTGCCGCATGTATTTGTACAAAGCCGTTCGCGAGAATATCAAGAAAGGTTGCGCGCAAGATCCGCCACTCTTTCTTCCAGAATTGGTTGAGCCGCAGAGGTTGGCGGCAGAACAAGTCATGCGCACAACTGTAGCAGGTATCATTGCTTCAGTGCCACAGATAACCGGAATGATACCATTCCCTAAGCAATCGGACCTGGAAACACGCAATTCCTTAGCCTCAGGAGTGCTAGAAAGAGCTCAACATCAACTTCACCCACCAGGGACTTTCCTCGATCCGGCTCAATCACCTGGCATGATGCATCTTATATGGCCGCTTTACGCCGCAGGTCAGTCAGACATGGCTACATACAACATGCGAGATTGGTGCATCGAAATGCTGCAGTTCCTTGCCCGGCGCCTAGGCACAAATCAGGCAGTCGTGCTTGCAGAAGAATTGAAA
Organism: Coniothyrium glycines; assembly: GCA_025742365.1. NCBI lineage: Eukaryota > Fungi > Ascomycota > Dothideomycetes > Pleosporales > Coniothyriaceae > Coniothyrium > Coniothyrium glycines. The sequence goes on from JAMXIJ010000011.1 coordinate 316,103, forward strand.
GAAACTCAAAGGGCTGGAAGAAGGTCCGGTGCGATCACCAATGAGCTAGATTCGGTAGATTTCTTCTTCGACTCGATGATGATTCTCAACGGAGACGAGTACATTACAATGAACAACACTTTCGACAAAGGCTGGTGGGAAAAATGAATCCAAGTCAAGAGATCGCTATGGAGAAACGGCTCATCCCCTGCACTCTAGCAGCGCCGGACTTAAGCTTGACGATCATCAACTACAACTTTATTCATAACGTCATAGGTTCCGAGAACCATCAACACCAGCATTGCACAATATCTCCATTCGCTACCTTTATAAGAGCAACAGGTTCTCCGTCCTTCTAATTGCAAGTAGTATTGTCAAGTTGGATTCAGCATTGCAGCCATGGCATCTCCACACATCCCAGCAAAAATGCAGGCGGCGCAATTGGTAGAGGTGCAGAATTTGACTTCGCTTTTTCGAACTTGTACTGATGAAATCAGTACAATAAACCGTATGCCATAAACTCGATCCCGGTACCTACCAACCTCGCGCCTCATGATCTGCTCATCCGCGTCGCCGTGGCGTCTCTCTGCCATACCGATTCCATGGCGCAGCAAGGCATCATGGGCACACCACTACCCTGTATTGCTTCGCACGAAGGCGCTGGTACCGTGGTCTCCGTTGGCACCTCCGTGACAGAATTCTCAACTGGGGATCGCGTCATGGCTGGACTCGTCTACCACACCTGCGGCACATGCCCCGAGTGTCTAGGCCCTGAGAACTACACACAATACTGCCAGCGCATGGGAGGCTTTAACGGCATTAACGTCGACGGGTTCTTCGCCGAGTACGCGCGCATAGACGCTCGCTGGGCTGCTAAGCTCCCCGACAACGTGACCTTTGCAACTGCAGCGCCACTAGCATGCGCAGGCATAACCATCTACCGCGGCGTGACACTTTCGGAGGTCAAGAAAGGCGAGTGGCTCGCCATTGTCGGCAGCGGCGGCGGCCTAGGCCATCTCGGCGTGCAATTCGCCAAAGCACTCGGCATGAACGTCGTCGGCATCGATGCACGAGACCAAGGCCTCGAGCTCACCCAGCACAGCAACGCAGACCTCGTCGTCGACGCGAGGACAGGGCTAGAGCAAGTCGTCACGCAGGTCCACGCCGTGACCAACGGCCAGGGCGTCAAGACCACCCTGAATGTCTCCGACGCGGACTCGGCTGCGGCATTATCTTGTGCAATCACGCGCATGCACGGCACGCTTGTCCAAATCGCACAGCCGGCCTCTGTCAATATTCCTTTCCGCGAGTTGATCTTCAGGGATATCAGGGTGCGGGGCAGTGTCATTAGCAGTGCGAACGAGGCGCGGGACATGCTGAAGCTGGTGGCTGAGCATGGGGTGAGTGTGCATACCAATGCGTTCAATGGACTAGGGGAGATTGAGAAGTTGATACAGCTTGCGGAGAGTGGGAAGATGAAGGGGAAAGGGATTATTGTAATGGATAAGGCGGCTATCGAGAAGGAGAGACTGGGAACTGGGAATTTGGTTTGAAGATGTGAACTAGTATTGGTATTTATCATGAGCATTGCGAGGCGTTGCATGAGAAACATTGTATACATAGGTAGTGCTGTACTGAGAAATGAGCGTTGGTTGTATTCTACAACTCAAGAAATGCTAATCAAGTCGCTAAGATCTGGCCACCTGTGCACAACATGTACACATTTGCGCACGCGACGTCAAGTGGCAAGCTCCTTGATAATTATTCTGTCTGCGCCTCCACTCCAAGCTGAATCCACACAGTGAAGGATTAAGCAGGAGCAGCCTCGTCACCAAGCAAGGCGCATTTTGATATAAGCATTTCTCGGCCCAAATCACTGCCATTGGTAAAGGCTGGATTGGAATTTGACATCCATGCTAGGAACGATCACGTCACGGTGCTCTGAGACTTCACACAGTTAAGACACAAACACCACCATGCACGAAGGGGTATCATTGGCGTGAACCATTGTCACATTTCATGCTTTTGAGTAGTGACACTGCTAGGTACGTGGCACCTTCATTGTCCATTTTGCCAGACTCCGATATAGCGTGCCATTGACCCCGTTTTTGGTCGTATGCCGTGACGTTATCCGAAGTCGTTTGTGTTCGAACCGCCATATGAAACAAAGACCTAACACCCGTGTAACAATTGTGGAAATCGCGGTCGTTCGTCGTTCGCCATGCTGCTTTGTCCACCGTTCATCAGAATCGTCTAGTGGCCGGCCTGCCTCGACTTGGCAATGACGTTGCTCATCTCGTCAACCTTTCTCTTTGCGCGGCCGAAGGTGCCGAGCTATAGTGATGTTAGTGGCAGGACAAATATGAAAGAGACATCCACATGTGGCTTTCAATGGGTGGGAGACGTACCCTCTTCTTCGCTAGACGACGGGCACGCTTATCCTTGGAGTTACGGAGCAATTCGATGACACGCTTCTCGTAGGGAGCAAGGCTGTAAACACATTGTTAGTATGCTTTTTTTTCAAAGGATCCCTCGCGTATCCTCTGAGCTATGGACGACGTACCCAGCGACCTCACGGGTGATCTCGCGGACGAAAGCAGTGCGCTTGGACAGGAAACCCTTCCTCCTGGAAATCCTGGGGGCAGGAGTCCTGGGGGTGACCTCTGTTCATCGAGTTAGCCTCCATGCATATTTTGCTCTAGCACAGCGTTGTGACAGCGATCGACAGGCATTGGTGGTGGCGCAGGAGAAGACGTACTGTGGCCAGCGTTGATACCAACGATGAGGCCGGACTTCTGCTTGACTTCCTTCGGCATCGTGACGGTGGTTGTTGTCGAATGTCGGTTGAAGTTCAGAGATCAGTTTTGTGCAGGTAATTTGGGCTCGGCTGTGGGCGTGGTGCGCCGCCAAGAGCGCTAGTGTGTAATAAGTCCGTGCGCGGAACATCAGTTCGAAAAATCACCCTTTCACCGGGAGGCACAAAGTCACCGGCGAGAAATAATAAATCTGCCTGGAAGTTGTAGGTGAAATTGATACTGGTGCAGTGATTCAGGGTCCTGTCACTACAAATAACGCGATGTATGTAACCATAATGGACCGAAGCGATGGCACATTTCGCGTCTTGACACGAACATACAGAACATGGACTTGAACATAGTAAATGCATTGCCTGACATTCAATCACTATCGTCATATCTGTTGGAAACATCGCCGAGTAAGATGTCGTCAGGAGCTGGTCCACGGTGGTTCCGCACCCATTCCGTTTCGACTCGGAAAAAGATCCAAATCCATCTTCTTAGCACTTCAAGAACCTCCATTGTGAATATTCCACCCTCCAGATCGTTGAAGTGATCTAGATGTACACTAAGCTTCAAGCTCCATGTACACCTCAAAAGTGCATCGACCACGATTGCTGCATAGTAAAATTCCTTGGCATGAAACCATCGATGTCTTCTGAGACCCCATGGATATTCAGGGTTGTCTCTTTCGCGAGCGTTGGAGAAGAGGCTGAGATCCCAATCGCGTGCAACGTCCCAGTAGAAGCTGTAGCCGGAGTTGACGACAACAGCAGCCATCCACATTCGGAACAGAGTCGCTTCTGAGACACCAAATGTCGAAGGATCGGGAGATCGCTGAAGCGCCGATAGAATGATAACCGGAAAGGCTGTGGAGTACTTCAACGCATTGGCAAGATGTACGCCGCCCCATCCTGTTCCTGCATGTTGTGATCCAGTGCGCTTATTCGACTTCTGCACCCGATAGTACTCTGTTATACACTGCCGTAATCGAATCATCGAGGGCGCGGCGATTATGAATGGCACCCAGAACGCGCCACCGCAATTACGGTTTGGTGGCCCAGTCGAGCTATGCGAAGACGAGAAGAACATGCATAGCGATACGAAAAGATCTCCTAGCACTTTTGCATAGCTCGTAAGCGCATCCGCAAGCAGTATATCACCAAACTTTCCGTCTTGAGCTTCTGCGATCCCCCCGATGCATATCCGTTTCAGCGTCGCAAGTGTCCGAGAGCGTCCATTGCGGGAGATAAAGGGGATCGGCGCGATGAAGCCAACCACAAGAACCAGAAGATAAAGGTTCGGCAGTATTTCCCACTCCGCAATGTCCTTGGGACTGCCGTTCGTGAGCGACCAGAAAAGGAGTAATGAGAGCGCAAGCGGGATAGAGAGCAAGGTCGCGATGCGGTAGCAGGATAGGTGATGCGACGGGTGGTGCGGTGAGGTGCGGCCGGGATATCGGATCAGACTAGGGACGTCTATCTTGATGAGGGAGAGGTAATGAAGGTTGAGGCCCCAAGCCCAGATGCCTAGCACGTGCTTAGTATGGCATACAGCCTTTGTGCGGAGAATTCTTACCTAAGACTATGATGACTGCGACTCGATACGGCAGCGGCAGAATCCGGCTGAAGCCATCGATCTCAGGCTCCACGGCAGGATCACCGTCCATAGTACAATTGTGCGTGGATCGCCGTGGTTGTCGCGCGCTCCCAGTCTTCTTCTCCCTGTAGAATCATGGAGAAAAGAAACAAGGGATAGGACGCCTAGAAATGTCCTTGTTATCGTACTTGTCGGGGCGTACAGATGGTACTTCAGAATTGATGACTGATATCGTGTCCACTTCCCCCTTGGAGCCACAGAGCTAGACAAACTTCGCGTTACGTCAGCCATCATTTCAGCAAAGGTTCAGCCGCATGCGATTGCTCTAACCCGAAGTGGTCAAGCGTCCATACAGCTCCAGACCCCGGAGCTTTGCCTAAACCGCGTCGCCATGACGCGATCATCAAGACGACAAAGTGACGCTCACCAGTGCGTTTCATTGGAGCACCACTCTTTGGTAGCACCAATTGCTTAGGCACGTCACACCTTCAGAGTCGCCCACTTCTCCTCCGCATTCCAATTGCTCCAATTATACCACAATTGCGCCTCCACCTCGACCCATCAAAACCAAATCTCACATCTCACACCACATACGAGTCAATCGAATATACCATGTCTCCTCTTTCAGTCCCGAAAATCTTCATGGCCGGAGGTAGAAGAACTCTTCAGAGATTTACTCACGATCGACTTGCTAACCCTTGCTCTCGAATATCTTAGGTGCTGTGGGTTTCGGCTACTACCTCTACATGCGCCAGCACTGGTTCCCCGACCCATACAAGACCCCCGGCATGCGGAACATCGAAGACCGGTTCTCTGCTGGTGGAGGACACCCAACTCATACCCCAGCGGTTGCAACGGAACGAGGTACGTCTGGTCCACTCAGTATTTCGTGTATTAGATGCCTGGGTAATCGAAGATACTGACAGCAATGAAGGAAGCACAACAAATAACCAGTCGAGGAAGGAGGGTGGAAACACTGGACCAGATTCAGAGAAGTTTAAGAAGGAGTTCTCCGCACAGCAAGATGGTGTATGCAATCCAGGAAATAAATGCAGACCCGAGGTACTGACACGATGTAGGGTATCTGGCCAGACAAATTCTACGAGCAACAACTCAATAATCCTAAGGGCAAATAATCGGACCATGCGCGGATCTATCGGCGAGTACGCCTAAGTCAGATCGCAAGACATGGGAACAACGAAATGCATATCAGCAGAAGGTGTATGGTTGCATACCGGAAGGCGTTTAAGGAGAGGCAATGTGTGCGTGTTCACTGCTATGTTGTACAAAAAAAGCGAAAGACCAAAGACCTTGGCCAAGACTGCACAGCAGCGGCAATAAGGCACCAGAATTTTACGAGCAGTTCAGTCAATATTGTCCCCATTTCAACATGATGCAAGTCATTTTTTTATTCTTTGCTAATATTACCTACGTCTCCGCGGGTCCAGAACCGCCTATCGACAATCAAGCAAGGCTGTCCCACTACACTGACCATTCTTAACGTCACTGCTGTCGAAATCGGGCGCAGTGAATCTACTTTGGGCTCACCACATGGCCGACATGTACGCGATGTGTGAACATCTGCGCGGAAGATCCACAGATACACTATGCTCCTCCGAGCTTCACTAGTGTCGCCATCACTCGGATCAAGCCTGATCAGTCGTCTTTCCATCCATCATCGCCAAAGGAAAACCACACCGAAACGCCGCGTCCCAAAGCACCCAGAAAAACCCCCAGAAGCCAAAACCACACGCTTCATGGACTCCGTCCGCCCTTACCCAGACATCCTTTCCCCATCCCTTATCCCACACCACATCCCCCACGACCCTAACCTTCAACCTTAATCCCACCCAATCCCACAAACCAAACCTTCTCCCTCAACACCCCCTCCACAATCTTGCTCGTGTAAAACGACAAACACCCCGCATCGTCCAGCCCCCACCCCACATCCCCATGCCTCACAGAATACAACTCCACATACCCCGGATTCATCTTGCCCGGCACCTTTTCCAACACACTAAACTGCGCCGTAAGCAGCGTCTTGCACAGATTCCTCGCCACGAGCGCCACGAGCGCCGCGTTCGCCACGCAGCGCCCCAGCACCCGGCCTGGCTGCGCCACGAACGTGTAGTCCGCAGCAAGGGGCCGCGCGCGCGTCCCGCACGTCAGCGTGTAGATTTGTGCTGCGGGGGCCCGGGTGCCGGCGTGCAGGGCGGCGAGGTGCGCGGCGAACATGGTGCGGCAGTCGTTTTGCAGCGCGGTGCAGAGCTGCGGGGGGGAAGCCTGGGAAGGACGGGTCTGGGTGTGTGGGCGTGAGCGAGACGGTGAGGGTGAAGAGGGGTGGGGTGGGGTGGTGGGCGAAGGGGGGGGTTGTGGAGGCGCTTGCTGGAGAGGACTTGGATGTCGTTTTCGTCGGGCGTCGGGCGCTTGCGAGATGTCTGCGCGGACATGGCGGCGGGTGAGGGGATGGAGAGAGGTGTGCTTGTAGTTGTGGCGGCGGCTGCTCGGATGGGGATGTTGGTGGTGGGCTCGGTAGGACTCAGGGGATCTGAACCAGCTCGAGACATTTGAAGTACTGATCTTAAGCTTGTTGAAATGATGAAGATGAAGAGGAGGGATGAGAGTGGTGGTGGTACGTTGCGTCGGATTTATATGTTGGCTCCGACATGGACGCCGTTGTGGTGAGAGAACCACTCCAGGCTGGTGATACAGGTAAAGTTCATCTTTGCGTTGCTTATATACATCTCTCTACAGTTTAGCCTTTGCCTGGGCATCCTCCTCTTCTTGTGCCTTTACCTTTAGCACTCGTCTCAAAATCTTACCAGAGACACTCTTTGGGATCTCATCGACAAATCTCACTCCACCTCGGAGTTTCTTGTGGTGAGCGACCTTTGCGCCCAACCAGTCCGCAATCTCCTTTGCATCTGCTTCTGTTTTACCCAAGCCATCCTTTGGCACCACGTAAGCCCTCGGGAGCTCGCTGGCTTGATCCTTGGAGTATACACCGATGACAGCCTGACATCTATTAGTAAATTACAACAAATGGAGTTTACGCGTGGTTGACATACCACATCGTTAATGTTGGGGTGAGAGACGAGGATCCCCTCGAGCTCTGCAGGTGGCACCTGGAAGCCCTTGTACTTGATGAGCTCCTTGACACGGTCCGTGATGTAGAAGTTGCCATCCTTGTCTTGATAGCCGACATCTCCAGTCTTGAAGTATCTGTCCTTGGTAAGAGCATGGGCAGTGCCTTCAGGATTGTTCAGATAGCCCTTGAAGACGTTCGGTCCCTTGATCCAGAGCTCGCCGACCTCGCCGACTGGCATCTCCTTCTCCTCAGCTGACATATACTTGGCTGTCTGATACGGGAGAAGCTTGCCGACGGAGCCAATGGTCTTGTTCCAATCTTCCCATGGTTGAGTGTGCGTTGTGGGACTGGTCTCGGACAGGCCATATCCTTGCTTGACGGGAATTTTGAGCCTTTGGTACACTGCCTCCACGAGCTCTCGTGTCAGTGGTGCTGCGCCCGAGTTCATCATGCGCATTGAGCTGAGATCGTACTTGTCGACCAATGGATGTTTGCTGAGAAGAAGAACGATCGGCGGCACCACGTATGCGAACGTGATTTTCAGCTCCTGTATGAACTTGCAGAAATCTCCAAGCTCGAACTTGGGCATGACGACAAGTTGGAGACCTGAGAATAGACTTTGATGGATCAAGCACGTGAGACCTCCGTAGTCAGTACATTCTTTCGGCGACTGCGATTTGAGCTTGGAGACATACCGTAAATGTGAAAGAAAGGTAGGAACGCGAGGAGTTTGTCACCTTCGCCATTGGGCCCTCCGGTAGGCTGCAACTTGCCAGCCTCACCGACTTTGATCATCATCGTATTGGAAACGATATTGCGATGAGTGAGCATGACGCCTTTGGGATGTCCTGTCGTACCGCTTGAATACACAAGAAACGCCAGGTCTTCTGTCGGGTTCTTTGCCTTTGTTCTCCGCCATTTCGTTGATCCCGCAGTATTGATAATGCTTGTGAAATGCTTGACCTTGAACGAGGAATCTTTCTGGTCTCCCATGATAATGACCTTGTCCTCAGGGATGCCAACTTGCTTGGCAGCGGCTTGTGCATTCTTGATAAATGGCAGCTGTGTTACTATCGCCTTAGCCCCTGAGTCTTTCAGTTGAAAAGCCAGCTCTTCGACTGTGTAGTTTGGATTTGCGGGCGAAAGGACACCGCCCGCCCAATGGCAGCCCCATGTAACTGCTGGTGTATCGATGCCTGATCTCGGATTAGTATACCTATCCAAAGACAAATCATCGGTGACATGGTCTTTGTCCTCTTCTCCAACATCCATAATATCTCCGTGTAGACAAACCGCTCAAAGTGATTGGACATGAACATCAATCAAAACACATCCTTGAAAATACTCACAATTCGGTGTATACAAAGCCAGGACATCCCCCTGCTGCCAATCCCACAAGGCCTTCAATCCCTTCCCAAAGTTTTCCGCTGTTTGCTGCATACAGAATCAGCACAGCGTAGCCCCATTGCAACACATGCCCAAACACACCTTGACCTGGATGTACGTGTACGACCGCTTCGTGTAGGGGTCGAAGTAAATGACTATCCAATCAGATCAGCCAAGAGCACTTCCCACGCAACGCACGTGGCCACTTGCCTTTATCGTCCGCAAAAGGCTTCTCCTTGCGCTCGAAAAGAAAGCCCCAGAGATCCACATTGGGGATCGGGAGTTGGGGATATGTCGATTCGAAAGGCATAACTGGTGTTGTCACTTTTGTTTCTTGCGCCTCGTGGTGATCGCGCTCGGCGAAGATGCAGGGAAAAAGGATGTCGGATGGAGAAAGATCGGTGACGGAAGGTCCAGAGATTTGGCAAGCCGTTGTCTCCCGAGTTTACCTCCGAGGCGCACTACTCCACTTCGAGGGCACGGCTTGCTTCGGTGGTTGGCTTTGACGTAGGGATAGCCGGGGTAGCAGCAGTTTGGCGCCCCACGTAACCTGTGGGAGGGCCGAGGCTTTTGCTGTTGTGGGTTTAGCGCGCTGGGATGGGGTTCCCGAGGTCTATCGCGACCAACGTTGCGGGTCGCGTTGAAAGTGGTACATTGTGTTCCACGACAACGACGATTGGTCTTGTTAGTAACTGCCGCCTGCGTATGTAGACCGTTTTTTTTGGTGTTGATTTGTTTTTTGGGCATTTGCAAAAACTCCATCATGCCGGGCTGGGAGGAAGCAACAGCCGTGGAGAAGCTCTCCAGCAACTCATACGCAGCAGTCCTCCACGACGACTGGTGTATAGGCACCGGTAAATCCAATCCCAAGTCACTGTATTCTCGAAACGAAAAAAAAGACAGAAAGAAAGAAAAAAACAAACAACACACTAACATTGCAACAGTCCCCAATGGCGGCTACGTCACCGGCACCATCCTCCAAGTCGTCAAAACCCACTTCGCAACCTCCCTCGCAAAGCAAAACCAACCCCACACCATCGCCCTGCATGTCGAATTCCTGCGCCGCACGCAAGCCGGCCCCGCGACCTTCCTCGTCGACGACGTGAAACTCGGGCGCCAAACCTCCATCGTACACGTCCGCCTCGAGCAGGACGGGCGGCGCGAAGTCCTCGCGTACGCCACCAACAGCAACATGCACACCGAAGCCGGCTTCTCCTACGACACGCAGTACCAGCTGCACCCGCCCGTGCCCGCCGCCGACGTGTCCCGCCTCGCGCACGACACCGACGCCCTGTGGGCCCGCCAGCCGCGCATGCCGTTTGCCTCGTTCCGCAAGGCGAGCGCCAAAGTGCACTTCTTCTTCCCGCGCGCGGGGCAGCCCGCGCGCGCCGTCGCGGACGAGTGGCTGTGTTTCGCCGACGGCCGCAACTTCCACGACACGGCCCTCGGCTTCGTCGCGGACATGTTCCCCCAGATGATTGAGAGCTTGCGCCGCGAAGACGCCCGGCTCGGCCCCTTCTGGTACCCCACGCTGCTGCTCAATCTCGAGATCAAGAAACTCCTGCCGGAGGATGGCGTCAGGTGGCTGCATGTCCGGGTGCAGATGAAGAGCGTGCGCAATGGGAGGATGGATTTGGAGGTCTTGATTAGGGATGCGCTGGGCGAGTTGGTCGCGTTGAGTCAGCATGTGGCGTTTGTGGTTGATGCCGCGAGGAATACGGCCAAGAGGCGGAGGGACGATACTAGGTTATAGGAGGAGCTTTGGTGATGTTGGTAGTTGGAGACGCGTGAGTATCACAAAGCTCATCTTGCTTTGGAGTTTTGCACGTAAGAGCCAGATTATAAAATAATCACGATGAGGCATGATTCTGGTTCAATGGAAGCGCGTTACGAGATATGCGCGACAGGTGTATTATCTGATTACTACAGTTCTTTTCTAAGAACCTTCTTTTTTGGGGAGCGAGGATGTCGTCTCTGTTAGATTCCGTCTCCGCCGACAAGAATGCTCGTGTATCTATTACAATCTCTAGATGTAGTACAACCGGCAACGCCACGCTTGCTCATGCTTGGTGCTGATGACCCCACAAAACGCTAACAAGAACAATCAAAGAAACAAAAAAAATCAAACTATAATGGGCGGCCCTGCGTCCTTCCGGGGTATCTTCTGAAGTCTTATTATGGTTCTGAGTGGCTGGTGTCAAGATCGCTCCTATCGGACTGTGTTTCATGTCTAGGCCGCAGCCATCTGGATCTGCTTGCCCTTCATCGACTTCCATTGGACAAACGCCGCGCCAAAGATGGACAAAGCGCCGGTCGCGACAGAGACGTAGAAGGTCTGGGAAAGGGTCGTGTTGTAGGCGGACAGAACCTTGGCGATGGACTCGACTGGGACTTGGTTCTTGATCTCTGTAGCGCCGACATGAGCAGCTCGGAATGCAAGCTCTGGGTTCTGAAGAACGTTGTTGAGGTTCTTGATCAGCTGGTTGGTGAAGACGTTTTGTGCGACACTGATGAAAAGAGCACCTCCTAGAGTCTGGCTGAACATCATTGTCGCAGTACCAATAGGAATATCGGCGGTAGGCAGCGCAGTCTGAACAGCGACAAGAGGCTGCTGCATTCCGAAACCAACACCAGCACCAAAGATGAACTGGTAACCAATCCACTTGGCGTGGCCGCTGTCGACGTCGAGTGTGGCAAGAAGACCAGCGCCAATGGCCATGAGCACACTAGACAGAAGCATGAAGGGTGTATAGTAGCCAATGTAAGTGACAAGAACTCCTGCGAGCATGGAGATGATGACAAGACCAAGAATAGCAGGCAAGTTCATGATACCAGATTTGGTAGCAGAAGCGCCTTTGATAGCTTGGAACCAGATGGGAAGGTAGTACACCATGACGAAGAAGCACGCGCCGAGCATAGCACCGTACCAAGCACAGCCCCAGACGTTGCGGTTGAGGAAGACGCGGGGAGGAACGGTGGCATTCTCTTGCTTCCACCATTGAACAGCAATGAAGCCGCTGATGAGGAGGAAGGCGAGGACCAAGAGGGCAATGATACGGCCACTCTTCCAGGCATACGTGCTTCCGCCCCACTGGAGAGCAAGCAACAAGCAGATGATGGCAGGGAGGAACAAAGCAGTACCCTCGAGGTCGAACTTCTTGAGCTGCTGCATGAAGGTGGCATCGGACTTTGCTTCACGACGCTTGATCGAGAAGAAAGGAATGATGAATCCAGCAGTAACCGCGCCAAAGGGCAGGTTGATGTAGAAGCACCATCGCCAAGTGAGGTGGTCGGTAAAGGCTCCACCCATGCTAAGCATCTGTTAGTCCATGTCGATCAAGCTTGAAATTATGGGGAAGGGCAACATACAGTGGTCCAGCGACGCTAGCAATGCCGTACATGCCACCCACAAGGCCCATGTAGGTGGGACGTTGTCGAAGCGGTACAGTGACCGAGATGATGAGGATCGCACCACTGAAGATTCCAGCCGCGCCAACACCTGCAATGGCACGACCAATGATCAAAGTAGTCGAATTGGGTGCGACACCGCAGATCAAGGAGCCAATCTCAAAGATGAAGAGGGCGATGAGGTAGACCCATTTGATAGAGTAGAATGTGTAGAATTTTCCGTAAATGAGTTGCGTCGCGCACGTGGTGAGCAGGTATGAAGAGCCATACCAGCCAACGTCGTTGAGGGCCTTGAACTGATCTGTGATGCGGGGAATGGCTGTGGCGATGATGGTATTGTCCTGGGGTTTAGTTGTAAGCCTACACTCTTGTGTCTACTTTTCAGTCTGCTCGCAGGTTGTAGCAATACCACAATCCGCTGCTTTGGGGAAGGGATAATGGATGGACTTGGAGAGAGGGACTTACCAGGGCCATGCAGAAGACAGACAAACACAGAGCGATAGTGATGGCGACAACCTTGAAGCCCTTGGGATACTCGAAGTTGTCCTCGTCGTCTGATGCACTGGCTGTGGAGCTCCGCTTGGATGCGCTCTTGTCGTGTACCATTGCTGGCTCCTTCTCTTCTGTTGTGCCTGTGATGGGCTCTGTGGCGTGCACGGATGTGGCTGCTGAGGGCAGGACGCTTCCAACAGCGCTCTTCTCATATTCCGGGGCGTTGACGCTGTGCGCGGCGGTCTTGTCTGAGTCGGCCATGCTGGAGGGTCGCAGTTGGCTGTTGTTGATGATGATGTTGTTGTTGTTGTTTGAACCACTCATTGTTGTGGTAGGAACGGGGTTGTGGTGTGTCATGCAAGAGGGGCGGGGGAAAGCGTGTGGAATGGACGTGTCTCGTGGTCCCTGTGGCGGGTGGGCGCAAGCCTGTTATTTGTACCAGGTGGAAAGGAGTGGTGTCGACCCGGAATCACGGAGTTAGGGCTGTCCAGGCGATGAATGGAGTCAGAAAATGACAGCAGGGTCCTGGTCCCGCTTGGCTGCTACCTACGCCCACGGTCGGTCGAAATAGGAGCACGAGACGGGTGCTAACGCCGTGCCCGTCTTGTGGGACCCACCATAGGGAGCCCTTGGGGCCCGTCCACCGTGATGCCCAGGTCATCGTTGTGTGCTTTCACCCACAAAGAAAATTCGTCCGGAACACACGAGGCCCGATGCCTCACCAGTCACTGTGCGGCTGTAGGCTGCAGCCTGAAGTTTGAACGCATGCCCCCTGCGTGGCGCCGATGACAGCACCAATATGCGCCTCAATGACCATCGCAGGGGTGCATGCTCGGTAGCAACGTCTTCAACCGGTGGTCTGGAACAAAAAGCTCGTACTATGCTAAGTAGGACAACTTAGACAAGTGCATCCACGAGTCGCTGTTTCGCCAAGACCCATAGAAGCTCTCGGCACTCATTTAGACTCATCTACGCATATGCAGCGCCGGTATGGTCGGTGGCGCTTGACGTCGCGGCGCACATCTCAGCCGCGAGCTGCAGTCCCTGTCGCGTGTGAGCGTGTAACCCTCTGCGCATCCCCACAGGCCGCCATTTCGTCCGCGAAAGCGCAAACTCTGCTGCCTAGGGGCGTCCATGGGAGGGAGAGCGTGCAGATGGGCGCTGCGGTGGCGCTTGGCGGGCGGACATGCTAAGCATATTTAGCTTGTGGCTTGACGCCCCGCGGAACGCTTGCTTGTGTGCGCTTGATGCGACATGGGACGGGGCGCGGCGCGGCGATGATCCGGCCTCCGTTCACCGATCGCCTGGGTTGCGTTGCCCCCCTACGGGCCCTACCTACTGTACGGCACTACGGAACCACGGTATCCCTCACCCCTCCCCCCGGCCATTATTCGTTTGCGATATCACCGGGCTGCGGATGTCTGCGTCGACGACACTACCTACCAACTATACCTATGTGCAAATTAGACGCACATCACGTCGACGCGTTATGGCTGCAGGATGTGGTCATGATTACATAGGTAGGTAGGTCACTTTCGTCTGCATCTTCCACGCGTACACAAGCAATGCATTCCATTGTCGCGCACGCAGTAAATTTTCTAGAACCTGGTCTTAGTGGTGCAGTGCTTCTGTTACCGGGCTCCTGCAAATGGCTGCCTGGCCTGTTTCCCCCCCAACGGCATACTACTCAGCAGCATGCAACATGAACCTCCGTCTGCAGCGGTGAACGCCTGCAGAAAGCAAGCGCAAGCACGCCAAGCGAGTAAGCATGGCACGTCGCATGACCGACTTCCACCGGCGGCGGGTGAATGAGGGACGCAGCTTGCCGTTACCGTTCCTTGTCTCGGTCGTCATCGTGTGCAGGCTTTTCTACCCCGAGGATGAGGTCGTAGCTGCATGCAACCCAGTCACCATGTGCTTCGTTACTTCTCATGGCATGTTGAATTGCTGTCAATGAGCTCGGACTGCCACCTTTTACTGCACGTTGGCTCGTACCCAGCGCCAGATCTTGTCCACGTATGCTTCATCCAGCGGCTTCACGTCTCTCAGGGTCGGCACCTTCTTTTGCGTTTCAACCATGGAGAAGCGAGGCCTTTGTGCATCTGTCGGTGCTTGCGCCTCTGGGCCGTAGGCTTCTTTCCACAAGCCCAGCAGCTTTAGAGCGGAGTGGTTTGTCTCGCTGCACTCTTCCAGCCTTCGTACCCATTCCTTGGGATCCACAATTTCAAACGTCTCCTTTTTCCGAAGCCACTGCAGCATGTCGTGCCAAGTTGGTTCCAGATGTGGATTGAGGACGTGGAAGATGGGTAGCTCGTCTCCGCTTGCTCCTTCTGCAGCCGTCGTCTCCACAAAGGCTTTCGCAGCGATATCGACAGGCAGCCAGTCAAGCGGCTCGTTGTTCAAGTCTGGCAAGCAGTGGATCAAGTGTGCGGTGCTCAGCATCATGGGCCATGCTTCTTTCGTGTTCCACACGCCAGCCATAGAATCACCAGCAAGTTGTCCCACACGGACCACGCTGAGTCGACCGCGAAGACGAGTCCGCTTGTGTGCTTCTGCACAAATGTGCTCTGCAACCCATTTTGATTGCGAGTAGCCTAATGGAGATGACGACGATGGTTCGGACAAGATGCGCTCAGGAAGGTAGCCTGTAGGATCAAGCTTGCCATTCATGATCGATGCGGTCGATGAGCAGTAAGTAAATCGTGGCGGCAGAGACCTTCCAGACTGTAGCGCAAGGTTGAGAAGATTACGTACACCTGCAATGTTGTCCTGGACGAAGCTGCGGAGCTTGAGACGAAAGTTGACTGTCCAGGCCACATGAATGATCGAGGTTGCCTGTTTTGCTAGAACATTGTATGCATCGTCCTTGAGGCCAAGTCGGTCGTCGCCCAATTGTGCTGGAAGTACCTTGACTTTATCGTTTGTCAAGTCAGCATCGAAGAGACTCTCGAAGCCTCGCTGCTCTAGCGCTTTGCTGACACGCTCCCGTGCAGATTGCTCGTCAGTACCTCGAACTAGGCAATAAATCACGTCTACATTGGTAGCATGTTGTAGCAAGTTCAGGATATGGGCTCCCAGAGCACCTGTAGCGCCAGTGAGTATTACAACCTCTCCCTTTGGGTCTTCACTCTTGCAAGCGTTTGCAATAGCCACTCCTTCAGTTGAAGACTGATCGGACAAGCCATACTGACGGACAAGGTCGCGCATCAATTGCTGTTCGTCCTCGGTGCCCGCGTCCGCCTCTCCATGCCGCTTTCGCAAAATGAAATCTTTCAATCTTCCAATAGTGCCACAGTCTTCTATAACACTCATGGGTAAAGCGCCGTTATGGTTCGGTATCAGCTGTCTGATCTGAGACCTCAATCGCATACAGGCTATGGAGTCAACCCCATATAAAAACAGGTCAAGGTCTTCGGTTAATTCTCCAGATTGCGACGTCATCTTTTGGATCAAACTTTTCAAATGCTGCGACAGGTCTTCATCCTTCACGCCATCATGACAAGAGCCGTCCGCGTCTTGAGACTCATACGCATTCTTGATGAGCTCTGCGAAGCGCGCTTCCGCTGCTCTTCGAATGATGGTGCCCTTGCTGCTTTTCTCTAGTGGCTGTTCTTGGTGCGGCACTGGAATGAGCATCTCAACCGATATCCGGGCATGATCTTGGCTTTCCTCGTTCAGCCTCCTCACTGCGGGTGTGATGGCGTTCAAAAGCTCCTGATCCGACGTGTTCTTTGCTTGTTCCGATCGTAACAGCAGCGCCCCCGGATACGGACGATCATTCCCAAAAATGAGAACATCATCGAGAAAAGATGATGTCGCTATAGCGTCTTCGAGGGGTGCGGGATCAAATTTCTTGCCGGTGAGCAGGGTCAGTTGGGAGTCGGCACGAGAATGATAAAGCCATGCATGCTGGATGCTCGGAGGTGGTGCGAAAAGGTCTGCCGTCGCATATGATCCATCATCGCGATTCTTCTTCGCCTGTTGGAAGTTAGTACGCTTTCCGACACAAACGTTACACTTACCATGTGCGGCCAGGCAGGCTTGATTATCAATTCTGCCAAGTCATTGTCGCGTGCTTCGAATTCGATGAACTTGGGTGGATTGTAATCTCGCAAGTACTGCCAATCCTTGTCTG
Organism: Coniothyrium glycines; assembly: GCA_025742365.1. Lineage (NCBI taxonomy): Eukaryota > Fungi > Ascomycota > Dothideomycetes > Pleosporales > Coniothyriaceae > Coniothyrium > Coniothyrium glycines. Next base: position 332,985 of record JAMXIJ010000011.1, read on the forward strand.
AGGTGAAATCTCTGAAAGAAGATAAAAGGAAACCGCACTCTGCGCTGCCGAATCTCGATATCAAATTCACATTCTTGCTCACAAGTCGATCGCCGACCTCGGCAGGCAAGGCCGCTCCACCAACGCCCACAATATCCATGCTCTGGAGGTATTGAAGGCCTGTGCCGTCTGCCTCCATCATCTGTAGCACATAAGGCACCGACGAGAAGTACTTGACTGTCGGATGGGCTGGAGTGCTCGAGTAGTCTTCCGCCATGGTGAGGCAGCTACAAATGTTTTGTGCTGTGATTGGGACGTCTTTTCCGGGAAACAGCCAAATCAAGGCATTGCTAGTCCAACACCTAAACAAGTCTGCTATTCCACCATGATACAGCGGCGTAGTTGTGAACGACGCTACTGCCGGTATGGTAGGGAGATGTGGTAGGACACCGATAGCTGCGCGGTGCGTTTGGGGAATAGGTTTGGGCAGTCCCGATGATGTTCCAGACGTGTGATGTAGGTACGCGACTTCCATTTCGTCTGTCTGAGGCGAGTTTATCGGACTTTGAGGTTGCTCTTCAATGACTCTAAAAATATCTTCGCTCTCGTCCAGTGGTAGCAATTGAGTCTGCAGTTCTGGCAGGTCTGTTGCTTTGGTCAAGCTTTCTGTCCTCTGCGCTCGTTCGGCATGAGCAGCATCATACAGCAATGTGGAAACATTACATGATGTACATAGGTGCTGTATCGCGGCGGGTTGACACTGCGGCGCAATCAAGAGCACTGAGAAGCCAAGGCGTATCAACCCCAGCCAAGTGAACAGAAACTCCGGAGAGCTGTGACATATGAGTGCTATTGTCTCGGATTTGCGAGGTAATGGCATGGATTTCGATAGCCTTGCCGCAAACACATTGGTCCCATGGTCGACATCGTTGAATGTGAGGACTTTATAATTCCATCTCTGATTTGGTCGCGGCACTGGAAAGCCGACGGCAGGAAGTTCAGGATGGTGCTGTGCTTGCTGATGGATAAATTCGCTAATGTTCCGGTATGCTTTTGACTGGACGGGTGGTCGGGCTGCTTGGCCAAGGGTACAGACAAAATAATTGTTCTGCATAATGAGCGGTCTGTCCAAGCGACAGGATTTCCATAAACAGTCTGATGACCAATGGGCAGCAGTATCAGTATGAGTATGTCAGCTCAGAAGGAGTGTGCTGTGGCACGTTGATGCAAGGCACGAATCTTTGAGTCGTGACATCATCCAGCGTCCAATTCGTACAGTGGGCCTTAGCCGAAGCCCTACATCAATCCAAAGCACGACAAATGCCCCATGCGTCGATAAGTCCTTTCAAATTGACATACAGTTCTGTAAATACCAACACGTGCACACACGCCTCGAGGTCCAATGCAGTCCCAGAAATGGAAAGTTTTGTGGCACGGACCAGTCAGATCTGCTCGATGACTGGCTACAATTTTACATTCTCTCCACAGCCACCATGTGAACTGCAACTGGTGATCGCACTGGCTCACAAGAAGCAGTCATACTATTCGTTGCTTTGTGTACGCCCAAATCTCGTGAATGTACACCGCTCTCCATGGCTGGCATAGAATGCAGCCACCAAGTCGGTGCCCCAATAATGAATTGCAATTGCCGGTCGGGAATGTGTTATTGCGTGCTCAAACTTCACGCCATAGACGACAAAGAGTAACAAGCTACACCAGTACATTGATGTTCGTCGACAAAGGCGGCCTTCTGGACGTGTAGTGAGCACTATCGTATCTTGGTTCTCCGCGTAATCAGCTGACGACGCCACAAGAGAGCCCTTGCTGCGGGATGCTAGTCCACGATAGCAACACCTGTCACGGGGACGCGCAGCTGCTTTGCTACCATGCGGAGAAGAAGCGTCTGAGCCGTCAACAACACAAAGCGGAGCAAGCCTTTTCATGAGTCTACCACAGTAAAGACCACGGAGCTCAATGCGATACATGTTGCATGCGAAGTCGGATCTGCACCATGGTCTCGCAACCCACGGTGAGGTGGCGGTGTGGCGAAGCAGGCTCCGAACGATGTGTGTCATGTAGTAGACCATGTCTACCTAGGTACATGTCACCTATTTGTAGTCTGTAGAGGTATGTACACAGTCCGATGGAGAAGTGGACTGCCATGTCTTCCATGCTTCCAGCTTCAGCGAATTTGGCGAGTCAGCAAGTGGCAATGACCGAGCACATGCAGCGCCAGTCCGTGCGTCCCGCGATGCTCTCCAGCGGCTACTGGCAACTGCAGGCGCGAGGACCCATTGGGAAAGCGCCATTCAAACCGGGAAGTCGTTGACGCACGATGGGCTGTGGGCGCGTTGTTTGTTGTCTCGTCCATGTGCCCATGCGGCGGCTGGGAAGCATCGCAGACTGCGCCAGCCACCTGAAACTGTGCGACAGAAGAGCTTGAGGCAGAGACGGGGCTCATGCAAGGCTACGAGCGCTGTTTTGTCGGCGTATGATGCATCGACACGAGGGAGCTCGGCCTATGGGATGCTGGGACCTTTTCTGAGGCCGCTGGCAGGTCCGGGCTGCAGGCGTCAGATTATGGGGTTTCCATGGAAAACGGTCGAGTGCACGGCCACCGAGGCCGAAGTCGATGCTGCTCTGCATCTGGCGTCCACAACTTACAAGCCAAGGTCGACTTGCTCATGCCGTCGCCGACTCGCCGCTGCGGCGCTGCGTGCCCTGGTGCGCGGCGCGCGACGCGACTTGGCGACAGGAATGCGCCGCCAGCTGCCAGCAGCATCTCCGCACAGCCAGGAGCGACGGGTCAGGGCTGGTCGTCATGTCGTGTCTGCTGGGCCTTGGCCAAGCCCGCTGCCCGGCAAACGGCACAGCGACTCTGGTGCGCGTCGAGCCTGCGCCTGTGGGGTGGCTCTGCTCCTCTTTCCGGCTTGCGGGCAATCCGACGCGTGGCGGGTTTGGAGCGAGCGTCGTCTGAAACAATTCGGCGCAACGCGGCGTGGCAGCACTTTGCGGGTGCTCGCTGAGTCGCTGCTCAGGCAATGGGCAGCCGCGACTCGCAGGCGGACACAGTGCACGGCGCGAGGTATATGTACATAGATTGGCAATTTCCTGTCGCACCGAGGGCTCGAGGTCGCCCTTGTTCATTGTCTGAGCGTATCTTCACGACCATTGCCCTAGCGTCCAACCCGGGTAAGCGCACTGCTGGCGTTGTTTCCCTAGCGGCCTGTGCTCAGAAGCATATATCTCTGCCCTCCCCAGCAACACCCGCCTCTTCCATCCGCTCCCCCAAACCCAGCATAAAATCACGCTGTAAGTCCTGTCCCACCCGCCGCTGCACTGCCTGCGCATCCTCAATCGCTATTGCTCCTGCAATTGTTGATTTGCCCCCCGCCCGTCGCGCTCCATCCTTGCCGCTCCACTTTGGCGACCTGCCGATCTCCCGCTGACACCGTCCGGCTCGACTCAGGCATTGATACTCTGCTCCATCAACCATGCTCTACTCCTCTCTCATCGTCGCCGCTTCGGCCTTCGCCAGCTTCGCCGCTGCGCAAAATGCCACCACCCCCATTGAGTGCTGCACCATTCCCGCCACTCAGATCACCGCAGACAACCGTACCGCCATGTGCGACGCCAATGAGAACACCTGTGTAGAGCTCTGTGGTGGTCTTGGCGACATTGCCAGCAACGGCAACCAGTGCGACGATGTAAGCCTTCCGCACTCCGACACTTGGTGTCAAGCCCATTAACATGATCCAGACCACGCTTGAATTCTCCTGCAGGTGCTCCAATGGCACAGACATCTCCTCCACGCTCAACAACTACCAGCAGAGTGTTCAAGGCCAGATGTGCAATGTCTACTGGTTCAATGCCTGTATCGCGGCCAGTGGCAACTCCGCCGCCTCGCAGCGTTCCTGTATCGAGACCCGTGCAGCTCGTTGCGGTAACGAAACCACCGACGACCTCGTTGATGGCGGCAATGGCGGCTCTACTGCTTCCGCCTCTGGCACTCCCTCTAGCACTTCTGGCTCGCCTTCGCCCACCACATCTTCTGGCACCGCATCCACCAGCGCTGCTGCCGGCGCTGCCGCCCATGTCGCTTCCTACGGTATGCCCATCCTTGCTGGTGGTCTCTTGGCTGTCTTTGGCCTGGCTCTGTAAGCGTACAAAAGTTTGAGGATGCGGGCCGGTCCCCGTTGGACGGTAATGAGGATGAAAGTGCGTCACCGATATTAAGCATTGCGATATGGCATACCTTTGGAGATTGTTTAGCCTCTCAGCGTTCCCCAGCATTGGTTTCGCCTCGCAGCATGCCCTAGCGTGTATCAGTATTACTGCGTCGCATGGAGAGAGAATTACTTGAAGAGGAGACTTAATGTGCTGTTACGAGGAATCACGACTTGAGGCAATACCCAATACTATCACCACCGTTCACCATCTTGTACTCGATCTTGTGAATGTGTCTTGCTCTGCCCCAAAACTGCTCGTGCGGTCATGCCAACGTGGTGGCTACCTAGACTCTACTACACCTGATCCGCGCTATACCTTTGCCTAAAGCCGCAACACGGGCTCGCATACCTGACTGTGATACCAATACGATGTAGCTAATTGGCCCAATTCTGTACTCAAGAATCAACATATCACCCAGCATTCCACAAGTTGCGTCAAGGTCTTGAGCCTGTTAGTGTGATTGGCTAATGCAAGCTGCAATGCGGATCAGCCAGTCTATCATCGCGATCCAATCAGCCACCAGGTGCATTATCGATAAGATTCATAGCTTGCCGTTCGACCCTTGCAGGATGAGCGCATGCTTTCGAAAAAGGCTGGGTTGCCTCGCTTTCAACAAAACACAAGTCTGAACCCCAAGAGCAATTGCACAAGACCCTTTTCCTCGCCTTGGCACATCCGGGCATAGTGTCATCGCGACCCTCCGACTTGCTCTTCCAGATCATCGGCGACACCGCATCACAAGGAACCGAGGTGTCTGCTCCCAAGAAGTCGGTACGTTGCGACCGCGATCCAGAGCCGCGCTGTGCGTGTTGTCAACTATGCTTGCTCACACTGTGATTCGACTAGGCTGTAGGGACAATATAAGAGCTGGCTGGTGCTGGGCTCACGAGGTCACTAGTTTCTGCTTCAGCAAGACGATCCGCCTGTAACGTCAGTGCTCGTCACCGCACATTTAACTTCGCCTATATTTCCACACGGAACCTTGGGCCCTGTACACAACGCCCGACGACACAACGATTCAGTAAGAGAACCATGGCAACACTCGGTGCAGGACGCAAACACAAAGTCACGGTGGTTGGCTCAGGCAACTGGTACGTTACATGCCATGGAGCCTTGCATTGCTGGCGACCCCGCCGCCTGCGCATCGCAACATATCTTGGAGTTGCATGACGATTGTTGTGCTCGTCGAGAAACGTTGCTGACTGTTTCAGGGGCACCACCATGGCGAAGCTTGTCGCTGAGAACGTCAAAGAGAATCCTTCGCTTTTTGAGGAGGAGGTGCAGATGTGGGTTTTCGAGGAAGAGGTTGCGATTCCCAAAGATTCCAAGCACTACGAGGGTTCAGACAAACCCGAGAGGCTGTCGCAGCTCGTCAACAAGCTTCATGAAAACGTCAAATACCTTCCAGGCATTACTCTGCCTCCCAACGTTGTTGCCAACCCAGACCTGCCAGAATCTTGCAAGAATTCCACCATACTTATCTTCGTGCTTCCGCACCAGTTTATTGCCAGATCGTGCCAACAACTGGTTGGCAAGATTCTACCATATACAAGAGCCATCTGTTGCACAAAGGGCGTGGACGTGAGTGAGAAGGGTATCCGCCTCATGTCAGAGACGATTGGTATGACGCTCAATATTTATTGCGGTGCTTTATCAGGGGCCAATATCGCCTCCGAGATCGCGCAGGAGAAATACTCCGAGACTACGGTAGCATACGCTCCACCGCCGATCGACTCTCGCAACCCAACCCCCAGTGGCTCTCCGAATGCCTCCCAGGTTGACCTGATCAACCCCAACAAGACGACACCTGGTCCTCGTTCGGCACATCTCACTGCGCTCCCTTTGGAATATCCACCCTTGTCACATGAAAACGTTCACAAGCTCTTCCATCGCCCATACTTCCATGTGCATTTAGTGGACGATGTTGCTGGTGTTTCTTTGGGTGGTGCACTCAAGAACATCATCGCTCTGGCAGCCGGCTTCATGGACGGCCTTGGCTGGGGTGATAATGCAAAGGCAGCTGTCATGCGCGTGGGAATTCTAGAGATGGTCAGGTTTGGCAAAGCTTTCTTCGGCGAGAGCGCACGCACCAGCACTTTTACTGAGGAGAGTTGTGGTGTGGCTGACGTCATCACATCATGCATGGGTGGTCGCAACTTTCGCTGCGCGAAGATGGCTGTTGAGCGTGGAAAGACAATCTATGAAATCGAGCAATCGGAGCTCAATGGCCAGAAGCTTCAGGGTACAAGCACCGCGTACGAGGTCAACGAGTTTCTGCGCGCACAGGGCGTGGCAGATCAATATCCGCTATTCACTGCCGTTTACAACATTCTCGAGGGCAATAATAAGCCCGAGGACATTCCGGAACTCATTGAGAAGAAATATCATTGAGCCCTCGAGGAAGTCAAGACAGAGAAAAGCACGAAGAGACCCTCGTAGAAAGAACGCGGGCGACCATGTCCGCAACGGCAGATACCCAAGGAACAAAAGTAGAATACCCTAAAAAACAATTTCCTCAACCTGATCCGCAGCCGCCACGAGTGGTGCTCAAAGCCTCGACGTGATCATGTATGAGTCAATCAAGCAGTTTCCATCCAATGCCGCAACCTGTCAGATCAATATCTCAACTCAATGACCAAGCTAGGAGCTATTTGTAGGGAAAATAAGACGTCTTCAGGATGTGGACGTACCAGGAAACCACTTCTTCAGCCGAGAGGTGTATCACAACAGTCGAATCCTGCGAAACATAGGTACTCGCAGAGCAAGAAATCATGCTTTAAGTACTGAACAACTACACTATCTAGACATATCATTACATCTTCACATTCTGTGCTAACGTGCTTATATCTTCCCAACAAGAGCGAACCCCCCTTCCCTACAATCGGAGGCTGATTCGCATACGGCCGCTGCCCACGATTTCCCTCCGCTAAGCTCGACTAGTACATACCGTATACAACGGCAGGCCAGAGCCGCTGTATCCCAGCCTACCGAACACGAACGTCCCGGCCCAGAACTCGCATGTCGTTTTGGCACTCTGCAGCGGCCGCGGAAGGGGGGGGGGGGCCCGCCACCCGCCGAACCCACCAGCGTTGTTCTAACATCCTAATCCCACCGCGAGGAGCCAAACGCTTTTCCAACACACCGTACACGGTCCTTTTTGGCGAAAGAAAAAAACAGTCTTATCAGCGCGTCCGCGTGGGAGTGGGCTAGATAGGATGCGTAAGGAAAGCACGGTGCGTAGCTGTGCGTGCTCCGCCTGCAGCGCTGCGAAGGGGGGTTAGAGCGACCGATATCAGTGCATGGTGGTTTACGGTTTAGTGATGTTGTTGGGACATTTTTTGGGTGCCGGAGAGGCGATGCGTATTAATACGGTACATAGATACTACTATCATACTAGGTACCTACAGGACACTAGGAACCGGGTAGACGCTCGGTAATTGTACGAGGAAGTTTGTAATTTTTTTTTGGAGTACTAGACTTACCTTAGTGTCTTGGTCTAACTTAATCCTAGATTTGAATAATAGTAGTGTAAATACTTGTTTACCTTAGCTATGTAAAATTAAAAATTAAAAAACGTTGTTTTAATATTTTATATTATAAATTAGGAAAAAAGATTAAGATACTAGGTTTTTTTAGTATAATAGATTTAATACTCTATAAACTTAATTTCTAAAGCAACTTTATTATAATAGTTTAATTTTTCTTCTTTACTAGTAAAATAGAGATATTTAAAAAATATTTTACTACTATAAGTTATTATCTTATATAGCCTAACTAGGCTAGCTTATAAGACATATACTACTTATAAATTATACATTCTAGAAAGATAAAAAATACAGGATAGGCTTATTAGTCTACTAGCTAAAGCATTAGCTAGTATTATATCATAAGATGTACTAGTAAGTCTGTGCGCATCAGATCGTACCGCCTGTCCCGGCGTCACTCACGGTAGTGCGCGTCCCGTCAAGCTTCGGGATGACGAATTGCATAATTTTTATCTCCGATGTCTCCAGATGCGCGTTTGTCAACATGAATAAATGGGCGTTTTTCCCTGATCAATGCCAATGCACTGTGAGGAGCCTCAAGTATCTGCACTCCTCATGCAGGTCCATCCTCCCACTTCTATCTTTATGCTGCTCCATTGACTCTCAAACGCACCATTGATGTGAACGAATCTCGCCTTGCCTGACGAGATCGGAACCAAGTCTGACAGAACCCTGGAAAATGTGGGGAAACACCATCATTTCACCTCAGGAGGGCGACAACCGTCCAAGAAACCCTTGGCATGACGAGGACTACATCAACCATGGCAGAGAAGAAGTTGAGGCGCCGAGCGAGTCTAGCGACGAGGCGAGTGGAAATGTTGGACGCGAGAATGGTGTACAACAAGAAGGGACCTGGGGCGAGCGCGACGCTGGCATACTAGATACTCGCGTGGCCGCCCATGATCTGGATATTCTGCGTAAAGAGTTGGCCTCCTTGTCAAAGACTCGATCGCACGGTGCGCAATCCGAGCGATCACACGGTTTACACCGGACACTTAGTAGGAAAAGTACTCGACAAAGCGCGATCCGTCGCGCATCCACCTCCCACAACGGAGAAGGTCTGAGCAATATAGAAGATGAGAAGCTTGGCGATATCGGTGCTGCTGCCGCCACTGAAAAGGAGGATGACTTTGAGCTCGGTCAATTCATGAAGGAGGGGCATTTCGAGAAGCGCAAAGATGGAAAATCTGCAAAGAAAGTTGGCGTCGTCTACAAGAATCTCACCGTGAGAGGTCTGGGCTCGACTGCCACTTTTGTGCGCACATTGCCTGACGCCATCCTGGGCACGTTCGGTCCAGACCTATATCGTATCGTCACCAATTTTGTTCCAGCCCTCAGACTCAGCAGGCATAAGCAAACCCGGGTGCTTCTAAACGACTTTTCAGGGGTCGTCAAAGATGGCGAGATGATGCTTGTGCTGGGCAGACCTGGGAGCGGGTGCTCGACGTTCCTCAAGGCTATCTCAAACAACAGAGAGAGCTATGCCGCTGTTGAAGGAGAGGTATCTTACGGCGGCATCCCCGCCGAGAAGCAGAAGAAGTTTTTTAGAGGCGAGGTCACCTACAACCCCGAGGATGACTCGCACATGGCGAATCTGAATGTTTGGCAGACGCTCAAATTTGCGCTTACTACCAAGACGAAGAAGAATGAAAAGCACGATATACCCGTGATTCTTGAAGCACTGTTGAAGATATTCGGCATATCTCACACCAAATATACCAAGGTTGGCAGCGAGTATGTTAGAGGTGTCAGCGGTGGAGAGCGCAAGCGTGTCTCCATAGCCGAAACTCTAGCTTCGAAGAGCACTGTCGTCTGCTGGGACAACAGTACTCGCGGCCTAGATGCCTCGACTGCCTTGGTGCGTATAAGCTGGGCTGGGCTGATATTTGAGAATTTGCTGACATGACCCAGGACTACGCCAAGTCACTACGCATCATGACTGATATTTCCAATCGCACAACATTAGTCACGCTGTACCAAGCTGGCGAGCAGATCTACGAGGTCATGGATAAAGTCCTGGTCATTTATGAAGGCCGTTGCGTATACCAGGGCCCTGCAAATGAAGCGAAGCAGTACTTCATTGACCTGGGGTTCCAATGCCCCGAACGACAGACTACGGCAGACTTCCTCACTGCCGTGACCGACCCAAACGAACGTCAATTTCGTAAAGGCTTCGAGGACAGCACCCCGAAAACAGCAGAGGATCTAGAGCAAACGTTCCGCCACTCTGAAGCCTACAAGCGACTTTTAGCTGAGATTGAGACTTACGAGGATGACCTGGAGCGCAGCGGGTACCAGGACGCCAAGGAGTTTGAGGGAGCCGTCCGTGAGAGGAAGTCCAAGACTGTGCGCGAAAAATCGCCATATACTGTGTCTTTTGTACGGCAAGTGCTGGCGTGTACGCAGCGTGAGTTCTGGTTGACGTGGGGAGACAAGACGACATTGTACACCAAGTTCTTCATCATTCTTTCCAACGCACTGATAGTGGGAAGTCTTTTCTACGGCCAATCGCTCGACACATCTGGCGCGTTCACGCGAGGAGGTTCTGGATTCTTCTCCATCTTGTTCCTGGGGTGGCTGCAGCTGTCCGAACTCATGAAGGCCGTGTCGGGCAGAAATGTTGTGAAGCGCCACGAAGATTATGCTTTTTACCGGCCGAGTGCGGTTGTCGTTGCCAGAGTGCTGCAAGACTTTCCACTTCTGCTAGCACAGGTGATTCCGTTTGCATTGATCATGTACTTCCTGACAGAGCTGGATGTCGACGTCTCCAAGTTCTTCATCTTCACTCTGTTCATCTACACTACTACCTTGTGCATCACGGCTCTCTACCGGATGTTCGCCGCGTTGTCTCCGACTATCAACGATGCTGTTCGCTTCGCGGGTCTTTCTCTCAATCTGCTTATCATTTTCACTGGCTACGTCATTCCCAAATCACAGCTACTTTCCGAATACATCTGGTTCGGCTGGATCTACTGGATCAACCCAGTTGGATATAGCTTCGAGTCTGTGTTGGCCAACGAGTTTTCTGGCAGAAGGATGCAATGCGCCCCCGAGCACTTAGTGCCGCAAGGTCCCAATGTCGATCCTGCCTTTCAAGGCTGCAGCTTGACTGGAGCACAGCCGAATGCAAACGTCGTACCTGGATCAACCTACCTGCAAACCACCTTTAGCTACTCCCGGTCGAATCTGTGGCGCAATTTTGGTGTGGTGATAGCCTTTGCGGTACTCTATCTGCTCGTTACTGTTATTGCGACCGAATTGCTTTCCTTTGTGACGTCCGAGGGTGGAGCGCTGGTCTTCAAGAAGAGCAAGCGTGCTGAGCAAGCTGTGAACGAGCAGACCAGTGACGAGGAGAATGTTGTGGCCGGTAGTGGAGCTTCATCTGGAACGGCTACCGCAAATGAAGACGACGCACTCGATTCTCTTTCGAGCAGCGAAAGCATATTCACGTGGAAAGATGTCGAGTACACTGTCCCCTACAACGGGGACGAGAAAAAACTTCTGAACAAGGTCAACGGCTACGCGAAACCTGGTGTCATGATCGCCCTGGTTGGCGCCTCGGGGGCGGGGAAGTCGACCTTGCTCAACACATTGTCTCAGCGGCAGACTACCGGCGTTGTCTCTGGAGAATTTCTGGTAGATGGAAAGGACCTTGGCAAAGCTTTCCAACGCGGAACAGGGTTCTGCGAGCAGATGGACCTTCATGATGGCACAGCCACTATTCGAGAAGCTCTGGAATTCTCCGCCATACTGAGACAGGACAGCAAAACGCCCAAACAAGAGAAGTTGGACTATGTCGACAAGATCATTGATCTTCTCGAGCTCAACGATATCCAGGATGCGCTGGTCTCGAGTCTGGGGGTTGAGCGGAAGAAGCGTCTCACAATCGGAGTCGAGCTCGCAGCGAAGCCAAACCTGCTCCTATTTCTCGACGAACCTACCTCTGGTCTCGACAGTAACTCTGCTTACTCCATCGTCCAGTTTTTGAAAAAGCTCTCAGCTGCGGGGCAGGCCATCGTCTGCACGATTCACCAGCCCAGCAGTGTGCTTATCCAGCAATTCGACATGATACTCGCACTCAACCCGGGCGGAAACACATTCTACTTTGGGCCCGTGGGCGAGAATGGCAAAGACGTTGTCAAGTACTTTGGCGACCGCGGCCTCGAGTGTCCCCCTAACAAGAACGTCGCGGAGTTTATTCTGGAGACGGCTGCCAAGCCTGTCAAGCGCAAGGACGGCAGCAGGATCGACTGGAACGACGAGTGGCAGAAGTCACGTAACAATCAGGATATGCTTGAGGAGATTGAACGCATCAAGTCGGCGCGCAGCCAGAAAGTTGCCAACGACAAGAGTAAACACGACGAGGAAGAATCTGAATTCGCGGCGTCTGTCTGGCTCCAGACGACCATGCTCACCAAGCGAACTTTTGTGCAGTACTGGCGAGACCCTTCATACTTGTATGGCAAGCTTTTCATATCCGTCATCATTGGTATTTTCAACGGCTTCACATTTTGGCAACTAGGCGACTCGGTTGGCGACATGCAGAACCGCATGTTCACTTCGTTTCTCATCATCTTGATTCCGCCGACTATTGTCAACGCCGTGGTGCCCAAGTTCTACCAGAACATGTCGCTTTGGCGGGCGCGCGAGCTTCCTAGTAGAATCTACGGCTGGTTTGCATTCGTTACGTAAGTTTTTTTTGACCCCTCAGACAGGCTGTATACGTTTCGGACTAACATTATTTCCAGAGCGCAGGTTGTTGCGGAGATACCGATTGCAATTGTCAGTGCGGTGCTGTACTGGCTCACATGGTACTACCCCACGGGACTCCCTACAGATAGCGCGACGGCTGGCTATACTTTTCTCATGACGATGCTGTTCTTCCTCTTCATCTCCAGCTGGGGGCAATGGATCTGCGCGTTCGCGCCGTCCTTCACTGTCATAGCGAACGTACTGCCATTCTTCTTCGTCATGTTCGCGCTGTTCAACGGGGTGGTTCGTCCGTACAGTGCGATGCCAGTCTTCTGGCGGTACTGGATGTACTATCTGAATCCATCGACGTACTGGATTGGCGGTGTCCTTGCCGCGACGCTGCATAACACCCCCGTTCGGTGTTCGATCAGCGAGACGGCAATCTTCAACACGCCGGCTGGACAGTCTTGCGGCGCATATGCAGCGGATTTCCTCATGACAGCGCCAGGATACTTGCTCAATCCTGGGGATTCGTCCAACTGCCAATACTGCCCGTACTCGACTGGAGACGACTACCTCGCTACGCTCAATGTCAAGGCCAGCGAAAAGTGGAGAGATTTTGGGATCTTCCTTGCATTCTGTGTTAGCAATTGGGCGCTCGTGTACTTCTTCATCTGGAGTGTGAGGATCAAGGGGTGGAGCTTCGGGTTTGGCAAGTTGTTTGGTGGGCTGGGTGGAGGTATCAAGAAGTTGAAGAGTATTGGGGCGTCGAAGAAGAACCAAGCCGATGGCGATGTCTAGTCTTTGATATAGGTAGGTAGATATCGACGAAAGGCCAATGCTTTGGTGTGGGTCAGAAGTGAGCTTTTGATACACGCTCCCAATGCATTTATTTACCTTGAGTGGTTTCGAATCACGTGATCGAAATGATTGTGCCGACACATCCCGACCGCGCTTGGACGGCCAGCTGCCCAACCAGAGAGTTGTATGTTCTTACGCCCACCCCATGACTTGCAGACAGACAGCCTTACCATGAGTGCAATGTGCAACCGCGACGCATCGCAATGTACAAGAGGGCCCCTTTCCGAACAGATTCTGACGCAGGGCCCAATGTCAAATAGGTGATTGCTCGCTCATGGCTTCTCCCACCGCTGGGTCGCAGCACGTCCTCGCCAAGCACACACCAAGCGTGCATGCACCATTCGCCGCGCGGTATTGAGCACATGTCCCTGCTCCAAGACGAAACCTGCCTCGTTGGCCGCGACATTTTCTCACGGACGCTTGAATCGGTCCATCGAACATGACGTCAGGTAAAATCTCCATCGGGTCCCACTGTACTCCCAGCCACTTCTGGCACATGCCACATGCAAGCAAGCCCAGATGGGGAGGCCCGGGAGGGCTGAGATGACGGGTAGGTGGGCCAGCACTCTAAGGCCAGCGAATTGGACACACGCAGCGCGGCATCGAGTCTTTGGATTGGCTGGCCGAGGCTGGGCCCAACGTCGACGTGCTTTGGGCGTTGCTTAGCAAAGCTTGATTTCCGTCGAGGGTCACCATGGGTTTGCGGTGCCGTCGATCAGCTGCGCCCGCACTGCGCCGGGCGCTGCGCGTTCGGCACTACTCCCGGCCGCTTCCTCTGTATTCCTTGATCTCGGCGCGCATTCGTCTCCCATGGTGCCTGCAACACCCACCTGCACTCCTCTGTGTACTCGAGGCGAGTCTGCGATAGCGCGCGCGTTGCAGCTGCTGTGTGTCCACTGCCGACACATCCCGTTGCCAGAGCTCGCACAGGCCCGTCTTCCCGCCTCCATCCGCTTGCGCGTGCCACCACCATGGCCGAGGAAAAGCCTGCCCACGCTGAGGGCACTCAGAACGGCCATGCGCCAGCGACTGCGGAGAAGGAGGGGCCACCCGAGGGTGCGAACGGCCAGCCGCCCAAGCCGCAGAAGACGGACACGGGCAGCTCCTCGAGCAGCAAGAAGAAGGGCCCAGAGGGGGGCTTCGACGCCACGCCCATACCGCGTGCACCGCCGGGCTACACATGCAAGTTCACCTTCCACCGCGCCAACAACCTGCCCCTTGCCGACATCAACACCCTCTCCGCGGACCCCTTCATCGTTGCGACCCTGAACACCGGCCTGCCGACACGCCACAAAGAGGATCCGCCTCTGACCTTGCGCACTCCCACTATCCGCCAGAACACCGACCCCGTGTGGAACTGCGACTGGATCGTGGCCAATGTCCCGGCATCTGGCTTCAGACTCAAGTGCCGTATCTACGACGAGGACCCCGCCGACCACGATGATCGCCTCGGCAATGTGCATGTCAACAGTGCATCTATCAATGAGAGTTGGGAGGGCATAAAGGAGCAGACGTTCCCCATCAAGAAGCGTATGGTCAGTAAGAGGGCTTGGCTTCTGCGAGCGGTCGCTGTGTGCTTTGGCAAAGCTGAACACATGAACGGCACTTTGACCGTCAGCGTCCAGGTCCTGGGCCGCACCGACGATGAAAACGGCGGTCGTGCATACACAATTGGGCCACAGTACTGGATCCGACACTACTCGCCGCTGCTAGGCCGCTTGCTGGGTCAAAAGGAGCCCAACAAGGACGGAGCTGTATCAAGGCGTAATGGTAAGGCCAAGCCCGAGAAATACAACTTCCAATCAAACCAGATGCAATTACGAGGCCCGGTCCCGGAAGCCATGTACCATCGATATGTCGAATTCAAGCCCTTCGTGAAGAGCATGTTCACTGCCAAGGGCGTTCGCGGGTTCATTCTCTCCAAGGCACTGCATCACCAGCACGCTCGCGTATACAATTTCGACCATGCCACCGAATTCAAGGTGTTTGAGAAGCCATGCAAGGAGTTTACGCAAAAGTTCCTCGATCTCGTACACTACGACCAAGGCGGTCGCATCTTCACTTATGTCATAACACTCGACGCATTATTTCGATTCACAGAAACAGGCAAAGAGTTTGGCATCGACATGTTATCTAAGCACACTATGCACAGTGATGTAGCGGCCTACGTCGCCTTCTCAGGCGAATTCTTCATCCGCCGCCTAAAGCACCCGCATCGCGCGCCCCCAGAAGAAGGCGGGAGGAACCCCAGCCATCCCCCGAACGACATTGACGGCGGGCCCCCCAACGACGAATCCAGGATAAAAGATCCAGCCTACTACGAGCTCGTGATTGATAACGACTCAGGCACCTACCGACCCAACGCACAGCTCCTCCCCCAACTAAAACAACTCTTCCAATCCAACTTCCCCGGCCTACACGTTCACACCCTCGACTGCCAAGCCGACGCCGAAAAAATGGAACACATGAAGAGCGAGCAGCGCGAGCGCAAGAAACGCGAAGGTACACACGTCGTCTACACGCAGATCTCGCGCTCGAGCAGCATGAGCAGCAGCGACATCGAGGAACTTGACCGCCTCGAGGCCGGCAACAGCATGACGCCCACGCACCTCCGCCACCAGGTCCAGCGCGAAGCCAATGCCAAAGTCGACGCCGCTAAAGAACACCTGAAAGAGTACCGCCCGAGCAATAATCATGAAGGGTGGAGGGGCCGGGGCCATGATGTCCGGCAGGATGATGCTGAGGTTAGTGCACTGAGGAAGGAGCGTAATGAGAAGAGTGTTGTTCCTGAGGGGGGTGAGCCAGCGGCGGAGGGGAGACCAGATGGGCATGCGAAGAATCGGTGATGAGCCCTTTTCTTCTTCTTCTTCTTTTGTTGGTTCCCTCTTCCTGCTGAATCCCCTCCCGGATAATTGCTTGCTTCATTTCTCTCTCATGAGATTCTTTTCTTGTTCTTGTTCTTCTTCTTTCAGGTACAGCGCTGCGGGTAGGAGAGCGGACGGAACTGCTGCTGGTTCCACATGACGAGGCTCACTGTACCTTGAAGACACGCCTACGCACCATCTTTCTTAGCGTTCTTCTTCTTCTTTTGCATATGAGCAGGCACGAGGGTCAAGGGGCAAGGGGCAAGGGGCAAGAAGATGGATAGGGATAGTAGAGGACACATTCTCTCTTTTCATGAAATACCCGCTGTTGCCTTTAGTTTGGTGGTGTTCAGCAGAACGGGTTCAGTATAGTGTGGTATAGTGTGAATTAGTTCCCGCTGTCGTGGTGTGCAGGGAAAGGTGGATGAGGTGTTAGTTCAAGACACATGCGTCGCTGTTGCTTCTCTGTGTAATCCGCGTCTTTGTCGCTGTCTCCACGCTACAGTGGATTCTGGCTCATTGAATATGCGGGGACGCGTTTTATGCCTTGGAGGACATGTATTCCCTCCCCTCCCCTCCCCTCCCCTCCATGCCCTAATACCACTCCCCGCCCTCCACCCCAGGCCTCTTCACCCCGATCCTGACCACCTTTGCATAGTACTCCACCAGCGCCTCGGCCTCTGCCCGCGGCTTCCCAAACTCGCCCCTCAGCGCCTCGTGCCCGCGCACCCACGCGGCTTCCCCGCCCCTGCCCCACTGCCGCCGCAGCGCCCGGCTAAACTCGCCCGCGTGTCGGAGATGCTTCTTCTCGCAAGTCTTGGCTTTGAGCGCAATGTAGACGTGCAGGTTGAACAGGAGGGCGATGTCGAGCGCGGAGGCGAGGCGCGTGGGCGGTGCGGGTGCGGTTGTGGTTGCGGTTGCAGTGCCGGTGGTGCTGTGGGTGGGGTGCTGCGGCAGATCGCTGCCCGGCTCGGCGTTGAGGTGCTGGAACACGGCTGTGCTGAGACAGGCGTGCGTGTACGTGAGCGGGAATTTCCCCGTCGCGGCGTGCACGCGGAGGGCGTAGTCGAGTGCTGCGGCCAAGGGGGGCCAGATGGCGAGGCGGACGGGGGACGAGCGGTCGAGTGTTTTGAGGGTCCAGAGGTGCGCGTTGGCCCATTGGTCTGCGGGCAGGAAGGTCTGAGGAGGGAGGGAAGAAAATACAGATGGCGTCGCAGTGAGGTACGTGTGGATGGCGCGGTGCGTGTAGGTGACCTTCAAGCTATTGGGATTCGTCCCTGAAGGGGAAAACGGGGGACTGGTGTCGAGCACGGTGAAGAGGTTTTTGCACCGGTAGTGCAGTAGGGCGCGCATGTCGTCGGTGCGTTTACTCACCTCGCTGGGTTTCAGCGGGCGTACGTCGGCGGCGAGGGTGGCTTGCGTTTCGGCGGTTAGGGCGAAGGAGAGGGGGAGGATAAGGGGGTAGGGGTTTTGCGTCAGGATGGTATGCAGCATCCAGATGTGGCTGAGGTCTATGGCGTCGAGTCTGGTGAGGATGTGGGCGAGAAGGTCGGAGATTTCGGGTGGGAGGGCGTCTGCGCGGTCTTTCAGGGCAAGGAAGTCGTCTCCTTGTTGGAGGGATTGGAGGAGATATGTCGTGGCGAGATAAGCGTGCAGGAACGCACCAGAGGACTTTTCTACCAGCGTAGATATTATTGTCATTTCTTGAGAGCTGTCAAGTTTGCCGCGGAGATTCTCGAGAGAGGCGGCGGAGCTGAATGTTGTATTTACGTATTTGTGAATATCGTTCTGGATCCAAATGTCCACGGACAGATGTGGTCTGTCTTCGAAGGCAGCTTGGAAGATAGGCGATGCGGAGCTTGATACACAAAACTTCACATGGGCGCGATTAGTCGTATTTACGATCAGGTCGATGATTTCGTTCGGTTGTTCGTCCAATTCGTCCAGGCCATCGATCAGAAAGAGAAACTTCTTTGATGTGTCAGAAACCAGTAGTTCGAACACTCTTCGCAACTCAGGAGCCGTGAAGTCGAGCAACCCGCCGCCATAAGAAATCCACTGGTTCCAGCGTTCCGAAAATATCCATTGGAGGATACCCTGATCCTGCTTGAGAGGGCCAAAGATCATGTCCTGGAGCGACTCGTACAATAACGAACGCAACAATCCTAAACCCGACTTCTGCAAAGCGGTACCAGAACCGAGCGCAAAGAAACCAGATATTATGCCTGGTGATAGCCCCGACCACGTCTCCAAGTACGGGAACACCCTTGGGTTTCGCAAAATATGCTTCATGAGCGTAGTCTTACCAGCACCAGGCTTGCCTGCACAATGAGCACGTCAGCACACCAAAACCTTCGCAGAACAACAGGAACTAACGAACCAGTTACCCAAAACACACCCTCGCCTCTCACGTTTCCCAACCATTCCAACAAGCCCCCAGCCTGCGCCTGCTTCTCGCCAATCAGCCACTCCAGCGTCCCTTCCATCGGCCTCCCCACACTATTGACCCTCTCATCCAGCTCTTCAAACCACAACCTTTTGAACATACTCTGCACGAAATACTCCTGCCGCTCCATCTCGACCAGCCCATCCACCAACAGCCCAAACTCGTCGACATGCTTCTTCTTCCCGCTCTTCCAATCATGCCGCTGAACAGCATCCAGCGCGCTGCTCTGCCATCGCTCCAGATACCCCGCTATGTCCTGCCCGTTTCTCTCGTCGAGGATCTCGATTTCAATACCTGTTTCCTTGCTCTGGTCGAGGTACTGCCGCAGCGCGAGGAGAAGACTGCTATCCGTGTCTCGCCGTAGGGCGCGGAATTTCTTCTTGGAGCTCTTCACGTCGCTGTTTTTCCAGTCACCTGATGCAGTGATGATGGCCTGGCGGGCAGTCTCCCAGCGCGGATCATTGAAGGTGCCTTTTGCTTGCGTGGTGCGCAGAGCATTAATTAGGTGTTGTGCTAGTTCTTTGGTTTGATCGGCCAGTTTGAGCAGCTGTTGTGCGGGCTCGGAGAGCTTCTTGGCTTTCTTGTCGTTGCGGGCTTCATCGTGGAGTCTTTTGAGCTCTGAGTGGTTGGTGAGATCGATTAGGCGGTGGATATTGTTTATGATGTCTTGGAGCAGTACGGCGTTTTCCACAGGTGCCGAGGTGGAGTGGTGGATGGGATTGTCTTTGCGTAACGTGTTGATGCAGAAGTCTAGAGTTTGGACCAGTGTGGAGCCGAGAACAACAGCGGGGATGGGCTTGACCATCTTGGCGACATTGGACGCACACCTTAAGGACTTCTTTCTGTTGCAAGATTCGACAGGTTTGATCGTTGGAGAGACAGTGTTGCTGCGCCGCTAGAAGTACGTACATTGGTCATTTGGTGGCCTCAGCCGCAGTGCATGCTGTCTGCCTGCAAATCTGCCTGCATTGGGGCGCCTGGACCAGGGAATGTACGAGTCGACCAATAAGATGAACGAGCATGCGGAAGAGAACGAAATACGCCCTGTGCACGAACACTTCCAGATCGGGAGAAAGAATTGCTTTTATTACATAAACGAGTATTTGATCATTTCACGAGAATTCCCAAGTTTCCATTGAGGCCCATGACAATGCCTATTGTACAAATGCTGCTCTATATGCTGATGGATGGTTTCATGATCATGGGCCCCTCGGTGCCAACACCTGTCTAGAATTGAACCTGGAATTTGGGATTTGTCCTTATGCGCTCTCCGTAGAGCTTGAAGATGATTGGCACAGGAATGAAAGCGAGCGAGATGAATCCGAGCAGAGAATTACCCCAGCCCAGACCTAGTGCATCGTACATCTTCAGGCCACAGAGTGGTAGGACAGCGCCGAAAATCGATCGTAGGACCGTGTTCGCGGCAATAGCACTGGCAGCGTGGATCGTGAAAGCATCGACGAGGTATGTCTGTATGGTCATCATTGCAGTCAGGTTTCCCAAGCCAATGAAAGCTGTTGAGATGATCGGGACAATCCAGTGGACTTTGTAGTAGGTCGTCCAACCATAGATGAAGACACCGATTGGCAAGCCGATAGCTCCAGGCAGAGTAAGAATGAATGGCAGACGATGCTCAGGCTTGACGTTGCCTTTGGCTTGTTTCTGGCGGATGATCTTGTCAGACATGACACCAAGGAAAGCCATGCCAGCGATCATGCCCACGCCTACACCAATGTATGAGAGCCCAACTGCGCCGGAAGAGAATTTGTACTGTCCCTCGAAGACAAAAGTAACAGTAGTAAAGAAGAGGTAGAGAATCCCGTAATTGATAGCAATGTACGTCGACATGAGACTAACAATGGGTGACAAGAAAAGCATCTTCATAGGGCGGGTGATTGCCCTCAGGAAAATCTCCTTGGTAGGCAAATCTGTGGCAAGCTTTGAGCGCAAGTTCTGATTGCCAGTCTCTTTTCGCAAACGAGCAGCCTTCTTCTCGAGAAGGGTGACATGATATGTTTCGCGGCCGACGAAGAAGAGCGCAATGCCAAAGGCACCGCCAAAGATGGCCATGATCCAGAAGACCCATCGCCAGGACGTATTCTCGACGAGGAAGCCGCCACAAACAGGACCAATGACAGGACCTAGAAGTGGACCTATTGACCAGATAGCCATGGCACCCGCTCTTTGTTGAGGGGGGAACATGTCAGCAATCGTCCCTCCGCCGAGCGTCAATGGCGCTGACCCGGCACAACCAGCGAGAAGACGGAATGCGATAAGCATACCCATTGAGTTGGAAAGGGCACAGGCAATGTTGAATACAACGAACAAGATATTGGAGATGTTGTACAAGAGGATACGACCATACATCTCCGACATTGGCGCAATGATCAGTGGGCCCAGAGCGAACCTGGACAGTGTCAGCAACACAAGAATGCCTCGATGTTCCGGTTGAACTTACCCAAGAATGTAGACGGAGACAACAAAAGTCGCCATCAGGCTGGATGTCTCATTGAAAGCGCGAAGCACCTGTGGGACGCCAGGAGCGAAGAAACTTGATGCCAGGGGAGTGATCAGTGTAACAGCACCGAGAGCTGCAATGATTCCCCACTTCTTGGACGCAGGCCAGTTCTGAGGGTTCTCGGGATCATCGGGACCGTCCCAGTCGACTATGTTGGGATCTGTTTCTTCTGTTGGTTCTTGCGGGGAATGTTCGGACAGCGTTTGTTCATCAGTATGCGACGAGTGTGCCTGGCTTGCAACACCCTTTTCGACATCCTTGGAGAATGTGTCTTCTGGAAATCGATCTGCGTCATGTCCTTGCACGTATGCCTCTTTAACACCGGCATTGGTCAGGTCTTGCGCCTCCCGCGCTGGGTTCGGTAACGAGGACGGTGTTGCCATAATGTGTGCAATGCTAACTATCATCATCAGCCTGTGCTTTGTTGTGGTATCACCTAGCTGGATGGCTGGATATGACGATCTCACCCAGAGGGTGGCAAATATCGCCGAGTTGTGCGTAATACTCGACAAAGTGTAAATCTTACCCAATGCCAGGCGTGGATGCGAACCTGTCGCTCGGGAACTGCCGTAGCCTTGTGATCGTTGGCAGTCGATGAGGAGCCGCACCTTAAGTTGGAAGCAACGTGATGCACAGTAGCACAGATTGAGCGACGCACACAAGGGTATAAGAAGACAAGAGCATGAGTGAAAGCGAACGATGTGCTGCAATCACAGAGACAGTGCGACGCTCAGCGCAAGCCTAGGCTCTTGTTTTGAGCCGGATGGTCACACAGCCGTATCCAGCGTATATATTTTATCTCCACGCCCTGCTAGCCTTTAAGTCCGGGGGCGGACCAATGAATGAGTCCACGCGAATGGCTAAAGGGGCGCGGGGACCACGACAGAACGGGCGCACCCAGCCGTTTCGCACCAATGAAGGAAGAGACTGGGTGAAATAGACCTTTCGCGTGCATCCGTGAAAGCTTGTTGCTTATCCAAGCGGGCTTGACGGGGCGCCAAAAGGGCGGATGCGCTCCACCTTAGAGGCTGGCGCGGACGGTCGGAGGGTCATTTCTTACAACCGCTCTAACTGAGTACCTTGGTACTTTCATTACTTGCTTCCTGTATGTGCAAGGTGCACATTCAACGTCTCGTGCCTACAACGTGGCTGAAGTTTCTGTGTCGAAGGCCCTTTGCTGTCAAACGTTCTGGAGAAGTTCGGCAAACGTTCTCCGCGGCAGGGACTTCAACCGTGATGTTGTGACGTCCGCCATGTTCAATGCTGTTTCAGTACCTATGGGTAAAATCATCTTGACGTTTTGTGCCTCAAAGCAAGCGAAAGGATCGCTGTGTCATTTGATTCAGGTACAGCTGAGCACGCATTCGGCTCCGCTCGTGCTTGTCAGCTGCTTGCAATTGCAACATGTTTGATTACATAAGGTACATAGGTAACCCTGGCCAGAAGGCGGATCACGACCTAAGGCCACCTAGAATATGACTTTATCTAAAATTCACAAGACAATGGTCGTAGCAATTTGAACGGCTCCGTATCCTCATTACTCAGATCTGCACCTCCGCGCGCTGGCGCCTGGTTGGAGACCGCACCGGAAGGGCAAGATGCCAGCATGCGTGCATTGACCTCTGAGTTTATTTCGACAACACGAAGAGACATGCCGAGGTTAGGAGTCTCACGAAATCATACATCCTGCTGCGAGCTCCGTCTGAGCTAGCGCCTGATAAGAGACTGTCGAGTTGAAATCAACAGGCCAGGCGCCAGATATCGTTACCTGGCGTATGTGCGCTATCGCTACCTTCCCGTAGATTTCATCCAGGAATCATTGCTAGGCCACATAGTCACATGCTTCTTCTCCTAGATCAGCCCTGGTCGTACTGAAGCTTCCCGGATCAGCACAGTGGATCGCAAATTCTTCCTTCCTTTTACGATTAATCTCAATAAAGACGACGCTGTCTGGGTACATGTAGACGCGGTCCTCGCCAGCCTGTACTAGATCGAACAATGGGAAGGTAGAGACACAGCGAGAACAGGGGATGCACGCGCAAGTCGCGAGCAGAATTGGATGCATCCGAACATGGTTAGTGAAGGCATATACACTTTTATCACCTAGGTAGACAAGAAGAAGAATGCTTAGTGAGCAGCTATGCGTGTTTTGCATTATGCTGTCTATTCGTACAATGTACTTGCTAATCTTGAAGTCGTTATCTTCGTATGATCTTCCTTAGTCCGTGCCGTCCGCTACCATCTACACCTAATCCCTCTTCAATGGTGTAAACGTCTCCGCTATGCCTTCGCGTGTGATGATCATCATCTGTAGTCCATCACCAACCTCGATGTGCCTCTCGACGGCGCTTGTGAAAGCGTCGCGTACAAGATCCTCGACATGATCTCGCGCTAGTGGGACGGCTTGCTTGTACTTTAGGTCGTGTCCTGTGCCACTGCCCGGCTCGTACATGTTCTTGAAATTGACCTGATTGTCCAGGAAAGGCATGATGAGCGATGCCGCCGCGCCAGCCGCCCTGCACTGCTCTCTCTCGTAACTGCCAACGGGATCGTACGAGTATAGCGCGCCCTTGCCCTCCTCGTCCAGACCGCCCAAGATTGCGTGTACATAGTATGGGAAGAACCGCTTGTTGTAGAGGATATGGCTCAGCCGCTGTGCGCATGCAGCCACACTCATGGGTTTTCCGTGCTGGTACTTGTACATCTTGACGATGGTATCGAGACGCTCCTTCAATGCATCGCCGTCTGCCGCAAAGCCAACCACCGATAGAACTATCCGAGCGCCCTTATTGTCTGGTCCCTCCCCGCCGATCTTGAAGACCTTGGGCGCATACCGCGAGTTGATGTTGTAGCCAGAGGTTGAACGTGTGTCGCCTGCGAGGATGGCGAAGTCGGCACCGGAAATGCCCAGCGTTGAGCCGCCGTTGTCGGTGTAGCTATTGCATGTTATGACCATGTCAGTAGAGCAAGGCTTATTGATGCTTACGGGTAAAAGCCGTGTTGCCGTTCGCCGGATGGGACAGCTCTGGGTGTTTGCGTGAACGAATAGCCTGGTCCGCCCTGCGGCGGGGCGCCGGTGTACATTGAAGTCATCGGGTTATTCGCAGTATTCGGGGCGGCGAGTCAGTTCGGAGAGATCAAGGCGGGTTGACTCGCACGGTTGAGTAGTCGGTTGTTGGTGATATGGAGCTTTGGAGTTGACGCGGAGCACGCAGCCTGGAGCTCAGGTACACTAGCGGTCTTGGCGCTTGTAAATACAGCTCATCTCCCCGACTCTTATTCGTTTTGGAAAGCGGGAAATAGGTTTATATAGCTATGGTTTAAAGCTTCCTTAGTTCTGTCATAGTCGGTGGGATGAACTTATAAAGTTCAATATTTCCACGCCTTACGGCCTTCTAAAGACAGTGTCAGGCTATCTGAGTGACCCATTGACTCCACGAGTTGCTTCTTGCAGCACTCCCTTTCTGGTATATTGCGTACACAAAAGCCCCCGATGATGCCTATACCAGAATCTGGTGTGTTCTAATATGACTTGCTGCAATGTTTTCTTGCCTTCAGTTCAGTATGTCTTGCCACCTTGGACTGATAGAACCGAGCAACGCCGTCGCGATCTCACATTCTGTCTCGTGACCTCGATCGACGCCTCTTGGGCGACCTTGAGCTCGAAACATCCCTACTCCTATGCTCTAATTCCTTTCGCTTACTTGACGCAAGTCCTGAGGGTGTACCTGTTCCACTCAAAGTGCCAGACTGGGTCACAGATACAAAGTCTACCGCATCTCTTGGCTTCTTCAACCTCTCTTGCTCCTTGGCCTTCGCTAATTGTTTCTGCGTTGCCCTCAACTCCTCCACATATGCCCAATGGGGAAATGTTGTTGGTACTGCGATATTTTCAGGTAGGCTGGACGCATAGAAATCCTCTTCATTGATTCTGGCAAAGTCCATAAGCCTTTTTAAGTGACTTGGATCGCGTAGGACGGAAGAGCTTTCCAATCGCTTGTTGAAGTGTTGCCCTTTCTGCTTCAGTTCGAGGAATTGCGCAAACTTCTTGGTTGCCCTTTGAGGTGGCGAGCCTGGTGGAGATGGCGGTATATTGAAATTTGGGATAGTAGGCAGCGTGAGGTTTTGTATTATGGCACGATTTGAAGTGTATGGCGAACCGGGCGCATCGCTTTGCGGAACATCGATGTCCGCGGGGGGAGGTGTCACAGACGGTCCCTGCGAAGGGCCATTGATAGGTCCGGGAGCCTCAGGAAGCTGTTCGAGATGTGCAGGTACAGGAAGTGAAATCGACGCAGATACAGCAGCTGTAGATTTGTTCGTCAACTCGATATTAGTAGCTATCGGAGCTCTTTCTGTATATCTTCGAGCCTCACCTCTGGCTTTGACGCCGGAATTTCATCTTCCTCGTCACTACTCGCATAATTGATTCCGAGCATTTTCTAGGGTAAATGATGTTTCGCGAACCGCCATGGATCGAACGCGGGAGCTTGGGCCATCATATATCTTGGCGGCGTTGCGTAGCTCGCGATTGCCTTACCGTTACGAGCACCCAAACGACATCAACACCTTCACCTCAAGCCTACTTGCTTTGATCGACCGCCACCTTACCTCTGCAACTCTCTCCCGAATAGCATCTCGAAGCACACCAGCCCAGGATGAATCACCTTCCACAAGCGTGGGGCCGTGTAGGTTCTACTACTCGCCCTAGTCAACAGCTATACTAATGTATTTGCAGCCCCGAGACGATGTCTATGGCGCCTACGATCACTCGCACTTCCAGATTGCAGGGCCCAATCAGCACACACAAAGCCCCATCGTCACCGGTACATCGGTGGTTGCAGCCAAGTTCAAGGACGGTGTAGTCATTGCAGCGGACAACTTGGGTACGTCAGAAGAGATTCTAGAATCTAGCTGGCATGTCGCTAACATTGGAACTCAGCTTCCTACGGCTCACTCGCCCGCTTCACTGATGTCAAGCGCTTACGGAAATTCAACGATGAGGTCGTCGTCGGTTTCGGTGGCGACGTGTCAGACATGCAATACCTCGACCGTCTACTCAACTCTCTTGACATCCGTGAGCATTACAACTCGTCCGACAAAGAGACCCAACTTCACGCAAAAAACCTTCACACCTACCTCGCCAAAGTCATGTACAACCGCCGATCAAAGTTGGACCCGCTGTGGAACCATTTACTGGTTGCTGGGCTCGATGGTGAGGAGAAGCCATTCCTCGCAAGTGTCGACCTTCTTGGAACCACCTTTTCTTCACCGTCCCTTGCCACCGGTTTCGGAGCACATCTTGCGCAGCCAATTCTGAGAACTCTTTTGCCGGACGAGGCTTCCGTCCAAAATGTCACAAAGGAGCAAGCAGTAGAGAAGGTCAAAGAGTGTATGAAGGTCCTTTTCTACAGGGACGCAAGGAGTATGGACCGATACTCGATTGCTGTCATCACAAAGGAGGGAGTGGAGCTGAATGAGGACGTGAAACTTGAGAACCAGAGCTGGGCCTTCGCAGACAGGATCAGAGGGTATGGCACGCAGACAGCATAAGACAGCAGGCTTGACGAGACATGAAATTATCGATGCGATCTCTTGAGTAAGCGACCTGCCGATGGCTACGGCGCTCAAGAAATATTAAATGATAGTCATGAATAAAGCAACGACGACCATATGATGAGGCTGTCGTTTGTTAGAGTGCGCAATGCTTCACACTGTCGCTGTGGATTTAGCTCGCTGAATCACGGCAAAACAGCGATGCGAAACGGAGCAAGCTCCGTGTGCGCGGGGGTACACCGTTTGCATGCTAGGACCGGCCCTGCATACGAGCATCCACGACTTTAAGAATTGCACACATATTCAATCCCTGTTTTCTACTTTCCAATTACTGTGCAGTTTCCTCCTGGCCTCAAATCATGTCCTTGTCGAAATCGCTCGGTAAAAGGATAGTCTTTACTGGTGGATCTGGAGTGGCAGGACGGCACGTTGTACAGAAGCTGCTTAGCTACGGACATGAAATACTAAATGTCGACGTTGTGCCACTGGATAATCCCAAGGTCTATACCTTAAAAGCAGATCTCACAGATGGCTCGCAGGCCTACAACAGCCTTTCATGCCACTTCCGTGTGAGCGAGCCATTCCTGAAGCCGCTAAAGACTCCTGATGCCGTTGTTCACTTTGCAGGTATGACATTGCTCACTTCTCTCGTGCAACAACGATGATGGCAGCGCAAGTTCAACTTATACTGATCACAAGAAACAGGCATTCCTCGACCCATGTTGATACCGGACAGCGAGACCTTCCGGATCAATACCATGAGCTCTTATAATATCCTCGAAGCAGCCTGCAAATTGGGCATCAAGAAGGTCATCTTGGCTTCATCAATAACTACTTACGGCGTTACCTACGCAGAGGGTGAAGTCGACTTTCCTCATTTTCCTTTGACCGAAGAAACCCCGACCGAGCCCATGGATGTCTACGCAACCAGTAAAGTATGCATGGAGCGCATAGGACTCAGCTTTGCGAAACGATTCCCAGGTGTAGATATCTACAGTCTGCGTCTTGCTGCCGTCATTGAGCCTGAGAAGCACCAAGAGAAGCACGAGATCTACCGCGACTCTTATCAGAATTGGAAACCGCATGCATGGTCTTATGTCGATGTGCGAGATCTAGGGCAGATGGTCAACCTAGCCATACAGAAAGACGGCCTGGGCTTCCAGATTTTTAATGCAGTCAACGATGAGATCACGAATGACCAGGAAGGCAGCACGGAGGCGTTCCTCAAAAAGACATGCCCCAATACGCCCATCATCAGGAAGCTTGGAGAGAAGGAAGCGCCAATGAGCAATCGAAAGATCAAGGAACTGCTGGGCTTCAAGGAGGAGTATTCGTGGCGCGAGGTTGCCAAGAAGGACTGGTCATGAAGATTTACCGTTGACATGAAAATCGACCAAAAAAAGGCAATAAAAATCCACAATCATAAGTCGGTGAATTACTAGACGATAGTATGATTTACTGGTTTGACTACCACCGTCTAATTGCGCTATTGTGACTCGCCCCTAGAAGCCATGCCTCGGCTATCTGAACGACTATGAGGTCACTGCATGCTCCAGGCCTTGCTTCGCTACCTGCAACAACACCTTCGCATTACCATTGTACGGAGTATCAACGTTATTTGAGAGCATTCAGACCACGTTGGGAAGTACGAGAGACGCCATGCCCCAACCAAAAATCACGCTCTATGTCGACATCGTCTCACCCTTCGCTTACATTGCCTTCTACATCCTTAGAGTGCGGGATCCCTGCTTCTGCATCATACCACGCGCAATCGACACGTGCTAATCATGAGTATGACAGAATTCTGCAGTGTTCAAGCAGTGCGAGATCACATATGTTCCCATTCTATTGGGCGGGTTGATGAACGCGTGCGGCAACACGCCGCCGCTCAGAATCAAGAGTATGCTGTTACGATCTACCATTTGCGACGTTAGCATCTTCAAAACTTAGCACGATATCCTATACAAATCATATTCGATTGACACTAATAGCATGATAGACAAGGACAAATGGATCAGCACCGAGCGCCAGCGTTTGGCTAAACGTTTCAACGTCCCAATATCCGAAGATGCGCCTCCTGGATTTCCCATCAATACACTCCCAATCCAGCGTACTCTCGCTTCGCTTTCTGTGAACCATCCTGATAAAGTAGAGAGCGCCGTATCCCTCTTCTGGGAGAACTTCTGGGTGCGATACAATGAGCCGACCAAGCCAGAGAATCTGCTCGCAATTGTGAAAGCGGTTCTCGGAAGCGAAGAAGAGGCGCAGAAGGTCATTGCGAGCACCAAGAACGATGATGTGAAGAAGACTTTGGTTGCCAATACGGACAAGGCATTCAAAGATGGTGCGTTTGGGTTGCCTTGGTTTATTGGTGAGTCTTTCGTTCCCCTTTCACGTGCGTTGAGAAGAGAGTGTTCTTTGTGCAGAAGGTTGTAGAGAAATACTCTCGTACTGACAAAGATAGCTACAAACTCGAAGGGAGAAACGAAAGGCTACTGGGGTGTCGATCACATGGGCCAGCTATGTGATCACCTGGGACTTGAAAGACAAGGTGGAAAGGGTTGGAAAAGTTTATTATAAAAATCCCTTGATCAATACTTGTGATACTCATAGCATGTCGTATATCATCGCACGTACATATATAGTTCTTCTCCTACTGATTGGGCATTGCTGTTCTCCGTTGTTCGAATCTTCGAGCATCAGACAATGTAAATGTCTAGAATGAATGTGGCGCTTGGCCTTAGACCGCTGCAGCCTGTTCATCATGCTCCCAAAACACTCTCTTTCTCTTCAACCCCTTGATTCATAATCAGTCATTGCGGTCGACCCGCTTTACATTGTCCCATGACCATTATGCCTCTCTTTCGCCAAAACGAGCTGTCCGAGACTGTCAAGCGCTACAAAACATACACATACAGCTTCCACGATTGGCTCATTAGGACTGCTTCTGAAGGAGAAGGTGGTCCAGCAAATGAAGGCTATAAGTGAAGCGTCTTGATGGCATTCTTGTAAGACTGGAAGCATTTGCTCCGAGATCATACAGAGTCTAGATACCTGGGAACACATCAAACACCAGTCTATAACATTCAAGGGCTAGAGGTGTGGATCAAGATGTAGACGAGCCCGCAGGTCTCCCAGATGAAGAGATGGAGGCGGTTTCATAAGACCGGTTCCCAACGCGAAGACATGGAGGCACGACGGAGATACTTTCGATAGCAGAAGAAGATACTTTCGATAACAGAAGAAGAGCAGCTTAAGTAAGAGTACTCGATTCCTCCGTCTCTCTATAATTTCAATCACATGCCGACCATCGTGACAGACGTGTAGGTTATACCAGAATAGGGGGATTCCATTTATCACTGCAGCGCTTGTGGCCGATCTTGCTCAGAGTCATATCCAGTAGAATGCAGCCGCTTTAGTCGAGGATCTTTGCGGAACCGAAACTGATCTGCTTACAATGATCCGCCAGCTGTACAATAGGCTCGAAGCGATTGCCGATCAACAAAAAAGCAGGCGCTGAGGTCTAATTGTAGGTGTTTCACCAGCTATACCAAGGTATCGCGATTAGCAAAGCGCGCTGCTTTGTCTAAAGTCTTTACCATATCTAAGATGACGCTTATCATATCGGAGGCTTGAAGACGGAATGACCAGATCTGGTGCTTGTCCTCAAGATGCATAGTGAAGAGCGATCTTTTGTTGCCGATTGTTCTACACATCTAAGAGAGTTGTTGGCTTGCTAACTCGCAGCCTTACATACCTCAATAACAGGCTTAGCGACTGATAACAGACAACAAAGATCTAGGCGTACTATAGGTCATCTACTGAAGGAGATAGATAGCTAAACAGACATGATATTTTTGATTACTTGTTTCTGCAGCAAGACAATACGAAGCCTCGCCAAGGTGGAGCACCCCGCGGAGGAGGGGAGGGAAGGCGATGGGAGTGGAAAACTGACGGGGAAGAGTGAATGAAAAGAGAGGAAAAAAAGAAAGAGAGATGCATAGATATATAGAGAGAATGAGTTGGCGTGGGACTTGAAAGAAAAGCGCAGCGCAGAGACGATGACAACAAATATTCTAGGCGAGCAAGGTCATGGAGAGGAACGAAAATCCGGAAGACATTGCACGCCGCGGCATATGCAAAAGCGCTCAAGCATATACGCACTCGCGAATGATGAAACACGAGGTTTGGAAACTGAACCGGTAAACCAGAGTGAGATACATTGAGAACCACGACCGACCAGCCCACCCTTCAATACCCAACCCTCTGTCCCTGCTCCTCATCACCCTCAATATGCGTCCTCCGATCAATATCCAGCCGCTTCTGAAAATACTCGCCGACGACGTACTCCTCATACACTTCTCCCTCCCTTCGCAAATGTGGCACAACACTCACCTTCGCATCCTCATTCGGGCTGAAGAAAAAGGGTATAGAATATCGCTCCTCGCCACCAATGTTTCTCACCCTGTGGACTGTACTCTGCCATGTGCCCCCAGTTACCAGTTTCAAGAAGTCCGCGATATTGACGACGAACGTGTGGGGCTGTGGGTGTACGGGAATCCATATTCCGTTCGCGTTGAGGACTTCGAGGGCCGGGTAGGCGGTTTTGGACTGGCAGACGAGAGTGAACCAGCAGAAGTCTGTGTGAGCGCCGATGCCCACGTCCGAGTCTTCTTGCTGGGGTGGGTAGTGCACTGCGCGGACGTTGGTCATGGGGTGAGTAGTGTGCGCATCGAAATAGGTTTCGGGGAGATCGAGCGCCAGGGCGAAGATGTGCAGCATGAGTTTGCTGAAACGAGACATGGCGGCGTAGTACCGGTAGATTGCGGGACGCCAGAAAAGAGCTGAGGGGTGGGTCGGCCATTGGTTGCGCACGTCGAATAGAGATGGATGAGGCATAGAAGAGAGAAGAGCAAGTTGTTCAGGGTTCGTGAAGTCCTCGCCCATGAGGAAACCCTCTTTGAGATCTATGGAAAGGTATGTCAGCTCGCAACCACAGACCTACATGAAGTCAAACAAACCTCCTCTGGTACTAGGATCCAGCTTGCCTTCAAGAAAGGCCTCATACCCTCTAAACTTCTCGGTCTTTTGATTATGTGTCTCCATCTTGACTTCAGTCGGCAACGAAAAGTATTTCCGCAATGATTCGAATGTGTCCTCTAACATCTGCTCGTCCACGCCATGATTTACCGCATAAAAGAATCCAACATCTCTGCAGGCAGCACCGACCTCCTTGGCGAGACCTTTTCTGTCCTCGAGATTCTCCGAGTAGATACGACGGAAATCGATCTTGGGTAACGCATCAAATGTCGGCCTGGCTGCCTTACCCGTGAGTACACGCCGACGACCTGGTTTCCCGCCATCATGGTAATGGACGAAAGATTCCGTTTCTGTCTGTGTAGTCGACATGACTCTTGGGAACCCCTTCTGCTGCGAGCGAGAGACGATCGAATCAGGTCTATATTTGAAGTCCACAACTGCCGCATCATTGCCTATGTAATGACTAGAGCAGCGGGACGACGGTAGTGAGCCGTCTGCACATAACTCGGAGCAGTTGGCCTGGTACTACGTCAAATTGCCGGCTAATGGAATGCTAAGAGGCTATATGGTTTTCAGAGCCAATAGTCGCTGTACACGTCGTGTCATCAGGTGTATCTCTGAGGCAGACAAAGGCGTGATTCGCCAAGAGCATACGATACCCTAAGCACGGAAAAGAGCGCAATGTGAATTCATTTCGCGCTACTGGCCAAGGTTCATGTCTTCGGAGGTTATCATTGCTTCTCCAGGAACCAAGTGGGGTCAGTATTAGCACCGAGCTGACTGTGTACCAGGCAGGGGTTCTGCTGCGAACTGCTCGGGGAACCAGATTTCTCCTTTAGCTCAGCAGGAGATGCTAGCGAAGGTCGATGAGCGTTGTGTGACCATGGGTATCCTCTCTTTTGCAGAAATGCCTTGTGTACCGATTTCGACTACAATGAGCTTCTCAAACACATCTCTACTTCGCCTGCACATCTGACGTCAGAGTGGACAGCGGGGGGCGAAGGGCCACTGTTGTCGGTCATACTTCGACATGGCAAAATCGGCGATTGGTGACCCAGACTGTCGGGAACGGAGCAGAGCGCACTGTATCGTGTCATGTATTACCGATGCAGCGGCGGCTATGGCGTGCAATGCACAATGCAGCTATGTTGGACCCGGCACGTGTAAAACCCGCGGGACCGGTTGCCCAAAAAATACATGATAGAAGATGAAGAGATTTGGAGTAACAAAGCTTGTGGCAGTGGCTCACGCGCGACTTTCTCGCGGTATCAGAGGAGGACCGTCGGTTGCATCAACAAAAGACTCTGCGGGCAAAGTCCGCGATACCAATGCGAGCTTGCTGCAGCCAAGAGGGACAGCAGGAACTTCTGCATGACTCTGTGTTATCTGATGGCGTTAGCTAGCCCATTGAGCTGTTTCGATGCAGGGAAAATAACAGCTGGGTTGTCAGAAGCACACATTCCGTTCTATACGGTTGACGTAATTGCTGCATGAGTACTGTTGAAGCATTCTCAAGACATGATAGTAAGAACGAGTCCACATGGAGATTCTCGCTTGTAACATTATCATGACCTCTGTCGAAACCGTACAACATCAAAGGGTATTCCTCCCAACTCCTTTACCCGTAGCTTAGGCACACTATGGGGATATCATGAACACAAAGCGCACACCGACCTGACCCAAAATCCGCCATCAATCACTTCAGATTCTCTTTACTTATTTCTTACCCAGCTTGTTCAAGAACTCCTTGCCCTTGGCGAAGATTCCCTGTCCGTTGTTGTTCGAGTCACGGCGGGCCTTGTCCACACTCTTGCGCTTGGCCTCTGCGCTCTTGCGCTGGGTGGATTGGCCATCCTCAGTGATGATGTTGGCAGCTCCACCACGACCGTAGTGTTTGGGGCCCTCGGGCTCCCGTGGCGTCGCATCGACATCCTGCGCTGCGCGCGCAAGTTCAGGGCGATCGGGATCGTTCTTAGCCATGTTGCCGCTTCCACCACGACCGGTAGTGTAGGTGTTGAACTTCAGTGTGGGTGTAACAAGATCTTCGGGCTTCGTGTAGCCGGCCTCGGCTTCCTTGACGATGTTGCCTGCATGGATTCAGCCGCTAGAGCATACCAAACGACCCTCTGTAGAATTCAAGTGGTGCCCTTGACAGAGTACGCGGAATCGTGCGAACATACCAGCACCTCCACGGCCATGTGAAGCTACGCGCTCAGCAGCGCCATTGGGTCGTGCAGCCATTTGTGATAATTCAGACACAGCAGAAACGATACGCGATCTTTTGTTGCGCCCCTAAGGCAGAGAATGCAATTTCTTAGCAGCCGGGTAGTTGGTGTGAAAGACGATTGTCAGGCGCACTCGCAGAAGAAGCGCTTGGGAGGACAAAGAGCCAAAAGTCTGGATGACGCGATCGTCAATCAACAGCACCTCTTATATTGACCGCCCGCTTCCTTGGCCTTCAACCGTGTGCAGCAAAGCGCAGACAAGACTTGTGAGCCTCCAAGATCTTCGCCCGCCGTAGCCACGATAGTGAATCATCTTTTCATGAGCTCCAGCGCGACTAGCAGCCACTATTCGCACCCAGAGCAGAAACGCGCCGGCAAAACAGTCGCTGCTTGGACCATACGGCGCTGATCCTGTGACTCGGCCAAGCTACCGCTCGCTGTCTTTGTGAATTTCTGTTAGTCACTTTTTTACACCCTTCGGCGCCTCTTCCCCAGGGCTGTACGTCCTTGTTAGGACCCGAGGCAACTTTGTAGCACGACCTTCATGCATTGTGAGGACAACGAAGACATGACAATTGAGCGACGAGGAGGAAGTAAGAAAATCACGAGTGTGCCAAGTTAGCAAAAGAAGTGTTCGCAGCTGCAGGTTGGATAGCAGATGCAAATGAATAGGTAATGCGATTATGTATGCCAAGACTACATGAGCGGGCAGCGTGGGGTATTGAGATACGTTCCAGATACGCGACATCCTGCCATCTCTAATCCCCCATCACTCTTCAATCCTTAATTGATGGCATGCGTTGCATCACATAGTCGCACGGAGACTGGCAAAATCGCATTAATAGGCTCAATGTGTGTCATTGTTCCTATGCCTGGTATTGATCTACAGCACCCTTCCACCGTGCTTCACGTCCAACGGTTCCAACAGATGGCATACCATCACAGTCTACATTAATCGTCTCTAACTACCTCTTGATCGTCGCCAACGCGACTTGCTAACGAAAACCCCCCATCCGTTCTAATCAACGCCAATCGTACATGTCTAGGTCGAAAAAGCGTACAAAGCGCATGTTATACATCCCACCAGTTCCTAAAGGTACATTGAAAAAAGACCACAAACTCCTTGAAAATGCGAATATGCGATGCGCCACGAAAGAATCACTCCAAAGAGATTGCTCAATCGCACGAGCCTGGCGGATAATGTCGACTTAAAAGAAACTCGAAGCATGTTGGACAAAGTTTTGCCGTTGTCCTTGTGATGAGACGCAGGCTGGACCGCTCATTGAAAGTTTCATGATTGGTCCCTCCAGTGGGTTTGGACTGGAACATCTACAACGAGTGTTAGCTGAGATTAGCAAGGCGTGGGCACTGGGAACATACACAATCATATCGAGACTCTTAGCCACCATCACGGGGCTGTGAGCCATCGTTGGCGGGTGTTCGCATTGTTGATGAGGACATCATAGGTCGAACGCCTGGGTTGGGTGCTCCACCGTCTCGTGGTTGAGGGTCGGATGAGCGAAGGTTGAGGGCGAGGACAGCAACGCGCATGGTGAAAGCAGAGATGAGTCTTAAGTTTTTGAACTGGGTGGCTTGGTTGTTGATGGCGGTGGCTGACGGCTTGATCGTTCGGATGTATGTTGGTAGGTAGGCGTACTCAAGGTTGTATTGCTGTAGTGTAATGATATACACCTTGAGGCGGCAGCGAAGGCGTATATAAGTTTCCATCCTGAGGCCTACTTAGGCGCCACCATAAAACAGCCTCAGAAACCATGCCTCAGTATCCCTAACAGGTACCAGGCATCACTTGCCTGCTTTAAGGCTATGACGCAGACCTCGAGATTGACACCGCCGGGAATTGCACCAATACTCTCAAGGAGGACAGAGAAACATAGCCCCAGGGCCATTTTCTCCAGGACTGATTGGCCCAGATAGTGATGAACAAGGCTGCAGGCCTTCTAGAAGGACGCTAGAAGGTGAGGCGCCATGATGGGAGTGATCGAGTCACCGCCCCGAAAGTCATACGGTCGGGCATCGCCACAAAACGCAAGCCGGAGCACGAGTTTAGGGCGGAGGGTGGAAGGCAGAACAGCGGCCGCTTGGGGTCTAAGAGGGAACCCCTGTTCGCTGCCTAACGCGGTGAATGAAAGGCGAGGGTCGTGACCTTGCACAGCCGCAATGGGCGAGCCACAGCACCTTAGGCAGACTCAAGGCTCTTCCAAGCAGGCTGCAACACCAAAACCATTGTCGATAAGTAGTAGCCCAGAGTCCTCCAAACCGCCTGGTGAACTTGTGCTTGATGACTCTGGTGTTCACCGGCGTGACACAGCCGCGGTCCATCTCCTGTACTCCTCGAGGTTGTCGACAAGCTACTGCGCCCCAGGCTTTAGACATGGGGTCCGCATTCCGAAATGCGGGACCATTGCAAGATGACTGCACTGCGAGTTTGCGCAATCGCGGAGAAGAAAAGGGCGCCAATGCCAAGCTGGATACGAAATTCAACGTATGGGAGCCAAGCAGATGGCAGACTGGCGACGACGGGGCTGCTGCCAGAATCCAGACGAGACGGAGTGCGACTATTCCGCTTACGGAGTTCCGAAAATAATCACGGTTTTCCTAATCCGTACCGTTAGCGTCAAATGGCAAATGGTACACGATGGCATGGATGGCTTCTACTTACGACCGCCATCTCCCGGCTGCGAGGTACCGTTCGGGTCGACATTCTGTGGTCTGCGCATGGTAATTTCGGTTGGTTGGGGTCCAAAGTACGACATGGTTGAGGGGCGGAGTTCAAGACGGTGGGCTTATCAGTGTACAGATGTGAGACTTTGTCCAAGACTTGAATAGATTGCAAACGAGTCTTTGTGTAGGTAGTAGTATGGGCCAGATATCAGTCTTGCTTGATGTTTGGCAGAGAGGTTGGCTTTATATGGCCCAGTAGTTTCCTCCAGATTCCTCTTGACGTCCTCCTAGTCCTCCTAAGTCCTGAGGGCAATAGGCGACGAGAACGGGCCACGCAGGGCAACCGAATGTGCCCTTCTGCGGTACGTACGTACCTGAGCACCGCTCGCGAGAAGTGAAGCTTGAACTGGGATAATTCTAAAACATTGCCTGAGAGGTTATGGTAATGAGACAACAATGTTCGAATCCACATTTTATGATGCAATATCCAACAGTAGAGCTGCGTTATTGGCCGTCCGTCTCCATCAATGTTCCTGAAATGCCGTCTGTGCTGGCTGCTAGGAGCTGTGTCGCAACATACCCAGACAATCTCACGTGAGTAGAGGGCATGTGAAGGGCAAATCGTGGCTAGTCTAGCCGTTGCTTCATTTTGCTCATTGGCGTACATTCACCGCGGGACCCGTCCCTGGCCAAGCTTCATCCTTA
This sequence comes from Coniothyrium glycines, assembly GCA_025742365.1. Taxonomy (NCBI): domain Eukaryota; kingdom Fungi; phylum Ascomycota; class Dothideomycetes; order Pleosporales; family Coniothyriaceae; genus Coniothyrium; species Coniothyrium glycines. The sequence goes on from JAMXIJ010000011.1 coordinate 370,328, forward strand.
GATCGCAAAGCTGTCCGCCTGCTCTTTGGTCCATGGAGGACGCAGAGACGGCTCGCCTCAAGAGGCTTTGACCCACAATATCCGCCTCGCATTGGCCGTCGGCCATGGAAATCCTGGATGTGGCTCGTTCAACACGCCGTCTCGTCACGTCAAAATGAGCCACAGCACACGATGAGGCTACTTCAGGCACATTGCGTCACGAGACATGCAGGTACGTCCACGATCTGTGCTCAACTATGGTGCCGTAGGGCTTGTGCAAGCTGTCGACCACGGAGCCACAGTTTCATCCCTTCTTCTATTAATGGGAATTGTCGCTGAGCAGGTACTGAGACTCAGGCTGAGGGATCCGCCGATGGCCCACTCACGGGTCAATGTTGAGTCCTATCATCGCCTGCTTGCATCGGCCCAGCGCCCTTCCTGAAAATGATCGACAGAGCCCGCAACCACATCCTGCTTTTTGGCATTTGCTTGAAAAGAATGGGCATTTGGAAAAAGCTGTGCTGTCTGCAGCTCGACACATCCGATGGTGCACCGCGCTGCGAATCAGCAATCGCCTCGATTGAGGCGATGCTTCAAGGCAAACGTACCTACACCTGTACATAGTCCTCCAATGATCATCAAGTCGATGCCTCAATGCGGCATTGCGGACTCCCAAACAGCGAATGCTGGCGATGTGTGGCCTCGAAGCGAGGAACAAATGTTTCCTCTCCTACGCCTGTATGTCCTGAGCTTTGCGCGAGTAATCGTGAAATAAAGCCTGCTCGCATTTCTTGCACGATCATTAGTGTGGCCGCGGACGGTAATTACATGTAGAGATCAACATGGTACATCGTATACAGGTGGTGACAGTCTTGAAGCTGGCCACAGCTTGCTCATTACATAATGCCGGTACCTGGATGTCATGTCCTTGAGTGCAGTTGAGCGGGTGACGACACGGTGACAGGCAGTGGTTGCTGCCTTTCAGCTCTCAACACGATGGCGCGCAGCGCATCACGTTAGCGATTCAGCCGCGGACAATGTGATCGAGGACGGTCGGAACAAAATTTTCACTCCACGGGGCAATAGGCATCGAAAATGTTCCGTAGCAAATCTTGCACAGAAATTAAGCACGCACGTTCGAGTCGTCTGTGTACACAGCACGGCAAATCCCAAGCTCTCGGTCTTATGCAGTGCACGCTTGGAACTGTGGCTAGGCCGAGACGGCGTCAATCAGCCTAGCCAAGTTATCTAGAGCGAACCTTGATGAAGACATCCAATGAGCGTGGGGCATGACAATCTTGAATGCCACTGCGGCGCAATTACTACCCTAGCACCCCAGCTCTGGCCGCTCTGGGGAATGCTGCAGGTGCCCACAGCTGTATAAGAGTTCCCTGGCCCCCCTGTGAAGTTCTGGAATTCAAGGTACCATCTTGATAACTTGGAAGTCCTCCTTCGCTACCCCGAATCGACCAATCTCAAGACAACATAATGCGCGCCTCCATCTTTGCCGCCATCGCAACCTTCAGCATTGCTGTCGCTGGTCAAAATCTCCTTGACCAGATTCCTGAATGCGCTGTAAGTAAATGGTCTGATGACTTGGATCGCGCGCTCACAATCGTGTAGCAAACATGCTTCGGTAACAGCCTTGGGTCTTGCGGTCCGTTGGACATTGCTTGCATCTGCGGCAACTCGTCGGTTCTTAACTCTGTGTCGTGTTGCGTTTTCGCTACGTGCACCCAAGCAGAGGTGGACAGTGAGCGAATCCGACCCCATCCTTGTACACATGGCTAACAATGGCGTAGCCACCATCACTTTCGCGACCCAACTCTGCCAGGCTGCGGGCGTCACGGTCAACACCTCGCCTACCTGCCCAAGCAACAGCGCCTCTGCCAGTGTATCCGCCTCTGCCAGTGTATCCGCCTCTGCCAGTGTGTCCGCCTCTCAAAGCGCTAGCAGCGCATCTCGCTCAGCTTCTATTGCTGCCGCGACCAGCACTGCTGGCGCAGCGGCTCCATACCAGTCGGCAGGTGCTGGGCTGCTTGCCATGGCAGGATTGATAGCAATTTTGTAGAGATTATGTATATATTAGTCAGACCGTGGAAAGGAGTGATGCGATTTAATATTATTCATTGCAGTATCCAGGAACTCTGCATGCCGCCGGTGTTTGGAATTGTGACGTGACAGATTGCATGCACTTTGTACTCGTCCGGGAAAAAAGCATCAGGGTTGAGGGCATCGCCCGGACAGGCTTGATGATAATGGAGCGAAGAGAGACTCGAATTGAGCACGTATGCTATGTCTTGGCGCGGCTGTCGTGGTCGGAGGCTGCAGGCATGCTTCGGGGGTGTGTCAATAGTGCAGCGGGCCGAGCTGCGCTGAAGTGGATCTTGCGCCTGCTAGGTACCTAGGTACTTAGCCGTCGATGCTCCACAACGACAGACGACGCCCCACCAAAGACGACGATAGAGCGCTTTGTTCTGACGTCGCTGGGCTCGACAATGGAAGAACTGCTCGAGAACACCTAGAGAGCGCTGCCAGCACGCGACCGCCAGCCATGGCCACCAAATCCAACTTCAAGCGGGCAGTCCCCGCAGGGCCACCACCTCTTCTGGCGTCCCTGCGGACCATGCAGATGGTGGACGAGTCCAAGGCCGTGCTGCCTGCAGGTACATTCTCGCCGCACAGCCAGGCCAGCCAGCTGCTAATGTCCGCCAGAGCTCATCAACACCATTCTCGACTACCTGCCCGTCCCCGACATGTTCGCATTCGCACGCACATCGCGACGCATGCAAGAGATGGTCTACGACGATACCCGCTGGATCCAACGGCTGAAGAGCATGGGGTGCTGGGACGACGTCGAGGCAAAGCAGAGGTTCGAAGAGGGCATGCGCCGGCAGCTCGAGGCACAAAAAGCAGAAGAGGTACGACGAACAGGCGTTCCACCAAGCGGTCACACCAACGGAGTGCCCCCTGGAGACGGCCACCGCAAGACTATTCTGACACTGTTCGATGCCGCCATAGAACAAGATCTCTTGCGGAGTTCGTTGGAACAGAAAACCAGGCCAAGAACATCCACGCTCGACAAAGGCTTCAACGACATGACGCTGTCACCATCAGGCACTTTGGCCCCGTCCACAACCCGTCAAATCGATGTGCAATCTGCTTTGGACGTCATCGCTAGAGCCCGATCAATACGAGGCATGGCACGGCAGGAGTTTGGGAAGATCTACGGAGCATTGGCACCATTCTACTTTGATCTGGAGAGATCCAGAACCCACACCGACCCTGTCTTGTTTCGGACGTATCGCGATCCTCTTCAGCAAGCTCAGATGCTGGCACAGCTCAAGACTTTCGCCAAGGCCGACTATGCGCAAGGCTGGAGTCAGCGCGAAGAGAAGCTGGATACCATGACTGGCATTTTCGAGAACGCCGTGCTTCGCGAGTTTGAGCAAGGCTTCGTCGACAAAGACTATGATGGCCGCATGAAGAGATTTGCTGGCGTACTTGTGTCACTCAACGGTGGCGCGGCTTGTCTGGATTGGTTCATACACAACCATCCAATGATGCTCGACAAAGAGCAGCTTGGGAATCCGACGGATTGCCTTAGACAGGGACAATTGACCCTTCAGCCCTCGCATGACTTCTTCAGATCTCTGGCTACATCGCTCAACGAGGAAGCAGCCATTATAGATCGTGTCTTTCCACCCACTGTGGATGTTCTCCAAACTTTTCTAGAACGTATTGCCGAAGACATCGTTGGAGAGTACCTCACCTCCCTTTTTGATGAGGCTCACGATACGAGCATCGAAGTGTACCTCAAAGCTGTTGCAGGCGTCTTCGAACAGACTCTACAGCTGGCCATTTCTCTGCATCCCACTAAAGCGTCGAGACCAGATTTTCGCGAGGGGGCAATCCGAGTCCTTTCGCGATGTTTCGAGCAACACATTGATTTGTACTTGCAAGAAGAGCTGGAATTTTTCAAGACCAAATCCTCTGCCGAAGTAGATGCATGGGAGAAGCGACTCACGGACGAAGAGCAAAGTACAGAGACTTTCTACATGGCAAATGTCAATCGCAAAGCTGTCAAGCAGGACTTCTTGTCTTCATTCAAGAAAGTGGTCATGATGCCTGTCAACGTCCTGCCCACGATTGGCGGCTCTGGTGCAAGCAAGGCTCCAGCGACCGTCGCCGCGGCTAACGGTATTACTGCACTGGATGCAGCTTCGAGAGCTGGTACACCTATACCGGGCGAGCTCACGCCATCGTCGAGAGTGGAAGTACCAACAACAGAGCTCGCAGCAAAGGCTGCAATCATGAACCGCCGTCTTGAGGGCATTCGATCACTTTTCAGCATTGAGGTAGCGCTAAACTTGACACACATGGCGAAAGCGAGTCTGGAGCGCGCTGCACGATTTGTCAGGCTTGGGGGCCAATCAGGCGAAGAGGCGAAAGAGCAGTGTGAGCAGATCTTCATCTTTCTCGTCCAAATTCTGGGCAATCGCCACATGAGGCTTGGTTTTGACAAGGCTGTTAGCCATCTGGCTGACTACAAGCCCCGCGAAGTTGCCGATCATAGCAAAGAAGGTGTGGCTCCTCTTGTAGCATTCTTGGAATTGGTCAACGTTGGTGATCTTATCCAGCAGATGGTGGAAGTGTTCTATCTTCAGGAGTTGCTTGCTGCCGATTTGACAGAACGTGATGACTTCCTCAGTCTTGCTGTCAAGGAAAAGAAGCGCTTTGAACAGATGCTTGATGAACGAGTGGCAGCAGGTCTCAACAAAGGAATCGACGTGCTCATGGATGAAGTCGAGTATTTATGCGCCACAACGCAGCTTCCTTCCGACTTCAATCCGCCTGTGGGGCCGAGTGGGCACTTGGAAGTCTTCGACGTCGGTCCGAGTCAAACAGCAACCAAGATTGTGGAGGTTGTGTCCTCACATACAAGTATGCTGGTCGGCAGCACGGACAAGAACGTATTGGATGTGTTCAATCAGGAAGTGGGAGTGCGCTTGTTCACTGCGCTTTGCAAGCATCTAAAGCGGCAAAGGGTCAGTGTGGATGGTGCTATCAAGCTCATCAGGTATGTTGTCTGTCCATGAGCAGATTCAAGATTCTCTAGCTGATTGACGGTAGCGACATGAATGCATACTACAACTACATTGTGTCCTTGCGCAACAAGCCGTTGATACAGTACTTTGCGGCACTGCGAGAGTTGTCACAAATCTTCCTGATTGATTCGAAAGAAGCCAAGGAGATTGCGACCATTATTGCAGACACCGATCGATATCACAGCATCTTCAGGGCAGAGGAGGTGTACGAGTATGCCGAACGACGAGCGGACTGGTACCAAATCAAAAGTGCGGTGGAAAAGCAAATGTATGGCGTTGGTTGCCAGATCATGTAAGCAGTAAGGGTGTTGTAAGGCTGGGGCGGGAGCGGGCAGGGACCGCAGGGTTCACAAACGAGGCTGCTAGGGGCCCGGCGCGCTCAGGGCCCATTTGGATATCCCAAGAAATCATCAACGGTGGACAGGAGAAAGACAGGCGCAGAGCGCAAGATCATTTCAAGCACGTTAGCTCCGATGCAGTGGTGTGCTGCGATGCCTGTCTGGCCAGCGTCGACGGGCTGTTCCTGACATAGTCCCTCCCGTGATAGTCCCAACCCGGCAGTGTTCCCCAGCCTCCTCCACGATCGGCCCGCGAGGTTCGCTGGGCACGGACCGCGCCGACCGAACTCCACAGCCCATCGTCACGCTCAAGCCTCTTCCATGTTCGGCTTGATTGCTCAGCCCATGCATCCTCCTTTGCCCAACACAGGCTGCACTGCGCGACCCAGACTCACGTGGTACTGTCGACGCCGCGCTCAGCGCACCTCCAGAACCCAGACGGCTTGCTCTGGCCCCCGCTGCCATCGGCTTTCCGCATTGGTTCGTCCGACCTGAGCGGGTGCTTGTTGCTGTCTCTCACCTGTCTTGCGTCTTGGGCCGCGACCGAAGCTGGCTACCACCTGGTGAGAGACCGCTTCTGTACCGTCATACGTGACGTCGCGCTTGGCGCAAGCTTACCTGTCGGCTTGCTTCAACACAGGCCGTCGCGACTATTTAGCAAGCGCGACTCGCAGACTAGGTTGACAGCCGTCTTCGCTTCGCAGCTGTGGAGGACAGACGACTACGGCGCTGCTGAGTGGCTCCAAGACCACAGCCATGACCGGTACGTTGTCACAGAGGACTGTGTCCGCTTTGCAGCCGTCGCTGACAGTGCATGCGCCAGCAGCACTACCTACCGAGGTGGAGACCTCCTACTCCGTCATTATTGACGAGATACTGCGCGCAAGCGATATCAACACCATCTCTGCGAAGCGAATAAGGAAGGGTCTCCAGGAGAGGGTCAGCGATGACCTGTCAGGGCAGAAGGTACATGCTTCATACACTGCTCAAGTTCACTCTGACAAAGGCTAATACCCAAGGCAGGACCAAATCACCACTCTCATCATGCAGCGATTCGACAAGTTCAACGCAGAGCAGAATGGAGATTCCGAACCGCCCGAGCCCATCCCCACAGTCGAGAACGGCGCAAAGCAGACCAACGGCCATGGGTCCGACGTCTCGGCCCACAAGCGATCCCCCGATTCCGAGTCTGCGCTTTCAGAAGTCGAAGACGCAGCACCGCCAAAGAAAAAGGTCAAGAAAAGCAAGGTAGCCGAGGACGATGATGCGGCCTTCGCGGCGAAATTACAAGCAGAGGAGAATGCGCGCATCAGGTCTACCCGCGGAGGGAACACCAAACGAAGGGCGCCAGCACCCAAGAAGAAAACCAAGAAGAAGTCGGCTACACGCGTGAAGGACGAGGATGACAGCGATCTTTCGGGCAGCGACGCGGAGAAGAAGTCTCCCAGTCGCAAAGGGGGTTTCCACGTCAGTCTCCCTTCTCTGTTCCCGCTGCACTAACTCCTGCTAACCTCGCTCTTGCAGAAACCCATGGCCCTCTCTCCCGCGCTCTCGGCCCTCCTCAATGAGACCCAACTCTCGCGGCCTCAAACTGTCAAGAAGATCTGGGAGTATGTGAAAGAGCGTGACCTGCAAGACCCGGCGGATAAGCGTCAGATCCGATGCGACGATGCCATGCGTGCGGTATTCAAGCAGGATCGTGTTCACATGTTCACGATGAACAAAATACTAAATCAAAACCTGTACGCGGTGGACGAGATTACGCAGTAGGCAACGCGTGATCGAGTGGAGCGAACTGACATTCAGGAGAAAATTCATGTTTTATCATGTTTCCATTTCGAGGATCAAGCATGGCGCATTAGTGGTGTTCTCAGCGCGCATTCTGCTTTTTTTGGGTCTCTTCAGGATCGGCGTCTTCCACGCTTTGGATGGATCGAGAGCGGAACGGAAGATGGGACTGGTTCAAGGGAAAGTCTCGTAGACTGTTACTGGTGGACCTAGTCAACGATGCACTAGGAAGAAGCGGAACAGGCGTTGCATATCAAGCATCGCTATACTCTCATGTGGATGTTGAGTGTCATTGGCATCTGACATGATTTATACACAATATATGAGCCCCCGGGGCATCTAACATGGATTGCTCCTATGGTACGAGCTGGGGTGGTGAGAGATGACATTCACGAACTTGAAAAATTTCTGTAATCCACAGAAGGGACTTATCATGAGCACATATGACATATTAGTTGACCACTTTGGTATGATAAAGTGAGTAAAGGTAATGTGACTAAGCAGCTGGTCGTAAGGCGGTGAGTGGCACAAAGAATGGGTGGGTACCGGTACGGTAGGTAAGTGCGGACCTCAAGCATCACCTCCGAACCACTTCATTCTTTATTCTTTGGACAACCTGCAACCACCACCACATCGCTCGCACGCGCTGTTCCTTCCCACATCCGTTGAACCCTTTTGGATCCGCTATCGCCCCGGGAGAAGGGCCTTGCACATATCTGCTTCTCGAAACATCAATACCATTTTCGCGCCGACAATATCGCGATTGCCGTTGTAGAAAGAGCCACACACGATTAGGAAAGCACCGCATCATGAACGCGCCAGACAGGTATGTGGATGATGTTATTTCATGCCTCCCTCTCAATCTACATCCACCTTCAGATACGTGATGCATCATGCAGAGGCAGGCGAAAGACACAGCAGCGGACGGTGCACCTAACCGGTACGTTGCACATCTTCACCACCTCACGGTGAAAGCAAGCGCGCCGCGCACATGAAAATTAAGCACGCAATGTTATCGCCCACTGGCTGCGACAGCGCCCTCGCATACATATATTTCCGCCAGCGATAGGACCAACCACTGCAACGAGTTGAGGCTGCATCACACGATACCACCCACCGCTGCTCCACAAGGACTACGCCATGACTGTCACCCATGCCCAAGTCTCCTACGCAAACGACATCGGCCAGCTTGTCGAGCATAATCCCAACTGCGGACTCCACAAGAACAATCGCCATGTTTCGCACAAAGCTGACGATGACGCTCCTAGATTCGAGCTCTTCCTGCTAGACGAGGGCCAGCAGAAAGTCGAGACCAAGGAGGAAACTCGTAATGCATGCCCCAGAACCCCGCGTCATCTCTCCAACTAATTCTCTCTTACAGGTGTCCCCAACACTTCCGTCTTCACCTTCAACAAGGAAGACCACACACTTGGCAACCTCCTCGCTACTCGCCTCCTCAAGTACGAGCACGTCGTCTTCTCCGCCTACAAGATCCCACATCCCCTGTTTGCAACCTTTGAGCTCCGCGTTCAGACCGACGGAACCATCACACCCAAGGAGGCCGTCGTCCGCTGCTGCCGCGACGTCATTGGCGACTTGCAGAAGCTGAACGATAGCTTCCAGACGGAGTGGATTGGCAAGCGCATTGTCAGCGATGGCGCGGCGGAGCGCGAGCAGAGGGAGCAGAACAATTATTGACAAGTTCATCATGGGGCCCGGACGGAGAGGATTTGGGTTATGATACCCAACAACGTTCATGTGCATGGAAAAGGCGTTCTTCAAAAAGAAAAAGGAAAATGACAGGCGTCATGACTTTAATATGATTCCGGCGTTTCGATATGGGAAGGAGACCAATGGAGCTATGCTTCACGGTCTTTGTCGTCGGTTACTCTACCTAACTAATGGCATTTCAGACTTGGTGTCGATGGGGATAAGGACGCGCATAACGAGCCTCGGAAAATAATTCCACTTTTTTTCTTGGTTGAAACCATCACCATCGTAATCCTCTTTTGCTTTGCTGTTTTCTGTTTCAATCACGACCTTGGCGCGGAAGACCCAGGCGCCGGACCATCTTTCACAATTCCAAAATTGGCCCCCTCAGACGCAGTTGTCCGTGTATCCAGAAGAAGAGCGCAGTGGACAAGTGTCGGATAACACCGACGAGGCATATCCGCGAGGAGAGACCTCTATGCAAGGAAGACTAGAGTTGTCGGCGCATGATAGCGATGCACCATACCGCGCACGCCCGAGTCCAGACTGAACTTTGCGACTTGAACTGAGCATTGCGTACATGTATATATACATCTCTCTTTCTATCTATCTGTATTTTATTTGACCTGCTTCTATGGATAGGTAGGCCAGCCTCATGTGTTGCCTTGTCTCTGCCTCACCACGTAACCTCACACCCGGTGTACACCGCACACGGTATACGGTATACGGCATTGATGTCACGCACACGCACACCCTGCCTTCTCCGCCAGGTCCTTCCACCTCGTTCTCCTCAGGCCGACGGGAACGTCCATCATCACCTCCCGCAGCGCAATTTGCTCGTACTCCAGTCGCTCTAGTGAGATGGCTTGTAAGATGTGGCTCGTGACCGTGCTGACGGGGAACGGGGGATCACGGAGATGTGTTGCGATGATGGTGAGAGGCAGGCGCTGGTGGTGCCAGAGATGGTAGGCGCGGAGGTGCGGGATTGTGGCGCGGATGCGCGATGGTGTGGTTGAGGACGGGGACGGGATGGTGGAGAGGAGGCGCTCCTGTGCCCAGATCGTGGCGAGTGTGAATTCAGGTGAAGAAGGGACTGCGGGTTCAGAGGACGCGGAGGAGCATGTGGAATAAGGTGTGAGGAGGATGGGCGAACTGTGATCTGACTGCTCGGCAGTGTCAACATGGTAGTGATCTTCTTGCTGAGCAGAGTGTGCTGCGATTGTTGATTCTATGCAGGGCATAGCACTGTTTTCGCCTGCACTGGCCAAGGAAGAGCCTTGTCGCGCTTCCTTGCTGACGCCATCTGTCTCAATACCCTTGGGAAGAGCGATCGGTGACTCGAGTAGCTGCCCATACGGGTCGAGATCGAGAGACTTCAGTGCTTCTTCAAGATCCGCGTCTGCAAACTCGTCGTCGTCTTCTTGTGAGCCTACTTCTTGCACTATCGCGCCAGATATTTGAGTTCCGAGGGTTTCTGAGGACTCCTTGACCTGCGTATCTTCTTGAGAAGGTTCTGGCGGGAGAAGAGGATACGACGGCTCAGGGCCACGTCGATATAGAAAATTGACCCGGCCCACCTTTCTGTGCCCCGCAACTGAAGCCCCATCGTGGGTATTTGTGGCCGATATAGACTCGTCCTCAAATTCGGAATCGGTGTCAGCAGCTCTTAAAATACCATGGGGGATTGGCTCTCCAGGTGACTGGCTATCAGAAAGGTCCTCCGACGTTGCACTCAAGTCTTCAACATCCTCTTGGTCTTCCTCCTCACTGGTCTCAACATCAGTCGCGATATGCTCAGCTTTTGATGCCCGTTCGATTTTCTTTCGAGGTGCTTTAGGTCGTGGGGCTTTTTTGCTGTCGTAATCGCAAACTACAACGGGAGGGGGCGTGGGTCTCAGCTGTGCGCGCTTCCACTCCAATACATGATACAATCGGAACCCAGCGTAGGCGTCGGCCGCAGCGTATTGAATTTGCTGCAAACTCAAGGGTTGGCTCCAATCACTGTGGCGCACGCTGGCCGTCCCCTCAGGCTCGTCAACTAATTGTTCACCTTTGTACAGGGGTAATTGAAGATGCCGAAGCACTTGCACAGCCAAACCGACAAGTCTGAACGTGACCTTGCGCGAATCAACGTTGTACCATTCCACAAGGTTATGAAGACGACTAAGCTCGAAAACACCTTGAGGTTGGACATTCAGATGCTTGGTTAGGCGTGAGAAGTCACCTTTGACTGCAACTCCAACCTTGAGTATATCTGGTGATTCCAGGATCGCTTTCAGTGTCGGCGGCATTAGCTCCTCCGCGGATTGCCCATGGAAAAGAGCTACATGGAACAGCGCAATACGGTCCTCGCAGGCAAGCTGTATCAAAGATGCATTCTGCTTGATCGACAAAGGGTTACTGAACGGCCTCCACTCAATATCGAAGCCGAGGACTTTTGCTGTGGAGAAGTGTTTGGCAACTCGTTCTGCAACATCGAAGGATTTGCAATAGTGCAGAAATAATGGCTCGCCGTTAGGACCTTCATATAGTTTGGTGCTGTAATAGCTAGCGCGAGTTTTCTGCGAGGCAAGCATAGCGGCACGTAGTTTGTCTTCAGGAATCCGGAATTTCAAGGATGGTGGTTCTTTGACGTGCCCTGTGGTATATTCGTCGTTGCCCTTCTCCTCTATTGTTTGCTGTGGGTCAAAAGATCGGTCCAAGGCATCGAGACATGGCGCTTTAGAGGCTTCTGCCTGTGCCACTTCCCTGACCGCGAGATTCTTGTCCGCTGTTGTATTAGAGTCGACAGCATGGCCCGCAGTGGAACCACATTCCTCTTGCATGACGGGATTAGTGCGTTGTGGTGCTTGGAGGGCAGCCGATGGGGCAAACCGCAGAGCAAGCGAAGAATCCCATGTTCCTGAAGGCCTACCAATTACCACGGCATTGCCCAGCTGATTCTTTTCCGAGGATGGCTGTGGGTGTTGCGCGCTCGAACTTGCCGGGTCGCGGCCCTCATGAACCAATGGCAATGTGCCCGTCCGCTTCGGCTCGTCGAGGGCGCCCCGAGTATACGAAGATATGCCAAGACTTGCCATACCCGGAGTCGAAATCCTTGAGGTTACAGGTCGTCCCCGTCTCCATCGACAAGTAGGCGGCTGGGCGGGTGATGGCGTTATCGAAGGCGGGGTACAATGCATAGCTCTGTAATATGGAAGGCTTCGCCGGCGATGAGGTCGACAGTATCTGCGCATAGTGAGCGCACGAAAAAATCTGACTGCAAAAGCGTTCCATACCTTGACTTGCAACTTTGAAGAGGAACATCCACGTTTGCAATGACTTCACGGCAGACACGTCGAACGACGTCTGACGCGCTTAGCAAAGAGACGCGTCGCCTGGAAAGCATAACATTCCATGTTTGTGCTCCAGCCAGGCACCGAACATGCAAGGCAAGTGGCGGCTTTTGATCGTTTGGACGAGACGACGTCTGCCTGGCAAGATGGCATTGGACCCTGGGCGGTTCGCGAAACTATTCGCTAGCGTGCCCTGATGATCTGCCACGACGCCAAGATATCAGATCCAACCGCGAACTCAACTCTGCTTACACTTCACACATTACTCCAAAGTCGCACCTTCGCATCGTTGTCCCCGACACATCCGGTCGCTATGTCGCTAGAGAATCTTCTGCCACTCGGTGCGTCACATCCGTCGTTGCGCAGATTTGGCCAGGCACCTTAACGATTACAGAGCTCATCGACAAATGCGTCGGTTCGCAGATCTGGGTCATTATGAATGGAGGCAAAGGTGCGAAAGGTCATATTGACTGTAGGACATACTAAGTCTAGACAGAATTCACGGGCAAGCTGGTAGGATTTGATGACTACGTCAGTGAGTGAAGCCGGGTATGCCTGGGCAGCACCACGCTGATCACATGACAGATATGGTCCTTGAAGATGTGACAGAAATGTAAGCTACGAATTTTGTCACAGCATTTTCACTTGGCTTGGAAGGATCAGCTAACATGTGAGCAAGCGATCCAGCTGAGGGCAACGTCAAACTGCCCAAGATTTTGCTTAATGGCAACAACATCTGCATGGTACGATTGGCAAACATTGAGCACACGTTGACAACCAACTCACAAGAAGCAGATGGTTCCTGGAGGCGATGGCCAGACAGTACTGGAAGACGAATAAATGCGGTTCATGTCATCAGCGACTTCTGTAGTGCTGGCATGCACCTCTATCGCGCACAACTTTGCTTTGACTGGGCGATGACTCAGCACGAGACTTTGCAGAAGCTGCGAATAGCTTTGGAAAAGGACCGATGAAGTTTCGGTGATTTCGGAACCTGTTCAGATGATTCCGCGTAGCTCGGCCAGCAGATTATGAGCGGCTGGCATAGGCGTCTCAAGGCACACCCGCAAACGATAGCGCATCTAAGACATGCATCTTTCCGCAGACACAAGATATGGTGCAAGAGTGCTAGCTATGATAGCAATACATATGGAACCAGGTTTACCACCACAACACTAGGCCTGCAATCAAAGGCATTGTAATCCATTGTATCGGCAGACATCAAGCCGATGGTTTATTGGTTGTATGGATGCGATGCGCTGATGAAATCTAGATCCACGGTGCTTCCGATGACGTGGTCGGCCCATGGGCGCGATGGTCACGACTCACTGGCGACGGCGGGTAGGCAAGCAGGTTGTCGGTGACGTGCGAGTGGTTGGTGAAATATGCTCGTATCGTCGATTTGCGGGCTGCTATCCGCACCCTGGGTTGCCATGGCCCATGTAGAGTGGATGCATAGTACGAAGTAGCGCAGCTCGTGAAGCCACCAGGGCGGAGAAAAGTGCCCAGAGCCCCTCTCCGCCCTGTGCCTGCATAGGCGGTCCCTGATCGCCACAGCGGCGGAGAGGACTCGACCCATTCGCGTGCTCTACATAACAGGCAAGTCGCATCGCACCCGCAGCCAGGTGGGCGAGCGGGCGACCACGGTGCAAGGGGCGAGCCGCGACACGGCGACAGGCTACAGCCCCCAGCGTGCTTGTTTCCACGGGTGGGTGAGTGGCCAGGCGGGCAATGCATCGCATCGGGATCGAGCGTGGAGCTTCGAGCCACGGCCTTGTCTCGCCTAGCGCTCATACAGGGCGCGAGCATTTTGTCGCGACGTCAATGTGATACTGTCTGGCATGCGCGGTGATGGCAATGCCCACGCTGGCGACAAGCGTTCGCGCGCAGGCGACGATGCCGCCGGGCATGGGCTCGTCGAGGCAGCGATCACCTCGCGGGCCTCGTGAGGATGCTCAGCAGCGGCGCAATGCGGCCTTGCAGGCGGGGACAAGTGCCGCGCTGCTGCGAACCGGGTGCGGGCTGGTTCGCAGCCCTGCTCAGGCTGCTTATACGGGCCTTTTCTTACACAGCCGATCCCTTTGGAGAGTGCAGGTCCTGAGACAGTCTGGCGATGTCGCTGCGTCACTGCTCGTCGCGGCACGCAGCCAATGAGGGCCGCGTAGGAATCCCTTCCGAGCTGCAGCCCGAATCGCTGTCCCATTCCCCGTGCGTGTCGTGCGGTGTTGCTGGTTTGTGCTCGTCGCCCTTGGCTGCAAAGAACAGCTTTCCCCGTCTCGTGCGGTCGCCCTCAGCAGCCTGCACGCCGCTTCCGTAGCTCTCCTGCTCTCCTGCTCTCCTGCTCTCCGGCTCTCTCTCTCTCTCTCTCTCTCTCTCTCTCCCTCTCTCTCTCTCTCTCTCTCTCTCTCTCCTGTCTCGCCAGTCTCGCCAGTCTCTCCTGTCTCGCCTGTCCGCCATGATCCTCTCCATTCCCGCGCTCGCCTGACTCAAGTGTTCGCCGCACTCTGCCCGCCATGCGCGCCGCGTCCTGATTGCTAGCCTCGAACCGTCTTTCTGGGCTCACAACGGCCGTTTCGCGCCTCTCTACTCTCACCGCAACCCTCGTGTGTGCCGCTGCTCAGTCCCCGCTGCTGCCAGTGCCCACCCGCACGCGCCAAATGACCACCGGCTGCCTGCCATTCATAGTTGGCCGCTGTCCTGGTTGCGTCTGCCTGAGACTGCGTCCCCAGCTGCCACGCTTGCCAGTCGTCCCTAGGGCTGCCATCAGAGCGCACCGCAAATTCCAGACTTCTCGGTAGACCGGGACATCTCGCTTTCTCCAATCCAGCCTTCCGTACCACCGCTGCGCCCATCCATGCACGCGTGCTAGTCGTCAGTCCTCTCCTCACTTAACCTTCTTACGCTCTACGCGGGCGCCCTGCAACACTTTGACCCTACCTGGATTTTTCATGACGAGGCGGATCCGCCACCACTACTGTGCCGCACCAATCACACCGCCGCTGCAAACCTCTCCATTTCCTATTCCATGCTTCTGCCTGTAAACTATTCTCACCACTCACCATCGCGCAATCGTTGCGCCTGTCGCCACTGCGCTGCCTGCCCGTCTAATATATCCACTCCTGTATCCCGGTTGTGACGGGGGGGTCATCGCCCGCCGACCATAGCCCATTCCTTATCGATATCGTCTCCACAACAGCATACTTCCACAATTAGTACCCCATACCACAAGACCCATCACATACCCCCTCTGCCACTTTTCTTTATGAGCGACCTTAAGGAACGGCTGGCGCGATTGGGACTGTCCCAATACCACCATACTTTCTCATCCGAAGGCTTCGATACTTGGGATACCGTACTGGACATTACTGAATCAGACCTGTATGCGCCTCCCCTCCTGCAGATCCCCACAACCATACTGACGATAACTAGGAGTCATCTTAATGTCAAGTTGGGACACCGTAGGGTAAGTCAGAATGAACAGCATGTGTGTGTCACCTTTGCTAACATTGCCACTAGAAACTGCAACGGGCCATCGCCGAGTCTCGTGGGCAGTCGTCCGATCGTCCCCTGCCAACCGCTCTTGTGAGGGCGACGAGTGCTGAGAGGTCGTATCGAAGCGATGACTCCGGGCCCGAAAGCAAAGGCAAGCAGGCCGACTCATCTGTCCCAGGCTCCACCGGAACAAGTACTAAACGAAAGTATCGACGGCACCCAAAAGTAAGTTTTACTGCAGAACTCACACAATCCTACTTAACCTGCGATAGCCTGACGAACATGCTCCGGAACGACCGCCTTCAGCTTACGTGATATTCTCGAACCGTTAGTTCATCTTCCGTGCTGCCATCCTGCGACTGATTTTGATTAGAAGTACGAGAGTCGCTCAAGGGTCAAGACTTGTCCTTCACGGAGATTGCCAAGGTGGTTGGTGAAAGATGGCAAATACTGCCGGTAGAAGAAAGAGAAGGCTGTGAACGACAAGCAAATGGTGCCAAAGAAAAGTACTATGCCGAACTAGCCGAATACAAGAAAACAAATCAGTATGAGGTTTACCAAAGATATCTGGAAGATTTTAGAGCCAAGCATGCAGCTCCCACCAAAGGTACGTTCGCTTCTTAACCATTGACTGGAACAAAGTAATGACCATTCCAGAAGGCAAACGCTCGAAGCTTGAGACCGAAACCAGCACCTCCACTCGAAGCAGCAGTCATGATCAGCACGAGCGACTTGTGGACCGAAGATTCAGCTCAGCGCAACCAGAATTTTTACCCATGGCATCTCAGCGATCTAACCCAAGTCCACCCATTGGACCTGCGCGACTTCCTCTAGGACCTTCGTACGCCTCAAAGCCCACATCACCATCTACAAACGTCCCTTCGGCTTTCAACTCCCCGCGTTCTGGTGAACCATATCTTCCTATGACCATGTCTCCTCGCTCTGCCGCGCCACAACGCGATGCATTCTTCGAAACGTCTTTGGGTCCCACCACGCGCAGCACCACACGAGGTTCACTGGACAGTGGCATTCCGTTCCATCCATCCGCGTATGCCATAGATCCCACACAACATACAGGCTCGTCTACTTCTACTCCCCCGTACCCATCCCTCGGTGCCCGATATCAAATAGTTACAGATCATTCACCTCGACGTACCATACGCGAAAGCAGTCGCCTGCCCCCCTTGACTCACGAGGATACGACTCTATCCTCGGAAAGCGGTCATAGCAACCAGAGTCTTCCGTTGGGGCAAATGTCCGTACAATCGACTCCGTTGGATTCGCTCAAAACATTGCGCACTCTACCCCAACCGGTTCCAAGCATAGGCTCATCAACATCATCAATGGATCGACCTGGGCTTTCACCGTCTGTTCCGATGACACCACATATGCAGTTACCCCTTGACTACAATCGCACGCAAGGACCACTAGCAGTCCTGCTCAGGGCTGGAGAATTGGCAGCTCGACTAGGGGACAATGAGCCAATGGACGAAGGCTCTCCTTGAGTCAAGACGCAAGCGCAGAACCAATCAAAGATCACTTGGATGTTTTCAACGACATCTCAACGATCCAGGCCACTCAATGTTGCCTCGAGTATCTCAGACCCGCACATTGATAAGAAATTGCTATGCCCCATGCCTGCGACCTTACGAATCAATGTTCTGGATACCAGCAAGCACAGGCCACATGGTCGTGTTTCCTGGTCATACGAGAAGCCTCGGGCGGAAGGATTATTGTCTTTGACTGGGCCCTTCCGCATCTTCCGCGATCAGACATGCACTGCGGCAGAAGGTTACGGATCGAATCAAAGACCACGTTGTAGTTGCACCACGCGATGGTCTAGAATCTTGCGAAACGCATGGCACCTTCGCGCCGTCTGCGCTGGAGTTAACATGCAAGGATGATACCCACTACTTCACGGATATAGGCTCAATTATACGCCTATGTCTATGCGCCATGATGATCGTTATCAGTACATATGAGAAGACATAGATATTTAACATCTGTCCAAGACCCTTGTACATAAATTCTTGGTTGCAAGCCAATGCTGCTTGCCTTGTGAACCAGGTCCAGAAAGCGGTTTACAGGGTGATGATGGTGACTGATGCCGTTTCCGGAAGCACACGTACAATGTACTCGAACTTGATGGTTATAAAGCACTTTTCTCCCGAAACCCCTTTGTAGGCCCACCCCTTGGTGAGCCTCATTTCGTGACTCTAGAACAAGATAAACCTTGAGTACCTATGTATGCAAATACTGCCAATTATTATTGATTGTGGCTGGCGGACCATTTGCCTTACATGACATGTGTGTGATTTTCATTACAATACTGATACTGAGTCAGGCGTGACGATCATCTTGGCGTACCCGATACGGACTGCCCTTGCAAGAGCGGAAGGGCACTGAGATCGAGCATCATGTGATTGCGACGATCGTTTCGTTGCCGAGATGAGATGCTTGGAAGGTGGGAAGCAATCGAGAGCAATTGCAATGGAACTTGGAACGCCAGAAAGCTCGTCCGTATATTGTACCACGACAGCATGGCACACACAAAAAAAGGGGGAGGGGGGCAGGGGAGGGGAGGGGGGGTTCCTCGCGGATCAGGATTGTCCTAAATAATGCTAATGACTACATGTATGTAAAACTTGTCATCTCCGCCACTGCGCTGAACATGGGCACACAAAACACAGCATGGGACGGTTTGCCTAGTGGGGTGTGTGTGTGTGTGTGTGCAGCGTGCGTCCGCGGCGAACCATCGAGATTCGACAATTCCCATGTCCATCCTTGATGCAGAAATCATACGGGGGGTACGGTACCTAGGTAGTCTGGGCCCGTTCTGACATGCGGAATGCAGGGTCCTTTGCATATGCGGGCGGGCCTTTGTCGAGGGTGCGCGACCACGACCAAACCTTTTGTTGCGCCAGCATACATACATGTACCATTACCTACATGTTATGTACCATTGTAATTTCTACCTACACAGCACGCGTGCACGGTAAATTCTGCGACGGGGCAGCCCCCGTGATGCATCGCTGTGCTGTGGGTTCCGATTCAGAGGACTGGGGACGGCTTTTGGGGGGCGCAATATCAATGGTGTTTGCGCGGATCAGGATCAGGATCAGGATCATCAGCTAGGACCCCCTGTTCCGGCGAACGGCGAGCCTGCGATGGCGACATGGGGTTGATGGGCAGCGAAAGAAAAAGTTTGCGAGACTGACTGGCGTAGAGTCGTCGGCTTATCTGGTTGGTCGGGTGCTCGCAAGCGACGATGGCAGTTTCACTGCATATGTATGCAGATGATTTGACATTGCACGCCCGGCCAGAGCTCCGTTTCCCCAGTGTGAGTGTGTGAGCTAGCGTGGGGCTCGAGTGCCACGGAGAGTTCTGTGCCGTTGTCACAGGGCAGACCGGATACAGCGACAGCAAACTTTTGGTAGTAGTGATCATACACAGTAAGGCAAACATGCTGCATGCGCCTATGGAGCACAGGGCTAGGTATCCAGGCCCTCACTGTACAGTGTAGTGCGACCCGGCGATAGGATTGAGCACAGGGGTAACGGTGTATGACAGCGATTTTGGCACGTCCACATGGTATTCCCGGTGCGCCTCACGTGACCTGCCCAGCGACGATCTCGAGATGGCTTCAAATGTTGACAAATGCCAGGTTCGCGGATGTGCATGATCTGTTCTCGTGTAATTCATCGTCGAGACTAGATCTCTGTAGGCTGTTGTCTGTGGCACTTCCAGATCATGTGTGACGGTCAGTCCGCATGCCTAGACCTTTCCCGATGTTGTCCTACGAAGTACTCGCTCACTCATTCGCACTATCCCCGCGTCGCATTCAATAAATGCCAAGCATGCCGATTTAGAAAAGAATCTACCTAGGTAATGCGAATGCAAACACTACTACCTACTTTGGAAGAGAGGATACAGTACATACACCGTTGTGACAAGCTGCTAATGCGGCAATGGACTAAATACAATTCTGAAGAACCCCAGCACCAGAGTATCCTGTGCATGTTTACGCCGCATCGTGGGTGGTCTGTCCTTCCTCTGCGTGTTTGGAGACAATCGCATCTATCAGGCAGCGACCAATCACCGATCAATCACCGATCAACCATCGGACACACCTGCCACAATCCATGACGATCTCCCGAGTCACACGTTTTTCTAACCTCTTGCCATTCACAAACCCATATGTCGTATCTCGTATCACCGCCTGACATTGCGTATTCTTCCTCCTCGGACATTCTTGTTGTGCTGTCCATCAATCGCTTGATCTAGACCTCGCTCCACGGCCTCGCTCAGCAGGAACACCATAATTGCCTCACGCCACACGTCCACGTCAGCAAAGCATCTGGCTTCCGGCTTGAGCTAGTACGAACAAGTAAACAATCGGATTTTGAGGCTGTGGCTGCATGCTGACATGAAGCTTGAAGGCCTTCACGACGTCAATCTAGACCAGCGGTCTGGGTCCTACGAAGTACAGGCATTCAACTTGTAAGCCACGCCTGCAGCAGGTCTAGTCTATCTCCAAGAGCGGTGCACAGGCTCAGAAGATCCCAAGACTTCCGCTCCGCTACAACCCTGGTCTAATACTCGCATCGCAACGATTTAGCCTTGGCGGATCATGGCGCGGCAGTATCTCAGCCTGCAACGCCTCATGGTCAACGAGCTTCCTCCTCATCCGGAGCTGGAAGGATCCCATATAAGACACACGGGCACGTTGCCTCAATTCCTTGATAATTTGCTTACCGAAGTCGAACAAGTCGACTTTGACAATGGCTTCATTGATCACGGAAAGTGGCATCCCGAAGGTATTCACATCGACATGCCAGAGCCGGACGTTCCTGCCAAGAATGCCACACAAGCAGGCAATAGTGATAAGCGATCAACGCGTCCAGTGACAATATCAGTCCATCAGCGCGTGAGAAGCGAAGGCAAACGAGCATGGTGTGCCAGGACGTCGTACCATCATGAAAACGAAGTCACATACGACGAGCTAGACTATCGAATTTCACGCGACCACAGTATCAAGGAAGCGCTGTACACGCCGAGCGTTTACGATGCCAATTTGCTCTTGTCCTATAGTTCAGAGGCTCTGGATGAGGTTATCAAGGAGATTGGTACCAAACATGGGTTGCAAGAATTGGAAATGTCAAGTAAGTCGTCACGCGTCGTCGCTGGCTCACAACAACAAATACTGTAGCGATCGACGAAGATATTGGTCCTGGACCAAAGTTCAAGTTGCAACCTAACGTTTACTAGTCTTTGAGATGTTCCATAAGATGCCTAAAGTTGCTGGACTCGGCTTTCTCCAAGATCGTGTATTTCATGTGCTTGTAGTCACTGCGCACTCAACAAGTCGCTCCAACAATGAATCCGAGGCTTCGCCATCCGTATCAGACGTACTCCAATCATTTACCGCCCAATTACCGATTGATTTCGAATCACTAAGCCAGCTTGAGACGATTTCGAAGCGGAGTCACGCAGTAAGGAAAGGGAGCTCGATGCGCTACCAGTACCCAGACGGATCTCCGGGAGCGAAGCCAGTCACAGATGTGCAGCGAAAGAGCAAAGGAAACAAACTTACCGAAGGCAATTATGTTTCTGTAGAACGACTGCGCAAAGCCAGGGAAACTTCGCCTAACGGTGATACTGTCCCGGTCGGTAATCTGCCAGAAAGCCTGGATTGCAGGCACCGATGGGACATGATGACACTGAGCGATGCTGGGGGTATAACGCGAATTGCCCCTGGCAATACAGCACAAAATGAGACACTTGACGCCATCGCTGCCGATGTTGAATATGTACTCAAGCACGTTGCCCAAACGAGAAGTCTGAAAAATGGTTCGCAGCCTTGTAGAACCACAGAATAGTTGTCGTGGTGCTCGAGGCGGTGGAAAACTAAAACAAAGAAACCCTTGACCGGACGCATGGGCGGACCGGCTTCAGACTTGTTGGAAGAACAACAGCAGGATAAGCACAAAGCTGAAGCGTCTCGTTACACGAAAGGATCGGGTGAATTGTTGCGACCTAACCGTGATGCTTACCAAGATTTGGTGGCACGATATATGGAGGAGCTGGAGTCGGAAGGCATGGCGCCACTTCTCCGCACGGCCGGCAGTGGATGAAGTTACTGGGGGCAAAGAGCGATACAAATATAGCACTGTTTCCTCCAAGTCCCATTTCAGCCAATACATGGATATTTGATACAGGCGCCCTCAACAGGATTGCAAGGTGGTTGCAACTCGTTATAGTAGGGCTGCGTGGGACCGAGTCGCCTAAACCATGCCAGGCTGGATCGTGTGGCTGCAGGAGTCAGGACCATTCCACTTTGCGCCAGACTTCAGCCTCGCGACATGGGCCACATGGGCAGTGCTGAAGGTTGGTCTGCAGCCTGTATTTACTCGTGCTCGTGAATAAAATGTGTCCCCCTACATGAGCGACGACTGCGTGACGCGCGTTATGTCTTGTGCATGTTGA
Source organism: Coniothyrium glycines (assembly GCA_025742365.1). Taxonomy (NCBI): domain Eukaryota; kingdom Fungi; phylum Ascomycota; class Dothideomycetes; order Pleosporales; family Coniothyriaceae; genus Coniothyrium; species Coniothyrium glycines. Next base: position 392,564 of record JAMXIJ010000011.1, read on the forward strand.
CGATATATTCGACCGGCGGCTTCTTCATCAAACAGCTCAGGCGTGTCAACATAGCGGTCGCTAACGTAGGAGCGGACGCGCAATCGCCCTTCGCAGGCAAAGCGCACGTCTACCTAGCCAGGATTGACCACGATGCAGAACTACGGACACGCTCCGCAATACCCGCGACCAGGAAGCACCACGAGCTTCGCAGGACAGTCGTCGGCGCCACCCCCTCCGCCTGGATATGGAGGTATGGGCATGTCCGCTCCGCACGGCTTGCACTATGCTAACTCTCTTTCCAGCACCAGCACCTCAAGGCTACCCATCCACTGCGGCCGGCGCGCAGAGTCGATGGGCTGCGCCAACGCCGACGCCGACATCGACCTCGAATTCATGGAACCAGCCGCCGCCGCCGCCACTGCAGCAGCAGCAGGCGATGGGAGGAGGAGGATATGATCAAGGCACATATGGGGTGATGGCCCACCAGGTAGGTAGATGATTCAGGACTCGTCTCAGAGAATAAAAGGCTGATATGCGTGACAGCAGGCTCCAATGCAGCAAACGTATCCTGATCAACCACCTCCTCCACCGCCGAAACCATACGGGTTCGCTGCGGCAGTGCAACAGCAGCAGCAGCAGCAGCATAGCACACAGAGCTGGCCTGCACCGCCACAGCAACATGCTGGCTATCAACAGAACTCACAACATGGAGGATACCCAGCGCACGCTTTACAACAAACATACAGTAATGCAGCTCCTCCGCCACCATCAGCGACGCCTGGGGGTTCATATTTCCCACCTCCCCAAGGAGAGAGACCGGGCTCCATGTATGGAGCAAGTCCAGCTAGCTCGCATATGGGCACACCTCAACAACCGCTTCCTGTGGTCAGTCCAAACGAGCAACAGCCTGCGTACATCCCACCCTCCTTGACTGGACAAGGCGTCCAAGCATACATGCCCTCGAATACCAATCCAGCGCCAGGCGTCTATGTGCCACCCCCACCCGATCTTCCCGCCTGGCAACAAGCGCAGCATGCTCCCTTACAAGGAGGCTCAAAAAAGTTCAAGTACACAAAGCCAACTGTAGACCCTAGCTTCTATGCTCAAGGCTACCAAGGCATTCAGCCAATGCATGCACCGCCTTTGCCCCCACGTCAGTTTGATCAGCCGCATACACCAGCTCAACACTCAATCGCCCAACCAATTCAACATCAGTATGCGCCGCAGCAACAACCACATCAGCAGACACCTGTGAACCAGTATCAATACCAACCCCCTCAACCGGCTCATTACGGTCAACCCCTACCTCCTCCACAGTCTTATCAACAGTCTCATGAGCAGCCAGGCCCAGCACAGGGACAATACCACCAACAGCATGTTCAGCAGCCGGCATATCACCAACAGACACAGCCACAGCCCAACTATCAGCCGTCTGATCAATGGCAATCTACACCAGGGGCGGCTCAGAATATCGGGCAGCAAGCTTACCAGGCTCCTCAAGGCTATCAGCAGCCGGCACAACAGCAAGGATGGGAGCCTGGTCACCAAAGTCAACCATCAGTGTCCGCGACGCAGTATTCCCAAGGATCAGGTCAGGACATACAGGCTCCGAAACCGCTTGCCCGGACCGACACAGCGGCATCGGACTTCTTTCATGAGCCAAGTCCTCAGAGCCAACCTGTATCGCCCATCAGCCACCGACAGAGTACTAGTTTCACTCCAGGACACCCATCCGGTTCTGGACATACTGGCTCGGTGAGCTCCATGACGCTTGCTAACCTACACGCTCAGTGTACGGACAAAAGAACAAGCTCTCCAAAGATAGTGGCCCCATCCAACCTTCCGACGCCACCACCACCCCGTGATGACAAGTCAAAGTTTAGTGCACTGGGTTCTGGTGGACCATCTGATTGGGAGCGCTTCGGTGCCGAGGAAGAGATTGACGATGAAGAGCTGTTCACCACAAAGAAGGAAGACAAGCAGACCGAAGCCAATACAAGCCATAGCGTTGAACTGCCGGCGCATGTCCCATCGCCTCCTCTAACGCAAGGTTGGCCAAGTCCGGCGCAGCCAGCTCCGCTAAATACTGCCGGTAGACGCAGTACATATGCACCGACACCACCTCCTGTGACTGCAAGTCCCGTCCACTCAAACCGGGATCAAGGTCCACAGCAGCTTGACGCTGCTTCCACCCATAACACTGTTCTTACAATGGCACCCCATGAATCAATATCCACTGTACCGCCGCAAAGCACTCAACAAAGCTACGTCATGGACAATGGAGGTTGGACAGGGCAGCCAAACCAGACGCCAAGCCAGACACAGAAACTGGAGGAATACAATCAGCAGCCGCCTCCTGTGCTAACTAGCTCCGTGAGGGATGATACTGGGTGGGAAAGCTCTCAGCAGACGCCAACACAGGAGGGTCTGCCTCACATTACACACAATCACACAGAGGAGCTCAAAGTTAAGGAAGACGCATACGAGCACTTGCGTATAGAGTCCGCAAATGCACAAGCCAGCCTTCGTGCCGAGATAGACAATCTGAAACGCGAACTCGAAAGACTGCGACTTGATTCTGAGCAAGCAACGAATCAGGCAGAAAGTGAGCGAAACGCCCTGACCGGCAAGATCAAGACAATAAAACATGCTGCAGAGCAAGCCGCGACCATTAGTGCTACCCTGGCCATGGAGAAAGATTTGACACTAGAGCGAATGAAGGAAGACATAGAAGGCAAAGAGCATAACATTGAAGAGCGGGATACGATCGTGGCGGACTTGAGGCGCCAGCTTGAACAGGAGAAATCCAAAGAGCCTCCAAAACCGACTCATACTGACCTGATACCCGATCTTGATCCCTGGTATGCTGCTTCGCTCGAGAGATGCATTACGATGCTCCGTGCCGAAGCGAACGAGCTCCAAATCGAAGGAAAAGTCGAGATATTCAGAGCATTTATGAAGGCTGAATCACAAATCAGGGGTATTGAATACTTCGAGACATCACCTACTGTACTTGCTGTAGCACCATCTGCATTTCAGCAAGCTCAAGAACAAACGAGTGTACGACAGTCATCGACTGCATCCAGCCAAAAACAGGCTTTGATTGTGGATGTACCAAAAGATGTGCCCTCGGAAGATGACTATGATTACAGTCCGGGAGGTCGACCAGTACTCAAGCGCCAAGCCACAGTTCCTGCGGTAGAGCATGTGCCGCCACAGCAACACCCCAACACTTCTGCGCCATCCACCACCATCCTTACTCCTACAAGCTCAGTGGGTGAGGACACAAATAAGACGCCAGTGCAATCATTACCGGAGGAAGTGCCGCAACCACAATACAAGGCTTACGTTCCTCCTGCCGTCTCTACGAATGACCCAAAGCCATTGTCCCATAGACCTACAATGTCGTTCTCAAGTATACCTGCTGTGGCATCGCCGTCAGCACCCAGTCAAAGTCACGATGAGATCTTCTTTGGTGCTCCAGGTTTGAACGAGGCAAAGCCCACTAGCAGGCCTACAAGCAGGGACAGTGCTTCTCCAGAGGTCTCAGTCCCTGCGCCGCTCAGCTTTACGCCAAGTCGACCTACTCTGACGGCACCGCCGCCGAAGAGGAGCTCAATTGACGCATTAGCCCAACTCATACCGAAGTCTCTTGAACCACGCGGTGAGAGCACAGCTATCAAGGACTTACGAACCAGCTTCACAGGTCTCAAACCGCACGTGGCCAGTATGGAGGAGCTTGTAAAGACGTGGGAGAAATCGGCATCACTGGCTCGGCGGAAGAAGGACGATGCGCGTCGCAAGCGCGAAGAGGAAAACGAAGAACACAACGATGACTTGTTTGAGAGCAATGAAATCTCGTATGCGGAGATGAATCAGCGCGAGGACGAGTTCAAGCAGAAAGAAAATGAGCTCAAAGCGCAAGAAGACCGTGATGAGTACAAGAGCTATGTGGAATCAGTATTTGATCCCGTCTATGATGGTTTGCAGGCAGATCTGAAAGACCTAATGGACATGTATGTGGATATTGAATCGCAGCTTGCTACTGCGGTTTCTGGGATCAAGAGCCTTGGGGAGAACGATGTGCTAAGTACATTAGAGTGCCTTGAGCTACTCAAAGAAGTGCATGAGCAGATGGAGGGCAAGCACGAAAAAGTGGTACAGGCGGTTGCAGAGCGTGACAGGCGGTACAAGAAGACTGAGACACAACCTCTGTATGCGGCAGGCAACATTGCCAAGATGAAGAGCGTGGAGAAGCATTTTGAGAATGCCGAGAAACAGGCGGTTCTACGAGCGAAGCGCGAAGAAGCCGAACGTATTGGAGAGCTGGTCCATCTCGTGGAAGAAGATGTAGTTGATGCTGTCGGGGTCGAGCAAAGAGAGATTGACACTATCATTGCTGCTATCAAGGAGATGGAAGATGGCAAAGGCGATGCCGGACTTCTGGATCGTGCACAGCACACACTCACAGCTCTGAAGACAAGCTCCAAGAGCTTTTTGCGTCTTTTCAACGATCTGGAGATTCAATTGAACAGCTCGGTACTTGATGCAGAGATGGCGAAGGCGCAAGCAGAGAATGCAGATGCGACACGTGTGGCAGAGCTGGAGAAGGAGAAAGCTGCCGGGGCGAAGAAGATGATGGATGAGTACGAGCGACGTGTGACGGTGCTGAGTCAAGACGAGGATGAGGTGCAACATGTGATACGGCAGAAGAGCGGCAAGGGAGAGTTGAGGGAAGAAGGAGAAAAGGAAGAGAGGCTGAAGACAGCGCTGGAAGAGGCAAAGAGGAGGAATGGACAGGTATCGTGATGACGATGATGATTATGATGATGAGGATGAGGATGATGAGGAGTATGGCGTTTGTCTTGATGTTGGCTGGAGTATCCTCTTGGTTTAGCATGGTGGATGGTTTGGCAACGACAATGCTGGACATATGGGTGCCATTCGACACCAACACGAAAGCATGCGTGTGCACAACGACATGGCTCGCTAGCTTGACCTGTGCTGGCTTTGTGATGCTACCGTGTCCTGATGGAGCCGAGTCAAAGACATAGATTCAGCCTCGGCGGACACGTTGAGGATATGGTCGCAACGCCAGCGCCCGATGTGGCGATGCAGGTACCACGTGACCTGGCGGCTGTGGAGGGCTCAGGGTCCAGGCACTCGGCCAGTAGCTAACGCTGCGGCCCCACGCGTGGGTGAGGCGGTGAAGAGGCGAGAGCCCTGCATGACCCCTCCAGCGCGGCTCATCCCTTGATATGCCCCGTACTCACCGCGCAACTCGGCCGCTGTCGTGCTGTCTCATCCATTCGTTCTCGCACATATCCATACCTACATACGTTATATATTCGTCCCCCGCCTCCCTCTCAACCACTGCAACAAAAGACCACCGCATCCATCATGGCGCTCGCGGCATCCGTCTACCCCCCGCTTGACCAGCGTCCGGTCAAGAACACGGTCCTCTTATTCGATGTCGACGACACTCTCACCAAGCCTCGCCAGGTATGCCCGTCCTGAATCATTCTGATCCCGGCTCCCCACCACTCCACCACATCGGACGTTCTGAACTGCCCCAATGCCCCTACGTTGCTGCTCAATGGCCGTTGACATGCGTGCTAGCTCGTCAAGCCCGAGATGCTGCAACTGCTCTCTGAGCTGCGACACAAGTGCGCCATCGGCTTCGTGGGCGGCTCCAACCTCGTCAAGCAACAAGAACAGCTTGCCACTCCCGACGTAAACGTCGTTTCGCTCTTCGATTTCGCCTTTGCGGAGAACGGTCTCACGGCCTACCGCCTGGGCGAGGAGCTGGAGAGCCAGAGCTTCATTGGCTGGCTCGGCGAGGAGAGATACAAGGCGCTGGCCAAGTGGTTCGTCTTGCCTGCTACGCTGCACGGCCGCACCAACACCCGTTGTTCTGACTTCACTCAGGATCCTCCACTACATTGCCGACCTCGACATCCCCATCAAGCGCGGTACCTTTATCGAGTTCCGCAATGGCATGATCAATGTCTCGCCCATTGGCCGTAACGCCTCCGTCCAGGAGCGCAACGAGTACCAGGAGTACGATCTTGCCAACAATATCCGCACCACCATGGTCGCCAAACTCAAAGAGGCATTCCCCGACTACGGGCTCACATACTCCATCGGGGGCCAGATCTCTTTTGACGTCTTCCCCACTGGCTGGGACAAGACATACTGCTTGCGACACGTCGAGGCCGAGAAGGCAAGGACAGGTGTTGTGTACGACAAGATCCACTTCTTCGGCGACAAGGCCTACGAGGGTGGCAATGACTGGGAAATCTACAGCGACTCACGGACAATCGGACACAAGGTCAAGAACCCAGACGACACATATGCGCAGCTGCAGGAGCTGCTGAAGAGCTTCCAGTAGGCCGGACTGCTCGAAAAGACACCAGAGCAGCAGTCCCCTTGCAGGCTCAAGGCTTGGGATGACGACTTTCTGACACCTTTACCTTACCAGCATCTGTCATTTTTTATCGAGTACATCGACTCTCTATATACCATGCATCCCATGACACGAAGTGAGAAATGAGGAGCATGTCTTTGTTCCATTGTGCAACAACCAAACAATAGAGGCTACAAAAAATTAAAACTCACCATTAGACTACAATCTCGGTCTTTGAAATATCTTTTCTTTTTCTCTTTATTCTTTCTTCCCATCTTCGCTGCACAATGATGAATGACGTTTTACTTTCCGCATACTGTTGTTGTTTTTCCCTTGTGTACTCCTGAATCATTGGACAGAACGGGACAGTTGTGTGAATGCATAGAGCATGTTATCAGTAATATTGTTATTCTTACGACTACTACTACCGCTAATTTCAAGACTACTGCTACTTTCAAGACGAATACTACTACTACTAACATTTATTACGCGCTTCTGACAAATTAATACTAAGCTATACATGGCTGGTAACCACACAGTGCTCAACCCTTTCACCAAGACCTCCCACCGCATGCGCCGGAATGCTCGGGACTCGAGATGGGTCACCGAGGGGGCCGTAGATGCCGCGCCTGCAACATATAAACGGAGGGGTTCTACAAGGTACAGCGAGACGACACGACAGTGCAGAAATGGACTCGGAGAGCAAAATAGCAGCAGTGGACATAGTCTCACCCCGACTACTGGCTGGAGCTATAGCTATAACCATGGCTATGCCTCCCCACCCCAGCCATCTATCCCACACACTCCCAGTCTATACTCTAATCATGGTAGGGAAGCGTCTGTCGTGACAGTGTTCCCCTCGCTAGTCCACACGCAAGATGATTCCAAGACGAAGGTAGAGTCTGACAACACGCCACCGCCCAAGGAACGCAACGCACACAGTAAAGCAACGACGACCCGCAGACTCTACAAGACCGCGAAGGATATCTACGCACACGGGCCGCAGGGCGAGGGCCAGCAGGCGTGGAACGCTGTGCTGAGGATGAGGGACGCCCACGCGACTGAGCATGGTCGCAACGCCATTACAGTCAGAGCAGCAAAGCGCAAGGACACGGTACACGGCCAGAACAAAGCCGTGCCTCGATGGCGGATCCAGCACGACGTACCCCTCTGCGCGCAGGGCAAGGGCAGAGCAGCGTCGCGGATTTCGAGTACGCCGCGCGAAGTCACCATCTGCTTGGACGGCAGCCTGAGGACGCCGCTGGATGTGGATAAACCGCTGCCACCGCTCCCGCTGCGTACATGTACATATACGCAGCACGCGTCCCCCCCCACTGACCCGCCGGGTTCGTCTACTTCATCCCCCTCCTCCTCCTCCTCCTCCTCCTCCTCTCCCGCCGCCGCCGTCATCACTCTCCCCCTGGGAGACGTCCCCCCCCGAGGAACCACAGGGAAGATACGCATGCGCAGCCGAACGGGGAGCGGAAAGCACATGTCCACATCTCCCGCTCCCGCCCGCGGCCCAAGGCCCCTGAGTTTCTGGGCCGCCGTGCTGCGCGTCCGACGCACGGGCACGGTGATGGGCTTGTGTCGTGCGCGCCGTCTTCTTCCTCGCGCGCGGGCGGCGGTGCCGTGGCGCTGCGGGTCCCGCGGGTGGATAATATATCGGAGACGGGGACGAGGCGAGGGAAAGGGGTAGCAGACCAGGAGGGAGGAGGAGGGTGGCGCGAGATGTGGAGGACGCAGAGAGCGGATTCGGATGCGAGTTTTGCGTGTGTGGGCGTTGGTGGGGCGGGAGATGGGGGGGAGGGGTTGAGGCCGCTGCCGTTGTTTAGGGGGAGGCGAGGTGGGTAGGCTACCTAGGTAATAGAGGGGGGAGGAGTAGGAGTGAGAGTGGGAGGTAGGTGTGTAGTACTTTATTTCGCGGTGGGATGACTGGAGCGAAGAACCATCAGTCCTCGTGTAGTGAACTTCAAGTATCTGGATCCGTGTAGAGAGTAACTGTATCTTGTTTTTTTTTCTTGCCTACAAATGTTGCTGACTTACTTCATTCCACGTACCATGTTCAAAGCTCTGGCGAATGAGTTAGCTCTACATCTAACCTCTCAGAAACTCTCCCCTGTGAGATAATTAGGATACTATTCACACCTATACATATTTACCCTTTTTTCTCTAAGTATCCTATGGCAGAGGAACCTTATCAAGTTTCAGGTATACTCTTGATGTTGTCAATCATGCTATCACAGGCTTCTCTGCCTTACTACACTGACTAACTCGCAATGAGAAGAGTGGCTTGTGTGACTGTGACTATGAGAGAGAAGCTAGATAGATAGAACACTATAAATGACCATATCATTCCTCTGCTAGGACATCAATGCGTGGATTATTATCATCTTGTCGCGCTACTGCTTCAATCAACAAAATGTAGTACTGATTAACATACTTTCAGCGCCACGCCGGCTGTCTACTTGCAGTGGCCGATTTGAGTACATCAGAACCAACAGATCTCCGGCTCCGAATGACTACGCCTCAGTTCTGCCTCACCGCTAATGACAAACAATGCAGGATGCGAATGAAGGGTGCTTTCTAGATCACATGTTCTCAGCAAACAGGCAATCAAACGAGCGCAGCACAAAAGGCGGATAATGGACCAACCTCTCTGCTTGTCCAAGATATATTAACGAATATATACTGAATATAGCCACGGAATCGAAACAATACCACGAAGACAAGTGATTGGAATCCACAAACGCAAGTCAAGACGCCCGCTTCCAAGACTGTCTGTCCATTGACATTGCTAGGATTCCCTCCCCAACATGGCCTTCAACCAAATCCTTGCTAGCAAGACTATCAAGAATGTTGCTGTGTGCGGTCAATCAATCATAGCCAAGTATGCTACGAAGACTTCTGCTTGGGAGCGTACCTACATGGCGCCGTCCGTGCAAGACCAATTTTGCAAAGCTCTTGAGAAGCTCGAAGATGTCCCTGCTGGTGCCACTACTGCGATCTTAGCGTAGGAGACATTCCTCTTTACATTTTGTTTGATAAGGCTGATAATTGACCTCAGCGAGAAAGAGCATCCCAGCGAAAGTGATAGCAAGCCTCACTTCACAACTACCTTCGAAGATGCCGAGGGCAACCATATTGCAGTCAAGCATGTTTATCCTTAGATTCATTTCCCAGGACCGGCGAGCTCTAGGGGAGAATGGCATGTTAAGCAGGAAGACACTTTTGACAACAGGAGGAAGTCGGGGGGTCTTAATTCATGGTTTAGGTGATTTTGGTGATTACTCTATGTCAGAGAGCGGTTACACGGAAGCGGAACAGGGATGGTCATATGGCTATTATGACCACGATAGGTCATTCAAAAGCCACGGCAATATTATGCATCAGATTTGACACGCTAAGCCTTGTGCGCCAATTGTCACTCCAAACTTCTCATCTTCAAGCCCGACCCAATAAGTATCCTTGACAATCTCTGACATCGATGCTCTCTTAGCTGGATCAAGATTGGTCATCCTCAAGATCAACCTCTTTACTTCCCCCGTGAGGTTAGGAAACACGTCCTCTCTCCAACCTGCGAGGTTTGAATTCATGTGGCCCTCCTTGACTTCGTCCCAAAAATCAGTCAAAATCTTACCGGCGTCCGCATCATCGACATGCTTGACAAGTGCCTCCGGTAGCGGGCCAAAGCTCAATAGGAATTGGACCAGAACGAGCATTTCGGGCTCACTATCCAGTCCGGGGAAGTCAAGGTGAAATGCCTGCTTGCCCGTGATGACGTAGAGACACTAGATCGGGGTAAGTTAAAACAACCTCTTTGGCAGGTCCTCTAAAAGAGCTACAAGGACTTACCAAGAGCGCAAAGGAGAAGACTTCAGAAGGTTTTCCTACGCCTCGTCCCAGCTGTCCTTCGGGGCTACGCCACAAGGCGTGTCCGAGCGTGTGGTTTAGTAGTTTCTCGCCTTTTAATTGCAACGCGAGGTCCATGTCGCCCAAGATTACTTTCTCGAGGTGAAACTCGTCATTCGCGTCCATGTGCCAATTCACGAATATGTTGTCCGGTTTCACGTCTGTTTACTTAAATTAGCAACGCGTTTTTGAAGCCGGGACATGCAGGCAAGGTTTGTACCCAGGTGGATCCAGTTCTTCTCATGCATTTCAGCAAGTGTGTCTCCAATTTCTTTCAATATCATCTTCCTTGCTGTCATCGGAAGAGAAGGGTAGTTCTTTACCAATGCTAGCAAATCGGATTTGAAGTATGGATATACGAGAATATTCTCTTTCTCAATCTTGTCAACATGATGGCGAAGACGGGGATGATCTTCAAACTCGGCTCGAAATTCGTGCAGATGCTCCAACATGGACTCCGAGACGGGCTTCACGACATAAGGCGTCTGGTCACAGCTGGAAATAGCGGTTAGTTTTGCCTAATCTGATAGATGCGCTGAATTTTCGTTCGAAACGTACAGCGCTAAGCAGATGCTAAGACTAGGCGTTTTGCGGTGCGGGTGGATCACTTTTTGGACGTCGTACTTGCGACCACTCTGCCCAACAAGCGTGGAGATCATCCTTGCAGCTTGAAGGGCGCGGATTGGACGAACGATCATGTGATATGCAGGATGTATCAAGCGAGCGACTTCTGTGAGTTCGGGATATAGGTGGGGGCGTTGTGGTTTGCAGACGTTGCTAAGAATGAAATTAATACCGATTTGTTGACTCGGTACGCACAGACCATCTCGCTTGTCGAAATTCGTCCAGTCACACTGCCTGTCTCCCCTTTTCGTCCAGCATGTTGCCTCATTTGAGAAATACCAACTCATCGCCATGCTCAATGGTCCAAAGTCCGCATCAGAGCGAGTGTTATCCATGAGATATAAACCTTTCACAAGTAACCTGACACAGTGACGTTACTCGCTTGTACAGCCACTTGCTTTGAGAAAATTTGAAGAACGCCCAAGGGACTGGACTTTTTCGCGCTTTGCACGAAATTCTAGGCGACCGGGAACCCGACTCTGAAGTTCACTGAAGTCACTGGCATCGTAATGCTCGGGATATCATGTATCTGCTTGACCAAAAAGTTTTTCGATGCGGCGGACCTAGTCATGAACAAGAGCTGAGGATCTGACAAGCTGCATGTCAAGAAGCATTGCATAAAGCACGCTTCAAAGGCATTCTTATCGCTTTACAAATTCATCGTTCCGCTCCGACCAAGGTTCTATGAGACTCGCAATGCCGATCTACTTCTGTAAACGACGCACAATAAAGTAAATTCATCATACCGCAAGTCCAGCCAGGCGCCGGAGACTGGCTCGCCTGTTGTTGAGGGATCGATATATCTTTGCATATCATATCGTGAGACCTCTGGCAACGTGCCCGCAGCAATATCTGAACAGCCAGATCCATCACGTCAGACTTGAAGTCACTTCTGTAAATCGAGGCTCTTGACCAACGCGATTGGGGAACAAACAGCTCCTGTTGCTGATAAAGCCAATCACCCAAGACAGCATCTCCTCTGAGGCAGACCTGGTCGTAGTAAGAGTCAACTACGCCAACCACAGAGACTACCAAATGACACGATGACAAAACTAGGACAAACCCAACCGACAGCTCAGATCACAAGAATGTGGCGTAGTGACACTGTTGAAGGGAGGGCAAGCACACGCGTCACGCAAATGAGACATACAACGCTCCCTGTGACCGCGCCGCAATCAAGATGAACGGCAACATCGTCAACACTTACAAGACCAACTCGCCACTTCTCGAGCCTGTGCTGGAGAACTTATAATGCAACTGCGTGCGCCATCATCTAGACCGACTGCTGTATCAACAATGGTCTTTCGGACGTAGCGAGCGATCTCACGGTTAGACACAGTGTCTCAAAATCGCCTCACCTTGCTTCATGCACTCGTTTGCTGTTCGAGACGTGGAGATCGACATGCAAGCGTTGTGAAAAGAAAAGTCGATGACTTTTTTGGCTCTGGAGTTGGGTTATAGACTGTGGAGGTACACATCGAGGTGATCGAATAGATGGATGTGTCGTGCTCTCTAGGGGGGCTGTATGATTGGTAGGCAGGTGGATGAGAGAGTGTCGATATGGGCGGGACCTGTATAATGCAAATGGTTTGTTTAGCGATGGTGTATATATCAGGCGAGACAGACATCTGATTGGACGTGCTTTCAGTACAACTAGGATTATTGGGGTATAGAAATGGTCCTGGCATGCAATAGAGGAGACATAGGTACATGAGTATGTCAATCAGTGTTGTACTTGAGCACCACCTCAATCCGACCTTCTCGCTACTCACCAATCACCGCCTCGGGCGAAGAAAAGTTTCCATCTGTATTGTTCGATTCCAAATCATCAGTGGTCTATCATGTCCACTATACATTCCTCCTGCAATAGCATTGCCCAGGTACTAAAGATACATCATTCTACATCCTAGTAACAAGGCAGAAGCGATGCCGAAATTCTTTGCCCAAACAGCTTCAAATGATAAAACGTGGCAATAGCAACAAGGCAGCCTTCTGCAGGAGCAATATAACAAGGGATGCTCTGAGGGGGGCGGAGAAGAACCGTTGTGGTGGAAGCGAGGGCTAAAAGAGGGTAAATATGTTTCGAAACAGGATGTGTTGCTCCGCTGCCCGGGCTGACCGCTGGTCTGGGGCATGCACGATGAACGGATGGTCCAGGTGTAGGGCATTTTACAGTCATTGGGATCGCGTGTCATCTGAGGGATTGCGATATAATTAGGTAGGCTGCTGTGATGGATATCATGTGCGTCGCATGGATTTTGTTGATGCAGGGTGGCGATGGTGACAAAGTGTTTCCCCGCGATGTTGTGATGCACGAACACGGCAGTGGGGAGAAGAAGACTTTTTGGATAGGTGGGCATCGAGTATTGCGGAATGCTCGGCGAGTCGGCCCCCAAATTTGCAGATCATGTTGCGCCTCATCAGCATGTCGCAACATGTCTCAGGTTGGTGCAAAAAGACCATCAGCACCGCCTCCTCGCGTGGCAAGGGAGACGGCTCTCGTGCGCTGACAGCAGAGGCGTCCGGGATAGGCGTATTTCCTGGCCGCCCTGGTCTACGTGGGTTGACTGCCTAGTACCCACAGGAATCCAGTGACCAGAACTCAACGTGGACAATTGAACAGAACATGTGCAAGACGAAGCCCATCGAGAGTGACGCACAGCACGCGATAGTGTAGCCAGTCAGGTTGTGCGACCCCACGATGAGCAAGAATGGACCCAAAAATAACCGTGCAGAGCAAAACGAAACGGATTTGTCTCGACGTGGTTAGATTGTGCAGGTTTCCTGGTGAAGTCGAGCGAAAAGCTGGCAATGGGATGGGTCCGCCGGGAGTGACCAAGTACGGTAGGTACATGTAGGTAATTACTAGCAGACGTTGTGCCTGGTTCTGCATGTGCGAATCGCTGCTGGCATGGCATGTGATTGGCGCATGAAGGATGATGCCCTGCCACCTGCTATGCGATATGCGGCGGTCACCCGCGCACCACACCAGTGACCACACGTACAGTACATACGCTTGCGGCTTGCGGCATTGACGGCGCTGACTACCAAGACTTCGGGCGACTTTATCCATACCACGCTGATAAGTGCAGCTGATGAGGGTGTTGCGCGGGCATCCGGATGTCTAGGTACCATGTCGCGAGTCGTGCCAGGAAAGAAGCAGCGCAGAAGGCGACAGAGATACTGCGATACCTATTGCGAATTGCTGGACTGCGAATCTGCGATGTAGCGCCACCGCGACACTGAGTCAACGGCGGCGCCCGCAGCATTTCCGTCCCATGTGTCTTGGACTCGAGGGTCGTCGAGTGTATCGAAAGCGGGGCGGGCGGGCTCCCGCTGCGATTGGCGGTCCCGCGACATGGCTGGCGCTTCCGCGAGCTTATCTGGCCTAGCGCCCTCTTGGTCCTGTGCATCGGCCCTGCGCCCTGCAACCACTCACCTCGCCCACCGCCCACGCTGCGTTTTGCAGGCGCGAAACAGCCTCCATCAATTGGCCCTCACTCATCCTGCGCCCTAGCCCTGCAGCGCCCACTGGCTGGGCATGTCTCCGCTCCCGAGGGCTCGAGGCGTTGCCATGGCCCGCGCTGCTTGCTGGCTGCCCTTCCTACGCTCCACGGGCCTAGGTATGCTGCTCTCTACCAGGCCCGCCACCACCTCGAGGCGCACCAGAGCACTCGTACCACCTCGACGCTCGACTTCCCTGCTGCCGTTGCAGAGCAGTCCGCGGCGACGCTGACCGACAGAGTAAGCCTCTGGCCCTCTCTGCCTCGACCCCAGAGCTTTGCCCGGCACCGTCTTGGGCTGGATGCGCTGCCTTGCTAAATCATTTATTGACTTCTCCCGGGCGTCTATTTCTGGGCCATTTCTCTTCTTCCTCTGCGCGCCATTGCGACCTCCTCGTCTCCGGGCCCAGCCTATCAGACGCCCACCTGCACTCGTGCAACCACCCAGCCCTCTAGCCGCCATACTCTTTAGACGTTGTAAGTACCCGCCCGCTGTCCCATTCCCATTTCTCTCCACCTGCTACCATCCGTGCCCCCCCGCCATCCAATTGCTGAGCTCCTCGCCCTCCAAGCGCCCAAAGACTCTTAAGTCCAGCGCTTCGCCCATTGCCTCTGCTCCTTTCCTTCTCTTCAGCAGGTCTCTTTATTGTAATACGTCGTGTGTCTTTTGACTTTCTGTCTCTCCCCTCCCGACTTCCTCTCCCGACTTCCTCTTCCGACTCGTCTAAGCTGGCCTGGATCATAGTCGTTGTCCTCCCATACACATCTTCTCCTTCCCTCTGCCGTCTTCACTTGATGCCAACCTCGAACCTTGTCGAGTGAATTTTGCACTGTCTTAGGATGGCCACCAACGATAAAAAGGAAACGCAGATTACGATTCAAAGACGGAGCACCTCTGACTCTCTCGATATCAAGACACCACGCACAGCACGCTTCGCCGAGGCAACATCAGTCTACTCGCCAGTTGACCCACCACGGTCACCGCACGAGTATCCCACCAACCACTACAAGCCGCAACCACAAGTCGCCGACGTAGGCTTCACTCACATGCAACCCGTCGAAATGGAGGAGACCGACAGGAGATACCTCCCGCCTCCAACACCAAAGACTCCCCTCAGAAGCGCATTGAAGTCGCCTGGCGCGCCACCACGGACACCAGGTGGTGCTGCCTCCATCCTCAGTCCTACCTTCCGGGAAGAACAACAGCTCGAAAAGCATGAGGCTATGACAGAGAAGGAGAACGCAAAGGATCTGGTGGGTGCTCCTCGAATCATTCATGCTGATCGCCAGCCACTAACCTCCAGCAGAAAGTCAAGATTCGAGTGCGCATAGCAAAGATCTTCCTTCGTGGAATCAACTTTGCTTGCAGTCTCATCGTTCTGTCCATGATCGCCACCGCCTTCGCCATCTTCAACGCTACCAAGAATCTGCCCAAGCGCAACAACCTACCGCCATGGGCCGAGAACACCATGATCTGGCCTCAGGTTCTACTCCTGTGCATTGCCGTCATTTCCCTGATCATGTCTGTTGTCGTAATGATCGCTTACTGGCGAGGGGGCCATCGTCGAGCAGAGAAGGTAGCCGCCTACTACACCGTCTTTGCCGTTGGTTTCTTCATTTTCAGCATCATCATGTGGGCTGTCGGAGCGGCCATCTTCAACCAGAGCAAAGCACAGAACAACAACAAAGACATGTGGGGTTGGTCTTGCGTCGACAACAAGCGACGACATCTCTTCGAGGACGACATTTCTTACGCTCTCGTCTGCCGTCTCCAGAACTGGGCCCTCGTCTGCTGCATCATCGAAGTCGTCATCGAAGTCCTTTGCATCACCATCTATGGCATCGTCTTTTACCGATTCTGGTCCAAGAGGAAGCTCAGGAAGTCGATGATGCAGCGCGATCGTGCTCGCTCCGATCTCTACCTGGCTCAACTACGCTCCCAATCTGCACCAAACACACCTGGCTTTGGTCCCATGTCTCCTCGCTCTGGCGGCTGGAGACCTCCTCCAGGCCACCCAATGTACGTCGACCCTCACTCTGCTGCCGAAAACGGCGACAGCGACAAGATCCAGTACGCGTATGCACGCGAGATTGCTCAGCCACAGCCATTCGCCCTCCAAGCGCCACCGATCAAGGTCACGGGCGCAACACCAAAGGTTGAGCAAGAAGGCTTCGATGCCCCAGCACGCACTGTGTCGCCGCCACTGGCATCCCCAGGCTTCCAAGAAAGGCACAACGATCACGTTGGAGCAGCACCTGGCGAACAACAATACGCCACCGTGCCAATCCCAGGCGCATACACACCATTAGCTTCACCATCATACCCGCCACAACAGTCGCAGCCATCAGGCTTCGACTTTGGCACATCGGTGACTGGCCAGAAGTAACCGACATTGCCAGCTAGTGTATGTTCTGCATAGCGCATCGTTTTTCCGCCTTTTCTTCTTCCATCTATGGGATCATGTCTGGTTTACGGCTGGCGTTGATCCCCGTGTACATTTTCTTTGGCATATATCAGAGTCGACTTTGGTCGTTTATTTGTCCCCGCATCAGTCCATCGATCGAACTTATTTTTTCCTTTCTTTTTTGTCTCACTGGTGTTTGGATATCATATCACTATTATCATCGCTAAAGATACCTTGAGTAACGCCTCTCACTTTTGATGGATGAAAGGGTGTGGTGGTGTAGTTACAGAATAAGGAAAAGAAGATCTAGACAGGATCCGAAGAATGAAATCATCAAAAGATTTTTAAACCCTTATTTTTTATGTTACTATTGATGCGCTTGTACGTGATGGTTTTGCGTGACAATATCTCCCATGACCTCGATCGGCCTTGAACGCTGAATTCAAGCATACATGACCGTGAACGCCTCTCTCCTCCCCCTCTCTCGCTCTCTCTCTCTACAAACACACCCCTCCCACCCCTAATCCAGCTCCCAACCACAACCCACAGCGTCTCGCCCACCCCCTACCTTCCAGCATCTCATACCGCCCCACA
Organism: Coniothyrium glycines; assembly: GCA_025742365.1. NCBI lineage: Eukaryota > Fungi > Ascomycota > Dothideomycetes > Pleosporales > Coniothyriaceae > Coniothyrium > Coniothyrium glycines. The sequence continues at coordinate 409,990 of JAMXIJ010000011.1, forward strand.
CAGCAACCTACCTCCCCCCCTTCATGCACTGTACACCCGCCCGCAGAACCGGTCGCCCCACGCCCACCCCCTCCCCATGCCCAAAACACAACGCCCCTACCTAGCTTACCCGCCCGGGACCATACACAGCAGATTCCTGCCGCTACGCGCGGTGTGGATCATGCGGCTCCAGCGCATGCATGTGCACCGTGTAAGAAGGGGGGATGTGCAGGGGCGCAAGATAATTTTCTTTTAGGAGGGGCCGGAGGGCGATGGGTGGGGTTTTTTTGAGCGAGGGTGTTTCGGACGATGGGAGCGGTCTTGGTTGTGTGGATGGAAAGTGTTTGCAAGGGTTGATTGCTTGACAAGTAAGAGGTTTGGAGTGTGTCAGTGTGTAATGTAGGTATGTATTCTTTATACTAACTTCTAGCTTTTTTAAAGGGGATTGGAAAACAGAGGTTGTTGTGCAATGCTGATTCCAAAGGACTTGCTGATACAGTGTAACATGTCCCGTTTACTCTCCAAATGGCGTCGCTATGATGCCTTCAGACCATGATTAGCGTTGTGACTTCAGTGACGAAGCTAAGAATACCTAGTCAACAGGTAGACATGTTACGACGACAACATCGCATGCCACTAACAAGCGAATTTCGCAACCACGCAGTCAGGGCGAGCAAATATGAGACCAGATACACTTCGCAATAGTACGAATCGTACGGTTAGTAACATCACAAATAAGAACATCACAGACAAGCCAGCAGCACTTAAAGAGTGATCACACAATGGTTATGCGGAACATTCACCCTAGTGAAGCCTCCATTGTACATGTGATCATAGACCCGCTCGTTAAGAGACTTGGTCGCTCCATTTGATAGGCCGCAAGTTCAGTGCTTGCTCTTTTGTAAGTACATCCGGGACTCCGCGAGACCAAACCCTTCGAGACCGAAAATGCTGGTTATCGTGCAAAAGCTTTCATTCGTTCCTCTTCACCCACACCGACGACACGTTTATCGGACGATGCCCTCGAATCGGTTCTTGTACCACTTGATGGTCTCGTTCTGGTTGACGCGGTGGGAGGCGCCAATCTTGCTCTGGCAGCGCCTGCGCTTGGCAACGCGCTCACCGGGGCGGGTCATGCAGACGTAGAAGTCCATACCGTAGATACTGTTCCAGTTAGCATATTCCCCGGACCTGTTCAATGCGACATGACATACCCAATGCTGGGGTCGTACTTGATTCCCAAGTCGATGTGCTCGCTGATACCGAAACCAAAGTTGCCGGACTCGGAGAAGTTGCGCTTGCGGAGCTCGTACTCCTTGACCTTGAGGCCACGCTCGAGGATCTCCTCGGCCTTGGGGCCACGGACGGTAACGTGGACAGCAATCTTCTCGTTCCTCCTGATACCGAAAGTACGGACGGTGTAGCGGGCCTTGGAGTAGACGGGAGTTTGACCGGAAAGCTGCTCGAGCACCTTGGCCGCACGAGTGAGACGATCACCAGACTCGCCAACGGAGATGTTGAGGACGAGCTTCTGGATGCGGAGCTCCCGCATTGGGTTGGAGGCCTTTGAGTCGGACTGCCATGATTGTTAGCACTCGTGTCGCGGATAATCGTCGTCGCTGGTGGTGCGTACCATGGTGATGACTGCGGGTGTTAGTAGTCGGGATGCTGTCGAGTGTGTCGCAGACGTTCAATGTTCGATTGTGCTGTCGATTTTGCTAAGCGAGCTTTCCGTGCGAAAGTGGGTCATTGGCGCGTTCACGTGACCCTAGGCAAGCTTGGATTGCAACTTCGCGAAATCTATCGCGAACATCAGACAGCTCGCCGGTCCCCATCACGTCATTCTGCGCGGGCCTGTAACATACATTTCTTTCCTAATCTACTCTTTGCGACTCAAGACGTCTTCGGACGCGCAAAATCGAGACCATGTCTGGCGCAGCAAACCGACAGGGCAAAATGGTAAGTCGCCCGTTCGCAAGCTCGAGTCTGTTGATCTGAGGAACAAAGCATTCAGCATGAATATTGGCTAATTCTAACTTTCTAGCAAAATCTAGTAAGCCTTCCTGCGACTTCCAAACTCACATAAGACTCACCAATTATAGATCAACTATCGCATGAAAGTTACGCTTCAAGATGGTAGACAAATGGTTGGCCAGATGCTCGCCTTTGATAAGGTGTGTGAATCGTGGTTTGTTGCTATGTACTTGGCTTATCAATCCTCCTAGCACATGAACCTCGTTCTCGCCGATACAGAAGAGTTCCGACGCACAAGAAGAAGGGGTAAAGCTGCACCCGGCGCCGCGCAGCAAGTGACCGAGACTGAGGAGAGACGCGCGATCGGACTCACCATCATTCGAGGCGCACATGTCATTTCGCTCTCTGTTGATGGACCACCGCCTGCAGACCCCACTGCACGACTGGGAGCACAAGCTGGAGGCCCGACAACCGCTGCTGCATTGGCTGCGGGGCCTGGCGTTGCCCGTCCAGCTGGCCGCGGTCTACCAGTTGGCTTGACCGGACCTGCACCAGGTGTTGGAGGTCCTGGTCCTGGATTTGGAGGTGGCTTTCCAGGCGCACCGGGCTTCGGTGGACCCCCCGGCTTCCCAGGACGTGGAGGACCTCCCGGTGGACCACGTAAGTAATGAACATCATTTCTTTGCAATGTGCATGCTAACATGAGACAGCTGGTTTCCCTGCTGGCGGACCTCCTGGCTTCGCCGGACCTCCAGGTTTCGGTGGACCACCCGGATTTGCTGGTCGCGGAGGGCCCCCTGGCTTTGGCGGAAAATAGGCGACATATTCAGGTTGAGGTTTGAGGAATCAATCTGATCGCTTTTGAATCCGGCCGGTCGTGAACGACGGAGTATCGCTACAAGATGCGCCTATCATCAATTGCGCTCGGGTGCCGAGAATGACACACAACGGAGCAATAAAGCGCCCTGACAAGAGGCAGCTTGAGTCACGCTTAAAAGTTTGCAAGCGATGCACAGGAGAGTGATACCCTTATCGGAGTATAAAACGGTTCAGCGAGGAAGCTTGTTTGCAATGTGCATGTAGAGGCAAGAATGCCACAATGAGAACGAAACCACTACTCCAACGTACTGTGCTATGCTTGAATTCACTTCGAATCTGCTGCCCTAATAATGAATGTCTATACATAAATGCTGCGCAACCAATGTCACCGGCTGTATTACGCCGCACGCAATCCCATACTACCTCCGAATTGCGGGCCACTCGATGTTTGCCGAGCACGGACATCGGAACCTCGACACCAACGGTGCACTCGGCCATCCTACGGTCGCAATCGCACCTCTTGCCCTTCCTGCCTCTCCACGGAACAAGCGCCACCGCCGCAAAGCCCGTCAAGATGGCCGCCGCGATCAAAGCCCTCAATGCGAAAATCCGCTCAAACAAGTACCTGGACTACTTCTGCTCGACCCGTACGTCTTCTCCGGCTCCACAACGCAGCGCCGCGCCGATGCAGCTTGCAACGACGGTCGCTGTGCTGTTGTCGAGCCCTCTCCTTGCATGTGTAGTGTATATGTCGAGACGCGAGTTTTGGCTGACGCATATTGCCAGATTTCTGGGGCCCGGCGAGTAACTTTGGTATCCCGCTCGCCGCCATCGCAGACATGTCCAAGGATCCCGAGATGTAGGTGCTTTCCTTCTCCTTCGTCTTCGTCTTCGTCTTCTTCGTCTTCTCCTCCCCAGACCCGTCCCCCCCCCCTCCCCCCGGCGTTCGCAATGTCACTAATCAAATTGCCCCCCCCGCAAACAGCATCTCCGGGCGCATGACGGGCGCGCTGACACTCTACTCGGGCACGTTTATGCGCTACGCGCTCGCCGTCTCGCCGGCGAATTACCTGCTCTTTGGGTGCCACGCGATCAACTTCACCTCGCAGCTCGTGCAAGGGTACCGGTACGTAAACTACTGGAACATGGGGGGCAGGGAGGCGTCGTTGAAGGGCAAGGCTGAGCAGGTCGGAGGGGACGCCAAGGAGATACTCGGGGATGCTGTCAAGAAGGCCGAGGGTGCTGTGGGCAAGGTCCAGGCGGAGGTGCGGAATGCGGTTGGGAAGTAAATGGAAGGGGCAAGGGGTGGTGTTAGACGGGAAGACAGTCGATAAGGAGGGCTGTGTATGATATTGATATACTTGATCTGAGCATGGCATACAAGCAATGAAGTGGAATAGTGTGATTTGCTAAAAGCACATGGTCGTGGATGGTGGTGCTCTCTCTTTACACGCAGTCGAGGCCCGCCAAACTAATGCTGTGAAATCACTCGAACCAGTCATTCGGAATTGAAGACTGGCTAGCGGGTTCGTGTTCTCTACACTACTTACGCTATGTTTATCGCTGCAAAAGATGAACAGCAAGCATATGATGACCATCATCACATTGACTCACTCGATCTAATTCTAATTCTTGCTTTTCGTCAATTCTACATGCCTAAATGTGTTCTCAACTTCTCCAGCACCTCCTTGACAACCTTCTCGTTCTTTCCCTCCTGTCGCTTACTCTCTCTCGTAGCAACCTTCTCCAACTGCTTCGCCACCACTTCATTCCCCTTCCAGAACGCCTCACTCCTCTCCACAAAGCGAACAAAAGCCTCGAGCACAATCTCTTTCCCCTCCCAGCTCTTTCCGCTGAGTGCTTTGTCTAGCACCGGCCAGATTGCCTTTGCAGTCAGAGGTTCAATGTTTTCACTGCCTACTGCATTCGTGAGTTGCAAGACGGCGTCCGCCACGGCCTTGGCGGCTGTGTGCTTGATGGCCCACTGTCTGGACTCGAGATGGGTGTCCACGAGGGCGAGGATCTCTCTGAGATATAGGCTCACGGTACGTGAGCCAGCGACATGGTCGTCCCATGTCTCAGAAAAGATTTTGTTGACGGCTTCATCGCTGTCGTGTTTGGCGAGGAAGATGAAGGGGAGCAGGTCTGCAGCAAAGGAAGTGAAGCGGTCCGTCGCGTGGAGCGAGATGGCGCGCATCATGTCTCCTGCGAGGAGTCTGTTGCGGTCGCTATTCTCTTCGGACTCGAAATAAAGTTTCTTGATGAACGCCATTGTGGCGAGAATTTGCTTGTCAGAGGCCAGGCGGGCGAGGTAGCCTGCTGCTGCGGCGTACGAGCTCGATACTGTTTCATTGCGATCGTGAATTTGCTTGTGAATGAGTCTCAGAAAGCTGTCTGCGTGCGGAGCGAACAAGAATCTGTGCCGCGTGGCGAGCGTGACGAGAATACGAGAACAACCCACTTTCGAAGGAAGACCAACTGCACTCTTCATGGCCGCTTCTATGCGCGGAACCAGTTGCATCATAGTGTCGGCATCAGCAAGGTCAAGGCATCGCTCGATAGACTCTGTAAGAGGCGACGATCGTACGCTTTGTAGACGCATGTCGTCGATCTTCTGTTCTGTGAGGTTGTACTTGCTAGCGTTTAAGTGCAGGTAATTGACAGCCTCAGGTTCCAAGGAGCTCAGCAACCCCAGAAGACGTTCTATGAGTTCTGGTACATGTGGATTCAGTGTCTTGGCATTGCTTTTCTTGACAATCTGAAGTAGGGTGTGTACAGAGAAAAGGCGCACTTCCTCGGCAGATGACTCCAGTCCAGAGTTGGAGAAGAGGAAAGGTAGCACTCGGTTTAACTGTGCACTAGCGGATTTGATTGATGCATCCCCTGCTTCAAGAGATCGAGTCAGAATGGTTGTTAGCACGCGGGCTAGCGCAGCAGCAGCCACTCTGACCGTCTCTTTGATGTCGTCAAGCACCTTGAACGTCTTATCCCAGATATCACTTAGATACTTTTCGTACTATCGTTCATTAACGGAAATTCTCTATAAGAGAGACAATCGAACTAACCTTCTCGACGCTGCGCCCTTGCACAAGATCTGCGATTGCTGCACACGAGGCTTGGCGCACCCGCCATTCTTTCGTGAGAATGCTGACCAGAAGGTCGTCCATGATCGCATCAAAATGCTTATCAATGGTCGCCGATGAGTCTTTGACTAAGGAATTCCAAATGTCGTTCATTGAGCGTTGCACGTTGGTATTTGGGTCGAACCTAAAAGAGCATCAGTGTCCCGATACAGCGTAAATTGACTTGAGACACGACATACCTGTAACGAAAAAGCTTTGGGTATAGCTTCGGGTTTTGTGCGAGATACACATCCACGCTAGAATCCGAGAAAATATTGCTCAGTCCAAACCGGCCAAAAGCTGCTCGACTTGACCAGATCGAGTTGTTCGAGGCCATTGACATAAAGCGATATACCAAACTTGAATCTCCGACCTCAGCAGCAAGACTCAGAATGTCTTTGTACGTTGTGATCGAGCCATCGCCTGTAGGTAGTGCACCTGGTTCAAAGAGCTGGGTGTCTTCTGACACAGTGCCGGCCATCTTGGATTTATTATCTGAAAAGGAGCCTACAAGATCTCGAACAAGATCGTCCTTGAGTTCGCGATTACCCTTTTCATATACTAGACCGAGACCACGAGAGGCAGCTTCTTGGACGACTTCGTCTCGGTCTGACAGACAGTTCTTGAACGCAACCTGACACTGACCCAGGTACTCTTGCATCTCCGGCTTGTGACCGCAATACTGCAAAAGACATAGTAGCCAAATGACTGAAGCCTTCTTCAAGGACGGCTTCGTTTGGACACAGCCTTTAAGAGTTTTCTTCAACACCATCTCCAGCGTCTGGACCCGCTTGGGGCCGGTCGGAGTAGTCAAAGGTGCATCCCAAGGATCGAGTGGCTGATCTGCATGAAGTACATCTAACTCAGCAGTGAGCGCTTTTGTGTCCCACCCAATCGCGAAACAGCTCAATGCTTCGCCTACGGAAAAATGTACCTCAGGCTGCCGGACCTCGTGGAGCTCATAAAGCTTATCGCTGATATTCTTGTAGTCTGTCGAGTCATCGGATTCTGATGAAGGTTCGTCTGTGATCATGGCCAGATGTCCCAATGCGATGATAGCACTTATCGTACCAGTCTTCGCTGAATCATAGATGTTCTGAGCAACATCTTCGACCTTGGCATATTTGGATATTGTCGCAGGAGTGAGGACATGGAACAGACTTAGCTGGTCGATGCAGGAGAATACTGCCGCTTTCAATGTGGCATCTCGAGAGTCCTTTATAATCTCCAGTAAGTGTGGTAGTAATTGATGCACAGGATGATCGTCTGAAATAGCTTTATTTTCTCTCCAATGTGCTCTGCTGAAGTAATAGCCCAGCGCAAGTATGCTTCCGCTGATCTGATTCACTTCAGCACCAACAGCTGAGGTCCATGTGCTCAGTTTCTTCAAGAACCTGCTTGAAGACTTTTGTAATAGTTCCTGGTTTGCAGACTCATGCGTCGTCAGTAAACCATACGCATGTGCAGCTGCAGCGCGACGGCTGGCGTTATTCGACAGAATTGACGGTTCTAGTGCTTGGAAATTGTCAACTAGCTGGGCCAGTACCCAATGTTCTTGTGGTAAAAGGGACATCAAGCGGACGAGAGTAGTCCCAATGTCACCAATTTCGGAGACATTGTCCTGTGTTAGCCTGTCAAAGCTAGCTCGAAGCAATATGGCGAACGAGGAAGCGTTATTAGTAGCTCTTGCATAGGCACGGAAGGCTTGGCGCGCACGTGGATCAGTCGTGAGCAGTGAATCAAGTTTGCGATCCCAGTCCTCCGGTATGTCGCCTGCTAACGCTTTGCTAGACAATGCTGACTGGACAGCCACAGAGGAGCAGAAGGTTATCACAATCGGAAGGGCTGATGAGTACTGTTGATGAAAATCTTTGACATACGATAGGACCTGTTTCGACTGGAGGGGACCGTCCACGTCCATAGCATCCTCGTCTTCGCCTTGCTGGACGAAGATGAAGTTGACTAATCTGTCGAAATCGGGGAATACCAGCTGGGTCTGTTCGCGCTCACCTGGTGGTGTGTTGGACATCCTGAACCAATATGGATCGAGTCCGCGACGGCCTTCTTCCACAACTTCATGTCGCTCGCTCGATCCTCCGCTTACAGCGAGAATGTCTATCCACCGCCCTAGCACGTCATGGTACGGGAGGCAGCGGTTAGCGAATCGCGTCGCAACGTAGCGAGTACTCCGTGTGAAATGTGCTGATACCGGAGTCTTCGCCTGATCCACCGACGCATATCTGAGGAGGGTCTGGCGGAATTTGGGCATGACAGAAGGATCAAAAGGTTTCGCGAAAGCACCAAGTACTGAAGAAAGTGCTTCTTCGATACTGACGGCTACGTCTTTACCAGATGAATCCTCTCGCAAGGATCTGAAAAGCCATTCAAGCAGGTCTAGCGAAGGCTCTATGAGTATCTCCTCTGGCGCAGCTTTAGCGAGTAACCCAATGGTCTCATAGCCATAGCCACGCAGCTCCATATCTTGATCACGATCGGGTATCGGCCAGCCCTGATCTTGTACAAAGGCTTTCAGATTGCCCACAAGACTTCCCGCGACGACAGAAAGGTCGCTGGATGCACCGCGTCGCGCGACAAAGTTGACCAACGAGAAGATGGCGGATCGAAACTTCGCAGCTTCTCTGCCTGCTGACTTATTGGTAGCGTTCAGCTCAGGTGACAGAAGTCCTTCTTCGACAATCCTTGCAATCTCGCGTGGCCGTGTCGTGGACTTGACTGATCTTGCAAGGACACCAAGTATCCTGATCTTTAGAGGCGTTTTCACCGGGAGTGACCCAGCTGTGCCGCCACTGAAAATTGTCAGTACTTTTCAGGCTCGTTCAAAGTTTGCGACTAAAAGGCGATGTAATATTCTAGGAGCGGTGCTTGTCACTTACGAGCCAAAGTAGAGCTGAAGCAATGTTTCGACAACATCGTCCGCCTCCAAATCTTTAGATAGTAGTACACGTTTTAAAGTGTCCTCTCCAACCTCAGATATGCGAGAATTAGTATCGGCCGAAGCAAAAAGAGCCGGCAGGAACTTTTCATCTTCTTTGAACAAGCCGCTTGCAATGAAGCGCATCGCTAAAGCCTTGGATTCGGTCAAGTTGAGGCCTGCATCCGAGCTGGGGTCCCAAGCATCTGGCTTGCCTTGCATAGTGAGAAATTTGTAATCCTCTACAGAAAGCCCCGGACAAGATGCAGATACTGAATCTGCGTTGCTCTGTCGGACGAGATTAAGCAAAATTAATTTGCCAAACCAGCTAGAGAGGAAGGCGGCGTCATCATCAGAGAGACCTAGTGTCGACCTGAGCTCATCGTCTTCCTTGCTCCCTCGTAGTGGAAGCTTGAAAAGGACTAGGAGTCGTAGTATGAGATGAAAAAGCTGCGATGCGTGCTGAACGGACTTATCGAAATCTTTTGCAATATTTTGCAAGAGCACAGGAAGTATCTCAAGTCTTTCGGAGATTGACAGTCGTGCTATTCCTTGTTGGACGTAGAGAAGGTCAAAGTGCCGTATAAGCGCCACATTACCATTCTCTTTGTATTGCTTGAGCAGAGCAGCGACTGGCAGTTTGATTTCCCTATAGGTCAATGTTAGCTCGCCGCCACTCAGTGTGTGGTGTAATGCGTACTGAGATTTGATGCGAGTATTTATGTGCTGGCAGATTGAAATGACCTGAAGAAAAGCATGCCATCAGCAGCGGTCGATAGCAATAGATAGGGCCATCTTGGAGGCATTGATGTAAACATACTTTATTTCTCACGGCGACACTATCCGAGCCGAGTTTGAGTAGCAGTGGGGCGAGGTAGACTTTCAGCAGATCTTCGAGCTTCTTTTCCGAGCTTGCCAGGGCAATGCGCATCTCGACTTTGCCGACAAGAGCCAGCTCTTTGGCCTCAGGTGTTTGCTCCGAAGCCATGCTTGGTCCGAGACTGCGCGGCCACGCCCTGGGACTATGGTGGAAGATTAGCTAGGTATGTACTCAGTATAAGAGCACACGCCACAGGCAGCGGCAGAGGCAGAGGCTGGCTGCGCGGCCCATAAGCTGCAGGAAGAGGTTTGGCGGAGACGAGGTAGCCGCAGAGAGGCGTCAGCTGATGCAGGGCCGGTCTGGCGTTCTCCACTGTCGGCCGTCGCCACAAGTCGTGGTCGTGACATTCACTGGAGAGGCGACAGGGATGTGCGCACAGGGACGCGAATGACGCAGCAGCGCCTGCCTGCAACAATCACCGCATCGCGTCTTCGACGTGATTCTGCCGACGTCGACGGCCGCTGCTTGTCACCAACTCTGTCCACGGCGCCTGCAAGCTTGTTGTCGCCGCCTCTGTCGCACGCCCGTTTCTGCCATCTGCCACGACGCCACTGATCCGAGACTCGGCTTGGGAAGCGCCGCCGACAGCCATTCACCGTTTCGTGCAACCCCCGGCTACACTCCATGTCTGATACTGTCCGCACATAAAGCATTCACCGCCGTGCCAATCTCGCACCCCGACAACGGGCGGTCTCGACCCTGTGCACATTCGATCGCGACTGCTCCCGGGCCCTCAAGCACCAAACTTACCCCACCACGGGTTCACTGCCCACCACATTTCTGCATCCACCGGCCAGCTCTACTCCTGATAACCCGCGACTGCATTCCGTCGCACAAATACACACCATCGCCATGGACGACGAAAACATCCTCAACTTTGTCAGTATCACATCGTGTGACCCTGACAAAGCCGCGCAGTATCTGCGTTTGACCGATGGCAACCTCGAGCAGGCCATCCAGCTGTTTTTCGACAGCCCAAACCTGGACTTTGGCCCTGCCACAACCTCACAGGCGCCGGCATCGAATGCTGCGTCGGCCCGCCAGAACCCCATCAACATTGATAGCGACGATGATATGGATGACTATGACCCGGCCACACATACCTCCACACCTCCAACCCGACCGCCGCCAGATACCGAAGATGACGAGGCTATGGCCCGGAGACTCCAAGAAGAGATGTATGGTGGGGGTGGCCCAGCTGGATCAGTCCCAGAAGAAGTACGGGCTCCTATGCAACGGACAACGGAAACTTTAGTCGGTCCAGATGCCAACTGGGGCCCCGCCGATGCAGAAGATGATCTTGATGCGATGGTCCAGGAGCAGCTGGCTCGACGGAGAGCAGGTGAATTGGAACACTCTTCGCACAACTCTATTCTTGCTTACAACTAAACAGGCCGTGCCGGTATTTTCAACCAGCGAACAACTCAGACCAATGTCTGGGATCACACAGCTGACTCGAGCGCCCGACGACGCGAACTGGCCACAGCCACCGGGGGTGCTTCTGAGCAATCGTCCAAGATGAGCATGCTGGCTGAGCTCTTCCGACCTCCCTTTGAAATCATGTACCAAGGTCAATGGGAGAAGGCGCGCGATATGGGTAAAGAGGAACAGAAGTGGCTACTTGTCAACATCCAGGATCCTGCCATTTTTGATTGCCAGCGTCTCAATCGAGATATATGGAAAAACGACGATATTAAGGCGACAGTGCGCGAAAACTTCATCTTCATGCAATACGCCAAGGACGATCCTCGCGGGCAACAGTACATCAACTACTATTTTCATGCCCGCGACAGCTCCGATGCCTATCCACACATCGCTATCGTTGATCCGCGGACGGGCGAGCAGGTCAAGGTGTGGTCTGGGCCACCAATCCCTGAACCTGTTGACTTTCATGCGCAACTGCATGAATTTTTGGATCGCTATAGCCTCAACGTCAACGCGAAAAACCCTGTTGCTAAGCGGAAGGCTGAGGCAAAGAAGGTCGATCCAGACCGTATGACAGAGGATGAGATGCTGGAGTGGGCATTACAGAATAGCATGGAGAATGGCAAGCAAGAAGGACTGAAGGACGATGACCCAGACGCGCTTACCAAGTCTTTTGACAACATCAAAGGCAAGGCAAAGGCCGAGGCGGCAGCACCACAACCAGAGCCCGAGCCGGAGCAGGCCCCGGAACAGGAAGCATCAAATCCTCTTTTTGCATCGATTTCATCACATGCGCCCCACACAGAGCCGACCGTCACGGATCCAAAGGTGACCACGCGCGTCCAGTTTCGCGGGCCCACAGGACGTCCCATTGTCCGCCGATTCAATCTTTCTGATCCTGTGCGTCGAGTCTACGAATGGATCAAGTCCGATGGTCCTTGGGAGGGCAAACAAGGCGCTGAATTTGATCTTGCCTTCATGGGCAAGAACCTGATCGAGCACCTGGATTCCACCGTTGAGCAAGCTGGTTTGAAGGGTGCCAGCGTCATGGTTGAATTTCTCGAATAGGCTGGACCTGAGGTTGTACACCAAGAAGCCGTTCTACCAACGAGACCGCGAAACGTTATGAATACAAGTCGTGCACATAAGGAGGGAAGGTCAGGTTTACTGCCGTTTTCATGGGTCAACATTGCCTAGATTTCACTAACCACCAGAGTGGTCGATACCCTTAGCATTCTTTGCACATTAGCATAGTAGCACCAAATTGATGCCGCAAAGACAGCATCAAAATGAGCATAGCAATTTTCCACACGACGGTGTCTCTCTACTTCACATTGACTACAGTAGGTCGTATTGCAATGTCGCTTGCGCATCGTTTAACAGGCATCAAAGCCTGTTGGCTATGTCTTTTCTCGTGAAGCTACTTGTAAGTATTCGATGCGGTGAGAGAAAGCGTCAGGTCAGCAAGAGCGTCTCAAAGCACACGAAGGTAGGCTCTATCAATCGAATCGGAAAGCACAATGCCACTGTGACTACGATCTATCGCGATAAGCTTCTCTTCCACACTTTCATGTTCTCCCCCACTGTCATGTGCATCCATTTCTGTGTGCACCACGATGGCTGCCGATCCGCCCAACAATGAAGCGCTTCTAGCAACACTCCGAGCACTGCAAGACCGCACGCGACCTTTCTTAACGCAAGAGGTCGAAGATTGGCTTCTTGACAAGGTGCGGATCTTGCGCGCATGTATGCGCACATTGATCACGGTATGACTGATTTACAACAGGACGTCTCCGACGCAGACATGCCCAGCGATCTCATCGAGCTCCACGAGAAGCTCCACGCCTCGATACCCAAGGAACCCTGGTCCAAGCGCGCAAAGCAATTCGTAAAGAAGTTCCGCAGAATATACCTCCTCGAGTACAATGGCCTCTTCCTGCCGCGCGTGCCTCGGTACATGGCGCAGTATACATGGCATCAGTGGTTCATGAACCCGTATCGCCTGTCGCCAGGAGTATACCTGATCGTCAGCATGATGCTCATGCTATGGGCACTCGGCGGTATCTATCTCGCTACAAACGCGAGCTGTGATCCGAATTTCAATTGTGCCGTCCAAAAGCTGTTTGACGGCTTCCAACGGTCGTTCCCTGCGCTTGTGCAGTTTACGTTCTTTTGGTTTCCACCGCTGTATGTAGATTTCTGAGGAGGTTTGGTAAGAAGGAAGGGTGCGTGTGACGCGAGGTTTGGCAAGGTGGCTGAAGGACGAAGGTGTTGTTCGAGTACGTGGTCATGTCATTGTTCTGGAAAATTCGCGTCTTTTTGATCCTAATTGGTTCTACGATACCTCAAGTACAAAATTCAGTCGCATGGAAACATGTCTTACTGCAAATAGCCGCCCTCATCAAAGAGTAATCAATCAGGCTTTTTTGTAAACCTCACCGGTTCGTCGGATTTCATCGTCAGCATCCTTTCCTCTGCCTTCGCCCTCCAGCTTTCTCACTAGCGGCAGGACTTCTTTGCCAAACCTCTCGATATCTTCCTCGTAATGCAGATGCGCAGTCAATACCAGATTCACGCCCAAACTCTTCAACAACAGAATCCTGTCCGCAATCTGCTCCTTGGTGCCAATCAACTTGGTCTTGAAACCATCGTTATACTGCACCAGATCCTCAAACTTGCTATTCGCCCACATGCCCTTCTTGTTCCCCGTACTCGCGCCCGCTTGCTGCACTGCATCACGAAACGCCTCCACCGCCTCTTTATCCGCTTTCCCCTGGATTTCCTGCAGCACACGAATGGCCTCCTCCTCCGTCTCCCGGACAATAACAAAGCTATTCACCGCGAACCTCACTTGATCCTCCCTCCCCACCTTCCTCGCCCTCTCCTTGACATCTCTAATCTGATCACGGAACCCATCCAGATCATTGCCATTCATAAAATACCAATCACTCACCTCTGCCCCATTGTTCCGCGCATCGTCGCTATTCCCGCCCTGGAAGATCTCCGGATGCGGTTTCTGCAACGGCTTCGGCTGCAAATGGTAGTCGCGGAACTGGTAGAAGTCGCCTCCAAACGTGAAGCCCTCTTCGCCCGCCGTCCAGATGCCCTTGAGCGCGCGGATGAATTCGTGGGAGCGCCGGTACCGCTCCGCGTGCTCGAGCCACCACTGCCCAATCGCTGTGAACTCGCCCTTGAACCACCCGGACACAATGTTCACGGCGATGCGCCCGTTGGTGTAGTTGTCGATGCTGGCAATCTGCTTGGCTGCGACGGCCGGGTTCCACGGCCCCGGGAGGATCGCGGCTATGACTTTGAGCCGTGTGGTGTTGTGCAGCAGGGCTTGCGAGAAGGACACGCTTTCGTGCTGGTGCGCTGCGCCGTAGGATGCGGTGAAGCGGATTTGCGTCAGCGCGTACTCGAAACCGTACGCTTCGGCTGTTTGGGCGTACCGCACGTTGGAAGGCAGGTCCCAGGAGGTTTTTTGCGGGATCTTGGAGATTACGAGGCCGCCGGAGACGTTGGGGACCCAGTAGGCGAAGAGCACGCGGTCCGGGTCTTGGTTTATCTCTAGTTGGGGGGTTGGCGTGAAGGTGGTGGTTTCTGCCGTAGTGGAATTGTTGGCCTCGTGGGCAACGGCGGAGCCGTTGGCTTTGCCATTTGTGCCATTGACGCCGTTGCTGCCGTCGGTGGTGCTGGTCTCGGCTCCTGCTATAGAATTTGGTTAACAATGAACATTGACGTTGGAAATTTACCTACCTGTCTTTTGTCTCTTTCGTGGTGGCATTTCGGATGGAGTTCAAGGTGGAACAATTGGTATGTCAAAATAATGAATGTCAGGAACAGGTATACCTTGATGTCGCATCATTGCGCGACATGCTTGTTGGTGGTATTTGCACATTTCACGCGTGGATGGCGTGATGTATAGATATGCTTGGATCTCCGGGGTCGTTAGGCATAGGTATGTGTAGTAGATTATGGTTCGATAGTGTTGCGATCTACATGTTAGTCTGGAGGGCTAGTAAATGCCGGATCGGTTAATTTATCAGGACATGTATTATCCTGGCCTACCATCGTAAGCGGTCTTGCTCCAACACCCTGTTGGTTTTCTGTCGGTTTATCGCGTCGAATACGTGCTTGCGTGGATCGGCCGATCTTGAGGGGTACGGAGAGTTCCTTGCATGGTCTCGGTCAGAAGACAAAGTTATCTTTATTATTCGCTACTTGCTACGCGTTTAAAGTCACCCATGGTTGGAGTTCAACAGAAGATTGAACCACCTGTAAGTACCTAGCTAGATGTCCTGAGATGTGACGGTTCGTCAAATACTGGATCATAACTAGATTGATAGCCAAAGGCATGCCTAGATGAAATGTTGTGAGGGATTAGCACGCTGTGTATCAATTGGTCCTCGAGGAACCTCGGTGAAGGACCGATATGACGACCAGGTAACCGGCTAGCGTGATCAGTCTCGAGTGCGAGCAATCTAAATTCCCTATCTTAGCCTCGGAGTCGTGCAAATGGTGATACGTACTACCGGTACCGTGAAGAACGGCTATGCGACTTGGTCCGCCGCCTCGGAGAAGCAATTGAGTTCAAAAAGCACGCCATGTACTCAGACAGGAACGTGATGTGGCCACAAGGTCGCAAAGAGAATATACAACTACAGGAGGCTTGAGTGATTTTCATAGTACACTTACTGATCTCCTGACCAATATTGCAAACATGACGGCCTCCTCTATATCAGATCTTAACAGCAAAGGCCCCACTGACCATGCCGACGTTGAGAAGCAGCTCACTCAAGAGAATGCTACAGTGTCTATCGCTACACCGAAGTCATTAGGAACAGCAGTGAGCGGATATGTCGAGCCAATACATGAATCAGACTGATTTCGATAGACAGCACTGCCGATAGGTGTATTTTCGACGACACTGACCACTCTATCGCTTAGTCTCATGGAATGGCGAGGTGTCACCACGAACAACGTATTCGTGGCAAACTTCTTCTTCACCGCAGCAGTCGGAATGGTTGTGACTGCGCAGTGGGAGCTCTCTGTCGGTAACGGCTTTGGGTACACCGTATTCAGCGCATTCGGTGGGTCAATTCTTGCAAGTCTGGTAATGCAGGACTGATAATACTGAGGTCTGTTCTATGCTGGGTACGGCGCGATCTTGACACCTGCATTCGGGATCATTGAAGCATACGGAGACGATGTCACGCAGCTCAACAATGCTCTCGGATTTTTCATGATCTGTAAGTGCCAGTATGTTATAGATTTTGCTAAATTACTGACTGTACCGCAGTGTGGACTGTCTTCACGCTGACGTTTCTCATCGCATCGTTGCCGACCAATCTCGTATACATCATCATTTTCTTTACGGTAGAAATAGGCTTCCTCCTAATCTCAGCATCGTATTTTGCCATAGCTGATGGGAATGCGACCGCTTCGGTTGCATTGAAGAAGGGTGGAGGCGCATTCTGCTTCCTTGCTGGACTAACTGGATGGTGGGCTAATTACAACATTCTACGCAGTTGCAGTGCTAACATCCACAGGTACCTCACGTTTCACTTGTTGTTGAAAGACTCAATTGTCGAGCTACCTTTGGGCGACACCTCGAGGTACTTCGCTAAATCCCGGAAGACGTTGTAGGTCTGTGAAAGATTGCCATGACATACGAGCGATCGCGCTCGACGTGTGGACAGGAAACTAGCCTAGATATGACGGACCGAAAGTTTGCGTAGTGTAGAGGCCGAGTATGCGATGATGTGATCGAGGTGTTTGATGGCGCGTACGTGAAGGTACTAATCGGTTGGTGTCTTGTATTTTAACGTGGTGCCAACCACTTCAAGTTAGCTCAACATTGCCCCCTGCTCCTACTGTAGTAGACATATTACACCACCCATAAAAGCCAAGAACCTTTGGGTCGGACACAAGTCTGAAACTCGTTGCTAGCCGCGGCCTATCATGCCGGCAGTCATTGTGTGGTTGCTCAAGTGGTCCCCGTCCATGGTCTTGACCCCTCGTTAGGGGACATGGGTTGGAAGGACCCTGCCACCCTGCCATCAAAGATATCGGCAGGCAGCTCGGCGTTTCCTGTGGTTGGACGACGCAAGTGCGAGTACTCCAACCCCTCACGGAGATCACGACATCTGCTGATAGCAATGGCTCGTTAGTCACTCGAGGTCGTTAGAAGATGCGTGCCATAGCACGCAATCCTGTGAAAGCAGCATGTCATTCTAATAGCAGCTCTTCTATCGTGCTTTCGCAGGTATTTAGACTTTCCTCAGATCTTGATACGTGAAGCTACACACATCCATTACGATCATGTCTACCTCCAACGGCACTAACGGGGCACGTGGCAACGGACAGGATGTTGACTACCGCGATCCGGCTGTCTACTCAGAATTCGCGGAAAAGTGGTCTTCTATTCCAGAAGACGAGACTAGCTGGATTCAACGCGCTCAAGACGTAGCAGACGTTCTCGCAGTTGATGCTGTTCTGAGGGATAGGGAGAACAAGTCGCCCCGCGCAGAAGTGGCTTTGTTAAAACATGCTGGGCTTCTCAAAGTGCTTGGGCCCAAGCAATATGGTGGTGGAGGTCAACCATGGAGTGTTGGTAAGCAGGTATTTGTGTGAAGTACCGATGCTCCCGCTAACGACAGAAGGCTACAGAGTGATTCGAAAGGTCGCAGAAGCAGATGGGTAATGATTTTCGCTGCTGTGTTGTGTGTATCTACTCACAACGTCCAGATCGATTGGCATGTTGCTTGGCTATCATCTACTATGGTCAACCACAGCCAACGTGGTCGGCTCACCAGAACAAGCAGAACGCATTCAGAAACTCATCATCGAAAACAACTACTTCATTGGCGGTGCCGTAAATCCCCGCGATAGCGATTTGTCCATTAAGTCAGAAGGCGAAAATATTGTTTTCAACGGCTTCAAGTACTTCAATACAGGAGGCGTCATCTCCGATCTCACTGTCTTAGAGGGCGTCCTTGAGGGCACTGAGCATCATATTTTCGCGTTCGCAAAGACTGACCAATCTGGAATCCAATTCGGACATGACTGGAATAACATAGGTCTCCGGCTCACAGAATCTGGTAGTGTCAAGATCACTGATGTCGCTGTGCCGTGGTCAGAGGCATTGGGCTGGGACACCGAGAAAAAGCAGCCAGATCCTCGTGCGCTCCAAATTCCTTTCGCGTCGCTACTCCTGCCAACTATCCAACTCGTCTTCAGCAACTTCTACCTAGGCATTGCACTAGGTGCACAGCATTACGCCGCAAAGTACACCTTAAAGGGCACTCGAGCATGGCCTTTTGGTGGTGATGTATGCACACTCTCCAATCCAGACACAAGTCCCATCTGCTAAAAAACGACACCAGAACAAAGAAAAAGCCACAGACGAATTCTACATCCTCGAACGCTACGGAAACTTCCACGCTCATCTGCGTGCAGCTGTGGCACTAGCCGACCGCGCAGGCGAGCAAGCAAACGCCATCTACACCAAGTATGGCGGGAGCCTCGACACCCGTGCCAAGCTTACCGCCCGCGAACGAGGAGAATTCGCCGAGTGGGTTGCAAGCGTCAAGGTGGTTACGACCGACACAGGCCTGCGCGTCACGAACGGTGTGTTCGAGGTCACGGGCGCAAAGGCCACGGGCCAGAAAGTCGGGTTGGATCGTTTCTGGAGAGACATCCGGACACATACTTTACACGACCCTGTGTCGTACAAGAATCGTGAGTTGGGAAGATTTGAATTGCTGGGTGAAGTGCCGGAACCGACGTGGTATACGTAGGAGTAAGATCAAGTACAATCAATCATGTTCAAATCACAGAGGCCTTTGGATGAGCTTATGACGATGTTTGCCACATACGCTGACTTCGCTGTCGCCGGGTGAACCCATTGACACACCTAGGCTGCAGGCTTGAAGCGACAGCAGCCCTCGCATTTCGATATCGATACATCGCACTACTGACACGAAGCAAAGAGCTCTCGGCTCTGTACTGCTACAGACGTGTCGCCGATAGTCGACAGCAGTGTAGGTGACACGTGAAAGGTGAAATAATACCGTCAGAGAAATTGGGACGAGAATGACTATCTTGAGATCCCGAGCTAGCATTGGAGCCATGATTTTTGAACTATATTGCGAGCTCTTAATGCTGTTAAACGAGTTTGTCACACTCTGCAGTTGGTATTTGCGCAAGCAACCGCATATGCCTACAGCTGTTTCTAGTGGTCCTAGACGCCAGTAACACCAGGCTTTTGTCAACTCACAAACAGTTGATGATCAAGATTCCGCCAGAACGTGCTTCGATAAATCCAGGCTTGCGTTCGCTAGTAATTCAAACGCTAAACAGAGAACATTAAAAGTATATACACCGCAAGACAAAACTGAACATAGAATACATCTTGCATAAAACCTAGTTGTAGCACGAGACTAAGATCGGTTGACTTGTGCTTGTTGAATACTAGGGCTTTGAAGCATTTGAGGATTCTGGGGTGTCGCACTTCGGCTCGATGGTCGGCCATTAATTGGAGGGCTACCCGCCTGGGGTCGTTGCTGGCTCATCAATCGTTGCTGCTGCACAAGCTGTTGCTGATAGTTCTGTACAGCATTCGGTTGCGGACTATTCGCCATACCGCCATTTTGTTGAAGATAGTGATTGTTGCCAATCTGCGGTGACGCTGACATGCCAGAAGATCCTGCTGCGGCATTCATCGCTTGTGTTCGTTGTTTAGCCAGGAAGCGGGAGAGTTGCTCGGACGCCACTTTCTGAACTTGCTCCGGAGTCCAGTCCGGATGTTGTACCTTCACTGAATTCTGGAGCTGTAAGAGCTGTGGCATGTGTCCACTAGATAAAGGTCGAGCAGGTGTTTGCATATTGGCATTACTTTGATTCATGCGCGGCGACCCAGCGTTATTGGCCAGTCCGTTCATATTAGCGGTCATGTTGCCATTCATGTTGCTATTCATGTTCTGATTTGGCACAGAAGCCATCATATTTGCATTGGGTATGCCGTTCACACCAATGCCTTGGGTCATATTACTGGCCATGTTGATCTGTTGCTGCTGGAGCTGGAACTGATGCTGCTGGTTGGCATTCTGAAATTGCCTGTTTTGAATGGCCATGCGCATTTGATCAGGAGGCCCCATACGTTGAGCGTTCTGCAAGTTGCCCTGCATTTGTGCTTGGGGTACGCCCGGCGTACCCATAGGCATACCAGCCATGTTTCCATTAGCAAAGTTCGCTTGCATTCCTGGTTGACCCTGCATGGGTCTTGGTGTCATTTGTGGCCCATTTTGACCTTGTTGGGCAGCCATGTTAGCCATTTGCACTGGAACATTAGCATTGTTTCCTGGTGTTCCATTTCGCTGCATTTGACCGATGCCGTTAGCCATGTTAGGCTGACCCTGCATCTGCGCTTGGCGCTGAGCTGCCATTTGTTGCTAATAGTTGTTAGAAGTGATACTTTGAGTTCGGTCTCTAACTTACTCTAACAATCATCTCCTGTTGCATTTGCCTTTGCTTCAGCTTCTCTTCGCGTTCCCACTTGAGACGACTGAATTCTTGAGGAGTATGGACATTGTTCTTTGGTGGCGCAGGCTCGTGTGCTTTTCTGAGGGCAGCAGCTTTCTGAGACTCGGCCTGCTTGTGTGCGGCAGATTCACGTTTCCTAGCAAGCTTGCGCATGCCGTCAATGATGGCGAGGTGACGGTTCTCCCTCCTTCTCTCCACTCTTATGGGTGTGGTGGTAGGTCTTCTTCGCGGTTGTCCTGGAGCCTGACCTTGTTGCTGCTGCTGTTGCTGCTGAGCTTGGAATTGTGCATAGACTGTCTTGTTAGCCTGCTCTAAACGGCCTTGGTAGGTCCGGAAGTATTGCGTCTTTGACATTTCCGCTGGTAATCCTTCAAGCTGAACCCATCGTTCAAAGCATTCCCATGGCGTGCGCCTACCAGAACCTGAGACGAAAAGGGACGGTAAGGAAAGCTGTTGCGAGACCAGCGACCAATTGAAGGTATATTCTTTGACCAAAGCTCTAAGTTTTTGGTCCTCTTCCCACAACCATTGCGATGGGGTCCTGTTCTCAAAGAAGGCGACAGAAGGCATGTTGAATTCCGTAGGTGGCCTGAACTGATGAGCGGCTTGTAGGCGATCTCGTACATGCTTGTTCTCAGCGTTGAACAAGGCTACATCGGTCATTTCCGGAGGCAAATCATTGCGACAGAAGAGTCGTCGGCCTGGAGTAGATGGCATGGAGTGCTCTGCCGAGGTACCGGATCGGCTAGGAGGCGTTGATGGTTCATCTTCCGAATCATAGTCATAGCGACTACGTTTCCTTGGTGGACCTCGTATTTGCGACACAAGCTTTCCGGTCACGAACTTCGAGACTGGTAGGATGGGTGGCTCTGTAACGGAGAACGGGTTGGAATCGCTAGCACCTTCGAGCATCGGCTCATAGTAAGGAAGCTCCCGGAACAACTGATCGCTAGCAGGTGTGCGTTCAATCTTCATCACAACATCATTGAAGCCCAATGAGAAAAGACCAGTAGGCGGATTGGCGTTGCGTGGGGACAGAAGCTCATCATCGTCAGCGTACGATTCGCTCTCCGTTTCGCCAGAGCCAGCGTGAACTAGATCTGGTGTTGGTGCATCTTCCATGTCCTCATCCTCGTGAGTTGTTCGACTGCCCAACCTGGGAATGTGCACCTTGATGCGTAACAGTGCCCGTTCCTCAGAACTGCTATGCACGTACTCTGCGCACCAGTCTGCAAATGTGGCCGCGAGGCTCTTCTTCCACTTCCTTTCTTCTTTGAAATCGGTCTGCATCCATTTCATTTCAAGTAACAATTGATCTTGGTGTGTGAAAGGACGCTCGGGCTCCACAGCCTTTTGAAGTTGGCGCAAGGACCACCGGTTTGCATTTTGCAACTGATAAACCCGTTTCAATATCTTATAGTCTTGATGTTCACGCATCATTGCTAGGGTGCCGGCAGTCGACACTGTTTTTCGGGCAGATCCAACAAGCTCTTGGAGGGGGGCGGACCTTGGGGGATGATGCGCCTGGTACTTGAAAAGCCCTTCCAGGTAGTCGCGGCTGGAATCCTCCGAGGCTCCCTGGAGCGAGGCATAATCCTCATTGTACGATTGCAAGGCCTTCGAAGATCGGGTTGGCGTCTTTTTGGCAAAGACGACAGTTGCGACTTCTCGCCCGGTCCTTGGCCGTGGAGAGCTGACAGAACTTTCGAGGTTGCTAGAGCGAGGCGTGAGTATAGCCCTTGATCCAGCTTTTTCTGCGATCATGTCGGACACAGACTTCTGACGAATGACTCCTGACCCCATGCGGGTGGTCGTGTGCTCAAGGCGTTCAGGCGACTGAGGCGAAACAGTAGTTTGCGACTTGGCGGGAATGGTGTCGTTCATAGGAACATCAACGTCAGCAGGTGGAGTAGGATGTTTTGAGATTGCAGAGTCGGAATCGGGCTGTTCATCGTGATCCATAGTAGGCTCGGGAGCAGTAGTGGTAGGTGTGGGGAGCGATTCTGCCGCAGGGTCGTGTTCTGATTTCGTGCCGACGTTCAGACCGTTCACCTTGGAATTACGCAACATAGCCTCAGCTCTTTCAGTGATTGAATGTGGATGCTCATCAGGCTCCGATTCGTTCAGCCGGCTTTTTCCGTCACGAGCGAGACGAATCGCCTGTTCCTCCTCGAGCTGTTGCTCGACGTCTGGTGTCGGAGAATCCTCGTCACGGGCCCGAGCCTTTTCCCTAGCTTCTTTCATTCGCTTCTGCAGTGCACGTTCATGGTCTTCCTTTACTTGCTGGGCAGCTGGATCTAAAATGTCGTCGGTTGGAAGAGGGGCATGATTTCGATCTCGGTAAGACTCTGTGTCTGGACTGGTATCAGGGGAGTGGTGAGGCGCATGCGGCGTTGCCTGAGAATATGGCCCAATAGTGGAAGAAGGGGAAGAAACATCAACCAATCCGTTGGTCTGCGGTGGAGCGGCAAGCTTCTCTTCTTCCTTACGCTCTCTTTCCGCGGCCTTCTCCAATTTGCGCTGTGTCTCGTGTAGCCTCGCCTCTTGGACTTCTCGCGGTGGTAAATGTACGACTTGAGGCGCCTTCTCTTGGCATTCGGCCGAGGCATGGCGAGGTTCAGTGTCAGGGAAGGCGGCGGCAGCATCGACGTCTTCGACCGTTGGAGGAGCGACGGCTCGTGGATCAACAGAGGGACCATCCTCATACACGCGCTTTCCGTTCACATCTTGCGCAACAGGAATAGCGGGAAATTCTTTGGGAGGTAACAGGTCGTTCGTGGTAGGCAGGCTTTCGTCAGCTGTTGGCGTTGGAGCATGCGATGAGCTCTTCACAAGAACATCGTTTGCTGTCGCATCGTCTAGTACAGAAGCTTTCTCTAGAGATACTGTCTGTGTTGCGACAGACGGCGAGGCAGAAGCGGCGCGCAGTTGATCTTCGAGGCTGGGTGTGCCACGAGCAGACGACGGCGCCGATGGTGAGAATGAGGAGGTAGACGGCTTGATTAATTTCTGGAATGGCAACGTTGCAGGAAGTGGAGGGTGTTGATCGTTGTAGATTGAGAATGGTAGGGTTGCGTCATTGAAGCGGCGACCTCTGCAAACACGGCCGTGTCAATGGAATGGAACAGCGACAACAACATCAAAGCCGAGACGGCAAGAGCCTAAACAATGCAAGAAAGGGAGCTCTTACTTGGACAGATCATTCTCGTCAAGAAAACGCCGCTCTTTCTCGTCTGGCTCGCCATACTGCAAGTCGTCCGCCCTGGGCTGGTAGCCGGCGTTGAGAGCGGCCGTGCAGAAGGCAGTATGCTTGTAGAGCTCCCGCAGCTTGCGCTTGCGGGTCAACACGCTGGTTCTGCAACGCGATATCAGCACCACCACTTAATCATAATTCGTGCGGAGCGATAGAAAGTGTCGCATCCGCTCGCTGAATCGAATGCAGCGCTTTGCGACGATATCGGGGCACTTACGCGATCTCGTTCGTCTTCTCCTTGAGTAGTGCATCACGGATTCCGTCGAGGGACATATGAGGACCGACGGACGGTGGCCGACATCCGTGACTCACGAGTGCCGCCGTGGTGATGAATTGATCGGGCTGATGTGCGCGTTCGTTGATGGATTCGTGGTTGGCAATACACAGAACTTGATGCGGGACGTCCTCCCAGATGTCGATGGGGGAGGGCAATGGCCAAGCGGCCCACGCTTCTGCTAGCCCCTGGTCCGATACGCTGTGCTTGTCCGCCTTGGGCTAGCCGTGCCGCAGAACTGATATTTTCTGGTTCTCCAGAGTTCATCGCCAATCTCCACGGCGACGGCACACTTGCGAGAATGGCAAAGAGGAAGCGCGAGACTGTCGACACGGCCCGGACTGTCAAGGCCGTGAAGAGCAGGAAAGACGAGCTCGCCCCCACGCAGGCAGCAACAAACAACCCTGCAGTGCGCGCCACCAAGGCCGGTGCAGCAAATGGAACGCCCGTAGCAAGCACATGCGAGTCCAAAGCAAACAGCAGCGCAGTCGCAAGTCCTGCAAAAGAACTATCCGAAACCACCATAATCCAGGTCATCACCGGATCCTACGAGAAAGTCCTTCACGGATTTGCTGCAACCATCCCGCAGAGCCTAGTCACGGGACACAGCGGGACCTCAGCGCCTGAGACAGACGCGGCCAAGCTGGACTTTACCGACACTTTCCTCTTCAATGCGCATGCTTCGGCAATTAGATGTTTAGCGCTCTCCCCTCTATCCGAGGAGACTTCCAAAGTGACGCTCGCAACTGGTAGCACCGATGAACGCATCAACCTGTACTCTATCTCGACCGTGCCTCCATCCATCAACAAGAGCAAACCTGCATTACCGTCCCTTCATGGCGGCTCCATTACTGAAAACCCCAAGAACAAAGAGCTTGGTTCCTTGCTGCATCACTCATCCAATATTACGGCGCTCCACTTCCCAACACGAAGCAAGCTCCTTTCCTCCGCGGAAGACAGCACAATAGCAATCACACGTACCCGCGACTGGACCGCACTCTCGACAATCAAGGCTCCGATCCCCAAACCACAAGGAAGACCTAGTGGTGATACGGCTGGGCCTGGTGAGGTACCGTCTGGTATCAACGACTTCGCTGTACACCCTAGCATGAAATTGATGGTCAGCGTGGGCAAGGGCGAAAAATGTATGCGTCTCTGGAATCTTGTCACAGGCAAAAAGGCTGGCGTTTTGAACTTTGGTCGTGATATCCTGACAGCCGTCGGCGAGGGACGTTTTGGCACGGGTGAAGGACGACGAGTGATTTGGGACAAGGAGGGCGAGGAGTTTGCTGTGGGCTTCGAACGCGGCATGGTAGTCTTCAGCATTGATTCGAAACCGAAAGCGAAGATTGTTCCAATGCCTAGGACAAAGATACACCAGATGCATTATCTGCCATCAAGTGATCATCAGGCTACGCTATTAATATCCACAGAGGACGGGCGTATCTTACTCTACGATACGGAGGCCACCTCAGCAAGCAATGCTGGAGACGCAGAAGTCAAGAAAGACAATATCCCATCCAGCAGATTGATTGCACAAATCGGAGGGCCAGCCGCCGGCTTGACAGGGCGCGTCAAAGACTTCGAAGTCTTGTCTCTTTCGCTTTGCACTTTCCTGATAGTTGCCGGTAGCAGCGACGGAACTGTGCGATTTTGGTCACTACACATGCAAGAACTGGAGCAAGGCGCAGATGCAGAGAAAGAGAAGGGCTTCTCGGCTCCACAAGTCGGCAAGCTACTCGGTTCCTACTCTACATCTACTAGAATTACATGCCTCAAAGCCTTTGCCATGACAGGGACACCGGATGAGGAGGATGAGGAGGTTGCCGAGAAGAGCCAAGCATCGGCTAGTGAGGACGAGAGCGAGTGATTCATCAATTGTACGAAACTCTGTATATCAGCAAGATACCACTATCTCAAAAGCATCACGGCGTTCTCTTGGTATGTCGTCATAGTTCAGAATCATTCTTCGACTTGGAGCGAATCTTTTATTATGATCTGAAGGGTGCAATGCAAAAACGCGAATGAATCTGAACGTTGTGACGTGGCTCCCATTCTCACACCCAAGGCAACTTTTCCACTGAAATCAGCATATCGGCGATTGATTTCTTGATACAAATATCAATGTCCGCACCGTTTGTGGTTTCCCATAACTTACGTCTCTCCTCACTTCTTCCATGTCCTCGTCAGCGCTGCAGTGTTTTCGAGAATCGGGGACCCGGTATGGAACGCTCCCCTACCATGCGTCAGTAGCAACTTGTATCTCCCGCTCTGATCTCCTGCGCACCTCGCCACTTTGAGCAACTTGTACTCCTAAAGGTCTAGTGTCTTTTTTGGTAGCCATACTCTAGCCGAGCTGACTCGAGCAGCAAGTCAGTTGTTGTCGATAGCAGACGTGGTGTGGTCTTGTTCTTTGAGGTCGACTTCATGCCTGTTGTAGCATGACGGGAGATATGGGTACATGTATGTATTCACCATTCTAGCTATGCCTGAGAAAGGCCTATATGACGCGGGTGCTAAGCACTGATACGTGACACCTGTCCCGCACCATGGGCAAATATTCAACGAGCAATCGACAATGCTACTTCATCCAAGAACGACGACCGTCACATGATAGCAGTGATCGCAGCCAAGTGAGTATAATGAAGCGCCATCTAGCAGGGTCGTTGGTGGGAGCGGGCGGTAACAGCATACTACGAGCAACAGCTGACTCAGAAAGGGCAAACAGAGAAAACTACTGTATCGGAGATTGCAGAGCGAGCATGTCTGCGTGCAGATAAGATGGTCTGTACGAACGCGGGTGTCACGGCAACTAAATGTGTCTATGAAGTGCACACAGGGGGTTGGCAGCATAGCTAATACCACACGTGATAGTTAAGGCTCACGAAGTGCATCAAACCTAAGCTGCGCTGTTTGGTCAGGGTGCAATGCTTTGAACTCATGTATATCGGAAGCGGGTACGTGTCTGTCACTTGAAAGCGCATCTAGTGTTTAACATCCAACAATGCTTGAGCACTTGTATATATGTATATTCAGTCTAATCCTATGTATGGCATGGTGGCTATGTATGCAAGATTGCAAGTATATCAGCGGCTCATAAATTCATCGTGACGGTCATACTGTTGCTATGCACAAGCAGCATCGGCGGCAGGTTTTGACTCAAAACTTCTAGATCGCTAATGTACTTGATGCTCTCCGTCTCGCTCTCGCATGTGCCCTCCAATGGACTCGGAAGCGTGGTAAACACAACTGCAGTGTCGTCAGAGTGCCGCCGCAACAACTCGTTCAAGATTAAATGCTGTGCACGGCATGGAAGATCGTTGAAAGATAGCGGGATGGCTTGTTGAGCGGGGAAGCCAAATGCTGGGGGCGTGGGAGCCTGGGATGGCGGCGCTGTGGTGGATGATAAAGGGCTGTTCGCGCCAGAGACGTGAGACGAGCTTGCTGCGGTTGCAAGCTGAGTGGGCTCAGGAGCAGTGGCGATGGGATCTCTCTTTTTAGCAACCGGAGAAGGGGTGTCGACGAACATTATGGATGGACCTGCTCCTTCTTCAGACGCGATCGCTGAACGAGGGACCGGGTTGGATATGAATTTCGGCAGAGAGCCTTGCTTCATGGATGGCGGCTTGACGAACGATCTTGCACGGGACGATGAAGATAATTGCGACGAGGAGCTACCCATGCTATGGGACTTTCTTGTCTTTCTCGTGCCAGAAACGAACATATCAGAAGCCGTAGCACTAGGAAAGGGTCGTAGTGGGGTGTTTATGTACGCTGTGGGTAATTCGTCCTTCCCAGAGCTATCTTTGGGTGAGCCCTTCCATATTACTCTTCTTAGATCTAGCTTTCTAGAGAAGGACGAAGTTGATGGGTTGTTTTTTGCTCGCCGCGATGGCAACCCTGGGTGATTATCCAGGTCGCTTTCATCTGTTGACGCGTCTAGATCGTACTCGTCGAAATTGCTGCCACTCACGCCAGGTTCACTGTCGGTGTCAACTGCTTCGTCATCTGCATCGGCGGCCGCTTCACGTCCGTCTTCACTGACATCTGACTGCCGGTTCTCGCTATCGCTGTCTACGAACAGATCTGTAGGCAGGGTCGGGCTGCGAATGTCAAGTTTGGCTCCAGTATTTCTTAACTTACCAAGGCGCGTACGCGTTCTGCTTTTTCGCAGCATTTTCTGGAGAGCTGCAAATCGCTTCGGCTTGGTATCTTGTCTCCCATGCTGGAATGAAGCAATAGGCCAATTGGTTACAGCTTCGAGAAGATCAACAGTCTGTGACAATTCTTGGCTTGCACTAAGCCCATTGGATTGTCGAAGCCGCTTGATATCCTGCCACCAGCGTTCATCTTCGAGCGAGTAATCGATATCACGAGCTGCCTGATCAAATTCGCCGTCATCGCGGCCATTGATTATGACTTCATACATGCTGAGGTTACCACTAGCAAGCCAAAACACAAGGACCTAGGATACAACGTCAGTCTGAGGTATTTTGGTCATCTGCAGGGTGACGATTCGCAAGCAATTCTATAGGAATACATGTCGCGTACAGCATGGTAGGCACACGAACATGGTGAGGATGCAAAATCGAAACGGTATCACTCACCTCGGCCTCGATGCGCAGATTTCGCAGAAGTGTCGTAACACGCCCTCGTTCTTCTTCGACGTCTGACTCATATTCTACAAAAACGCATACTCTGAGTTCGTACGCTCCCTTCCACGATGGGACAGTGTGCAGAATACAGCCAAGCTGGAGTATGAGCGTATATGTGTCGAAGTTGCTTGTCAGCACGTTTTTACGACTGGGCTCCTCGCCGGCGGTGGCAGTCTCAGCAGACATCTGGATTGGCCAGAGATCAATGTACTTCTTCGTTGTCTCGTTGGTATCAATATCAGCGAAGTCCCATGCCTGAAATGCCCGTTGCTTCAGAGTTGGCTTCGCTGCAGGCACCTCAAGGTCTTTGAACCCTTTTCCGATAGCAACATTAGCCTGCACTCTTAGAACCAGATCTTCAATTACGGTTACGTAGCTCCGAATACCAATAGCATCTTCTGGTCGTATAGCGTCTGTAGGCAAAGTTGTCAAGGTATTGCCGATGACTTTCCTCCTAGCTGTTGCTTGGATCGCCTTTCGAGACACGGGTCGATCAACGTTCTTACTAGTGGGACGGGATGGCTGGGGTGACGGTATATCAAACGCTGGTCGTGTTTCCCTTAGCTCAGGTAGGTTGTAAAATCCCATCATAACGATATTTGGCCTCATGCCACCAAGCCCTGCTCCTAACACGAGATTTCGAGCGCCCCATTCGACAGTTGGAGAAATCGCTATATTGACAAAGGCCTTGATCTTAGAAAAATCAATGTACTTTGTCCAGGACTGTTGCTGGCTTTTGGCTTCCGGTACGGCAGACCCAAAGTCTTCAGTGACGATGACATGGCCGAGTATGAACAGACCTCCCTTCTTGAGCGAGTTGCAGAACTGTATCAGTTTATACTGCCTTCTTGGATCATTGACAAGCAGCAGAATTTGTGGTCTCCAGAATTTGACGTGCTCCTGACGTAAGCGCAGGAGATATTTGCGTGTCTGATGATATATGAGACCTTGACTTACATCACCCCATGGCTTTGGCGGCGTCGTGTAATGTATGAGAAGGAACATGATGATCAGCAACGCTACACATCCAGATGCGTAAACGCCATCGACGAAGAACATCGTTGCACCACAAACTAAGGTGCCGATTGCGGCTGTCTGCCAATTAAACCAGTGAAAAGATGGCCGGAAATTTGGAGCAGAAACAATTTTTAGTAAGAAGCAAGCAAGGTTGGTAACTAAGAAAGTCATAAGATACTAGTAGCGTGTTAGCATTTTAGTCCATCCGTGCGTTCGCAGCTGCAAGGCTGTATCCTACAGTCATCGTGATGAAGGACGCAATCTGATTAATGTCCGCGAACATTGTGACTTGAGCGATGAGATACGTGATGCCGATGGCGTAGATCGGCTCGTCATTCTTTTTCGTACCTTGTCCGAATATCGAAAGTCCAGGCACCAAATGATCACGGGAAAGTGCTTGCAAAAGTTTGGCCGATCCAATCACCCCCATGAGCACCGAGAATATAGACGTGGAGATCTCACCAAGCAGAATGATGACTGGGGAAATATTCGTCTGAGCCAATTAGTATCTCAGTCTAATAACACTTCTAGATGAGGATATTTGGATTTTGCTTGCTTGACATAATGTATTTGAATTTTCAAAGGCAGATGGAGAACTCACAAGCTGGATCACATTTGTGTTGTTGTAGAAGGTTTCCCGAGCTATACTGGCGGCCATTGCAACGACCACCATTGTGTACAGAAAGAAAGTTAATCCTATTCCATAGAGGGTGCCTTTAGGTATGGCCTATTGTGTAAGAGTACGAATTCAGTATATCTTTATGTGCATCTTGAAGGTATCATTTCTCACCTTACTGGGATACTTAAGATCGCCCGACATACTAGCCCCCGCAAGAATGCCTCCAGTAGCTGGAAACAGTATTCCAAAAAGGTCTTGGAAGGACTCTTTGTGCTTACCAACACTGCCTGCCGCACCTCTCGTAAATCGTGGTAGCAGATTCTCACGAAGCGTGTCTAGGCTGAACCCTGTGAATATTATGCTCTCTTTGGCATTAACGAAAGGGTCCTGGACTGCAGATGAAAAGGGGATGCTGACGATGGATACTAGAAGAACAATGAGTAGGGCGTTGCTGCACCGAGCGAACAATCCGCTGCCGGCTAGACAAATAGCTGTGCATACAACCAGTATAAGCGTAGCCCATAGTAGTTGCCACCAGTAGCTTTGTGGGAGCCACTCAGCCATGTCACCTCCATGTGTGCCGAAGTTCTCGATCAGGCAATCGATAAGACCCACGGCATTTAAAGAGGTATTGAAAACAGACCCGAGGTAGTAGACTATGCCGATGGAGCCACCAAACTCTGGGCCCAGACTCCTGGATCTAAAAGCAACAGACAGTCAGCGCGGTTTTCACGGCCGTTGCTGCGGTTTCCATACATGAGGTAGTAAGCACCTCCGCCCCGAACCGTGCCATTCGTCGCGATGGCAGAGATACTCATGGTGGTCAGGAGATTGATAGAGTATCCAGCAACCAACATAGCTACATACACATGTCAATCGTGTAGGAGCCGAAACTTCTGCTAAACATACCCATCATGCCGACAAGGCCAGCTTGTCCAAGTAAGAAGCCAAACCTCAAGAACATCAAGATACTTAGAACGTTGAGAGTCACCGGGACGAACACGCCCGCCATGGTGCCTAGCTTCCCCCTACCTCCGACTGGTCGAGGAACAGCTCCAGGCCGTGGTCGAGCCGTCTCACTCGCACGTTGCTTGTTCGCATTGTGGGACTGTTCGTCTGAGTGTGATCGGAAAGGATGCAATAAGCCAGAGAACAGTCCACCTATTGAGGATTTTTTATGCTCGTCGTTGTCAAGTCCATCATGAGCTACCCCGGGTTGGATTGAATATCTACCACCAGATGGAAGAAGTGGTGTGTGCTCATCGGCCGGTGGTGAGTGTTGTGCAAAAGAACGACGATGGAGTCGTTCGCTGTCATCCCTTGCGGTGCGTGCTGCGAAGTTTGAGCGAGACCTAGACGGCACATAGCGGGTGGCCTGCGACGCGTTGTTGCCCGGCTCGGTCATGAGTGGGTGCAGAAACCTGGTACACTGGCACGAGGCGAAGCTGAGCTCACGTGGCTGACAGGACCAGGCCCAAGATATAGATGCGCGTGCGCGTGTCTTGACGGAGCCGCCCGGGGAAGGCCGAATGCTTCCAGTATGTACGTCCGATGGGACGAGACATGGAGTTGGGAGGAGGGGAGCTTCAGCAGGCCTCCAGCGCCGCAAGTGCAAGTGCCATGGCGATTAAGTCACTTTTACCACGATGGCCTCCCATGCATCCAGCTCTAGCGGCTTCCCTGGCTGGACCGTCACCGTGGTCCGTCGTGCCGTCGCACATGAGCATCCCGCGCCCCCACCCCCGTCGCAAATGACCTCAGAGGCTCAGATGCTCATGCACCCTCGGCACGGTCAATGCGCGCTTTCGTCTCTTCTTCGGCCTCCGTTCTGACCGTTCACTGTTCACACGCAACCTGGCGTCCTTTCCCACACTCTGCATTCTGTCCGCCGCGTCTCTGCAATCCCGTGCATCTCGCACGCATCCTGCAGCGGAGAGGGTGATTCAGCTTCCATCAGCCTACGGTGCACGCTTCTCTTGAAGTTCTTGCTGTTCGTGCTGGCAGCTTCACCGCGCGCGCCGACGTTACCCTTCGCCAGCCAGCATGGCAGATCGTCGGCCTTCGGGGGGCTCGAGGCCGAAAGCTGTGCCGTCTTCTTCACGGGCGTCAGATAACAGCTCTGCAACCGGCTCGCAGTCCGTTTCACGCGCTGATTCGCATGCCAGGCTGGGCTCACCTGTGCCTTCGATTCCAAGCGGAACGCCCGCTGTCCGTCAAATACCTACGCCCGGCCAGATCAACGACTCTTCTCCAGTAGGCACTCCTATAGCAGGACGGCCTGAGCAACAATCTTCGCTGCCTGGGCCCTCGGAATCTGCCTTATCCTCTGCGTTGAAAGACTCATTTGGAAAAAGTCCTCCACGTTTCGGTACTCCGCCGATAAGACCACTATCGCCTGCACAGCAAGCGCTTTCCTCTCGAGGGCCTCCAAGCAATTATGGCTCCTTCGACGGCCGTGGTCGCTCACCCGTTCCCAACGAGGACCCGGAAATTGTCCGTCGCCATCTAGTCGGACAGTATGCTTCGCCAAGCAGATCAAACCGCGGGTTCGGGGATGACGACACACGATCACAGGGTACGAGAGCCCAAGAAGAAGAGGACGAGGAGTTTTCTTCTCTACAACTTCAGGGTGGTGATATCACAAGGCAAATTTACAGATGGAGTGAGCAGCAGCAGGCGGAAGAGCAGGGCAAGATGCTGCGAAGTAAGAGCTTTCACGGTTCTCGAAAGCGACCAGAGGATGAGGTTCTCGACATCGACTCTATCAGACAACCCGGTGGTTTCAGAAGAAACTACCTGCGCCGAGCTGCTGCAAGTCCCTCTCCTGCCCCTGGTCCCTCTGGATACGGTACTGTCCGTCATACTAAGCCTCAACCGCAAGTCTTCACAAGCAATTTCCTCGAGTTCTTGACACTATATGGCCACTTCGCTGGCGAGTCGCTGGAGGAAGACGACGAAGTACTTGGACCAGATGAATACTTTTCCTCTGATGCTCTCGACTCAGGCGTACAATCTGAGGATGAGGATCGTGAATATGGCGAATCGAGCGCACTGTTGACGCCTGGAAAGAGAAGAAAGCGCAAGCCGAAGAAGACTGGTACTGGTAGTCCTACTGGTGCTGCCATGCTGCTACTGAAGTCCTTCGTTGGAACGGGTGTCCTCTTCCTGCCGCGAGCTTTCTTAAATGGCGGCATGCTCTTCTCGAATCTAGTGCTGCTCGGTGTTGCGGGTTTGTCTTACACCTGCTTTGTCCTCCTGGTCTCCACGCGACTTGTGGTCGAGCACTCTTTCGGCGACATGGGTTTTCACCTCTACGGAAAGTGGATGCGCAACATGATCAACTTCTCGCTCGTCATCTCGCAGATAGGTTTCTCCTCTGCCTATATTGTCTTCGTGTCCGAGAACATGCAAGCATTCGTTTTGGCTGTCAGCAATTGCAAGACTTACATCGATATCAAGTACATGATCCTGATGCAGATGGTCATCTTCCTGCCCCTCTCGCTCTACCGTAACATCAACCACATCCAGAAGCTCGCATTGGTCGCAGACTTGTTCATCCTGATGGGTCTCGTGTACTTGTATTACTACGACTTCTTCACAATAGTCAGCCAAGGTGGTGTCTCGGACATTGTCAGCTTCAACTCGCGGGATTGGACTCTCTTCATAGGCACAGCTATTTTCACCTTTGAAGGCATCGGCCTTGTGATCCCAATCCAGACTGGTATGAAGGATCCCAAGAAATTCCCCAAGGTTTTAGGAGGTGTCATGATCATCATTACCATCATTTTCCTCAGCGCGGGAGCACTCTCGTATGCAGCGTTCGGATCAAAGACCAAGACTGTCGTGCTCCTCAACATGCCTCAGGACAACAGATTTGTCAATGGTGTTCAATTTATCTACTCTTTGGCGATTTTGCTATCGACTCCGCTGCAGATCTATCCAGCCATTGAGATTACGAGCCAGCAACTGTTCAGTCGCACGGGCAAGTACAATCCGTATGTTAAATGGAAGAAGAATTTCTTCCGCTTCTTCATGGTCCTAGTCTGCGCCATGCTCGCCTGGGCTGGAGCTGGAGATCTGGACAAATTTGTTAGTCTCGTAGGAAGCTTCGCTTGCATTCCACTGGTATTCATATATCCTGTAAGCAAACATGGTGTCCGTGTTGAAACTCGACTAACAATTTACAGCCTTTGCTTCACTACAGAGCTGTAGCGAAAACCACATTCCTTCGTACTATGGATATACTACTTTGTATTATTGGTCTAGTTGGTATGGCCTACACCACCACGTTGACCATACAGAGCTGGCTCGGCGGAGGCGCTCCTAAGGCTCCAGGGTATTGTGACAGTCGATAAATTTGCGAAGCCCTGACAAGTTGTATTTCCTTTTCAGTCACTCGTAGCATTTCAGCGTAGTCATAGAGTCGTGGCTTGGGGGACATTAGAGGTTCTAGAATCAGTTCGCAGGAGCGCGTAGAGGTGGACTTCGCTCAAACAGGTTGTACATGATATGTTTAATTGTCATGCAAATACAAAGACAAATCTGGCGACAGATTTTGTTGTCCCCATGCCGCTGCTATAATCTGTCAGCTAAGACAAATACGAGAGTCGCCATCTCAAGCGCCGTTTGATACGAGGTTACTTTGTCGGATTTGTGCGAGCACGAGGCTGTCGAGGCAATCCTTCCGTGAACAAGCGTACTTTATATTTGCGGCGCGACGCAATCAACTCCACCTTGCGGTCGGTATCAACAGGTGTACTACTGTACATGCAGGGCGTGCGACTACCAGAACAGGCGAGGACGACAAGCAGAATGACAAGATCCATCGTGAGGCTGAAATGCGGCAGATGCAAAGGAGCGCCACGAACCAGCGGAGTTAACGTTACCGTAAGCGCGATGCATAGGTATCAAGGCGGTGAAGGCTCTAGGTTGTCCACTTCACGCGGTGAAGTTGACCAAGCCACGCCTAGCTAGAGCTGCGTCTCAGACGCTGGAGGGACATTACGCTAAGCTTTCTTATAGGCGATAAGCTGCATAGTCTTGCTGAATGCTCACCGTTGACCTGCAAATGCGCCTTAAGTAAGTACATGTACCTACCTACCTAAGACATGGCAAGTACAGGCACAAAGGTCGCAGTCAGATCCCACACGTTGCAGGCGAGCGTTCATGATTCGTTCAAAGTGGACGCCACTCTCCCCCTAGCGCTAGATGCCACTATTCACCACCGCTACTTGCTTCATGGCAAAGTTGCAAGGCGAAGAGCATTCGGTATCATATGACACTCTCACCGTCTGATCACTGCATTGGCTCGAGCCCCACGTGGAGAGACACCGGGTTACCTTCCACGAGCTGCAAGAGCATTGGTGGTGCGCTCTGGACTGTGGTAACTACCTAGGTACCTAGGTACACGGATGGATTGCAGCATGCTCTCACGCAGTACTTGCTTCTGCGATGTGTGCAATGCCTGCACGTATGCAACGCGTGTGCAGCCCAGCACAGATTGATGGGATTGTTACAGCTGACGTCGTCAGACATGGGCATGACGAATCTGCGCACGGCAGAATTAGAAGGTCGTTCCGTAAGCATCACCAGGACCATGACACTGGATCACCTAGCTACGACAGTCGTACTCGCAGTCACGACGGTGGCGCCGCCCATGGAGCACTGCTGCCAGTGGCCAGTCGGTGCAGCATCGCGCAAAGTGTCATTCCCACGACGATTACACACAAAGGCAGAGAAAAATAGACTAGCGTTACTATTTTAGAGATGCTGCGCCTCCAGGTCCCTAGAAACCGATAGCGGGCGATCAGGTCAGGAACAGTAGCCGCCGCGATTGGGGTGCCTGTCGCGGAAGCCGATGGGCATGGCAACCCTGCCATGCTCCCGACAATACGAGCTGCATGACGAAATAGGGGATCGGGACGTAGCAGAGACAGGAATGGATGGGCGGACGTCTCCAGGCGTGCAAATGTCAGTGTTGCAGGCACGAAACGGAGAAATTCAAGGATGAACAGTCGGCGCCACAAAACCTTGTCTTTGGCTGCATTGGCGAGAAAGCGGGACTAGCTGAGGCGCAAGTGGAGCAGAAGCGTCGTTGGGGTATGCTTGGCCGGAAAGATATAAATCAAACACAACACCGCTCTTTTGCTCTTCTCCCAGCATCTGTGCTATCACTCCATCCATACCCCTCGCTTCCAACGTCCGCCACATCCCACGACCTGACGATCGCTTTTGTTTCCGTCCCTTGTAGTTCCTTCGTTTGCTCGCTATGTGGTAAGTCCTGCTGCCCCTCCACTGCGCGATGAACCCGCAGAGCAACATGAGCTGATGACGCCCAACAGTGGTATTTTCGGATACATCAACTACCTGGTGGAGAAGGACAGGAAGTTTGTTCTCGACACACTCATCAATGGTACGTGATAAGCGTTCTGGCTGTTCCCCGCAGCCGTGCACCCCTCATAGTGGGGCGCCCGCGGCCGCTGCTAACAAGTCTCTTTGTGCAGGTCTGCAACGTCTAGAGTACCGTGGCTACGACTCAGCTGGTCTGGCCATTGACGGCGACAAGAAGAATGAGGTTTTCGCCGTCAAGGAGGTCGGCAAGGTCGCATCCCTGAAGAAGCTCGTCGAGGAGCAGAACTTCGACCTCAACAAGGTCTTCGACTCACACGCCGGTATTGCCCATACACGATGGGCTACCCACGGTCCCCCATCGCGCGTCAACTGCCATCCTCACAGGTACGTCCACCATCTCCAATATACACAACGGTTTTGTCACAGTGCGAGATCGGTAAAAACGACCGAATCGGCAAAGAGGCGACCCTTTTTTCTGTGTTCGTGTGCAGAAGCTGACGCGCTATATTAGGTCCGACCCCAACTGGGAGTTTTCTGTCGTTCACAATGGCATCATCACAAATTACAAGGAGCTGAAGGTCCTCCTCGAGAGCAAAGGCTACAAGTTTGAGACCGAGACCGATACCGAGGCTATCGCCAAGCTCGTCAAGTACATCCACAGCGAGCACCCCGAGCTGAGCTTCCCATCGCTCGTCAAGGCCGTCATCAAGGAGCTCCAGGGCGCCTTCGGTCTCCTCATCAAGTCGATTCACTTCCCACACGAGGTTGTTGCTGCCCGTAAGGGTTCTCCTCTTGTCATTGGTGTCAAGACACAGAAGAAGATGAAGGTCGACTTCGTAGACGTCGAGTACAACGACGAGAACACCGCTCTCCCGGCTGAGAGTGCTTCCCACAACGTTGCCCTGAAGAAGGGTAACACCCTCCTCGCTCCCCCTGACAAGTCCCTTCTCCACCGCTCGCAATCGCGTGCCTTCCTTTCCGACGATGGCGTCCCGATGCCCACCGAATTCTTCCTCTCATCCGACCCAGCTGCGATTGTTGAGCACACCAAGAAGGTGCTGTACCTTGAGGACGACGATATTGCCCACATCCACGAGGGCTCGCTGAACATCCACCGCCTCAACAAGGATGACGGAACCTCCAACGTCCGTACCATTCAAACTCTCGAGATCCAGCTCCAGGAGATCATGAAGGGCCGTTTCGACCACTTCATGCAGAAGGAGATTTTCGAGCAGCCCGAGTCGGTTGTCAACGCTATGCGTGGTCGTCTCGACGCTGTTAACAAGACTGTCACGCTTGGTGGTCTACGCCAATACCTTTCCACAATCAGGCGATGCCGCAGAATCATCTTCATTGCTTGTGGTACTTCATTCCATTCTTGCATGGCTGTCCGCGGTATCTTTGAGGAACTTACCGAGATCCCCATCGCTGTTGAATTGGCTTCAGATTTCTTGGATCGACAAGCACCCGTCTTCCGCGACGACACCTGCGTGTTCGTCTCCCAATCTGGTGAGACTGCTGACTCGCTCATGGCTCTCCGCTACTGCTTGGAGCGTGGTGCTCTGACTGTTGGTGTCGTCAACAACGTCGGTTCCTCCATCTCTCTCCTTACCCATTGCGGTGTTCACATCAACGCCGGACCCGAAATTGGTGTTGCCTCCACCAAGGCTTACACCTCACAATTTGTCTGCATGGTCATGTTCGCTCTCTCGCTCAGCGAGGACCGTGCTTCCAAGCAGAAGAGACGTGAGGAGATCATGGAGGGTCTCACCAAGGTGTCTGAGCAGTTCAAGCAGGTGCTCAAGCTCGACCAGCCCATCAAGAAGCTTTGCGAGAAATTCAAGGACCAGAAGAGCTTATTGCTCCTTGGTCGTGGCTCTCAGCACGCCACCGCGCTCGAGGGTGCTCTCAAGATCAAGGAAATCTCCTACCTCCACTGCGAAGCTGTCATGTCTGGAGAGCTCAAGCACGGTGTTCTTGCCCTCGTTGATGAAAACCTTCCTATCGTCATGATCTTGACCCGTGACGACATCTTCGCCAAGTCGCTCAACGCATACCAGCAGGTCATTGCCCGTAGCGGAAGGCCCATCATCATCTGCAATGAGAACGACCCCGAGTTCCCCAGCGACAAGACCGACAAGATTGAGGTTCCCAAGAACGTCGACTGCTTACAAGGTCTTATCAACGTCATTCCTCTGCAGCTCATGTCCTACTGGATGGCTGTTGCTGAGGGTGTCAACGTTGATATGCCACGTAACTTGGCCAAGTCGGTCACTGTCGAGTAAGTGTTTTGATTGTAGGATATAGAAACGGCGTCTCTGGGATAGAGAAGCTGGTCACGCTTTGGGACTGTCTGGGAATTATGATTGAAAATTATGTATGGGTCATTGCCGCAATGTAGAGGACGGATCCACGAATTGGCCACGCGGACATGCGATGGCTTCGATACCAGTCCGAATGAAAAAATAAATTCTCATCTGTATCATTGTTTTGTGTACCATGTTGAGATAGAGATGATCCTTTAGCGTTTCAAGACCCCTGCCGGGGACACCATTACGAAACGAGACCCCTGCGATCGCGATGGTGGGGCCAACGTTGATTGATCCCCGGATGGTGCCTTGCATTCTTCTAGCCCATCAACAACAGGTGCAGCCCCGCCCGAAGCTCCTGAACACCAAGCTACAGCATATACACCTCGAGCCAGACACACAATCATGGCGCCACTCAAAGGACCCGGCGCACCCAAGACATACGACGGTAAAGACGTCCCGCCCCGCCATTGCCCCGCCCCGCCCCGTTGAGCTTCGACTAACAGCGGCATTCAGGTTCGGGGTTGCGCGTCGGCATCATCCACGCACGATGGAACACCGTCATCATTGACGCTCTACTCGATGGCACGAAGAAGGCACTTGCGCAAGCAGGTGTCAAGGACGAGAACATTGTCATCCAGAGCGTGCCTGGAAGCTACGAGCTGCCCTACGCCGTGAAGCAGTACGCAATCATGAAACACACACACTTCCCCCCCCCCCAGCACATGACAGCTA
Organism: Coniothyrium glycines; assembly: GCA_025742365.1. Classification (NCBI taxonomy): domain Eukaryota; kingdom Fungi; phylum Ascomycota; class Dothideomycetes; order Pleosporales; family Coniothyriaceae; genus Coniothyrium; species Coniothyrium glycines. The sequence continues at coordinate 449,877 of JAMXIJ010000011.1, forward strand.
ACACCACCTCCCCCCGGCCCCCCTTATAGATTATATTCCGCTTCGCAAGTCCAGTCCTCCTCCACCGGCGTCGTAGGCGCAGCCGCCGACCTCCTAGGCTCCGCGTCCGATCTCGCCGCGCTCACCTCCTCCGCCAGCACATCCCAGCCCAAGACCTCGACCGCGCCGTTTGACGCCATAATCGCCATTGGCGTGCTCATCAAGGGCGAGACGATGCACTTTGAGTATATTTCCGAGGCCGTCAGCCACGGGCTCATGCGCTTGCAGCTGGACAACAACGTGCCTGTTATTTTCGGGCTGCTGACGCTGTTGACTGAGGAGCAAGGGCTGCATCGCGCAGGTATTGCGGGGGCGAACAAGGACCAAGGGCATAACCATGGGAGTGATTGGGGAAGTGCGGCAGTGGAGTTGGGTGTTAAGAGGAGGGGCTGGGTGGAGGGTAAGTTTGTGGACTAGCTGCGAGGTTCTTTCCTAGATGCTCGTATGACGACCCATGCTCATTCTGAAAGATGGGCTATGATGGAATAGCAGGACATATACCTATAGGTTTATGGTAGTCCGGAAGTGCCGAGGCCGCGCTTTAGGGGGGTGTTCGCAATAAACATGTCCTTTGCAGGTGCGCCAGTGTCCACAGCTTGTGTACCTCGATCATGCTGTCAATACATGCAAAGGGCCATTTGAAGCATGTATTCAGCCGTGTCGTCAACCTAGTCCAGCCAGGCTCGTTCGCAATCGTGCTCACGTGCGCCCCTCCCTCAATGGTCCGGGATGCGCGCGTAACCTGCAGAGCAACTATACACCAAGACTTTCGCCGAACTTGGTGTGTTATCGTGTAATGTTTGATGTGAGATAGCGCAGTCGTTGCTTTCGGTGGAGTGGATGAGGATGCGCGATCGCGATGACGCCGGGGGCTGAGACCGTGCGCACAAGGGGTGGCTGCCAGAATTCAACGTGTGCGCCTAGCAGAGCATCATGAAACGTGTGCTCATGGGCAGGAGGCGACATATGCGAGCGCGCAGTCAGTGTTGGTACATCTTGGACTTTTGTTCTCAGGAGCATCGGTTGGTTGAGGAGTCCTGGATTTGTGACGATCATAAAGGAGTTGCTTAGCGTACCGGCAGGGATCCGCTTCCAACTTCATTCCAGCCAGGCACGACCTCCAACTCCCTCTACAAGCCCTGGCAACGCGTGCAGACCGCTGCCAGTCGGTCGCTCATCTCGTCTCTTCCATTCTACCATCCTCTGTTGGCCCGTTGCTACCATCTGGGGCGTCTGACACGTCTTCACTGCGGGAGCGCGCGTCTTCGGCATCCTATTTCAGCGTGCAGCAAAGACGACTGCTGTAACGCGCAGCGCGCAATACCGAAACCTCGTCCTTCCGCCTTCACGAGTCTTGTGTAATGGCAGTAGCACAGCGGTGCTAGCAACCCATTTCGCGAGGCAGACAGCTGTGGCCCCTCAGCGGACCCAGCAGACTCCTGCAGCGACTTCGGGCTTGTGTCTGAGGGAAAACGCGGTGAGAGCGACAATCGAGCGAGGCGATCAGAATCGCATCGTGCGGACCCGATTACTGCTCCGCTCCCAGACTTGACTGCTTTCGCACAGTTTCCCGCCAGTGGAAGGTGCAAAGACGCGCACAACAGCAATTTCTCTCACACGACCACGATGCGCAGCGCCGAGGCGGCCTCCTAGACGACACGCACTCGGATCGCCTCCCACATACATCAACGTCCTCTGATCCTTCTGCGCTGTCAACCATGTCGCGTTCTGGTCACTACACATCTCTAAGCGCCCTCACACCATTGACCAGCTCAGACTCGTCACCACCTGGCAAGCTCGCAAGTCCACGATCTGCCAATCCCCCATATGAAACGATGCACGCTACCTCTTCCTCACGCGCGGCGCCTTCGAGCGCGTCAAATAATGCCATCAATAACATCACACCCGTAAACACGCCGCCAGAGATGCGGATATCAGTCTTTCCCGCCGACGGCGTGCTAGGTCAGCGCCTGACCTACGATCCCCTCGTCGATCCGAAACTAGACAAAAAGGCGAAGCAGAGCAGGGGTCCCAAATACACTCCGATACTAGATAAGGTACGTGAAGGTTATAAATAAATCCATTGAGATGTGGTCGCCCTGTGACGCTAAGGCTAACTTGACTTGTGTTACAGGGCGACCCATCTCCTCCCCCGGATCCACGCCTGGCCATCGCTGGATACACGACTGGAAACCATGTCATTAAAACCGTTGGCTCCGCTGCTGCAAAGACAAAGCTACGATTTGCGCCCTACATTGCCAAACCGTACGCATTTGATGCCCGCATCTCGTGCGGCCCAGGCCCTGCCACACAGGTAGTAGTCACGGGATTTGACCCTTTGACATCAGATTCGCAATTGCGCGGATTCTTCTCTACGTATGGAGAGGTAGAGGCTGTGCGCAACCAGGTGCATCCTGATAATGGCAGCCCACTGGGCATTTGCTTGGTCAAATTTCACGACACTTTACCGACTCGGTCAACACCTGGTATGAAGGCATCAGCATCTGCGAAACGAGCTGAGAAAGAGGGATCAAATACGCGCCTGGGGCAGCAGACGATCAAAGTTCACTCCGATCGCGAAGGCCGAAGATGCGCGAAACTGGTCAATATGGCGGTACAGCATACCCGCAGGCAGGAGGAGAAACTGCGCGCAAAACTTGCTGCGAAATCAGCTGGTTCCGCCACTCCGGCCACATCTAACAATTTTGACCTGCCAGCGAACGTACCAAAAGGCCCTTCCGGAAGAGGCGCACGACCACCAGGGACCATACCTCGCGAACCGCTAACACGAAAAGCCGCCCTCTCATACCTCATCGAACGCGAGCCGATCAAGCCCACTTTAAAGCGCAAACCGTACTTGTTCATCGCGCATGCATACGTGCCCGTCTTAAGCACAACGATAGAACATTTGAAGAAGAGATTGAAGAACTTTAAGTGGTCAGCGGTGCGGTGCGACCAGACAGGATACTATGTTACCTTTGAAGAGTCAAAGTGCGGAGAAGACGAGACAGTTCGCTGCTACCGTGAATGCCACATGCAAGCTCTGTTCACCTACGTGATGAACATGGAATGCAATCAATATGGCGATCCGGATTACGAACGAAGTCCAAGTCCGGAACGCGTTGTCGCCAATAACAAGCGTAAAGCGATAGAGGAACGCATAGCACAAGAGGAGGCTGAAGACATGGAATGGGAGAAGAAGCAACGAGCAGACTCGTTAGATCCTGTTGTAGCTGCTTTGGAAGTGCTGAAACAAGACCTTCAAAGTAAGCTCCTGGCGGAGATCAAGACGCGCATTGCCGCTCCCAAGATTCTGGAATTCCTAGAACCTGATCTGCATGTTGAGAAGAGGCGGAGGCTCAACGTTGCTGCTCCACCAAAGAAGGATGACGGTGTACGACCGCCGGCTTTGCTCGCTCCAGTTTTGGATCCTTTTGGTGCTGGAACACCAAGATCGCGCTATGCAGGCTTTGCGGGTCGCAATGGTCGCACGCCTCTTGGCCCAGGTGGCAATAATAGGCAGCGAGGAAAGAAGAATTTTAAGCCTGTCAATGCTTTTGCAGATGAACGGCGAGGCGCGCCCAAGCCGCGAGCTGCACGAGGCTTGCATCGACAGATGATCGAGATGTTTGAACCTGATGAGTCTGACGACGAGAGACGGAGTGAGCTTACACGAGGGACTGAGGAGCAGGAATCTCGGCCTATCAGTCGAGCTCCTTCCACAGATGGCGAGGAAGAAGAGGAGGAATCATCACGAGCACATCGAGCTAAGCGGCGCCGTATTGAGACCGGCTGGGGTGAGGACAGCGATGATGAGATGGATGATTCTCATGCCAGAAGCCTACTCGCCCATTGCATCCATAAAGATCCCGAAAACATGGCTGAGAAGGAACTGGAGCAAGTGCTTGCTATTCTTCCTCGATCTTCACCTATCTGGAAGAAAGCAGACAAAGCCCTTAAAGGATTCAGGAGACTGCGGAAGATTGAGCAAGAAGCAGATGCAATCTTTGGCGTGGAGACAAACGTTGTCGACAAACAAGAGCCAGAAGTCATCATCACGCAGGACGAGGAAGCACTCAAACCGATTGAGACCACAGAATTACCTGAAACACTCAAGACGCTTAAGCAGAAAGCCGCTGCTGCCATTGCGAAACCCAAGAAGAAGACCAAGAAGCAACTTGCAGAAGAGGCGAGGGCTGCAAAGGCTCAAGTCGAAGAAGTCACGCCATCGGTCGATGAGGAGCTCGCTGAAGCCAAGGAAGAACGACTGATCCCTTCAGTGTCTGTAACGGAGGAGACCCCAGACGAGGAGGACGACCGAACATCTGTGAATTGGGGAGTATCTTCTGATGTGCCAAGGAAGACTGTCGAAGATGATCTCAGTGTGGTAATGGACATTGATGGCTGGCAACATATGCTCAAGGACGACGAAGATCTGCGACATCTCAAAGCCGCCATGGACTCTATCGCGGCAGCCAAGATTGGAGATGCACAGTCCTGGGCATGGAAACAGAAATCGATCAAGCATCTCAACCGCAATGGCCAGGAAGGCGTCTCCCGAACCGAGACCAAGATTGAGGGTTACTATGTTCCGAACGCGACTGGTTCAGCTCGGACAGAAGGCGTCAAGAAGATTCGCGAGGTTGAGAAGTCGAAATACTTGCCACATCGTATCCGTGTTCAGAAAGAACGCGAGGAGCGACAGCGAAGGGCGAAGCAGGAGGGAGATCGAGGTGTCGTCTCGGTGGAAGGCTTCAAGTTTACGAGCGGCGCCAACAAAGCCTCCACTGCCAACTCTCGTGCCAACCGCGCCAACAATCGTCGCATGGTCAACGATATCAACATCTCCAAGAATATGTCCGGTGCCGAAGGTGATGCTCTACGTTTCAACCAGTTGAAAAAGAGGAAGAAACTCGTCAAGTTTGACAGATCCGCCATTCACAACTGGGGTTTGTATGCCCAAGAAAGCATCGCCGCCAACGACATGATCATCGAATACGTTGGTGAAAAGGTTCGCCAGCGTGTCGCTGATCTGCGTGAAGCCAAGTACGACATGCAGGGCGTGGGATCGAGTTACCTCTTCCGAATCGACGAAGACACGGTCATTGATGCGACGAAGATGGGGGGTATTGCTCGGTTCATCAACCATAGCTGTACACCCAACTGCACCGCCAAGATTATCCGTGTTGACAATACGAAGCGTATCGTCATCTATGCCCTACGGGACATTAGTCAAGGTAAGTTCCGAATCAGATCACCTTGGCAGGATAGCCGCTAATATATACTAGATGAGGAGCTCACTTACGACTACAAGTTTGAGCGCGAGATGGACCAAAACGATCGTATTCCATGCCTCTGTGGATCAGTTGGCTGCAAAGGCTTTCTCAACTGAGCCCGTCACCACGACTCACTGTACGAATAGCAGCAACAACGACTTCCTTCTTTCCTTTCTTCTGTCCGTCTCTTGCGCCCACACTAGCTTTCCGCTCTACATCCCATCACAGCGCTGTTTCAACACTACGTCTCCCATTTCTCCAGGGCGCGGAGGCATTGCGTGTTTTATATATCTCCTGGGAAACCAAAGCGAGGCCGCAAAAGGGGGGAAACTGCATCACATACTCGGTGTCTTTGCGTTTTTTTCTTCTCGCTTCTTGTTTTCTCTTCTGGCCATTATTTCTCACCATCATCATCATCGCCATCATATTCTTCTTCTCTGTGGCATATATTCATTTCCCCAACCCCCATTTCGTTTCCAGGCCGATATATACAGTTAGGCGGGGGCAATGGCTTATGTGTGTGTGTGTGAGCGTCTGCGTCTCTATCCCTGTCTATCGTGTCTTTTTTCATGATAGGGGGGGTTTCCCTTCTTGCATTATGGATCTCCCCCCCCCCTCCCCTCCTCCTCCTCTGTAAAGAAGTGGGCGGGGGGGCGTGGGCATCAATCCGGTGTTAGTTTCGCATGATATCAGCCTGCTCCCCTCTCTCGATGCGGGATTTAGCTGGAGCGCACTTGGTACCCTTTTGGTGTCGAGCTAGGTAGGGGAACTTTTAAGAGAACGGGGTGGTGCTGCATGGGAGGGAGGGAGTGGGAGGAAAGTGAGCAGATGCAGGCCAATGGGCAAGTTGTTGCCCCCTCCTTTGCTGCAATTGGGGCCCACGATGAGCGTGGGGTCCGTTGTGGACGGGTAGTTTAGATGCGAATGAATGAGTCTGGAGTGTGAGATGGGGGACTTGTTTGTCCCTTTTTTTTTGAAAAAACTTTATGCGGTGATTGCGTACATGGTTGTGTCTGTCGTGTGTCTCGTTGGATGGTTGTGTCTTTTGAGGGATCTTCAACCCTGAAAAAAAGAGGATTCTGGTCTTTCACACTACTCTTTCACGGACAACGGAATCAAAGTAGAAAGGCATGCTGGAATTCTTGCACAAGTACGCTATGTTCAAGAACGTGGCTTGCCGCTCTAACCACTTAGTGTGTGTCGGTGGAATAACGTCTCATGCTCATGGTATTTATTTCCCCCCCTCCCCTTCATCCTGTGATATAACGCCTTTTCAATGCAAACATTCACCCCGGCCGCTCCTCCGCAAGCGCAGCACACACAACAAGAAACAGCACAATCTTTTAAAACCGCTCCTTCATTCTCCCCGCCACCGTCCGCAGGTTCCCGTACACTTTGCTTGGATTCTGGCCCAGGATTAAACTCACAATCGCCTCTCGGGCAATGTGAATATTCTTGAAGCCACCGAGGATATTTATCTTCTGGTCGGCGAGGACGACGCGCGTGCGACTCGCGTTTTCGATTGCGAATTTCGTTTTGCCGTCTTTGCCTGCGATGCGGCCGATGGCGCGGCCCATGTGTTCGCCCTGCAGCGTCTTGACGTCTTTGATCTCAAATGTCTCGATGTAGAGGTCGTCGAGGCGCAGCAGGGCGATGGCGTCGTCGACGTCGAAGCCGAGGGTGAAGGCCTTGACAAAGTCTTCGCCTTTTTGCAGGGCGCCTGTGTCGGTGGTTTGGCTTGAGGTGCGCAGCTCGACGGCGCGCGAGGCTGTGTTCATGCGCACTTGTAGGTGCAGGTGTTCGACGAGTGGGGGCTGGAGGCTGGATGTTAGTAGAGCGAAGGGAGAGGTGTGGAGAGAGAAGGTGACGGACGTAGATTTTCGGCCAGGCGGTCTTGAGAGGTGTCATGCGGTGTGGTGGGATGGGCACTTTGCGCTGCTCGCGCCGGAAGGCAAGTGGTATTGACTTTGCGGGCGCGAATTTGGGGCGGCCGCTCTCGTCGGTCATGGGGGTATCGTCTGTGGGAGCGTCTGGGACGTCGTTGGTAGGGGCAGCCGGCTCAATGCTCATATCGATGAGGTCGCCGTCGTCTTCGGCAGGCAGAGGGACGCTGACGGCCTCCATGGCGACATCGTTGGCGAGTGCCTCGGGCTTGCGCTGGAGCGCTGTAGGGGCGGGCATGTTTGTTCCCGGTTTCGGGCGGTTTCGTCTCGACTCTTCCTCTTGGTGTTGGTGTTGGGCTGTGGCTTGGGCGATGTTTGGCAGAAGAAGGGAGCGCAATTGGGCGGGGGGTGCAGGTATCGATAAGGACTTTTGGCGGCCGATGATTTTAAAAATTGCTGCCAAAAAGCCGAAGCGTGGCTGGCCGGCTGTGCCAAGGTTTGCATATGCTAGCCGACTGACGTACATGCTGTGTCTTGCAATTCCTCTTCCGCCACTCCCTCCATTCACGTCGATTACGTTCGCCCGTTTCTGGACTTGTGCACGTCGACCATGTTGCAGCCGCGCATATCATGAACCACAATGTAGGCTCGGCCGTGGGCGTGTTTTGGGGCCGCTCAGTGGGCGGTCAGTTGCTGAGACAGAGCGGTGCGCTGCCGCGCTTTTCAGTACAGACATGGGCCCCGACATCTTCAAATACCTGTTGCCACACCCGTTCAATCACATCAGCGTCACGGATATTCTCGCAACAATTCAGATCACTGTACCTGTCCACCAAATCATCGCCTGCCCGAACTGCGCTCAGCTCACCGCTGCACGCCCCGCCATGCCGTCCCCATCACGTCCAGAATAGCATCACTCTTGCTGTGTTGTCAGCATGGAGCAGAAGTCTATCGAGATCAGCACGACGGAGGAATGGGAACAGTGAACGGCGCAACAAGAGTTCGGTGACAAATGGGTATTCTAAAAACAAGAAAACAACTGCTCCGCAAGCACCCCAGGCCACCCTATCACCCCAACCACAATCGAGCCCGAAGTCCTCAGAGAAATCCTCACAACCAGCACACCATGACGAGCAAGCCTCGAGCAAGCCCCTCCTCGATCGCCTACCACATTCTCTTCCCCACCTCCATCGCCCAACCAAAGCAGAACTGCTCGAAGCAGCATCAGGTTTCTGGTCGCGCATAAAAATTCACTTCAAGTGGTTGACTATTCGAAGTAACCGCCCTTTCAATTCGGATGAGATATACGCGATGGTGTCATGGGTACTAGCAGCACACGTCTTATGGATTGTGCTTGGAACCACAACATTTGTCATGTTGACTATATTCATGATAAACACGGCTTTTTCGCAAGAGACAATCGGACAGTGGATTGGAAACTACCTCACAAAGTCATCTGGCATCAAGGTCGTCTTCGAAACTGCTGTTGTCCCTAAATGGGGTGATGGTGTCATCTCCTTCAGAAAGGTCTTCGTCTCACGCCGACCAGGTCAGGGCAAGGGCAAAGTCACCAAGGGTTCCCAGACAGAAATGGCAGCCGCAGCGGCAGCCAAAGCCCTGCAGGAGCGGGACGTAAAGGGCGGCGTCTCGGAAGTCGAGGAAGCGGAAGAGGATACCAACTACACCCAGTTCGACATTTCTATCGATACGGTCAATGTCACGTTATCGTTTTCGAAATGGTTCAACGGCAAGGGCATACTGAAAGATGTTGAAATCAAAGGAATTCGCGGTGTCGTGGATCGAACTTCTGTGCACACCGTGGAAGGTGTTGACCCAAGGTCATATAAACATGAGCACAATCCCGGGGATTTTGAATTGGAGTCCTTCAGGATGGAAGACGTGCTGGTTACCATCTACCAACCCAATGGCTTCCGACCCTTCTCTGCAAGTATATACTCTTGCGACCTTCCTCAGCTTCGCAAGCAATGGTTGTTTTATGACTTCCTGTCAGCGAACATGATGTCGGGTTCGTTTGACGGCTCGTTATTCACTATACATCCAAGACAGACGCACAACTACACAGGTGCGCAGCTAAGCAGTGGCCGCGACTCCGAAGATGGCAGTAGCTGGAAGAAGCATAGCCGAATTCGCATCGATGGCCTGAACATTGATCACCTCAACCGCGGATACGATGGTCCATTTTCGTGGATTCACGAAGGCAATGTCGATATCACTGCAGATGTCATGCTACCCAACGATGATGAAGACAGCATCGCCAAGGTCATGTCGGACATGTATGATCGCGTTGAAGCCACCGTCTCCCAGAACAACCGTAAACACCACTTCTCGGATCACGCAGCTCATGGCTTCGATGACCACCACCACGAAGACCAAGCCCAGTACGAAGATACCGCAGAGGACAAACGTTACATGATCATGGACATGCGGGTCCACCTCAACGACGTCCGCGCTGCAGTCCCCATCTTCACACGAGACATATCCTACGTCAACAACGCCCTCGTCCGCCCCATTGTGGCATACATCAACTCAAAGCGCACATTTATTCCCGTAAACTGTAGAGTCGTGAAAAGGGTACGAGACTTCGACGGGAGCTGGACTCTCTACGACAGCGGCTTAATGGAGGAAGTATCCCGGGAGGTTCGTCATCCTTTCTCTCCTTTCCCGCATCCTACCCACTAGGTACTAACTATTGAGATAGATGTATGACGCCTTTGCCCGTGACGTCCTCGACGACCGCACCGTGCGCAAGCGCCGCATAAAGAAGGTGGGCATATGGACGCTGCAACTTGCCGCCCAGGCATTGTTCCTCGGCCTCGCTGGAAACATTGCCTGATTGCGTGGAAACGAGATTTTGTTCACATATACATAGATACCCCTCTCCCCCGCTTCTGCTAGTCTTATCTTTTCTTTCTTGGGACGGGCTGTAGGAATATGCACAGCGAAGCAATGGCGTTTTGGGTGTGGAGTGGAGTGTTAGAGGGCATTACACTTGGGTTGAATTCATAGGGTTGGGATATACCGCCGAGGTGCGACAGGGGTTTTACGCAGAGTCGAGCATATATCCTGTGCTTGTGGGACGCAAATGAACGCATCCTTACCTACTTACAGGGACTCTAAGAAACGAATTAACGATTCCATTCACTGCTATCCTCTTCCTCCTCAGAATACTTCCTACATGCTCTTGAACCGCAACCCACTCACAAACTTTCCCATTCTCCCACCTTCCTCTCCTCCTCCTCCTCGTCTCGTCTCCCGATCCACTCTGCCCACAATGACTCCGCGCACCTCCCTGCCTCCTTCTCCCCACACCCTTTGACACGGCACCCACTGCACGCCTCTCAGATTCATCTTGACGTCTCCCTGGAACCCCCGCCCGGCGTACAGCGTCGCGCACGTCCAGTCCTTGAAGCTGTTGTCGCCGAGACGGCGGAGGTGCTCAATGTCTGACGGGCAGCGGAGCTCGAGGGTATAGAAGCGGGAAGGGGTGGAGCGAGGGTGTGTCAGCGTGATGGCTGGCGGCGAAGACGAAGACGAGGACGAAGGGGAGGAAGAAGCGGCCGCGGATGGTAGGTAGTCAATGTGTGCGTGGGAAAGGCCGGTGGCGGACCATTCAATGGACACGGCACGGGGGAGGGAGGAGACTTGAGCTATGAAGCAAGGGGGGATGAGGGGGCCGTTTGAAGGCTGGGGGGTTGGAGAGGATATAGCGGACGGATCGGGGATTGGGGAGCGGTGGGTTGTATCGTTGAAGGATGGCGCTGTGTGGCGGTTCAAGCGGTCCCAGGGGTCGATGTGTGGTTCTTGTTCGTTTTCGTCTCCGCTGTCCTTGTCGTCTTCTCCTGTATCTGAAGTGAAGGAGGCTGGTGTAAAGGCTTGAGCGTGTATGGCTTTCCATGCTGCTTGGGCAGTGCGAACATGCTCTTCTGGATCAGGACTTGCAGGAATGAATCCTACGCCTGCAGTCCACCACCGCACACCTTTTGTGCGGCCGATACGCCAAAGATGTTGGAGAGAGAGGAGGACTTGGCCTCGAAAGTTGTGGGGCTGATAGACCTCCATTGATGCTGGAAGCAGGGGGATCTGGCCGGCAACGTAGATGATTTCGCCAGCTTCTGTACTTTCGTTGTCGTCGTTCTTCACCTCGTCAGGCGGTAGGCGAACAGAGATAGATTGACTGTACGGCCCAATGTTGGCGGGTGCCCAGTAGCTACGGCCTTGGACATGTAGTCCTTGCCTCTCGACCGATCTCACCACCTTGCCTTTTCTGTCCTTCTCATCTTTATCCACGATAACACTCAGCATAACGTCTACATCTTGTGACATTGTGTCCCCCACTGCTATTGTGACTCTTGCCGGCGGATTGACCTCGCAAAAATACTGCGCGTACACTGGATTAAGTACCGTGAAGTCAGCCATGTCGCGAAGCAATAATGTACAGTGGTTGATGCCGGTTTTGGAGAGTTGCCATTGCTTCAGAACATGATCGAGGCGATGAAAGATTTTGATGAGTTGCCGAGATGGCAGACCTGGATCTGATGTTGGACGAATGTCGCTGGTTAGGTTTGCGTAAGTGAAAACAGTCGGGCTATCACTTGTCGAGTTCTTCGCGAGGCCTTCTGACACCGTCACATCCTCAGGAAGAATTATGGGCTCATTGACGAGCGTAGCGTCATCGGAAAATACGGACCGGCCATCATTATCTTCTGTAAGATCAAGAACCTTCTTGAACTCTTCATCGAATAGCTCAGGAATTCTCAAAGCGCCGGCTGGCCCTTCCGCATCTTCGCTCTTCTCTTCCAGAGTACTGTTTGTGATCCTAGCTACCGTCTGTCCACCTTCAAGTACTGCAGGCGGACCATTATCAAGACGAATCCTCTTTTGCCACAACGAGCTGGGTCCATCCAGTGCTAATGTCTCGAATTCCCCACCTTCACCAAGGATGGCACCGTTGTCGGCTTGGCCAAATCGGCTCATGACCTTGCCGAGTCGTGCCACAGTTCTTTGCGCAGCGACATCTAGTCCGAGAAATTCCTCGTCCAAGCCACCTGACGCAGTCTTGATGATGACAGCTTTCTGCCCAACGGCTGACATGTCATGCAGCAACGATGACTGCGTGTAAGGGGGAAGTAATGGATACTGCCAGAGATACGATAACGGTGTAAGTCCTAATCTGAGTGCAACTGATTCCACCCTGGTTCGCTGATACGTACTCAAGATTGCCCCGGTAGATACAGCGTTTGCTTCTGGGTGTTCTTGCATTACCCTCCTGAGTAGCGGAACCAAATCCTCTGTTTCATCCTGCTCTTGCTTTTGCGATGGAATGGCATAATCTCTATTTGAATTTACTGCTTTGCCTGTGATTTCCCGCCTGTACAACGGGATACCTAGCGCACGTTCGTACAGTGGGATTACAGCATGTCCCACAGTCTGGTACATGTAACTGTCGATGTCCTCATCGCTATTGGTGGCCGCAGGTGGCTGTAAATTGGCGAGCGCAATGACATTGTGGCCATTTGCTTGGCAATGTAAAATGGAGTAGAACGAATCTTTGCCCCCCGAGACAAGAGCGATGACATTCAAGGATGGTGTCATGGTAAGGCAGCTAATTGACTCGTGGTGATCGCCGATAAGAAATTATGACCACGTAAATCGTGCAGCGGTACTGATGCCGATGGGGGCAGAATAGAGTTTTGTAATAGGTTGGCGGTGGTAGAGAATCTGCATGCGCTAGAAATGGTCGTGGTTTCCGAATGCGTCAAAAGTAAACCTTCGTGGATGGTCAGGGTCTCAACAAACTGTATGGCAGATTGCGAGCACACAAAAGCAAAGTGCGTTAGCCAGCGCATGGAGGTCGATCACGTGGGGAAAACAAGAAGTTGAAATTCATGTGAGATAACATTTGTTTTTTGAGTAATATAGTCGAGCAGTGCCAGCACCTCTAACCTACAATGTGAACGCAAGGAGAAGATTTGCGATGCAAAAGTAGAGGTCGAACTATTACAGTGTGGATGAGAAAGAAGTGAAAATTCCCAGAACGACTGGCAGGCGTGCGATACGCGAGCCGATTACAACGAGGGTAAGAACGCAATTGAAATGTGTGATGAGAAGAACACGGCAACAGATGGCCGGTGGAATATGGCCATAATCATCGTGAGGGAACCGAGTAAACACCAAATCTATCCTGTCCGCCAGGCGAATCCGAACCCCAAAGCCAGAACGGAGCCCTAGTGTACCATGCAAATTGATGAGAAGAGCCAATCTTGAAGTATGTGTGCTGCGAGATTGGCTGGTGAAGAATACAGTGGTAGAAGTGAAGTGGAGGAACTTTTGTGCAGTCGCTGATGAGGATCAACCCGCCCATGTAAGCCTGTGCCATCTGTCTAACCTTGTCGCCCTTGCATAAGACGTTATGGCTGACGGCTAGCCACGAGGCTTGACGAAGCTCCTTGTAATGTGCCGTGTCATGAGAGGTCGTTAAAGAAGTTGAAAGGAGAAGTCGAGGAGCAGAGGGCGAGCCTACTCGTTCCTCTTGCGCTTCTTGTTGACAGGCGAGTCAAGGTCGGAGAAGTCAGAACTTGAACTTGACACGTTGGCGGCGGCGTTGTAGAGCATCTGACCCATGGTGGCAGGGTTTTGACTGTCGAATGGAGCTTGGCCGTGTTCGTTCTGATGAGCATCTGTGCCGTTGACAAGTTCCATGGTAATGGCTCCGGCACCGTGGGTGCGCTGGTGCTGGGAAAGGTTGTCGCTCCTCGAGAACTTCTTACCACAATCAGTGCATTCGAAGGGCTTGTCGTGTGTGTGAAGAGAGCGGTAGTGGCGCTTGAGATGCTCCTGGCGACGGAAACGACGCGAGCAGAGTGTGCAGACAAAGGTCTTGGATGGATCTTCAGTGAGTGACTGCTTCCGTCCACGGCGGCTGGTGGTTGCAACTGGGGTGGAGTTGTCGTCAGAGCTGGATGCGCCAGCGTTGTCGTTTTGACCTGGTTCTTGTTGGCTTGAAGCTCCAGACGCGGTGTTCTCATCACCAGAAGTCTGGGTCTTACCCTCGTATTCCGTCTCGGCATCGTTGATATCAGAGCGAGTCTTCTTGACCGAGCGCCTCTTTGGTGCAGCTGAAGCAGACATGTCGGACAACTCGCTAGCAGCGGGTGTGAGAGGCAGGCCGTGAACAAGCTCTTCCTCGAAATCGGTAAAACTGGCGTCGCTGACAAAGTCCTCTTCAGGGGTGAAGGCGACGAGGTCAATGCGTTGGCGTTTGTTGCCTAGAAATTGCGTGTTGTCGGTGGATGGAAACTGAACAAAGCCAGTGAAGTCGTCCTCACAATCAAGCTCAAACAAGGGCTCGAATGTGGGGAGACCTGTGAAGTCAACTGGCTCGACAATATCGATCTTGGCAACCTCTCCCTTGAGCACAATCTTATGCTCTTCATCACCTGGGCAAAGAGTGACAACGGGAGGTAGCTCAGCGGACAAAGAGACGGTGAGGTCCCGGGGGTTGCAGAAATTGTTCTCGGCTTCAGCGAAAATTGCGCGCGGTAGTGGTGAAGGTGATGGGGAGAGCGATGGGCAGGACTTAGCCGACAGCAAGTACGACCCCTGGCTAGCCGAAGGTGGCTGAATGTAAACTGGAGCAGTCAGCAACACGACCTCCCAGAGCAAAACTGGCATTCACGGCGAGTTTGTAACCGTGCTTTCGAAAGGCAATGAAGAAAAAAAAGGTTATTATAGATACTTACCAGGTGTCATAGGAGGGGTGGTTGATCGCCATTCCAGACCGGCGGAGAGAATCTCGGAAAACACCTCACCCTCGCAACCCTGCTTGACGCCTTCAATGCTCTCCCCTGGAAACATGTCGTTCAATGGTGTGGGCAAGATGTCGAAGGACGAGGGGGGACTGCTGATGCTGCTGCCAGAAGATGACAGAGGAGGCGTGGCAGGTGAAAAAGAGTAGTCGGTATCCAATGGGTGGAGGTAGGGCGACTCTTGAGGCTGAATCAGAATGGTTGGCTTCTGGTACATTGGTTGAGGGGAAGCGACCGGAGTCATCATGTGGTTTGCGTATGCGGTCTGGGGGTAGGAAAGCTGCGAGCAAGCTGATGATGGCCTCTGGTAGTACATGTTCTGCGTGTGGAAGACAGCCTGTCCTGATGGGTGAGGGGTGAAGTGGCCGTGTTGGCGAGCGTTCTCTCCCTGAGGGTCTGGGTTGTAGTAGAAGAATGGTGACTGCATGGCCTGGGCCGGGTGGATTGGATATGAGCCTTCCATTGTGTTGATGTGGAGTTGCTTCGGACGGTTAGACGGGGCGAGGAAGAGGTGGCTTGTTGAGCGGCTCACTGATTGTGCTGTGTTCCAAGTGTGTATCTTGTGGTGGACAAGTGGATGGCGGATGGTGGGTTGGTAAATTAGTGGTAGGTAAGGCGGAGCAAATGCTGGAGGCTAAGAAAGAGGTCGAAGGAATGACTGGACAACAGCTCGTGATAACGAAGCTGTCTACTAATATGGCGAGTCTACGGGGACGATGTCATGGGGTCGTGCGTAGACGGGGAGTCGATGCAAAGGAAGGAACGGTTGCAATGATGCACAAGGAGTGTGCAATGACTGAACCAAAAGAGGCGACGGGCAAGAAAAAGAGAAATGACGACGGAGGTTGATAAACGACAAGAAGAGCAGGGCAAACGCAGCGGGCGAGGGACACAGGCCTCTTTTAGGATCAGCGAGCGACGAGACGGCGGTAAGACTCAAAAAGAAAGTGATGACCAGGCACCGGCGGGCGCTGGGGCGGGATTGGTGTGGGAGAGGCCGCTACTCAGCCCCCGGCTCCACCAGAGGGCCCAACCAGCACGGCGGCCTCGCTGCAGCCGGGACCCCTGCGGCGTCGCATGCACCGAGGGAATCTGTGACTCGCTTAGGGCAGCGAGACGCGTCGCATGCATAAGTCGAGCCTGCGCCAATTATGCTCGCCCAGCATGGCCTGCCCCCAAGCGAAATCACGACCTCCGCCACGCCGCCGTCGTGAGTGGCCGCGCTGCCAGCCTGCCATCAGCGACCACTGACCACGCCCGTCGCCTGCCCGCGCACGCTCGCACACGCCCGCACCCTCTGGGCCTCTGCCTTCCGCCCTCCCCGACACCAAGCGCGAGCGGCGAGCGGCCACCGCAGCTGAGGCCACACGCTGCGACACGCACCGCGCCCCACGGCGCGCCCGCCCCAGCAGCCCTGCTCGACCGCGGCCACCGCCGTGCAACCCGCAGCCCTCGTCGTGCGGCCGCGTCGTGTGCTGCGTTCGACAGAGCAACACCACACAGGCGCCGTGGACCGTCGTTGCCCGTTGCCCGTACATAGACACCTAGGTAGTCTCGCCGCGCCATTTGCCAGGCCCGTCCACGCTCCCAAGCCCAGCCTGGGTCCTGACCAGTGACCACGGGGACCCTCTAGCAGCTAGCTTATCCGCCCAATCGATACATGATAGCTGCCCGCCCAGCTGCCGCCCTGGTCCCCGCCGCTGCCGTGTTTCGAAACCTCGCCCTCCACACAGCGCGCATGCCTTCTGTTGTGTGTGATGACGAGATGTATCGCGCGCTCCACCAACGCCAGTCGCGCTCGACCGCCCGCGAATCGCCACCGCTGGCCGAGGTCCCATGGCTGCATGGCGCCCGACAGTGACCACTCCAAAAGTCTATCTGTGGCTCTGAACTTTGCGGCGAGACTGCCTCATCACACCCTCTCCCTCTCTCAGTGCAGCTGTAGGCTGTAGCTGCATCTGCAGCGCCAGTCGAGTCGTGCCTCGTGAAACCTGTCTGCTGAGGTAAAAGCAGAACGGCAATATATCACTACGTACGCGTAACTTGCAGCGCTCGAAAAAGACTTGTTTCCATGGGCTGACGCAGGAACATGCAAGACGATGCTGCCCGTTTGGTGTAACTGGACCGACTCGGAACGGGCAGGTCTGAGTGGACACGTAAACGGGCATCCATCTTCATGGTGCGACACACATTACGAGCTGCTGCTGCTGCTGCTGCTGCCGCTGCTGCCTGCACGTCGCCTTCAACGCCGTCGGTATTTTTATTTTCTTCTCCAGCGCAGTGCTGAGAGCCACCGTCGTTGGATGGTTGGAAGAATGCTGCTGTCTGGCGCGGTCCAAGACTATCCAGCTATGTAGACAGCGTGTTTCAGACTTGCAGCTGCAGCCGGCTGTCGACGGCGCAAGAGTCACGACTCACGACTGGTTGACGTATGTACCAGTCGGCACGGCGCCGGCGTGGTCTAACGCAGACACAGCTGTCGAGTGTCTACGGGCGAAAATTGCCTCTACGTATCGATAGAGATCACCATATCGGGTGCGTGAGAGGCCGCTCTTGACGGCGCGGCACAGCCAGTTGTGCATCCTAGAGGCTCGTATAATTGTCAGCGTCAATAACTCTTATGCCTGCTGGGACCTATTCTGAGCAGCCTAGCGCGGGTTTTATGCATGGGCGCCCAGGATCACAATTTCGTGTCGGGCTTTCGGAGCGGGCCTAGCGCTCCTGGCGCAGTGCTGCTTTACCCTCGGCCGCGTGAATCGTACCTGCAGCTGCCAGCACTTGCCACTGCCCAGTGCCTGCACGCTCGCCTGACACGAACAAGCGGATTTGCCTCCACCTGCTGTCATGCCCCCCACAATCATGGACTTGCAAAGAGCCTCTACTGCAGGTACAATGCAGGAACAGCTGTTTGGGCAACTCCACCACATGGCTGATCGTGAGCCCAGGCGAGACAGACGCAGCAACCACAACAGCTCTGCATCTTCACTCGTTTGCGGCCGCTTCCCACCACCCTGTCCTCGTGGCCGCAGCTCCCATCACACAAGATAACGAAGGATCTTCTGGAAACTTCGTTAGCGGGTCTGCCCTTGCGGTTCTACAGGGTCGCGACGACCTTGACGACTCAAGTCGCTGTGCGGTGAACCTTCCGCGAGGCGTGGGCGGCGTCACCCTGCCGCATACCGGCCCCGGGGAAGCGCATGGCTTCCTTCTCTAGCCTCTTTCTTACTCGGTCGTTCTCCACTTGATCGACTGTGTCATTCGTCAGGACCCATAGAATGCCCTGATCTTCTTCAAATTCGAGGAACTTTTCCAAGCTGGCGGGGTCTTGTGGCTTGAATCCCGCCCATCCATACTTCGACCATCGATAGCGGTAGCTCTGCGTCGACTCACTAGTAGCTATTGTATGCCCTTCGCAAGTGCTATCGAGTGTTCTGGCCTACCGGTAGCCATTGACATCTGGCTGTTTGTTATGCCTAGCCTTCTCGCGCTGCTTGCGCCGTCAGCCCGCGGTCCGACGCTGCCATGCCACGTCCGCGACACTGTCTAGACCTGAGGAGCGTGTCTTGCGGTTACTGCCTGAGAATTCGATGAGGCTGTTTCTAAGTGTTTGATCCTCACGGGTCGTTGCCGAATGCTTGGATGCGTTCGACATGCCGGCTTGTGGTTTACCATGGCTGGGACTTTTTACCATCAATCAGGGATAGTGAAACCCGTGAACTGGTCGCCCTTGGTACGGATGGCTTTGACACACGGGCATGTCACCGCAAAGGGAAGCTGGCCAGATCTGAAGCCACCTCGTGCACGTTTACGTGCGGAACTTGCATCATGGCTGGCAAGGTCGCGCTCGTTTGCAATCTTCCCGAGGGTCCGCGTTACCGGTCCCATCGTACTGCTACCTGTTTCCCCACAATGAAGCTGGTGCAAGGTGCCCAGGGTGCCAGGGCACGCCTGCCTCTCATGCGATGTGATAGCCTAGCAAGGAAGACCCTTTGTCAAGGGCACAGCTTAGATTAGCCCGAGGCCAACGTGCGAATCCACACAGGTCGGCGAGAAGCGTGTTATCCCAGCCAAGCCGGCAAGTGGTGCTCAGTATGGGGCTCTGGTCGCGGTTGTCGACGCCGCTCGTTCCTCCAGATGGTCTGGCAAGAAGCATTCGAGGTCGCATTTCAGCATGTGAGAACTGTTGGCTCGATTGTCCCCTAAGCATTGACACCCGACCGTTGTGTCCCAAGAAGCAAAATAGCATGCGCAATCTAGAATCAAGTCTTGAAAACCAATGTACCTATCAGTAACAACTTCTGGACGACGGCCCTGAACGATAATCGTCCGCGCCTTGGCTGAAGTCGGGTGTTCCCTTGCACTGTTCACGCATCTGGCTCTGGATCGTCACTTGCAAGTTGCATCGTCAGCTGTTGATCCGTCCTAAATCTAATCCTCGACTTGCCGGCAAAGGGTCCGCGGACGCCACTTGCGGGTGCCAGCCGTCCGCGAAAGCTAGCAAATGACCCTTCGAAAATGAACCTGCCGATCGATGACGATCTTGGGCATAAGAATGTGCACATGAAGATCGCAATTGAGAGGATGCATCATAATGTCTGCATTCGCTGGGCGACTCCATTATCCTGGTTGATCAGATGATAGAGGTTGTCTCGAAAACTTAATGCCCAGGATGTTGGGTATTGGTATGTAAAATGTGATACTAGACTTATAATGATGTGTTGTATTTGGAAGAGATTAACAAGCTTGGAAGACACTTGGTCGAAAGGCATTGCTAGACAGCATTAGTATGCGAAGTACGACGGTCCGGTCATCAACGTAATGCGGTCAACGTGCGTGAATGCAAACCGGGTACGAGATTCCGGCGAGGCTGACTACAACGACCCGTGTGTTACCGGTGTGTGACTTGAGAAAGGCATGCACGATGTCTAACATTCCAGGTGTCCATGGTACAGTACGCCACATCAAGGTGATTTCTGTCTTTGATCGAATCTCCGAATTCACGAACGTGCAAGCTCTCGCATGAAGACGCCATGGAAATGAGGTGATGTCCGTTACTCGAAATAGTCGCAATCCTTGCAGCAATCAAGAATCACATTCCAGAATGCGATGCTACAGCATAATGCTCGAAAGGCGAGTGGGACCAACGTAAACATGACACACGTGGAATCCACATGTCCTCCTGGCGCTGTCACTGTTTCACGTTGCATTATCCCGAAAAGCTGAAACGTGCATATGTCAGCTAACGGTCGCTACCGCATCCACTTGGTGGTTGTAGGTACCTGTCTGCGGTGAAAATTGGTACGCCTGTCAAGTATATACATCAGCAGCCGCTACGTGGAAGCTTCAGATTTACAAATCCCTTCATGGAAAGAGTCTAGGACAAACATCCTGGGTGCTACAACTGTCCTAGATGAACAACAGGCATCCAGGCCCTTGACAATATGTGCGCGAAACACGACTCGGCCCTTCCGGCTACCAGCTCAAGGATCCATGGTCATCCCATTTGCTGGTGTGGCCGAAATCGTGGGGTTGCTTGAGCCTTCATCGTGGGGATGCTTCCATTGCGAATACGAATACATATGCGACACACCCAGCAGCCTTGGAAACATCGTCCGGCTCTGGTACGGAAGGTTGAGTGTTGTTTTTGGTTGCATCCAAAGACTCTCAACCTTGTCTTGTGGAGTGCCTGGTAGCTTGTATCAGACAGGCTTTCTGTAGGCTTTATTTGACCGAAAAACCGTTGTAGCAGCAGTGTGAGACACTGTTCTTCATAAATTCCGCCGTTTATGTCCAGGACTTACCCATGTATTTAGCTCGAGCTTGAATGGCCAGCCGTCTTTGATATCAGGACTACCAATGTGTTGCTTATTTCTGTGCTGTGTCCTTTCAACAATAAGCAGATAAAACAATGTATGCTTCATGTTCATTAGACTTTCGACCAGCTCTTTTTTTTTCCCGCCAACTTGTCGTGTTATTCATATCCTACACCAGCTGAAAGTGTTGTAATCTAGCACATGAGCGCCCCCCCCTGTTCGTGAAGGAAGACTACAACTGCGTGGTGAGCATATTTGTAGCACTGCATGTAGTGCTTTAAATACTTCTATGTCTTGTCAAAATAAAGTAAGAAATAAAAATCAAAATCAAATCAAAAGGGAAGCTGAAGCTACATCCATGTGACCGTGTGTAAAATAACATAATCCTGGAGTTGATCATGGACTGCGCTGTTACACTCCCGCTATGGGGTCTTCTGCGAATCTATACACGTAACATGTTCTTTGTGCTGTACGGTACGCACTGTTGCCGAGCAAAGTTAGCAGAATACGTCTCTCCATTCTACATACTGCCTTTGGTTGCTATCGCGCAGTAAGGATTTCCCGTGATACTAAGCAGGTATTAGTTTTTCACGGTGGCTGCAGAGAGTAAAGCGCAAACGAGACGATTGACACGGGAGCCGCTTTATTCAATGGGTGTCGACGGAACGGAGTAAGTAGGATGCTGAGATGCGTAGGGGCGGTGATTTGTGTAACGGCAAAAAACAAGGGCATTGGAGAGGAGAGGAGTGGGACGAGATGCCGATGTGTTGAGGCGAGAAGCAGACTCTCACTAGCACGCGACAACGGGGAGAGACGGGTAAACGACTACCACTCATCCGTACCCATCTCTGCTTTCGCTGAAAGAGTACACCTATGTGACTCTACATGACAAAGAAAGAATTTTTCATTCGCGGTAGCTTTGTAGATACCCAGGGCAGCTTGATGTGTACAATTCTTGTTTTGCTGTAACTGCTCTTGTTACCTGCACAAGAGTAACTTGATAACACAAGGAATCTTCTCCGCCAGCAAAGTAATTTCCTCTGGTCGATCTCTATCAGATATAAACAGTACTCACTACAGCATCGAATGACCCGACATTTTATACAAAAGTTTCTTGTGGATATCTTGCGATCTTTGAACCTCCTGATCGACAGCCGTGGTATGAGCCTGAAGGGTTGCTCTGTATTCTTTGCTCTTCTTCACAGCTTCGGCTGCACGCTTCAGTTCTCACATGGAATACTCGAGAACGGACAATGCTGAGGACCGTATCAAGCGTAGGCATAAGATCGTGTAAGAAGATCTTGAGCAGCATCATCATACCACAGCATACGCCGCGACTATCATACTCAGGTTCACGCTGGACAAACTGGCTAGAGCTCTCCTTGTAGTAGCAAGCGCCTTAAGGAACACCGAGCATCATAGTTACAGCATATCCCGTGGTATACCAATGCTGCTCAAGATCTTCTTACACGATCTTATACCTGCACTTGATCCGCTCCTTAGCATTGTCCGTTCTCGTGTCCTGTGTACGCGGCCACCAGAAGCGGGCGTGAAATCGGTTGTGCTTGGAGAGTTTTGCAATCCAGACTTGTGACCAGTACAGCTATTGGTGTTTCGTTTACACAGGCTATGTAAACGAAACACCAATAGCTGTACTGGCCAAACAGGTTCCCGACTTAGCAAACCACCGTCGTCGCCAAAATGGCGGAAAATGGGAAGAGTTAACAGGCCTCAGAAGTAAATAATGTATGTGGTAATCAGTTACAGCAAAGGCGCCGTATATTACTCTTCCTATCATAAATGTAAAATCATCACCGGCCATGGGAAGAGGAAGCAGATCCCGTGTCGAAGAGTTTTTGTCCGTCCCTGAAGGGGTTTACCCGGCGTTACTCCGATTGGGTATGCGGGTCGGGGCGCCGGGGAAACTGATCCTCCGTTGCAGAAAAAAAACACGCTAGGGACTGCAATAAAAGCTGCGCTGCGCTCGGCACTGATGTTTTCTGTTTCTTTGTGCGGCAGAGGTCGATAGTCCGTTTCCCCGGTTGCTTGAATACCTTGTTACGATGGTATTGGAAAGTGTCATTGACCTCCCAGAAGAAACATATTGCATAATTGACCCATCTACACTTTGCGAATGCGTCTGCTCTTGGTGGCGCGTTCGTTGGAAAAAGGGTCAAACATTTTTTTGGCATACATTTGCGCGGCAATTTGTTGCTGATGGCATTTGCCCAGCTACGAAAATTCTAAGATGACTATGGCTGCGTTTGCTATATTTTGTGACAGGCGTGAACGAAATGTCACTCTCCAGTTGTCACAAAATTTATGTCTTCAGCTGCTTGTCGTTCGTCGATATCCTATTTGATATTTCCGTCCACCTCAAGAAGGAGCAGGATAGACCACACTGCATAGACCTCAATCATCAGCGCCAATCTTCTCTAATTTGCCCATTTCGCGCTTCTCCCCAGTCTCGCCAATAATCCGAATCCTGTCTATCCTTGTCTTCTCGCTGTCTCCCTCTGCGTCCGCGACAAAGATGACTAGTGAATAGACGTTCTGGAACTTGACAAATCGCAGCTCGAGCTTAGCCGTTGCTGTCTTCTCGTCCCAGTCGGATGGGCTCAGCTCAATGGTCTGAGTTGATGGGATATCCTCTGCTTCTTCGAACCCTAGGTTGTGTTGCCGATTGGCCCAGATGTGAATCGTCTTCGGTCGAACCGGTGCCTCATCGTCATCGTCATCGCCAGATACGCAAGACGTTATGTGAATTGTATGAACCTTCAGGGTTGAAGTGAAGGGAAGGTAGAGCATGAGCTGGTTGTCCACGTCGCTCTCCACCCAATCTTTCGTGTCGGAACCAGACGCTGCCGCTTTTCCGTTCTTCAGTGTTGAGGGCTGAGATGTCTCGAAGAGCGTCCGCACTCCACCGAAGTCGCTGTCTGCGTTCAGCAGATCTAGACCTCGAACATCCACTGAATCGGTGACATCGGTATAACCACGTGGTAGACTGGCTCCTCGCCATCCTCCGCTGCCACCAGAGCTCGCCTCTCCGAAGCCGCCGGATCCCTCGCCCTCCGCCTCTGCTGCTAGACTCTTGATTGCTTCTGAAAGCTGTTGCGGATTCGAGCCGCCGTATTTGCGAACTTGCTGATTGTTCTTGAAGATGACGAATGTGGGGGTACTGCGCAAAGTTAGCCGTAGTTCACAGATTTCTTTCTGCTTCCATACTTGGTGATGTTGTAGCTTTGTGCTATTTGCGCCTGTTTGACTGTGCTGACCCTGGAGAATGTGACACGATTTGCTCTTGAGAGCTGACCCGCTAGCTTCTCGTACACTGGGGCAATTGCTGTGCTCGAGGTATTTCCTTCATTGTAGACTGTGCATGGCGAGTGTTAGCACCACAAGTTCGCCTCACATTCAGCAATCTGCTCTTACAATTCACGACCACAACGCGCGAGGAAGAGAGCAGCGTGCTCAGCTGAGACGGGGAGGAAATTTCAACAACCCCAGACATTGTTATGGAGGAGGAGAGGATTTGTTATTGTGGAATGGAGCTTGGTACACAGTTGGACCCCGAAATGGGTGCTTAGTGGTGGGGGCGGGGATCTAGCACTGGCGGTGCCGTCACCGACGA
Organism: Coniothyrium glycines; assembly: GCA_025742365.1. Classification (NCBI taxonomy): domain Eukaryota; kingdom Fungi; phylum Ascomycota; class Dothideomycetes; order Pleosporales; family Coniothyriaceae; genus Coniothyrium; species Coniothyrium glycines. Next base: position 474,345 of record JAMXIJ010000011.1, read on the forward strand.
TCATCGTTTATGTACGGTATTGTATCTGCAGGCACCAGCACCTCACGCGGCGCACCGAAGCTTCGAGAAGACCACCACGCAAGGCCACTCTACACGCAAGACACTTATCCGGCGCCCTTCCCAAGCACCTGCACCTGTTGTTCACCCAGGAGGTTTCCCAACCGAGGTCACGTCACAGCAACCTCGAGACACGCCTCGACGCCCTCCACATCAGACACCACCACTGTTCGCGCGCAACGGACGACGTATACACAAACGTCTGGTCGCCACAACAACTCTGACGCTTCACGCGGTAACAGGAGTGGTAAGCGCCCCGACTGGCGTTCACCATCTCGACGTTGTGTGACTCGGTGTCTGATTGCTCCATGGCAGGCCCAAATAACCTGCTCCTCAGTTTCTCCGAAGCAAAATTACTCCACATCGCCAGTCTTATTCTCCTAGTTGAGCGGAGCGACGCGACCCGCAGAGCGCATAGTTGGGACTGCTGGTACTCTCGGGCCATTCTTCTTGCCAACGCACCAGCGGCATTCCTCCTCGCATACGGCATCTACAGGCAGTTTCGCACATAATGTCTTATCTCACGGTCGTCAACTCCTATGCTCGGCCGGTCAAGGTCTCGACAACACCTACAAAATACTTGACCGAGGTCCGCGACGAAGCCTGCCAGAAGTTTGGCGTTAATAAGGACCTTTACACGTTGAAGCAAGGGCTCTATTTTGAACTCTTCTGCTTATGCTAACCACCGCTAGATTCAACAATAAGCCCCTATCGCTGTCGCAGCAAATACGACTCGCAAATCTGCCTCAAGGTGCCCGACTAGAACTCGTTCAGGCCTCACGCTCTCCCACGGTCATCTCTGTAGCTCTCCAGCTACCAAAATCACGCCTTACACACAAGTTCGCCAGCAACACGTCATTGTGGGAGATTTTGCGATATTTTGAGAGCGGAGACGGAAACAACTACAACTTTACACAACGAGGAGTGCCAGAAATGGACGGTGTCTCTGGAGCGGGCAGACTACACTATGAGATGCCAGTCATTACGGTCATGCCTGGTCACAAGGAGCAATCCGATTTTGTCGCTCTGCAGCAGACTCTGAGTCAGCTCGGCTTCGACAGTGGATCGGCTCTGCTGAAGCTGTCTTTTAAGAACAGTGGAACTCCTCTCGAAGAGGCCATGGCCCAAATCTCACAGTACTTCAAGACTGAAGACCCGGCAATTGCGGGCGCTGAAGGTGCGCATGCAGCGACAATATCTCAGCAGACGTCGAAACCAGACCTGGACCAAGCAGCAGACGAGGTTACAGAAGCTGTTGCTGGCGAGACAGTCAAATCTGATGAACCAGATCCAACGCCGATGGAAGTCGATTCTGAACCAGCAGTTCAGCCTGTAACAGAGCCACCTGTGTCAACAGCGAATCCCGCGTCGAACAACATCGAAAATATATCTCCTGCTGCAGCACTTGCTGCAGCCACATCGACAGCCACAACTCGTTCCTCTAACATGCCTTCATCACAGGGCACAGACCGGCCTCGTAATGTCCAGATCTTCTCCGCGCCAACAAACTCGACACCTGCTGCTGCACGGAATGCTTTCAACGAGAACGACTACACGCCGACCATCGAGCATGCAAAGTCACACCAGGCCGCTCTCTTGACCAAATCCCGCAATACACGCCTCCTATCAGACAAAGAACTAGAAGAGCAAGAACAAGCTCGACAAGAGAGGATTAAGGCCGCCGCAGAAAAAGGCGGCGCCCTCCGCATCCGCATGCCCGACGGCACCCTCATTCAAATGGATCTTACCAAAGCCGACACAGCCTCTGCCCTCTACGACTTCGTCACATCCTTCCTCGCCAAGCAAAACGAGCCGTTCAAGCTCAACTACACGGGTCCTACCGGCCGCTTCGTCCAAATTCCTAAGGACAACAAGCGTCTCATCCAAGACCTCCATTTCTTCAACAACGAACTCATCACATTCCAGTGGGCAGAAAACGCTAGCGCGGAAGTCCGTGCATCTCGCAACACGCTGGCGCAAGAGTGGCAGGACAAGGCGACAGCGCTGAAAGTTGAGGAGCCGGTGCGTGAGGAGGAGGCGCAAGCATCGTCAGGAGCAGGTCAGCCGGTCGCAGAGGGCAAGCGCAAGACGGTGCTGAGCTCGGAGGAGAAGGAGAGCAAGTTGAAGAATTTGCTGGGGAAGGGCTTCTTTAAGAAGAAGTAGTATTCTATTGAGTAAGTCAGTGACTGAGCAGCACAGCGGGGAAAAAGCGAGATGTGGATTCACAGACGTGTTTATGTTACGGCATATGTGTAGGAGCATGGACAGTGTGTACAGCGTTTTTTTCTCTTGGGAATCTACATTACTTAGAAGTCATCCGAGTATATCCACACCACAAGCCCTTCTCTCCCAGCACTGCTTATCCCACCCCCGTCCCGTTTCAACTATGCATACATATGTATTCCCATCTCACATCAAACTACTCCGGCCCCCAATCTCCGTTCCCCCCTGCCCATTCGGCAAATCCCCATCCCTTCCATCCACAAACTCGCGATATATCCTCTCGAGGCGCTGTCTATCCTGCGCAGAGATACTACTGCGCCCGCTACTCAGCGCGGACTCGATGTGCTTCCAGCGGATCTCTGGGTCTTTGCGGGCAGCGGCGGAGTCGTCATTGTTGTTGTTGTCGCCGTTGGCTTCGTTGTCGTGGACTAGGGTGTTGTCGCGGCTGGAGGGGCGTTGGAGCAGTTTTTGTTTGCGGCGGAGGGACTGGAGGGCGGAGATCTTTTGCGCGATGAGGGCGCGTTCGGCGAGGGAGGCGGAGGAGGACGAAGGGTCTTGGTCGCCGAAGCGGAAGTGGGTGAAGTCTGGTATGCCTTTGTCCTTGTTGCTGGACGAGGATTTCATAGAACTGGTACCGTTCGACGCGGAGCCGAGCTTCTTGCTGCCTGCACTTTTAGTTGGGTCGCCGAGGTCGGTGTCGCCGAGGACGTCGTGGATGGCTTCGAGTTGGGCGTTGTAGACCACCGCTTGCAAGTCGGCGCCGGAATAGCCTTCTGTGCGCCGGGCGATTTCGCGCAGGTTGGAACCGGACGTGTCAGAAGAGAGCATACTGGGCGCAAAATGCAGTTTTCGAGTCACGGCTTTGAGAATGTCGATGCGTTCTTCGAGGTCGGGCATGTCACACAACAAACTCTTGTCGAGACGACCTGGGCGCAAGAGTGCAGGATCAATGAGGTCTGGTCGCGAGGTAGCGGCAAGGACGTATACACCACTGAGACCTTCGGCGCCGTCCATTTGTGTGAGAAGCTGGTTGACCACACGATCTGTCACGCCAGTGGAGTCGTGTCCACGCTTTGGTGCTATGGAGTCGAACTCGTCAAAGAAAAGTACGCATGGCCGTGCTGCTTCTGCGCGCTCGAACAGATCACGTACAGACTTCTCGGAGGCACCGATATACTTGTTCAGGATCTCTGGACCCTTGACGGATATAAAGTTGAGCCCGCATTCTCCAGCAACAGCTGACGCCAGTAGTGTCTTGCCACACCCAGGATAGCCGTATAACAGTAAACCAGAACGAAGTCGCAGTGGACATTGTGCAAAGATAGGCGCGTAAGTGGTGGGGTACTGTAGGGTTTCCAACAATATCTGTCGAGTTGCAGTTAACCCTCCTATCGAATCCCATTTAGTAGTGGAAGACTGTAAAGTGACATTGCGCAATGAGGCTGGTGTGAAGCCCGTTAGTGCTTGCACATAGTCGGCCCTTGTCAATGTGACAGTGCTTGAAGAGTCGGACACCGATCGAATCAGGGCTTCGTTGCGGGCTCGGGCTGTTAGAAGGACGATATCGCCAGGCATGTAACCATCAGTTTGCCCAGCCAGGTCGAGAAAGTCAATGCTCGGGTCCACAACGAATCCATACTCCTCAGCCTTTTCGTCGTGCTGTATACTTCCATCACTGGGTTGACTGCGATGAGACGTGCTTGGCCGACTGTTGCTAGGTGATGATGGGAAAGCATGACCATTTGTTTGGGGTAAAGGCTCGGTCTTCGCATCTTTCCTGGCCAACATCTCTAGCACTTTCCGTCTGCCATCCTTGTTTGGGGCTTTCAAGCTTACGATTTCTCTGACGATATGGCCTCCGACTACAACGTTGTTGAGTGCTTCTTTTCCTTGTGCTGTAGCCAGCAACACAACACCGGAATCCATTGAGCAGTACTGTCTCACAATATTGATTAGACACTCACTTACGTGTCTACTCCTTCCGTTCTCATTGCCGACCTGGAGCTCTGTCTCCACAGGGCATAGTCTGTCTAAGTCATCAAGGATTACCACAGCATTTCCGCCACCGCGTGCTCCCCACGATGCGGATGCGAATAACCGATTGAGAGTTTCTTTGATGGTTGCAACTCTCGTTTCGTCGGTCACAAGCTTCCGACAGGGAAAGTAAATTGTGTTGAAAAGGTACTCCGTCCGTAGTTGATGGGCGAGGAGCTGAGCGCAATTGGATTTGCCTGCACCCAGACCGCCCGTGAGCAAGACAGAGGAATTGTGTGTTAGGTGGGATCGAAGCTGTTGGATCAAGGGGTCGATGCCCACGAGATTGGCTGGGCTTTCCGGTAGTGTATCGCCGTATTGGATTCCTCGTGTCCATCTTGAAGGCGCCGAGACTTCTGGTGCGAGCTCGATGGTCGGCCTCCTCTCTGAGAAATGTATCCAGGATAATCCAGACGTTGGTTGCGGCGGCTCAAATCGTATAATTCCTCCTTGCCAGTTGGAATTTGAGTCCTTTGGAGCCGGCAGCACCATGCCATCTGTAACTGGACCATCCAGAAGACCATTCTTTTTGCCATAAATTGTTTTGACTAGCTCGGTCGCCTTTTCTTGATCCTGTTTCGATTCCCCACCGAATTTCAGCAAGGCATTTGTCGATGAAGATGTCGTCGAAAAGGGTAGGATCTTTATGGATTTGACGAAAGGATCCCTGTTATCTTTTGTACTTTGAGATTTAATCGCCGATGGTTTCGGTGTCTGGCTAGGTGCACCTTCCAATCGAACAAGCCCTCCGACGAAATTTTGAACTCCAAGAACCCTGCAGAGATCTGTCGACAGGGCAACATGACGACTGTCAGGCGCATCTTCCCACGATAGAACTCTTGCCACGACGCGGCTTGCAGCCTTTTCTTGCTCCTGCTCCTTCGACATGTCGACAGGCTCCTGCAACCCAGCCGGCTTTACAATAGCCACGGATACCCAGTTGACACCCCTCAAGGCCTTTGCCATGAGAACGTCTTTGTCCACCCAGACTTTCAGACCATCAACATCTGCATCTTGTTCCTCATCAAACCATTCTTGCGCCACACTACGGTCGACACCGCGCAGGAAGATAGCGCCTCTGCTGTGATTCTCGTCGCGACCGCTTCGACGTCTGATTGTGCTTGCCGTGCTCTTCCCACTTTTTCGAGAAGCTCCGCCAACACTTCGGCTCTCTCTTGTAGAACTCCGCTCCTTCTGACGTGTCTTGGGCGCGACAATGACCTCGGCATCTGGGGAGATTTTGACGAACAGTGATGTCGCAGGTGGGGCAGGCGCAATCGAGGTGACGGTAATGTTGGCCGTCGTGGTAGGAGAGAGATGCAGAGTCAGAGGATGGGGCGGCTGGGCTTGTGGGTTGGGGAGGGCGCGAATTTGGGAGAGGAAATTTAATTCGAGGAACTGTGCATGCAACTCAATCATCTCCCAATCCACGGGAGTCAAGGGCTCGATGTTGATGGTGTGTGCCTGTGGGGGATCGAGATGCAGCAGAATGCCCACTTTTTGACCTTCTTGTAAGCCGACCAGACGCGCAAAGGTTGCATCCACCTCGACTGCAGGCAAGTCCTGTTGGCTAGCAGCGGAACTGCCTCGAAGACCATCTCGGCTCACCACAGGCGCAATCCGGCGCTTACTCTGCATGCCTGTCCATCCCAAGAAGACAGACTTTTGAGGGACTGCAGCCTTGCTGTCTGAAGCGCCAGGGGGAGACGGCTGGCGGTAGGAGAGCTCGACGACGACATTCTGCGCGACTGTGTTCGCATTCACGAGCACGGAGACGAGTGTGGATGGAAGATTGACGAGACAGTTCTTGAGCGACTGTTGTAAGGAGATCTCGGCGTGGACGACATTGCCCGTGGGCTTCTTGGGCGGCATGGCTTTTGGTGGCGCAGTGTGTGAGCGCAGACACTCGCCGTTGCCATCTCTCAGCACTCGATGTGTCGCGCAGCACTTGGGCCGAGGTCGTCGGCGCCAACAGCCTTGCAGGGGTTCCCCCAAGGCGGTGGCAGAAACCCGGCCGTGGCTCATGCGCCCTGATACGCGCTCGCGACGCGAGTTCGCGATGGGACCAGCCCCGAATTTGGCGTCAACCCTCCCCGCTGCGCCTCTGCCTCCTAACGGACACCTCCCGCGCACGTCGTCTCTTGTTTGAACTGCACTCGTAGCCGTGAGCAACAATGGCGCTTCTTACCACCAGTGCGCCCGTGAATTATGAAGAGCAAGAAGGTTGGTGTACATGCGCACAACACCACAGGCAGCAGCTCACAGACGTGCAGGCGCATTCATCGACTTCCTGAAGACGTTCAAATCCTCCCCTACCGAAGCCGCAGACCAGCTGGAAGGCCTTACTCTCAATGGCGGGGGTGAGGAGGACGAATACGACATGGTCGACGACTCGGACGACCCCGCCGCCAATGCAGCACAATCACACAACATGTCGAAGCTGAAATATATGGAACTGCTGCAGGATGTCGCAAATCGTGTACAGGACGAGGTTCGGATAGATCTGAACGACCTCGACGCTGTATGTGGCAGTGATTCGCATTCTGCATCGCACAGCTGACGGAACGCAGTACGAGAAAGCGACAGCTGACGACGAGCACAACTTCAGGCTTGTTGACTCAATTGAGCGTAATGCGCACCATTACATTGAGATCCTCTCACGTGCAGTCGACAAGGCTTTACCGCCCCCGACCAGGGAGATCAAGTACGACCACCTTCAAGATCCCATGTGGTAGCGACTAACAAGCTTTAGTTTCAAGGATGATGTTCTAGACGTGATCATGTCGCAGCGCTCCAAGCGCAACGAGTGGACGCAGCAGACACAAGGCGTCGAGGACCCTTCTCAAGCTGCTCCAGAAAGCATATTCCCACCGGCACTCACACGGCGCTATACTCTCAACTTCATCCCTAGAATACCGGCGGGCGCGAGTAGCCAGCGGAGTACCAAGGCTTTAGCTGTGCGAAATGTGCGAGGAGAGCACCTCGGTCACCTTATTACCGTGAGAGGCATTGCAACAAGAGTGTCTGACGTAAAACCGGCTGTGCAGGTCAATGCCTACTCTTGTGATCGTTGCGGTAGCGAGGTTTTTCAACCAGTAACCACCAAGCAATTTACACCATTGGTCGAGTGTCCATCAGATGAATGTAAGAGCAACAGAAGTAAGGGACAATTGTTTTTGTCGACTCGTGCCTCCAAATTTCTGCCGTTCCAAGAAGTCAAGATTCAAGAGATGGCCGATCAGGTTCCCGTTGGACATATCCCAAGACAACTCACTATTCATTGCCACGGTGCATTGGTCCGGAAGATCAACCCTGGAGATGTCATTGATGTTGCTGGCATCTTCCTCCCAACTCCATATACTGGCTTCAAGGCCATTCGCGCTGGACTTCTCACAGACACCTATCTTGAGGCCCAACACGTCATGCAACACAAGAAAGCCTACGATGACATAGTCCTTGCTCAGCCAACCTTACGCAGAATGAATGAGCTCGAAAGGACCGGACAGCTATACGAGTATTTGTCGAGATCCATCGCACCAGAAATCTTCGGTCACGTGGACGTTAAGAAGGCTCTTCTGTTGCAACTCATTGGTGGTGTTACCAAGGAGGTCAAGGATGGCATGCGTATCCGTGGTGACATCAATGTCTGCTTGATGGGAGACCCCGGTGTGGCCAAGTCGCAATTGCTAAAATACATCACCAAGGTTGCACCACGCGGCGTCTACACCACTGGTCGTGGTAGCAGTGGTGTCGGTCTGACGGCGGCAGTGATGCGCGATCCGGTCACAGACGAGATGGTTCTTGAGGGTGGTGCTCTTGTCCTGGCTGACAACGGCATGTGCTGTATCGATGAATTTGATAAAATGGACGACAGCGACCGAACCGCCATTCATGAAGTCATGGAACAACAGACTATTTCCATCAGCAAAGCTGGAATCACAACGACGCTGAATGCCCGCACCTCGATCCTTGCCGCGGCCAATCCTCTCTACGGTCGCTACAATCCCCGTCTATCTCCTATTGAGAACATCAACCTTCCAGCTGCACTTCTTTCTCGTTTCGATGTTTTGTTCCTTATTCTTGATACCCCTGCGCGAGATTCCGATGAAGAACTGGCGCGCCACGTCACCCACGTACATATGCACAACGCACACCCGGAGGCTCCGGGCGGCATTGTGTTTAGCCCTGCTGAGGTTCGGCAGTGGGTGGCACGCGCAAGATCATACAGGCCGACGGTGCCGAAAGAGGTTTCTGATTACATGGTCGGTGCTTATGTGCGAATGCGGCAACAACAAAAGCGCGATGATGGAAACAAAAAGGCATTCACACATACATCGCCACGTACACTGCTTGGTGTGCTCCGTCTTGCACAAGCTTTGGCTCGCCTTCGATTTGCTGAGGAGGTCATCTCAGAGGATGTCGATGAGGCTCTTCGTCTGACAGAAGTGAGCAAAGCCAGCTTATACACTGATGAGAATCGTCGAGACGACCACACACCAAGTAGCAAGATCTATCACCTCATCAAGACTATGGAGGCCAGTGGTGCTGCTGCTGTTGGAGACGGTACTCGGGGTGAATTGGATCTTCGCAGGGTCAGGGAGAGAGTTCTGGCCAAAGGATTCACAGCCGATCAGTTTGAGTCAGCGGTTGATGAGTATGCAATGCTTGATGTAAGTCTCGATTGCTTGTACCATAATGAGTCGAGATTGCTAACGAATATGTACAGGTCTGGCAAACGACAGGTGAAGGTACGAGACTTGTGTTTATTGAAGCAGGGAACGAGGATGAGGACATGGACGATGACAATGATTTTTAGATGTAAGCAAGTGGTTAGCGGATGGTGATTGCTTGTATCAGCCTGGCGTGTGAGGCGTTGTACGACCCAAGATCTTCTCGTTGTACGTTTGCTCTGGCATGCATAGGTATGCAGCATCTACATGCTTTGCCATGCATAGCCCAAGCTGGTACAATTTCTTGTGAGAATCCGTAATTGCCTGACTATTGTGCTTCACGTGAACGGACTAGATTTGAACCCTTGCCAAGATCCATGCAGGGCTTGCATCATAACCCAATGTTTGCGGGGCTGCGAATCCCATGGTTTGGGAAAGCTTGGGAAGACTGCTTCGCTTCACACGCATTTCTGTGTTTTTTGCACCTTTGATTTGATTATCAGTCTGAGTCGCAGGATTCGGCCTCCCACTCTTGGCCCACATGCTTACCATCTGAAAGAGGCTACCTTGACGCGAGACCTCCGGCGCCGCTTTGCGTCTGAACACCCTCGATAAGCTTCCGTTTGCGCTCGCAGCTCCAAATCCAGTCAATCACGCATCACGTCCAGTCAACTACCTGTGCATAGCTTCGCATCTCAGCCCATAGCTATCACATCACAATAATGGCGGGCAACAGCTTTGCGCAATTTATGGTCGTATGCCGTAAGTACTTTCTAGGCCCACCGTCCTGTCGGCCTAGAGCAACCATGCGCAGATGCCAGATAATATACTGACGAACTGTACAGCTGTTTGTTTCTTCCTGGGCATCCTCTTCGCTCAGCTTCCCTACGACTACAATGTCCTGTGGAATCTACCCGCAGACCGCACCGAGTACTTCAATCTGCTCGAAGGACACATCAAATTTCTCTATGCTTCGCCGCTACTTGTTTCGCGCATCCTCAACATCGTCATCGGTACCGGCCTCCTCGGCTTCCTGATCAAGCTGTTCAAGCCCAACGAAGCCAACATGCTCTTTGATGGCGCATCGCTCGTGCTCTACATGGCCGGTGTGACCGTCTACCTCACCAACATCGTCAAGGGCATGCGCGTAGTAACCGCGGGGATCTACGGCGACATCTCGAAAGCGGAACCGGGAGAGATTGTGGAGGACGATGAAGATTACATCAGCAGGGAGGATACACTCCGCGTCTATTCTGCAAGCAACACCATTCTCGCGCTCGTCCTCGTCGGTGTACTGGTACTTCAGGCTGGCCAATGGTACGCGAAGCGGGCCGAAGAGAAGGAAATTCAGGAAATTGAGCGCAAGGCTGCCGAGGACAAGAAGGCTGGCAAGAAGAAGCAATAGGCACGCTTCGAGTTTCCTGCTACCTGCGCGACTACAAAATTTGTGAATGAGAATGGTTATGCCATTGGTTGGGGGTTTTCACATTCTTTGTCACTACCACACATACACACATACGAGCTGGTTGATGAAGCTATATGGGACACAACGAGGGATCGGGGTTGTAGTAGACACCATGGAAATGTTACATGCTCATCGCATATCTCGGGCATGAGACTAAGCAATAAAGGAGCTGTATGAATGACGCCTTATTCTTCTCTATCAATTACGTTGTGCAGAAGTGCAGATGGTCGGGGCGCGGTGCAGGTGCGCGTTCGCTGTTGCGTTGCATTGCGCCGATCCACTGCTCCTGCCTCGTCCGATGATTGTGGAGAAGGAAACAAACATTCATACTGTCTGCTTTCCTCTTCACACTCACCGTGCCAAGCTTTCCTCAACCACACCAAAAAACGAGACCGATCACTTTCTCGGGACTGCCGACTGTCCACTAGAGCGTCACGGAAGGTTGTAACTATCTAACTACTCTGTCATAGCAGGTCTACAGCTAGTGACGGTATTGGCTTTTTCAACCTCTCGTTTGATATTGTTGCATGCTGACATCGCTGTATACAGTTGCACTTCGCTCCAACTTATTTCGACCGCCAGTATGAACAAGAAGAGACTCTCCGAGACTAATAGCGGGCTGCTGAGTCGCCAGTTGGCCAACATCTCCAACATCCTAGTTGAAAAGAGCCAACAACGAGACACAGAGGTCCGCGAGAGGAATGCCCAGAAGATGATGCAGAGGGTAGCTGTGCCTGAGCTCACGAATACCTCAGATACGGAGGAGGTTTCAACGACAAACGGTTCTGAGAACGGATACGCAGAGCTCCCAGAGCTGATTAGTACCACCATCTCCAGACACGGCGAAATATGTGACGCCACAGCGGAAGGCAGCTACACGTAAATTTTCATGCTGGTTACATAAGGCTGACACTTTCAAAGACCCGAATGTCTCACAGCCTTCCTCAATCCCAAACCAGATCAGGGACATTGAAGACGATACCAAACAGATGCTCGAGTGCCTCACTAGATTACGCTTCGATTTAAACGCCACTGCTGCCCTCGCCAACGATGAGTTCGACAATCCTAGACAAATGCATGCTGAGATCGACAGACGAGCATTCTCGGAAGATCAGGTTACATTTGGAGATGATCCAAAAGCGATGCTCGCCGAGCTTGTTAGGCAGAGATCATCAATGATACAAAGTCAAGGTAATGGTGGCAGTAGCAATCTAGAAAGCCTTCGTGATGACATGACAGCCGCGCTTCCAGTGGCAGATGACTCTTGTAAGCAACTCGCTACTCATCATGTGGAGGTGGAGACAATCGTACCGCCTGACTTTGAGTACATCGCATATGTAATTGCTCTCATTCTCGAATCAACAGATTGCAAGTGGGAATTCATCCAAAAATGGTCTACATATCTCTTCAGCTCAGGTCTGAACAGCTACAACGCGCAAAAAAAGAAGCACGAGATTATCAAGCAGGCGGATGAAGAGTACAATGCTCTTGCTCAAAGCGTCATGCGAGAGGAAACTCGATACCGGAAAATCGAGGAGAAATTTGAGAGACTACCATGCAGGCTCATCATCTCAAACCTAGCCGCTGATGCAGGTGAGGAAGAGATTTACATCTTTCTCAGGCAAGTGAAATTCGACATGTAAGTATGTTCCTTTATGGAGGCAGACTTTTCTAACATGTAGCAAGCCGAGACATCACCCTCTTGACCGACCGAGACCCAATCAAGCGTACGAAAGTTGCACATGTTGATATGTGGACACGAAAGGCAGCCATGACAGCATCTTACACAATTGGGAACGTCTTCGGACTTCGTCCACACATGCGATTAGCAATAGAGAAGCACGGCACGGCATTATCATGCCACACTGAATGACTGCAGTATGGCTTGATATCATGCCAAATTCTTCTTACGGGGAATACGAGGCTTATCACGATGTTGCTAAGAACGGACGGGCCTAATAGACCGCAACTGAGCAAGCGATGGCTGCTTTTTTGTGCACGAAGGAAGTTACAATGTCCATCTATGGATCAAGAGATTTTGGACACTTAAGACACACCATGCACACGCTTTCCTCTTTGAACAGCTAAGTCTTTTGCAACAATGTGCAGGAAATCGATCTTAATCATGCACACCGCTCCCATGCTGATGCCTTCATTCTGATGACAGGCGGCATTACACTAGTGTTCTAGCATTACTATATTCCAAGACATCACGAACTCGTCCTCAGACTAGCCGACAAACCCACTGCAATATCGAGGCACAGTTCGCATGTCTGAGGACCTGACTAGTTCCTCCAACTCGTGTAGCCAGGCGACATGACTCCGCTGTCCTGTGATGTGATCGCTCGCGAATGTCGACAGCACAAGTCGGGATGGCCCCAATCACAATTCCAACGCCAGCGTCGTTTTACTCCGTCCGGATGATCGGAAACATTTCCGCCTCCAATGACAGGCACAAGTGAAGAGAGAGCATGTAGATCTGACCTTCTGTGTCTGTGAATGACTCGCGGGAGACTGCCGAGACTGAGAGACGCGTTGGGACGTCGTAACATTTCTCCCGGCCTTGACAGCGATTCAAGGACAATCGAAGACCGCGTGCTCACAGCCTGCATACACAAGATTCAGATCTGAATATAGGAAGACAATATACACGTTGGCCACGCAGGCAACGAGGCATTACTTTCAAAAGGCATTCATCTCACACCCAACGATCCTGACTTACCGCATACCTACATATCCCTCACGCTAGCAACCGGCGGAAGCGGAACCGCCACATTGGGATCCATGATCCATCCACCCATCGCATCCGTGCGCAAAAGGCTGTCGTCAAGCGCCGGCCTCATCCCTGCATCCCCTGCTTCTCTGCACGCCTTCGCCATATCATTGGCCCACAGATGGTGCGTGAGCGTTGGCGCACAGGCTGCGTTGCTGCTCTGCTGCAGCGGGGATGTGTCACGGGGGAGAAGGGCGGCGCTGCGGTGCTGCGGCGCGGCGCAGTAGCAAAGCGGCGTCGTGGGCATGTGAGTCTGATTCGCGCTGAGAAGAGGGGATGGGGGGGGGGGCCAGGACGCCGACTGAGACGGGGAATTGGCGCGATGGAGCGAGCGGACTGAGTACCTACTGTAGGATAGACGCGAGAATTTCCCTTACGAAGGGGGGGACGGACGTGGTGGAAGGGGGCGAAAGATATGACAACTTGCCTTGCAAGCGGTGGGATGCACTGGGGCGACTGGGTCAGATGGGAGGCCGCAGCGCGCAGTGCAGGTCAGGCTGCAGACGGAATGCAGATGGAATGCAGATGTACATTAGGACGGTGAAAACGTGCCATGGTCAAAGATACTGCAATGGCAACGAGAGTGTGAATCGAGTTGGATAGAATTCAATATCTTGTAGTCGTAGTAGTAGTAATGGTAATGGTAATGGTAATACTTTGAATTCTTCCATCCTCCTTCAAGCTCAAGCTTCAGTATCAAGTAAATAAGTAGATAGATATCTATGCGAAGCCGTTGCTTTTGCATGGCAGCTTAGCCTACATTCATTCCTGCACCTGCATTTGTGTGTGTGTTCAAAACGTCCGCGCAGGAACCCCTTGCTTTCTGGCACTTTCGTCTCTTTAGCCGCCCGCCCGCCCATGCATGCAATGCGCGATCTTAGCCCACGTTCCAATCAATAAAAGGTATCCGCGTGTAAGAGAGATGATGAAGAAAGCGAAAAAACAAAGAAAGAAAGAAGAAAAAAACCAAATGAGGTGGTAATCGTAATCGGCACCTCGCCCTGGAGAGAAAACGCCGAGGTAAGTTTTACCGTGCCCGTGAGATGAGCGTCATGAGAGGACGACAGGTTGCGGTGTTTGTGTGTCGTAACGTCGTTTCCGGTAGTAAAAGGAAGTAGTAGTAGTAGTAGTAGTAGTAGTAGACATAAGAAAAATCTTGTGGTAGAGGTAAAGTGGTGGTGGTGGTGGTAATTGAAGGCAGAAAAGCGTTGCGATCGGATCGCCGGGACCCGACGAATTAAGATTGTGGGGAGCAGAGCTGTTGGAATGGTAGGATTGCGTTTGGAGAGAGCGCTGTGGCAGGGGAGGGGGGGCGCTGGATCATGGTTGCTCGAGGAGGTAGTGCAGGTGGTACACGCGCTTCCGCGTTCGCCTACACCCGAGGCGAAGCCGGGATAGTTGGGGTGGATGGAGTTGGTGTCACGTAGTACAGGAAGACCCTACTCGATCTTTCTCCTCTTGCCGCGGGGTGCGGGGTCGATTTGCGGAAACTGTGGTGCTTTTGCGTCGACTGGTGTGCGAGTATATGTCACTGTTCGAGTAACTACTTCTCGCACACTGATGCGCCGTGATCGTCCAGTCTTCTTCTCACCGTCCACGGTCATAGGTGAGGTTGCAGAATAGGGTGACTGGATAGACTTTGCGCTTACTGGTGAGCGAATACCAGCTGGCGAGAAGGGAGACTGTGGAATGTAGAGGCGGGGTGTCCGCGCAGATTGTGGTCGACTGAATGGTGATGGGGGTGGAATGGTGACAGTCTGAAGCTTGGTCAAAGGAGCAGACATGGGCGGCTCCTCTTTCTCGTTGTCTTTCTCTTTCTCCTTCTCTCTGTGCGTCTCCTTGGACTGATCGCATCGACTGCAGCTGCTTGACCTGGATGATGCAGGAGAGTCCTTATTTTTTGGAGCAGAAGTCGAGGTGAAAGAAGCGCTCGATGCTGAAGAAGTGACTGACACCGGACGGGAGCCCTCGAAGACAAATCGGGAGCTAGTTCCGGTGGACATGGGGCTGGTAAGAACAGGAGACATGCTTTTCAAGAATTCCAGGTACGCCGTTGGTGGAGTGATGGGTGTCTTGAGATCATCTTCCCGCTTGATGTTGGCAAAAATAGGCGTAGTCGCAGAGTGAATCATTGGTGACCTGAGTTCGGATGGATAGGTTGCAGACATGGGCGTCTTGAGCGTGGACAGCGCTGGTTTGGAACCGGTAGCGGCCATGGTGGTGGACTGTACTGGGCTCTGAAAGAATGACTTGACGTTGGTACCGGTGTTGCTGCGGGCGGGGGCGGGCTGTGCTTGTCCTTCTTCCACAGTGAAGTGGAAACGTGAAGAGAGCGAGGCAGGCAGGCAGGCAGATGGTCTGGCGCCGGGGATGCGTCTTGTTTATTGTACGTACTTGTCACTAGCCCTGACGCGCATGCAATGTTGTTGGCCGCTCGATAGGTCGGAATAGTTTTGGGCTAAAAATATGCGGGCGCCTCGCCAGGTGCCAGTGTTCTAAGCGCCGAAGACGAGGGATGGAGACCGTGCACAACGAGGATTGGCTGGGCTGCGATGAAACAATGCGTGTGATTCGGCGTGGTCCCTGCAGTCTCAGTCGACCTGACCGGCCGTAGGAGCAGCCTATTCGTCGAGTAGGGTGCGGAACTGTGAGGTCGCCGTCGATGCTGCGGGAGGCAAGCCTGTAGTCTGGAGCTGGCAAACGTGGCAACGTTGTCAAGCTGCTTGTTTGGAGCTAAGTCAGAGATCCTGAGACGGCCTGATGAGACGCTGGCGTCGGAAAGTGAAGGTCAGAGACAGGCCTTCTGTTGCGGGAGCACCTGCTGCTGCAAATAGCATGCGATGTGTGCAAGTGATGCACCTGATGCGGAGGAGGAGCATTAGATCATTTTATGTCTTGCCTGCAACCGCTGTACCATTCTCGCTGCTGGTCCGGCGGTCGACCTGTCGCGCGCTTCCCCATATGAGCTTGTGCGCCAGCCTGTCGGCCACCCGTTTGACCCATCTGAGAGCTTTCTCTGGTTCGCCGCTGAGCGCGCGCCTTACAACGCCAACAGAACAACCATGTACAGACACAGGCCGTGCGAAGCGTGGCTGCTCAGATGATCCTACAGGCCAATGTGCGTCAACTTACGCTTTCTCGAAACACCTGTTGCTGGCGCTTATACATGACTCCCGTCCTCAAATTTCGAATAGGTAGGGACTGAGTGCTTTCCCACGTACACTACCATGCGAACTGCTTGTCTGACATCTGTTACACTGCCCAGGATGTGCTCTCCATTGTGCCAATGGGCATGCCTAAGTGCCGACAACCTGATGCCGTGCGCGTGAAACCCAGGCACATGGTTAGAAGACGTTGGCCTCGGCAACTTGGTCTTTGCAGAAGCTGATAGCCAACCACGCCGTAATATTGCATCTATACTATGGGTTGGCCTTAAGCGGCCTCATAATACTATAGTGCGTAGTACACTACTTTGATGTATTTCGTCGTCTCTGAAAGCTCGTACTGCATCGCCGACCGAAATAGTGGGATTTTGCAGTAGTGCCGACGATTGTCCTTTGACCGGAAAATGGCAAGTGTGTTCGCCAAAGTAAACACGCCCATCAAAGCGACGTGTTTTGGACAGTGTCACGAACGGCTCTTGATTTTTTTCGGCCGTTTGTTGATCAATACAAACCATCTGGCAACGGCGGCAGGCTCCCAGCAATTCAAAATATTGTTGGCCAATCTGTAGAAAGCGCCACTCATCCTCCGCATATGGGTCCTCAAGTCCAGGCGGGTAAGCTAGATTTTCTGCAACCACGATGTTGGCTCTGAACACTTCTGCTTGCGCTGCTTTACCGCCATTTGCTTTGATCAATTCGTTCAAACGGTTGAGGCTTGATCGCGAAATAGTGAGAATAGGACTCTCATTCGACAAGAGGATAGGTTTTGAAACGCAGGCGCCGGGCGTGACCGGGGCCGCATCTGGGAAAGCGCCGGGAACTCGCATGGCGCCAGCCTTTTGGTATTTCTGGAGATGTGCCTTCGAATGTCTTATTGAGCCACTGCCGTTGCTAACGGCAGGAAAGCGGGCAAGATGGCAAGCCACTCCCAGGGCTTGCGAGAAGAATGCCGAAATCTCATGCGACCTATAGGTCTTGGCCTTGACGGAGTCGCCGCATACCTTAGCCTCAGTGCTTCTATACACACTGTCGCTGTTAAACAGCCTTGGGTCTGCGGAGAGGGGCACTGTGATCTCATGCACCGTGCTGGAAGCTCGCAGTGCACCAACTAGTTCGACACGTAACAATCCCCTTTGCAGATCAATGCTCGGACGTATGAGAGCCATCTTTTGATAGCGCTTCTGGCTCAATGCCGCACCCGTGCCTTGATGGACAAGACACCACTCTCGGTCCCACGCTAGACCTTCAGGCCGCACTTCCCATGCGCTGCCAGGCGGTACGCTGAACCCCGCACAGCTTTTTATAGGATAAACGCATAGACTTTCCACGTGCAGGCGACTTTGTGTTGGTGGCTCGAGATCGATCGATGTAATTGGAGTTCCCATTGCTGGCTCGCTTTCCTGAACGAAGAACTCGCGGACGAAGTCGACGAATAGACTGACGTCTTCAAGGGTGCTCATCGCACCAAGACTTATGCGTATCATTCCAGTTGGCTTCGCACGCATAATGTCATTGTCATTACCACAGCGTTGCCCAGCGGAAAAGTTCTCACGCATCTCCCATGGCGCCAGTTCCAGAGATGACGCGACACCGCCAGGGTTGCAAAGTCCTCCCGTGCGGAGATGAATGTTTTTGACCGCAGCCAATTTCTCCACTTCGGCGTTGCTGACCCAGCCACCACACGCTGTACGCAGATTGAAAGCAACAACTGGGCCTTGAGTGGCTGCATTATCGTAGCTCGCCGACGTGTCCTTGTAAATGTAACACACGTCCTCATTGTTTCCGTGCTTCAGCGAGGAGAGTCCTTGGTACAGCTTTCGAGCAAGAAAAGCGGTATGCTTTGACACCTCAGCCAATGACAGGTACAGCTCATTGTGAATAGTTATAGCGTGGTCAAGCGCTATGATATTGTGGATCGGAAGAGTGCCGTCCTCCAGTCTCTCATGCAGCGAGTCTGTCTTTTTTGCGTGCCATTGCTCTTTCAGGCACACCACCATCTCGACTGTGCCGCCGCCAAAATACCGGCGTTGATCGAATACAGATGCTGATTCGCGCCTTACGATGAGCGCGCCAAGGTCCGGAAACCCAAACATCTTGTAGAGGCTTAAAACAGTGAAGTCGGGGGCTGCCTCGGGATTCCCTAGGTCAAGCGGCGAGGTTGAGACAAGAGCTGCGGCGTCCAGCAGCGTGTAGACAGTGTTAGTTTTTCGCTCCCGTATTCGACGCGACCAGTCAGAGGGTAAACGGCGCCCATTCATGTTGGATTGTGCCGGATATGCAAATAGTTGGGCCTGTCCAACTTTGTTGTCTTGTTGGTCAATCCAGTCATTGACCTCTTGATCAGATGCGAAGCATTGATGCTGAACAGCGACCTCTCGCACACCAATCAAGCTTGTATGAGCATCCCGATGATACCCGTACCAGAATCCTTCCTCTCTGTCCCGGAATGCGTCCATAACCAGCTTTATACCTGATGTTGCATTCGCCACAAATACCACATCGAACTCCTGGGGGTCTGCATTGAACAGCGCCAGTAGCCGATATCGAACATCCTCGACGCGTCGTGTGGTTAATTGCGAGGCATTGGAGGCTGAATGCGGATTGCCGTACAGGTTGGATACCATGTCTGCTGAAAAGCGCTCGATAAGCGATTTGGCGTATAGGGTGGTGCCGGCATGATCAAGGTATGTTGTGTCTGAACAGTGTCAGCCTGTGGTATTTCCGCTGCTGCTATAGACCCATTACCTTGTAGCATAGGGTATTCCTTGGTGCGAAGCTCCGCAATCGCTTTGTTGTAGTTAATGTGTGCCACCTCCTCCATGATTATGTGAGGCAATAGGCCTCAAGATACTCATCCGTAATCTTCAAAGGATAAGAGGAACACAGAAGCGCAGCTGTGTAGACCCATTTGGTTGCGAGCTTGGTGTGTACCTCGAGAGTGGGGGCGACTGGGGATGGCAAATGGTGGAGTTGCGAGATGCTCGGCCGGTCCCGACCTTGCTGCCAAGCACCGAGGCACCGATGTTGGTAGTCAACCACAAGTCGACTGTAAACGTTGAACGCGATGCATGATGTCACATCTTACGATGCAATGCATTTCAGACATCACTTTGAGCAGTCGTCACTGAATTCAGGGCAGTTGATAGAGACTGCTCATTAATACGAAGAGAGGGCAATGCGCATTTCCGTCAGTCCGAGCAATAGTCATTAATCTACTTCTTCAGTCGTAGGCCAATCTTGCACGCCAATCTGCTCAAAGGATGAGACTAAATTCTCTAAGGTCGTTCTCATTCACCTCCTCCCCACTCATCAAGTCGTTCTTCAGACAGCTAGTAAACCGCAACCATATTTCTCGTCGAATACGGCGCCAAAGCATAAGCCCAATGTAGCCATCTCTATGCCCGCAAGATCACCGGGTGCCAATCAAGCCAGCACCCGCATCATGAGTGAGCATCATATGCATCTGTAATGCTTCTTGGGGCGATCGCGTGAGGAGAAACGAATGCACACTCGAGCGAATTCATGTGCCAAGTTGGAGTGTAGAGAACACAAAAAGATAATGCTTGCTCAGACTCCAGAAATACTTGCGAGCGTATAGTCCCAGGGAAAAGCGCTTGAGAGTAAAACATGGCCGCTCAATCTACAAAGTGATCCATGGCGATTCTTACACCGTGAGGCCAACTTAGAAGGAGTACGACATGTGCTTAATGCTCAATGTATTGCTCAAGAAACGTGACAACTTGTTCCATGGCAATGAATTATCTCTTCTTTTGAAATTGAATGTAAAAAGGCGTTATATATATAGGAGGCGTTCGTGGAGGCTAATCCTTTATGACAGGGAGACTATCATCGAGGTATTCCGCTGCGTCCAGTAACCACTTGCAATTGCAGCTCATCTTTCATTCCATTATCTACGTCCATCATGCGAGCGGTTTTCGAAACAACGAAGGCAGAGGCCCGTACATCCTTATCATGTATGTGGAATCCCCCTTTCACTGAGATGATTGGATTGGAAGGTCATAGCAGGCCTTCATCGAATTCGTGCGCTGGAAATCGTCAAAGCACCAATAATTCGCGTAGCACAGTGTTTTGCGGGGCCCTTTCTGGTCCAGTACAATTGTCTAGTTTCGTCAGCACCTGTTAGTGGGAAGTCATTGGCGACTGACTATGTCCTATGGCTAGCATTCATGAGAAGACGCTCTGACACCTAAGAGACACTCAGTGCTCAGTGGATGTGCACGTACACCAATGATTCGAAAGCAGTACCAACTTCACTTGGAGGCATACAGTACACTGGCGGCCTGTATGATCGAAATGGGTAACAGTTTCACAAAAAAACAAGATTAGACTCGCTAAAAGCACCACGAAAAGTAAGCTCGGGGTATGCATACAATGTAGCTTAAAGGTACAGCTGAAAATGCTTTGGAGGCATACTGATGTGGCTGCATAACCCCAGGATTCCATTGGCTTGCACTGTGCCGTGACGTTTGACTTGGATGCACCACAAAACCTTCTCAACCGGTCTACTTTCACCTCCAAAGAAAGTATAGCCACCTAATGGACACTGTCTAGAGGATGTTATCACAACGATTCGTGATCCTGCCAACGCATCTCGGCAGGCTTGCTTCTACTAGCTGTTCATCCGAGAAAGGTCAATTTCTAGTAGCATCGTTACCCTATAGAAGATAGGCAGGCTCTTACCTACATTCGGCTCGTATCTCGCCCCTTTTCTAGTAGGGTTCTTGTCTCAGGAGCTAGAAATTGTTACCAATCGAGCTGACAGCACTCTGTAGATCGTCCATAGTGTTTCAATTCATGCCGAGAATGACGAGAATGTTGCTCGTGCGAGAAATACCTTTGTATTATGTGAAAAACTTTGGCTGACTCGGCATCCAAGCTCATTTTCTCGCATCGAGCAGACCGACTGAATTGTCTTGGTTGTCGATGGACTCTTGATCGTCCGCGTATATGACTCGAAACAACCATCTTTGGTTGCCTCTCTAAATAGGTTGGTGTTCACACATAAGTGCTGAGAAGTCATGCCTAAGTGTGATATTGATAAGCTGTCCTGATACCGTGCAACTTGACTAGCAATATAAGGAGCTGGATTATGTGGGCAGTTGCATAGATAGTGGTTGAGGCTCGGGCTAGCTCCACACACGCTCGCGGAGACTTCATATCTCGCTCTCGTTCACGCTAGCGTAACCGTTCCTCGCTGCTTGGGTGCTATGTTTCAGTCATAATACGATGTTTGCATACAACATATGAAGTACAACACACCTGAAGGGCAGGCAAGAATGTGACGTTGAGGAATGGGTTTCAGGCTGAATTGTATTCACTTTTGTGTTCTGATATCATTTGCCCGAGAAAATCATTAATCGTCGTGCTCCTTCATGCATACACTGTTTCAAGTGGTTCTACTACCACCTCTTACAGGTTGACAGCAGTCCTGAAGTTCTTACCAGCATAGATAGCATTGTCTCCAAGCTCCTCCTCGATACGAAGGATTTGGTTAAGCTTGGCCAGGCGCTCAGATCGGGCGGGCGCACCAGTCTTGATCTGTCCGGCACGTAATCCAACGACGATATCGGCAATGGTGACATCTTCGGTCTCACCAGAGCGATGAGAAACCATCACACCCCAGCCAGCACCAAATGCGTCCTTGGCGGCCTGGATGGCCTCGGTAATGGTACCGATCTGGTTGACCTTGAGCAGGAGGGCGTTGCAAGACTTGAGTTCGATGGCCTTCTTGATGAACTCAGGGTTGGTGACAGTCAGATCATCACTAAATTTCTCATCAGCAAATTCGTGGAAAGAACAACTTATGGCACTTACCCAACAATCTGGAAGTCAGAGGTCTTGAAGAAGTACGACCAGGCCTCCCAGTCGTCCTCGGCGAAGGGGTCCTCGATACTGACGATAGGGTACTTCTCGGCAAGGGACTTGTACAGCTCGGCGAGTTGCTCATATGTAAGCCACTTGCTCTTGTCGCTATCGGGGTTCTTGAAGTCGAGGTCGTACTTCTTCTCCTCGGTCTTGTAAAACTCGCTGGAAGCAACATCCATAGCGATCTTGATCTGACCAGTGTAGCCCGCCTCCTCGATGGCCTTGGTGATTAGGTCCAGAGCCTCCTCGGGAGTCTGAATATCAGGTGCGACACCACCCTCGTCACCAACGTTGCCGGCAGATTGACCGTAGGTCTTCTTCGCCAATGCCTTGAGCTTCTGGTAGACTTCGGCTCCCTGGCGCATAGCCTCGGAGAAAGTCGGGGCCTCACTACGTTATGTTAGGAAGACCTCGGACTGTGCGGGTAGGCATCGGCTTACGAGGGAACGATCATGAACTCCTGGAATGCCAGACGGCCACCGGCGTGCGAGCCGCCGTTCAAGACGTTTTGGACTAGACAAAATCAGGAAGGCTGCGCGGGTCTACCCGGAGGGTCAGACTTACAGGGAACGGGAAGAACGTAGGGCTTCTTGGTGCCAGCCAGGTCAGAGATGTGTGCGTAGAGCGGGACGCCCTTTTCGGCAGCGGCAGCCTTAGCGATAGCCATGGAGACACCGAGGATGGCGTTGGCACCGAGCTTCTCCTTGTTCTTGGTTCCGTCGAGCTTGTTCAGGAAAGCATCGACAGCGGATTGGTCCTTGACATCAATCTTCTCCTTGATCAGAGCAGGTGCAATGGTGTCGTTGACATTAGCGACAGCCTTGGTCACACCCTTGCCACCCCACTTGCTCTTGTCTCCATCGCGGAGTTCGCAGGCCTCGTGGGAGCCAGTGGAGGCACCTGATGGCACGATGGCACGGTGGAGCCCGGTCTCAGTGACAATGTCGACCTCGACGGTGGGGTTACCCTGGAATCAGTGAGCGGCGGGCCAGACAACATATAGCCTCGCAGACTTACACGAGAGTCGTAGACGGAACGGGCGTGGATCTTTGTGATGGGCATGGTGTTGTAGCTGCGAGTGGGGATGCGTCAGCTGATGGTGTTG
Organism: Coniothyrium glycines; assembly: GCA_025742365.1. Taxonomy (NCBI): domain Eukaryota; kingdom Fungi; phylum Ascomycota; class Dothideomycetes; order Pleosporales; family Coniothyriaceae; genus Coniothyrium; species Coniothyrium glycines. Next base: position 497,722 of record JAMXIJ010000011.1, read on the forward strand.
TGAAGAAGTCAATTGCGGGATCGGGAATGAGAGGCGGGTGGGGGTGAGATATATAGGCTGGCCGCAGCCCTATGATGCAAGCAAGGTGAAATTGGCTGCGAGTCCGCAAAAAGCAGAAACACTCGTCCATTGCGCCCAGCCCTGTACTGTTAGAGCATGGCGGGTCGTGTAACGGAGGCCGGATGCGCGGGATGCGAGGTCGGCCGCGGAAGTCTTGGAAAATATCTGACTTACCTGTGCGTGTCAAGCTTTGGTGTTGTGATGTTTTGTTTGAGAGGATTGGCGAGCTTAAGCTGAAAGTGTTGAGTCCCTTCTTTCTTAGAGGGGTACTTGTTGCCCCGCCATGCCATGAACCAATCTCGTAAAAGCATGCATCAGCCATTATCGCACAAGCGTATGAGTGGCAGTGGGAGGCCCTGTAAAATCTGCCTTTTGGCTAATGGATGCCGCCTTGATTAGATTGCTCGACACTGCGCAGACGGCCCAACAGAGCTGCAGTCCTCTTGCTGGCGAAGCTCGACCCTGAGCTGTTCCGTACAGTAATGGAGTTCAAACAGCCGTGCAACTCACGTGAGGCATCGTACACTACAATGGTCGCGGATCAATGCCTTTCAATGGACCAGATCCTCACAATCAAGAGCTCTGAGCTGTACCGCGAGAGCTTTTCGGAGGCCGAACAATCGAACATGCTGATGGTTCATGTCCATGGATCAAGGGTGTGCTGGCATCTGTTGCAGACAGTGTCGGCTTGGGATGAATGATCTTTGCACATTCAATTGATGTTAATGAAGTTGGGCATGGGGAAACACAACGTCGTTGATCAGTAACTCCTCTCGTCCCCCCAGACGAAGCTCGAGCCGTCTGCGAGTCGGCATAGGCGATGACAGCTAGACATCGCAAATCCGCCAAGAGATGGCCCGAGCTCCAAACCGCCGCCGCGACGCTCACAGCTGCCTCCGCGTAGGGCTCGCGACATTCCGAGACGACACTCACCACGTATCCAGCTTTCTTTCCGAGTACTCTGTACCTATTGCCCACAGCAAGCTTCGCATTCAAGGACAGCTTGCCCAAATTCGTACCTGTGGCCTACTCGCTCTTCGAACCCACCCATACATTGCACGACTCTAGTCGGCCATCATGTAGGACAGTGACTGCCAATATAACCAGTATCATCTGACCAGAAGCAGGGAGGTTCTTCTGGGAATCACAGGGAAGGATTTCACCCTTATTGCTGCCTCCAAAGCCGCCATGAGAGGCGCCACCATCCTCAAAGCCTCCGATGACAAGACTCGAGCACTGAATACGCACACCTTGATGGCCTTCTCTGGAGAAGCGGGTGACACTGGTATGTTGAGAATATGAGACAATAGAGGCACGGTGGAGTACTGACGGAGCTAGTTCAATTTGCGGAATACATTCAAGCAAATGTGCAGCTGTATTCGATGCGGAACAACATGGAGCTGTCGCCTTCAGCTACTGCCAACTTTGTACGAGGAGAACTAGCGAATGCGCTCCGCTCGCGGAAGCCCTATACTGTCAACCTGCTCCTGGGTGGCTATGACACCATCGCAAACAAGCCAACACTCTACTGGATCGACTATCTTGCGAGTCAAGCCTCACTTCCCTACGCTGCACATGGTTACGCCCAGTGAGTATTCATCTCTACCAGAAGTTGTATATATGACCACTACGAAAACTCAGCTAATACTCTGTTTTTCAGATACTACTGCTTATCACTCCTCGACAAACATCATCATCCTGATATCGACTACGAACAAGGCATGAAGATCTTACGGATGTGTACTGAGGAGCTGAAGAGACGTCTCCCAATCGACTTCAAGGGAGTATTTGTCAAGGTCATAACGAAGGATGGTGTGAAGGACGTAGAATACGAAGATGATGTCAAGGTCGCAATTCCCTGAGCGTCACGCACAATTGTGTACCACCACAACACCTCCGAAAAGCGAAGTGTAAATGCAAAGTTTGAGCTGCGGACGAGCACAGCCGATACGGCGCAGAAGTCCAAACATGAGGACGATGCATCGGATTACCATAGAAGGACATGTATAATGAGGCATTTGAGCGTGAAAAAACTCAACAATGATCATGATATTCAACGAGTATTCCATCATTTGATCGTGATATTCATTTGGCAGACCAGGCGATCAGGTTATCAAATGGCCATGAAATCTCTCGCGTGTGCGGACAAGTTGCATGCGGCCCAAGCGAAGCATTCGATACTCGTGTTCACCGTTTAAGCATCATACCTGTAACCCGAAGTCAAGGAAATGTTCATGTCGCAAATGGTCAATAATGCCTATACACGCTAATCTCGGACACGGCTTAGCGCGCCTTGGCAGCAGCATCGAATAAAATCTCGCATCCTCTCACACTCTTCTTTCCTTTCTTTGATCAAAAAAACACGGAGCCAGCCACGACCACTAGTATCACTGTTGCTTTTGGTTGCCAGTCACTACGGTGGCGTGGCTCCGGAGAACATGCTCTCCTGTAGGAAGCTGTCGTCTCGTTGGGTCGTCTTAAGTGATGGCGATGGGGCGCCGGTGTCGATTTTATTGGGAGTACATATATACATTCCGTCTGTGCTATTTTTTCTTTTCTCTTGTTTCGCTTTTGAAAATCCAATTTTTTTTTGCGGATATCGTGGTGCAGCGAATGCGCATGTACATGTATGCATGCGCTTCACGTGATGCTGAAATTGTCGTGTCTTCGGGTGAATCGCTCAACTCCTGCGAAAAGCAGGCCTACGCGCAGTTTCCATGCGGTCACACGTTAATTCATCATGCAAGTGCACGATAACGAATACTGCACGACAATGACGAGAGTACAGATGATTTGGTGCAATGGATTCATTTTATTTCTTTATCTGTATCTGAGTGGAAAGCTGATGAGTGCAAAAATTGCGATCTATCAAATTGACGATCCGCGGAGGGGACATTTCACGGTTCCTCCGACGACTCGATCACAACAAGACGCTGCCTAGTCGGACTTAATGCGCTTGCTTCACTTCCTAGTTCTTGTGGCCGTTGGCGTAGCCGTTGGCAGCAAGCCCGTCTTGCAGAGCTTGTGGTACACCTCCATTGGTGGCATTGCCATTGGCCTTGCCGTTGACATGCCCGTTTGACAGACCATTCATCACCTTCTTTGACTCGTGCATAGCATCCTCGATGGGCTTGTTGTTGATTGTATAGCCAGTATCGGAAGCATCGACATAAGCGTCGATACCAGCACCCTGGCGAGGGTACTCCTTCATGAGCGCCTTGTGTCTCCGGAGAGCAGCGTTCATCTCCTCAGCGGAGACATCGTTCAAGAAAACACAGGTACCAATGGGGTTAGGAACCGCAGCACGCAGCAAACCATCGCGAGTCTTCAAGATGGCCTTGGTGGCCTTGTCGAGCATGTCCTCATCAAACAGCTCGTGGTCCATTGAAAGGCCAGCCCTGGAGAACAGGTTCAGGAGGCGACGATGCTCCTCGTCGCTGAGAAGCTTGCGCTCATTTGCCAAAGTAGCCGAGTATGCCATATCAATTGAAATAGCATGACCGTGGCGAAGAGGCACATCAGGCGACAACTATTAAAAAATCAGCATGCGCTCAGTTGTGATACTACAAGAGAATCCTACCTCGTGAAGAGGGCTCCAGGTATGGCCGTAAGCAATGACACGATCAAGGCCAATCTCGTGAAGGTTGGGAGTCTCAAGCTTCAGCATCTCGTGGATACCAGCACGGTTGATCGTGTCGGCAGCTTGAAGGACCTCCTTGTCGTTACCCTCACGACCGAAGCGGGTCGTGATCAGCTTCTCACAGTACTTGTCCAGCAAGTCGAATGTGGGCTTGTGTGCACAGGTCGAGATCTTGATCAGCTCTGCGAAACCGTTTCGCACTTGTCCCTCGGGGAGAGTCTTCAAGAATGTGAAGTCCAGGAAGGTGTGCATGGGAGCGTGATAAGCCCCTAGACGGTTCTTGTAGTTGCCGTAGTTGACGGCGACCTTGATACTGACACTGGCATCGATCAAACCGATGACAGTAGTGGGAATGCGAATGAAGTTGGTGTTCCTGCGGTACGCGGCACAGGCAAATCTGCGGATCAAATGTTAACGCTATTCTCGCAGAGTTCTCCGGCCAGAGTGCCTTAGAGTTGTTTTTACCCAGCGACGTCAGTGACGAGACCTCCACCCTGTTGAGCGTTAGCACGCAATCAGACTTTCCGTCCGACGAATAACATACCACTACGAGGACTGGCTCCTTGCGGATGATACCGAAGTCGGTCATAGAGTCGACAATGCTAAGCAGAGTATCCATGGACTTGGCCTTCTCACCAATCATGGTCTTGTGGATGGTCAAAGGCAAGTTGTAGTGGTCGAAGTACTTCTGCATCTCATCTCCATAGACATTGAAGATGTTCAAGTCCATGACAGCAAGGCAGCGACCCCATTTCTCGTATTGCTTGGCGAGATGAGGGTTGGTAGGGTTGAAAACACCGTCGAGAAACGTGAAGTCGTACTCGATCTTCTCGTATCCCTCGACGTGAAAGCCGTTCTGGGTCTCAGCGACGGTAGCCTTAAGGTCTGACATGATGAAGAAAGTTGAAAGGTATGAATGAGAGACGTTGAGTTCTACTGCTCAAGGTACAGGCAACCGACCCAGTATATAAATGGGAGCCGTCCACTGTCACTCACAACCAAGATCGTAGGCGACGGTACACGCTCCTGCTCAATTGGCTCCCATCAACCGACAAGGCGTCAATCATACGCATTGTTTTTTGATGTAATGCGGCGGGTCCTTGTTGCTTGCACTTGGTACCACTTTAACAATCAGAACTAAACTCATACTGGATGGCAATGATGGTATGACTTAGCGGGCCAGAGCCATTCTAGCGGTACAAGCCGGTTCCGGCGCTGAGCAGGATGCCATTTCCCATGCAAAGATGGTCTTTTGCACGGTTGGGCTATGCAGAACCGTCGTAATGGTACTTCGGCCAGAGACTGATGTGGCGTAGCACGCCGTGCTAATTCGTATATCGCAATGCACGGAGTAGCTCCCGGTGTGGAGAAAATATTCACAACATTTGCGGGGCATCTATCAAATCACCTCATCACCACACTAGAATCTGCGACAAAGGGCCAGAAGGGACAAGGAAACCCAGTTTTTCCCATCAACGTGAACCAAGGTGTCCAGTCAGTGGATGTTTGAGCTATTGCTAGGGCAAATCGCGACTCTTGCCACTAAGCCACACACGCGGCAGCAACGACTGCTAAGGCCACGGACTGTCACAAAACGTGACGTTTTGCAAGATCTCAACGATCTTAGCTCCCGCTTCGGGTAGATAGAGTTGGAATGATCCAGGATCGTTGAGCATATTGCCCGGTTAGGAAAAGCGGATAGAGTCATGGCATGTGTCTGTAACCGTGTAATCAACTAGAAAGGCCATTGATGCTCTAGATCGTCCACGGCAGGTACTTGTTCCCGAACGTCAACATCTCACGTACTGGTATGTACCTAACCAGCAGCGCATCAATGGACTGAGTATCCACATAGCATCGAAGTATCCATAATTACTACCGACTACATCGCAAGCGGCAATGAAGAAACCAATCGCTCGCTGCATGCTACAGCGGTTTGACATGGCCACACAAAGGCTCAAGCGCATCTGTCTGCATTGACATGCCGCGCGGATTAAGGTGTTTATGGCAGCCGAACGCACACAGTACCTGTGGCATTCTCAATGTGGCTCGATAAGATGCGGAAAATCCATTACTCTACTACGTACGAGACCGTCACCAGTGCTTCCGTCCCAAACGTCGTCGATCGAACGAGGGACCCCTGTCGCACATGTTCCTGCGGACCTGCGCCGGTTTCGTCATGATTAATCCTTGACGCCGTAGCCCCGCACTAGGGCCAACGCGTTGAGGGGCATCTCCGCGTGGCTTGGACGCGTCGAGCTCACGGCTTGTCTGCTCATTTTCGAGCAGCAGCTGCGTAGTTGCAACAATGGCTTCCTTCGACCAGAGCAAGGCATACACTGCCCAGGAGGAACAGGGTGCTTTCTTCGACGATGGAAGAGAAATCGAGCTTCTGCACTTTGTTTACTCGCACAAAGACATTGAGAAGATACGAGGATCGCCAGAGAACGTACTCGCCGCCATTGACGAGTATGGACGGACCAAGAAGTATCTCATGAACGTGGGGGAGGACAAGGGCAAGATTGTGACTGATTTGATCGCGGAGGTGAAGCCGAAAACCATGGCATGTGTTCTTACTGTCTGGACGAATGCCGGCTAACAGAATACAGATCGAGCTCGGCGGCTATGTAGGCTACTCGTGTATTCTCTTTGCGGATGCTGTGCGAAAGGCCGGCGGCGAGCGATACTTCAGTTTCGAGCGTGATCCAGCATTTGCCGCGGTCATCATGTCCTTGGTCGACCTTGCCGGACTCTCAGATCTGGTCAAGGTAGTCGTGGGCTCAAGCGACCAAGGCATTGCACGATTGGTCAAAGAAGGGCGCCTGAAGCACGTAGATGTCATGTTCTTGGACCACTACAAGCCTGCCTACACCACGGATCTGAAGCTGTGTGAAGAACTTGGCCTTGTCACGAAAGGCTCAGTACTGGCCGCCGACAACGTCATCAAGCCTGGTAACCCCCCGTACCTCAAGTATGTGCGGTCGAGCGTCGAGGAAAAAGTCAAAGAGGCTGGTGAAGGTGGCGCGACCAACCTCAACGGGATTGCAGAGACCAACGTCAAGATGTACGAGAAGAGGTACGGCAAAGCGAAATTCAGCGAAAGCAAGGGCAACCCCAACCTGGTCTACGAGAGCAAGTTGATCAACAGCTACGAACCGACCGGCGAACCTGTAAGTACTCGTGTCCCACCGACCCCACGAAAGCAGGCTGATTCTTCTAGGATGGAATCGAGATCACCAGATGCGTCGGATAGGGAGGACGACGTCAAAAGCGATCAATTGCATGCAAAAGGCCCACCGTGGGAGCCGTGCCATACCTACCTGTTCTCAGTTTGATGGAAGTGCTAGTGTGTGGGCAGTGACACGAGATGTGGAGACACCATTTCTGCGTACATAGACATAGTATGGCTAGCATAGGTATACAAACACATTGCATACTGTGTGAAAGCAAATGCAAGAACGGAACCACATGCAGAAAGGCGATGGCAAAATGGTGTGTGACACCAAGTGGCGTGTGACGAGCAAGGCGTATTTGCCGCCAACACAAACCGTGTCAAACACGAGAAGTGAGCACGAGAATAAGAATATTTGCCGTGACCCCTCAAACAAACAGCCAGAATCAGGGCCATGCACGTCGCGCGGGCGCATTTGCATTGCCACTCTGAAGGAAGCCCCTCAACACCATCCGCCGATCACGGCCAAGAGGGATCTTCCCACCTGGCGATGGAGATGGAGATGCGCTGCAAGGGTCGCCCCAACTCCCGTGGACGTTTCCGGCATCATGGACCGCAACCAGATGGTGTCTCCATGTAATGATGACGTGTAGACAGCATTACCGTGCATTCCGCCAAAGGGAAAAAAAACTAACGCCAACGGATCGCGCACGTCGCTCGCCTCGGTATGCAGGCGTCGGTCGTGGGATGTGCGCGACTAGACTACGTATGAGCCGTCTCAGCCGCTAGGGATCCTTGGTCTTGGCTGCTGTGTGGCCGGTGAGTTGGCTTGGGTCCTGCAGTCTGCTGAGCCAAGGAGGGTTGTAGACTTGTGGTGCACGGGAGAGCAAGCTTCAAGTCGAGGTGGAGAGCTACCGGTACAGCCTACAGCCAGCCTACAGCACGTTGCGCGAAGAAGGGCAGGGCCCAGACCACACTTGCAGCACGCGTCGACCGTCTGCCACACCACGACCATCATGGCTCAAGCGAAGAAGGATGCCGCCGTGCCCTTCTACCATGGCCATGTGTGGAAGAATGTCCTGCTGCTGGTCCTGAGCGCCGTCACTGCGCCCATCTCACTTGCAGTCGTGCTGTTCTTTGCAGCCGCGTCCAAGCTCCATGGTCAGCGCAACATCTCCTTCTCGCAACAAGACAAGAGACATGGCGCTGCGAGACAGCAGCGCAAGACTGTCCTTGTCACGGGTGTGTCCATGACCAAAGGCTTGACCATTGCACGCAGCATCTCACAGCATACACCTCATCGCGTCATTGGAGCAGATGTCTCTGCACTGTCTCCTGGCCGCTTCTCCAACGCAGTTGCAAGATACTATCGCCTGGACACACCGAGTGGCGATGATGCAGAACCGTACATCGATTCCATCCTGCATGTTATCCGGCAGGAAAAAGTTGATCTATGGATTTCCTGCTCAAGTGTCTTGGCCGCCGTGGAGGATGGGCAGGTCGTCAGGTTGGCGGAGAAGCAAGCACAGGACCAGGGTCGACGCTTCGAAGCAATCCAATTCCGAGAAGACGTCGTGGAAAAGTTCCACGAGAAGGACCAGTTCATCGAGTACATCTCTTCACTCAAGCTCCCCGTGCCCGAGTCCTACCGCTGCACATCCCCTGATGAGGCACTCGATGTCCTCATGGGCGAACTACATCGCGCCTCGCCACGACGCGGCAAAGCAGCACCAGCCCGCCCCCGGAAATTCATCATGAAGCCCATCGGCGTCGACGACAAGGCCCGAAATGCCATGATGACACTGCTCCCCTTCTCCCACCCTGAAGCCACAGCAAAATACATCCGCTCCCTCAACATCTCCAAAACCAATCCCTTCCAGCTCCAACAATACATCCACGGAAAAGAATACTGCACGCACGCCCTCGTCATCCGCGGGACCGTCAAAGCATTCACCAGCTGCCCCTCCCTGGAACTGCTCATGCACTACGAGCCCCTACCTCCGTCCTCGCCCTTGAGCAAAGCAATGCTTGCATTCACCCAGACCGTAGCCCAAGCCGGCGGCGCCAGCTTCACCGGCCACCTCAGCTTCGACTTCTTCGTCGAGAACGACAAGGACCCACAGCCAACACTGTATCCCATTGAAAGCAACCCCCGCGCCCACACCGCAGTCGTCTTGTTCGACCACACCCCCGAAATGGCAGACGCCTATCTCTCCGTCTTCCACCCAGCATCAGGCGAGCACACCAATGCACCCCCCGTCTTCCCGCGCGAGCCCACATGCAGCTACTACTGGTTCGGCCACGACTTTGTCGCGTTTGGCATTCTGCCCTTGCTGGACTTCCTGTCCGGCCGCGGCTCCCGCGACGATGTGCTTACGGGGTGGTTTGCGCTGGGCCGACATGTGGCGCGGTGGCGGGACGGCACGTTTACGCTCGAGGATCCGTGGCCGTTTTTCGTGCTGTATCATGCGTATTGGCCAGCAAAGTTTCTCGGGGCCTTGTGCAAAGGGAAGAAATGGAGTCGGTGAGTCGATTTTTTTTTGGCCTTGGAGTGGGGAGGTGTGCATCCAGGATGTGAAAAGCTGACTAGAGACAGGATTAATGTTAGCACGACGAAGATGTTTGAGTGAGATTGTGCGTGGGTGGAAGAGGGTAGACGTGCAGTAACGTGTTGGTAGGATGTCGGGAGATGATTGGTGTGCGTATTGCGTTTGTGTAATTGGCCTTGTATACACTATTGTAGATCCCAACATGGCTCTTGTGGAGCTCTGTATCTTGAAATGTACGCGACGATTGTGCTTTTAATGCACACGCCTTTTGGCTCCTTCCCACCTCTTACTCTTCAACTGTTGGTGGACTTGGGCCGACGAATGGCTGCCCAAGAGCAGGACGTGCTACCGGCTTGCCTCAAGGAATGCAGAACTCTTCTCTATGGCTCAACATCCTGATTATCGTGATGCCTAAAATCATCCTTGCCATGCACCCAGCAGACCCAAACCCCAACAGTGCTACAGTACATCCTGTTCCGCGGGACCGGGACATGTCATCTTGATTACACCCACCCACCCAGCCCTCCTCACAGCCTCTCCTCCTCCGCCTTCCTCTCCGCCAGAACCTTGTTCACTCTCTCCGTCCGCTCCTCCCTCAGCGTAGTATACACCCACATCCACGCCGCCAGCTCGACAAACCCCCACGTAAACACCACGCTGTTGTTCAGCCCCGCCCCGCCGCCACTCAGCACGTCGTAGCCAGCCTCCCGAGCCGCAAATATGCCGCCGGGCTTGAACGCGTACGTGTAGCCCGTCAGCGCGAACAGGAAGAGGAGACGCACAGGCGCCTGGTTGCCCCAGAACTCGTCGAAGAGGGTGTCGGAGAGGGAGAGCGCGGTGAGGTCGGAGAGGCCGAGGAGGGCGAACACGACGCCGAGGAAGGCGGTGGTCGAGGACGGTTTGTTGAAGTCGCGGGGGTGTGGCTGCACAGAAGTGGGTTTAGTCAGGCGGTCGTGGGGGGGGTTTTTTTGAGGGGGGGGGGGGGAGGGGATAAGTAAAAGAAGGGTGGCGTACTAATTGCATGGACTGCCCGAGGACGAGGACCACGCCTTGGTTGGCGATGAGGGAGGGGTTCTTGAGGAGGAGTGCGGCGAGGGTCATGTGGAAGAGCGAGATGCTGCGGATCATGGTGCTTGCTGATAGGACAGCCATTGTCGCGGTGGTAAGATGCAGAGGGAATTGCGCAATTGCACGGTATGGGATGGGTGAGGAAAGGTGCTTGGGTTTGTCGGTTGACGTCGCGTGTTGTTTCGGACGAGAGGCGGCGTTAAGCATGGGCTAGCCCCCATACCAATACTAGGACCTCGGAGCTGCGATGACATACCCTCTGCAACTCCAATCATTGTCGCGATAAAGTAGCGTCGACCATGGAGAAGGAGAGTCATCTCCCTTTCGTAGAAGCGACCGACGCAACAACAGCACGAGCTCGTCATAAACGGCGGCTGTTGGTTGGATTGGACGATATTGTGTTCTATCTCGTCATCTTCATCGTTGGTTGCACAATCTGGGTCACGGAGATCAAGCCATTGTTCCCTACACAGAAACATGGTTGCAAAGGATCATTGACTGTCGAAGAGCGGGCTGCGAAAATATTAAAGGACACTCCTCTCATTGGTAAGACTTCTTATGACAATCACATGCTTCAGTGCTGACTTCTCCAGACGGACACAATGACTTGATGATTTTCATCACGGCAAACTTCCAAAACCACATTTACAACAAAGATGGATACGATTTTGCCGACAAGTTTGAAAATGGGGGACTCGGGCAACATGTCGACATCCCACGTCTTGAGAAAGGCATGCAAGGCGGCGCTTTCTGGAGCGCTTTCTGGCCATGCCCGCAAGGCGATGAAACGAACTTCAATGATGATAGATATCACCAAAGTAAGTACAAAACGCCTTCTCCTTTCAATTGGTATAGTACTAAGATCATTAGTTGTAAAATCCACCCTTAGTCAACTCGATCTATTTCATCGCTTGGGCCAAGCATACCCAAAGTACTTCAGCCCACCAAAGGACAGCTCCGAAGCCGTAAAAGCCTTCAAGGCAGGAAACTTCATCGCCCCAGCCGCCATCGAAGGCCTCCACCAAATTGGCAACTCCGTTTCAACTCTGCGCCTGTACCACCAACTCGGCGTGCGCTACGCCACTCTAACATGGAATTGTCACAACAACTACGCCGACGCCGCCATCGAAACCGGCCAAGGCTTCAAAGCCCACATCGCTAAACCCCATTGGCACGGCCTCAGTCCCGCAGGTCGCGACCTCGTCAAGGAAATGAACCGCCTGGGCATGCTCGTCGATCTCGCACACGTCAGCCAGGACACGATGCGCGACGTGCTCGTCGGCAAGGACGACGGCACTGCCTGGAACGGCAGTCTCGCACCACCCATCTTCAGCCACAGCTCTGCATATGCAATCTGCCCGCATCCTCGCAACGTGCCCGACGATGTCCTGCAGCTCGTCAAGAAGCGCAATTCCATCGTCATGGTGAACTTCAACCCGGACTTCATTTCGTGTGTGCCGGGCAAGTCGGAGCAGGATTTTCCTGAATATGTGCCTGCGAATAATACGCTGGCTCAGGTTGTCAGGCACATTAGACATATCGGGGAATTGATTGGGTACGACCATGTGGGCATCGGCACGGATTACGATGGTATTGAGCAGACGCCCGAGGGGCTGGAGGATGTGTCCAAGTTTCCGGATCTGATTGCTGAGCTGCTGAGGCAGGGGATTAGTGATGACGACGCGGCCAAGATTGCGGGAAGGAATCTGCTGAGAGTCTGGAAAGAGGCGGATAGAGTGGCGGAGTCGTTGAAGAACACTCTGCCGCTGGAGGATGATTCACAGAAGCAGTGGGGTTCGAGGAAGGAAGTATAGGCGTCAGACAACCAAATCTGTACACTGTATAGATATCCTTTCTCGACATCGCATGCCTTCAATCCGAGCTCTCTTAGCATCCCAACTACAATCAGCTAAGCCCCCTTGTCTGCCGCCAGCGCCTTTCTCAACTGCTCGTCCGCACTCAACTCCTTCTCCGCCCCCTCGATAACCCCCCTCAATCCCTTCGCACACTTCTCCAACTCCTCCCTCTCTTCCTCGTCCAACTGAATCGGCATCGCCTTGACAATCCCCTTCCTCCCCACCACCGCCGGCATCGACAAACAACACCCCAGCTCCGGCTGGTAAAACGACAACGGCCGCACACTCCGCGAGTCAAAGAGAATATACTTGCAAATGCTCGCCGCGATATTGCCGATACCGTACGCCGTGCACCCTTTTGCAGCAATGATGGCTCCCGCCGCGCCGCGCGTGTGCGCTAGTATTTCTGCTTTGAAGGTAGGCGTGAGGTGCTCCTGCATGGCGAGACGCAGCGGCGTGGTGCCAATGGAGGCACTACTCCACGCAATCTACAAGGTAGTTGACGCAGTTAGTTATCTGCAACCCCCCTACCTTGATGGTTTCAGTTTGTCCGAAACAAACAAGGCAAACAGAAGACGACGAAGAAAACAGAAAAAGAAGGAAATCGCAAGCAAAACATACAAACTGACTATCCCCATGCTCCCCCAACACATACGCATCAATCGAGCTCGGCGCAACCTCTGCCCGCTGCGCCAGCACGCCTCTCAAGCGCGCGGAATCCAGACTCGTCCCCGTGCCCAGCACCTGCGCCTCGGGCAGCCCGGAGAGCCTGCGCGCAAAGTACGTGAGGATGTCGACCGGGTTCGCCACAAGCAGGAGCACCGTGTGCGGCGCCATGGGCGCCATGGCCGAGAAGATGGAGGACAGGATGTGCAGATTGCGGCTCAGCAGCGAGAGCCGGGATTCACCTATATATATATATATATATTTATTTTTCTCTTCGCTTTAGAAAATTCACAAGCGCGAGAGTCGGGTTGGACCATGTAGGGAGGACGGTGGCGGGCGGGGAGAATTCATCAAAGAAGGAGGAGGGGGGGGGGGGGAGGCAGATGAGGAAACGTACCGGGTTTCTGTTTCGCGCCGGCGGTAATCACGACGATGTCTGCTTGACCTGCGTCTTTGTGCGTCCCGCCGCGCACTTTGACGCCCGAACCTCCGCGGAAGGTGGCGTCGTTTAGGTCACGTACTTGAGCTTCTAGTAGCTCCTTCTTGAGGTCTACGAGGATGACTTCGCTGCAAATGGGTTGGAGGATGAGCGTGTACGCCAATGTCGAGCCGACGTCGCCACAGCCTAGGATGGCGATGCTGGTCTTGAGTTTTGGTTGGGCCATGTTTATGTTGCTGGTGTTGATTGAGGGGGAGGGGGAGGTTGTGGTGTGTCACTGGGCTTAAGATGCTGTGGTATATGGAGTCCGGGTTGTTTGAAAGGGAGTTGGGGCCACTTGTTGTTCAAAGAACAGAACAAGATTTGGGCCGCAGGTTCCGATCATAAATGCTCTTTATTGCCTGATGAGCGGATGATGGATCATATGATCCAAGTATTGGTGTCGAGTACTGCCAAGAACCATGCTGACGGAAGTGGCCTGATATTTACTGGACCGCGGGGTGAGCCGAGCCTTACATTTTCGTAGATAACGAATGCATTTGAAGTAGGACGAGAGAAAACAAAAATATGTCACGTTACCCAAAGTAGCAATCGAAAAGACCGGTCTCGAGGGTTGAGCTCTTTTCTCAGTGATGTGATTCTATGAACACCAAGTCTACTGTCACCATCCCACCACACACATCCTTTTCCGCTTACCCCCCTGCTAATAAGGAATCCCATTAGTAATAAGTTGGAACCGATCATACGTCCCCGTACTATAACTCCCGCGACTCTTCTCAATCAATCCCCTCATATAATCCGCCGCTTCCCTCTCCGTTTTATCCAACACAAAGCGATCTCGGAAGTTCTTCATACTCTGCGGAATGAAGCATGGCAAGCCTGAGTCCAACATGACCTGGACCACGTGGCAGAGATGATCGCAGTGCTGGCGTGCAGCAAGGAACGCCTTGATGGTAAGCTCTTCGAACCACCGGTACGCTTGTGTAGTGTATGGAGACGCGGATTTGCCGGACATGACGGCGATCATCTCGGCGGTGAGTTTGAAGGGCGCACGCTCGAATTTGATGCCGCCGGGAGCGATATCGAAGCAGAAGCCGAAATCAATGTGAATGATGTGACCGGCGTCGTCGATCATGATGTTGCCGTTGTGGCGGTCCTTGAATTGGAGAAGGTAGGAGATGACACTGTACGCAGCCATGCTCTTGACAAAGTTGCTACGTGCCTCCTGATAGCGGATCGAGTCTTCATTGCCATAGCGGCTGATAAAGTAGTCATCAAGACGGTTGACGGCTTCACGGCCGAGCATGTCTCGAGAGATGGAGTTGGGAAGGACGTCGATGACACCGCAACCAGGCGCGGTAGCTGTAACGCGATACGGAAAGACCCAGACGTCGAGCCCGACAGAGTTGAAAATGCCACGGAAGGCAGCAATCATCTGCAGGGCTAGGACATCCTGACGACAATCGTCGCCGACCTTGAAAATGGCTGACAGCCACGTCTCATATGTGGTGTCCTTCTTAACAACAGCTCCACGGTCATCTTCCTCAGTCTCTTCGAGATCCACATGGGGTCTCTGCTTGCGAATACGGAATGTCGCCATGAAAGGCGTCTTCGCGTGGCTCTGAAGTGGTTTTCCGGACTTCCTGTCGATACCGATGACCTGGCCGTCGGGATTACTGGGTAGATAGACACCTACTTCAACTTGGATCTTGCGCAATTCTTCTTCAATCATCTGCTTCTTGACCGATTTGTCTTCGTGCAGCACCGAGCGAAGTGTACCAGAAATGCCAGTGACCTCTCCGAAGAAAGCAAATTCCTTCTCATAGAACGCTCTGTCTTCAACTGAAAAACTGTTCTCCAAGCTCTCCATGACCTTGTCAAGCGTGGGCTTGACTGGATCTGGGGTTGCCTTTTCTCCCTCCCCTCTCATGACGTTCGCCTTCATGTTCCAGATAATCTGATGCGCAAAGAGCTGAGAAAACTTTGCGGTCTCGATGATATATCGCTCAACATAGCCGAGGACATCATAACGAAGAGTTTGCACGATCTGGTAGACATAGAAAAACATGACATCAATAGAGTGACTTTCCAAGGCCCTCATTGCATACTGGATGATGAATGGATGATTGCCATAGGCTGGCAGGAAATATGTCACAGCTGTGATGGGGTTGGCTGGAGTCCAGTATAGCAAGTACTGTGCAGCGTTAGCCGTGTGGGAAGGATCAGTGTCACGCATACGCACTTTGAGTTGGAAGGACACATCACTGGGCAGTTGGTTGCCGAGAAGAATTTCCAGCGCGTCTGGCTCCTCAAGCACTCTGTGTGGGAAGTTGAGAATTTGGAAACGCAGCTCCGTAGCCAATCGTGGCGATGGGAAGCGCTTAGGGAGGTGCACAGCAATGGCTGGGTTCTCCGCCCAAGCTGTCCTCAAGTAAGCGGTTACGGCAGTCTGGTCATGTTAACAACGATTTTTCAGATCTTCTGTGATAGCGTACCTCAGGGAAATTATGTTTGTTGTTGCCGGACGTGAAGTGGTGCTTCTTGCCATTGTCCAATGGGAAGAGCCAGACCATGAGTCGCATTTGTTCATTTGCGATGAGCAGAGACAACAGATCTTGTTTCGCCTTCAGTTTTGCAGCGATATCTGCTGCAGCTGTGGTGTTTGCGATGACCTCCAGTTGTGCTTGTACATCCGCAAGGACATGTGTCTCAGCCTTGATCTGCAATCGATTTCCACCAAATGACCATCTAGCCATGTCAACATAAGAGCGTTTCCTCACATTTGGAGAGCTTACTGTGGTGCTTTAGCGAACCATGCCAGCGCAGCAGTCAAAATTCTATCAATCAGACGCCATTTTATTATGGAGGTTAGTGTTGTAGAGTGACGAGCAACCCGTAGGCCCAGTAGGACGATATGAAAGTACGCTTCTCGAGCGAGAGGCTGTGAGCATCCCAAGCTCATTGCATCCAGCGTGATATGTATGAGTCGAATGTATACACGTTCAACGTCACTCTTGCTTAACCTAGAAGCATTGAAATGGCTGGACAGAAATTGGAGGAGGCGGAAATGGGGAGCAATCAAGTTGTATATCTGTTGTTGACGCTTCGAAAGTGCCTCCTTATCTGTAGCAGCGAATTCCTGCTTGCCGTAAAAGGGATCATGATGTCTGGTCATATGTCAGCAATCTGTGAAATCTGGTACACTGTTTTCACACACCTTATGGCAGGACTGAACATGCCCCTTCGCTGATTCACTGTACTCTCGAAGTTCTCAGCGATAGCAACGAGGATCCGGGACTCCATTCGTGGATTCTCCTTTGTCACACTTGTCCACAAAGCGATACCGAGCTTGATGGACTGCTTGGAGAATACGGCAAAAGGGATTCCGACCAAGTGCTGAACTATGGGTGATTGGTCTGTCTTGACCCTGCACAGTAGTGCCGCAGCTCTGCGTAGAATATCGCGCAACTCTGCGATGGTGACGTGCTTATGATTGAGAGTACGGTTCTCCAAATCAACAAGGAGGTTGGTTGCATCCTGTAAACTACGTGATAAATAAGTCGGCATCTGACCTGAAGCTGGACTGCCTTTCAACCACTCTTCCTCTTGGTCAACGACTCCATCAAGAAATTTGTACTCCTGTCTCGTGGTGTATTGTGTGATGAAGTCCGATGCAGTGTTGACGTTGATCCCTTGACCTTCGATCGCTCCAAGACGCTGATCAGTAGAAGGAACAACAGAGCCCATTTCCAGGGCGAACGAGCGTCCCAACGAGATATGACCAAAGGACATCTCGTCATCGAACTCCGAGAGATAGGTCTGTAGCAGACCCTTCACATCCAGAGGAGCTATATCTATAACTCCTTTGACCCAGACGGCCGCGCGTTTATGCAGAGTATCTAGTGTGGCTCTTCGGAAAGCATAATCATCAGACAATTCCACCACAATGTTGGACCGCTTCGACGTGAAAGTAGACTTCCACGTGTATTCATCGGTCTCACCTTCGAGGCAGCTGTACCACATGATTGACAGCAGCTCAAGAAGTGCGAACAATGCGCTTTTCTGACAAAGAGTGGATGGCACTTCACGGATGATGAGATCAGCGCATACGGCAGCTGCTTGTTGCACGCGTGCGATGCGATGACAGCATGCTGAAAAGATCGTTGCCAATTGCTGTGCAAGGTATGGTGTCGAGAAAGAATGCGAGTGTCCAGATAGCGTGTTTGTCAGATATGTCCTTACTACCGTTGTTGTAATGGCAGCCATGCAATTACCCACAGCGCCACTGCGTAGCTTCGGATCGAGGAAGTAAGCCAGCGCTTTTGTACAATCGCCTGTGCTGGCACGCAAATCTTCAACCAGATACGCAGTACTGAGGAAGACAGCCTCCTGGTAGCTCAAAGCCTTAGTATCAGCCTCGCATGATGGCAACAATTTGCCAAGTCGTCTCTTCTGCTCAATAGTATGCTCAGATGATTTTCCACGGCGCAATACCGTGTTCAACTCAATATCGCTCTCTGAAAGGAACGGTCGCTCCTCAGCAATGAGCGGATGACTGAATCGCGCCAGTGTCCTCAACTCCTCACGGTATTGTTTTCCGAGGTCTGAAAGCAGGTCAAAACCATGTACAACAATGTTAAACCAAGCATCCCTTGACAGGCTGATGATGGAGTCGTCAAGCTCAGACACTTCTGACCGACCGGCGTTACGCTCAAGAACAACGGCCAACGGCTTCAGTAACTGAGCAATCTCCTGAGCTGCCAGCTCGGTGTCCCGAAGATGGCGATGTGAAGTCTCTTGTGCTTCTCCTTTGCTCACAATCGTGTCTAGCAAATGAGTCAAGTATAGTTCAAATATTGGTTCATCAGCTGAAATCTCCTTGGAAATATTCAACCGTGCTATCATGACCTGTAAAGTATGTCAGCAGGCTACGTCTCCGTATTCAGCGTCATACGTACAGCATCAATGAGAGTTCTGTCATCCTTGACGAGTGCATCATGGATGATCTTGGAGTAGACCTTAAGCAGAGACTTGAACTCTCCAGGTGGACTGTGAATCCCAAGAAATGCTGAATCGGTGATGATTTTAGCATCGACAGTCTTACTTGAACGCCCAACTTTCTGGACAAGCATGGACAAAGCTAGCGCAGTAATCTTGGCATCTTTGCAGTTCCTTGCCACAGAGACAATGGTTTCTATCACCACAGTATGGACGTGATGAGGTTCTTCGATATCGCTAGGAGTCAGAGATATGGCACTACCGTGCTCATGATCATAGAGATCACCCGTTCGTGTCTTGCTCGAGCCGTTCAAGGTAGAAGAGGCGATTATTGGGCGGTCTGCTACAGGAGCTCCCACGCTGATGACATTGCCGAGGCTGTAGAGTGTCGTGATGATGGCGTCCTGAGGAAGCAAACTCAAAACTGCCGCAAGTGACTCGGCAGCGACTGAAGTTGTACGCTCATCAAAATTTCCTTGGACAATGACTCTGGGCAGTGAACGACCCAAACTCGAAGCCGATTCTGGTGAGATCCGCGCCAAGATAGACATAGATTTCAGGACAGTGGAGGCAAGCTCATGATCTGCGCTCTGTACAGGGTCGTTGAGGACGTTGTCAAGCCAAATCGTCAAGACCTCATCATCGGCAATGTCCTCATCGTACACTGCACAACACAAGTATGTCGTGATGACCTTGGCCTTTACGGAGGCACCCTGCCGTTGCTGCCAAGCCGAGCCAACTTTCTGGAGGTAGTCGAGGTCATTGTCCAGTCGCTCCATCTCCTCGACAGCTATTCTCGTAAGTCCATCAGCCAGCGAATCTGAAGCTGAATCTCTGAAGATCTGGCTGGTTTTTGTGTCAAAAGATGCCCGGACGCTGTCCAAGATGGATTCGTCGGCCGTGCTACTCGGTCTGTTGCTGACGAGAAGCGAAGCCGATGCTACCACGACTTTCAGCAACGAGTCGTGTATGATCATAGCTCCCAGCGGTCGCCCAGATACTGCATAGTGTTTTGCATAGTGCTTCCATTCCCTCAACCCGTGCTGGTATGCGCGCGCATTACGCGCAATGGATAAGGCCGTCTCGAAAGCGATCAGGAATTGCTCGGATAGCGCAGACCGCACATCCTGGACGAATTGCAGTCTGTCATATGCATTCCAGAAGTTGGCATGCTCAGCAGTGGCACCAAGAAAGCCGAGAAGAGAAAGACTCTGTGTCATGACCCGTGCCAGGTCTCCATCAACGGCATAGTCCTCCCGTTCATCGTCGTCGAAGTGATCAGCCGACAGCTCGGCAGCTGCAGTGGTCCATCCGTTGAGGTAGCTTGCCAACGTCGAAGTAGCTTGTGCACGCAATTGTCCGTGCTGGCTGCCGAGAGAGAGAACCGCCGACGTGAGGTTGTATGTAAGAGTCTCGTAGGGCGAGGGCCCGAAGGTACGCAAGCTCGGGGAGGGTGACAGGATCTGGGCCGACGATTCGGCGAGGTATGGCGATAGCCGGCTGAGCAGCTTCTCTGCGATTTCAAGCGACTGTATGAATGGCGCGGATTTGCACAGTGCCAGGATTGCTTCAAGCTCCTGCACTTTCTGAATCTCGTCAGCCATCGTGATAGCAGTCGGTAGGGCGGGGGTAGTACCATGGCCGTACGCGTCCTGGAGACGCCATACTCTTCCGCTTTGGACCCTACATATGTGGCAGATGCATTGGGACATCTCCGGAAGAGCCGCTGGAAATCCGAAGTCGTGATGGCAGCGGACGGGGACTGTGCTGAAAGCCGGGCAAGCTTCTCGAGCGCATTGCTGCGGATCGAGCGACTGCGAGGTCTGTCAGCACTGTTGCATCATTTATTGTGAAGGAGCCTTACGCCATAGTCAATGAGAGCTGGCAAAGCGATTCAGGTGCCTGTCGGACTTGCACTTGGACTGCGCATAGCAACATGTGGAAAGTGACGAAATCAGGGTTCGGCGTTGGCGTGCGTTGATTGGTTCGACAGCGCTTCACCGTGTATGTCCGTCCCATCTCAGAAGCTCGAAGCTTGCACTTGGTAACGACAACGATACATTACAAAATTCAACTCTGCAAGCATGTAACCCACGTGGTTATACTTAGTACTTTGGCCATACTACAAGCTAACTCAATAAAGGCCAAGACAGGGAATATTCTCAGAAACGCCATGCGTATATGCTGATGCCCAAGCAGACTTCCATCACGTCCACTAATGTCCAGAACGCCGACCGAATCGACCCTGGCACATTTGACGGCTGAAACTCCAAACCAGTCAAACTCGGAAATGTCGTTACCATGCACAGCGCTTTCTGACCTCAATCATCCGCAGGCTCTACCCTGACGAGAACCTCTTCCAGAAATCCTTCAAGGAAGCCCGCAACCTCGCCTCCCATGCCCACTTCGCCTCTTTCGTCCCACCGGTCGAGTAAATCAAATCTCTCGGTAATCTCATTCACAAGCTTCTTAACCTGTTCATGACATTCTTGTCTGTTCCTTCGCCGTTCCACAAATCCCTGGGCATCGCTTAGAGACTGTGCCGAGTCCTGCTTGTTTCTGAGGTTGAGTTGATATGTGCGACGTGCAAGTGCCGCTTCGAGTGCTGGTATTACCACGCCAGTAAGTGCTGTGATCTCAACAGGACCGTTAGGCGAGCCAGGAGTCTGCAGAAGACTGGGATGGTTGGGCGTGGGTTTGGGCCTACCAAAGGAGCCTCGCGACATTGGTGATGGTTTGCTAGTATGGGGTGGAGGAGGTGGCGGCGATTGGGAGAACTCGCGCCGATCTAACCGTGGCGGATAACTAAAGGGATCGAATGTTGCTTCGGACTGTGATGACATCTTGGGGCCCAAAGGCGCAAACGGTGGTTGTGAAGGAGGCAGTGGCTTCTGTCCAGCCAATGGAGGAAGCGAGGGTTGTGCGGTCAATGCAGGTAAAGGCTTCTGTGCAGCAGTTGCGGGTGACATTAGTTCCTTGGTTCGGATTGGACTCTGAAGCTGCTGTACTTGTTGGCCTGTTTTGGGGCTGTTTGCTGAACCTGCCGAGGGCCCTCTGAAAGGTGGTATTTCGGGTATAGTCATCTGCGGTAGGACAGAGGAACGACTTGGTGTCCGACCCCGCTGTTGCTGAGGTGTGATCACCATGTTCTCCATATCAGCTGCGATTTCTCGCTGAATGTACTCTTCATATGCATGAGAAAGTGGTGTTTGTCTTCGAACTTGCTGAGGAGTGTTGTTTTTCGTTGGGGTCACTAGAGCTCGGTTCTGGGAAGGCGAGAACATGGCTGGCACGGGTGACTTTCGTGCAGGTTCAGGGGTCGGAGGTGGGAAGGCAGGCGCTGTCTTCTTCTCTGGGGAAGGGGGAAGCGGAACTCGTGATGCCGTGCCAAGTGTGCCCATGGGTGATCCATGGGTTTGCAATGGCGCGAGTCGTTTAGATGGCGATGGTGGTGGACTGCCGCGAATAGTATCGTCGTTCTCGTCATTCCACTCAAAGCTCTTTTGTGGAATCGCCTTCCTTTGTGGGGATGCGTTCCTTGCATTTGCTCCGGCGTCATTCATCGGTGCCAATGCTGGTCCTCTTGCCCCTCCAACAGGCCTAACTGTTCCAAAATCCCACAGGTCCTCGTTGACTGGTTCACGTTTCTTGACAGGAGTGACTTCATCATCAGATTCCGTGGCTGCCTGTTTGGGATATCTCACTTTCCAATCCTGGTATCTTGCTATCAATTCTTGCAATCGAGCTGGCTTACCAGCTTTTCGAATGAAACTTGTCTGAAGCAATTGCTTTGCGGTCGGTCGTTCGCGTGGATCTTTGCGCAAACATAGATCGACAAACTCCTTGAAAGCAGGTGAAAAGTTTCCGTGTAGTTGAGGTGGTGGGTTCTTGGGGATGAGGAAGAGGACCTTCATAGGATGTATGTCGGCGTATGGTGGTTCGCCAAGCGCCATTTCCAGTGCAGTGATGCCCAGAGACCAAATGTCCGCCTTTCCATCGTAACCAGATTGCTTAATTACTTCGGGTGCCATCCAGAAAGGGGTTCCAACGAATGTGTTCTTCTTGGTCATGGTCGCTGAGAGCTGGCCTGATACACCGAAATCGGCCAGTTTGACTTGGCCGTTGGCGCCGACAAGAATGTTGGCAGCTGTCTGGTGATGAGCATCATTCCTCCATGTGTCGCAGCGGACGTGGACGTACCTTTGATATCGCGATGTAGTTTGCCATCTTCATGCAGATACGACAGGCCCATCAACAGCTCTCGGAGTATGACTGCAATGTCCGCTTCTGCGATCAGGCCTGGCTTCATGAGGTCCGCAGCGCTGCCGCCGGCACAGAACTCCATGACAATCCAGAGGTCTGAGCCGGCCAGATACGCACCGAAGTACTTGGTCACGTAGGGCGAGTTCATGCCGGAAAGGATCATGATCTCGCCCATGATGTCGTCCACCTCGTCCTCGGCATTTTCGATATCGATGACCTTGATGGCGACCGTGTGCCCCGTGCGCCGGTCAAGGCCCTTGTAGACCTTGCCGAAGCTGCCTCCGCCTATGCATTCCTGCTTGGTGTAGAGAGTGGTTGGGTCGACTGATTCGTGCGCCGTTGGGTCCGCCATGCTGTCGGGCGTGCGCAATTGGAGCGAGTGCGATGTACAGAGTGGACGTACAGAGTGAATGTGCGGAGTGGATGGCCAGAGTGAATGTGCGGAGCGGCTGGCGAGGGCAGCCTCCGCAGCGCTGTCTGCTGGGTAAGAATGGAGGTGGTGGTCGGCACACTCGTCAGCGGGGGCGGTTGTTTCGTAAACACGAACCCGGGCGGGCAACGACAATTGGGGCACAATGACAGCAGCGATCGTGCGCTCAGACCGCAAACACAGCGCGGGAGGGAAGAGGACCCAATGGGGGCCGAGAGCGGAAGGTGATGTGCTGGCTGGACCACATCCGCCGGCAGCAGCAGCGTCGAAATGGGGCGGGCGGTTTGTTTTATTACTCTCCGTTGTCATGGAGGGTCTGGCATGTCGGCGCGTCCAGAGCTGCAGGGATGCGTCGCGTAGGAACTGGTACCGGTAACGGTAGGGAGGGACATGTGCCTAATACCGGTACACGACAAGGGCCCACGCCTACCGCGAACCATGGACGGTCTGCAGTTCCCGTCACGGAGAATCGAGTCTGCCATGGTGTTGCACTGTGCAAGAACACTTACCACAGCATCGAGTCGTAGTCGCCAATGACTTCCGTCGCACAGGTCTAGGCGACAGCAATTCACGGTGTGGCAGCCGGGGTCCAGCTATGCGTTTCGTCTCATCTGCCTCCGGAGCCTAAAGCATGATTGGTCGCCAGCAGCCAGAGTCGGTAAGACAATCCAGAGAGCGAGTATCTTCTGGCTTCCTGCGTCTTCATTGTCCAAGCGTTGGTGGTCCCCATGAGCTCCCAGGCATGTGCAACTGAGAGGTGCTTTCATTCAAGATGACGTCATGTGTCTGCTAACTTGACATCCATACGATCGAAGAAGGGAGGAAGAGTTGGATTATCTGGTCTTGTCGCAGACACCACACATAAAGATCGCTTCGTTCGCAAGGCGCCACTTGTGCTTGAAGTGTTCAAAGACTACATGACGTTCCGCGACATCCTTGGGCTATCACGTGTAGCTCATCATTGCTGCGACTGGTACAACCCCATTCCGACCTCGATCGATCTTGCCATGTGCCATGAACACCCTACGCCGGCCCTTCGCCAGCTATGCCCAACCAACACTCAATCATTATGCCCAAAGTCGTATCCCGAGCCAATGTCATTCTTGCGACCATCATACGTCTCTTGCTCAGCCTGTTCCTTAGCCTGGATGTATGCATACTTCAACCTCGCAGCCCGAAGCTCCGCCTCCGCCAACTCCAGCTCAGCCTGTAGCTTCTGCACAGCGAGAGGCTCGGCCGAGTTGTCGACGGCCTGCACATGGGCAGGGATAGGGGCGGAGGGGTGTGAGAAAGATGGAGTGGGATGATGGAAAAGTGGCACACCACGTGCGGGAGAGGAAGACTCTTCGCGATCAGAATAGACGGTACGAGAGGCACGACGGGCGACACTGTTGTGGCGGGTGCTGCTCATAGGTGTGCTGCGCTCTCGGGAGGCAGAGCACCTAGAGCGATCCTTTTTTGCAGACTTGTCGTGACGCTGGTAGCTGCCATCTTCGCCGCGGCGCAGACGGCCCTCTGAAAACCCAAATTTAGTATTGTATTCACGGCTCGTCAGGATGGACCATAAATACTTACGCCTACGACGCTTGGTGGACAACTGAGCCCTCGCCTCATACATCTCATGGTTCTTCCTCCCACGCTTTGCACCTCTTGGCATATCTGGCTCCACCAACTCTTCTAGATATGAGTCTGTGGAGGATCCGCTCGACTCTTCTTCTTCGACCACAACCTTGTTCTTCTTTTCAGGATGCTCGTATTCATCCTTGATAGTTTTGATATCAGCCAGGCGGCACCATGGATGCTTGTCCTCATGAAGCGCAACCTTGGCGCGCAACTCAGCATGAAATTCAGCGAGGTTACCTTTGTTGATGCGCGCGATAGCGAAGAGGTCTTTGATGAACTGAACGCCCCAGTTGCGAGGATCATTCTCGGTCTTGTCCTTGATGTGGTCTCGACGGTCGCAGTCCCAGATGCGCATACGGATGTCCTCAGGAATGATGTCCACCGGCTCGCGCACGCCGAAGGACTTGGCTAGTTGAGGCAGCATACACATGACCAAGTCCTGCGTGTCTGCATTGAGAGTATCGAAGCGGCTCATGATGGAGGGCTGTGATCAGTAATTTTCAAGTCGAGGTTTACCCGTCCGCTGATGAGACTCAAAGGACGTCACCAATAGATCCCTTCACTCGCAAGAAAAACTCAGTCGCAGATAACGTTGTCGCTGAAGGGCTCGTCTGAGAAGGAATAGGGGATTGAACGACCAATAGATCGCGAGTGGACACTCGATGCAAGCCCTTACTGGTGACGAAAAAGGGACGTGTCTCCCGCAGATGACCTTGGGGGTTCGAGTTGAAGTAGCAATGGTGGGTTGCAAGAAAGGTTGGTGCCTGACTGTCGAAAGTTATAGACGTGAGCGAGCCAATAGTGCACACCGTCGTTTGACGGGGTCACAGATACCAATGCGGAAGTCCTTAAGCCGCGAAGGGTAAGCTAAGAGGAATTGTCGGTGCACTTGACCTTGTAATGACGTTACTGAGAGAAGGCAAAGTGAAAAGAGGAAGACCACCCGCCTCGCACAGTGAATGCCTGAAATTGCCCCCAGCGCCAAAAATCCACACAACAAGATTCTTCTTGCTGGAATGCGAATAATGATACTCTGGCAGAGAAAAAGAAGGACGGCTTGAGAAGGTCACCCTGTGGTCTTGCATGGTGGTGTGGAGCCTGGGTGCGATGCGGTGAGAGAACAGGCAGGTGGCGTACAGCCTCACTTAATCAAACAACTCTCAACGTACGTCTTCCTGGGCGCAACATGATTTCAGGTGGTCAAGGTTTTACTTTTAAGGTTCATAGATAGTTTTTGTGATGTCCTTGCTCGGAAGGGAAAGAAAGTGTCGTAACGTAAATGGTCGGGGTACCGCTTCAAATCCTGATGACATTCGGAAACTCCTTCACATATCTGCTCAAAGTGTTCATTCTTATATAATGTGACAGTAGATTGTGAGACATTTGCAAGCATCGTATTGAGTGACTGTGCCAATGGTATCTTGGAATGGGAATGTTGACGGAGATAAATTTGTGTCATTTTGATGGTTCCATTTCCTTTGTGGGGAACTTGAGATTACAATTCAATTCCCAAAGAAAGAGGAGACTATAGCCAAGTATTTGAAGAGTGAACTGCGTGAAGAAGTAGCCTGCCCCGGCACGACTTTCCTTCGGTGATCACGTTCGCGGATCATCTCGCCTCAACCTTCCCACATCATACCATCATTCCAACCACCAACGAATAGCCATCTCGAAATCGCAACGAAAAAACAACAACACAAAACTAATACAGAACATGTCAACCAAAAGACCTCGTTCTCCTGATCCCAGTTCCCTACCCCAATTATTCCATTCCTCCACCATAACCCACCAAACCTCCTCCTTCACAGCAGTCTTCTCCCCAACCCTCCCCTACACCACTCTGCAAGCCCTTCCAGCCTTCAATACTGCAACCCACAAAATCGCCGCATGGCGCATCCCCTCGCGCCAAAAATCACTCACACCGAGTTCAAAAACCCTGTATGACACTGGCCACGACGACGACGGCGAAAGCTGGGCCGGCAAGCGTCTCAGCAACGTCCTGCACGACACACAAGCCGTGGGCAGCGTCGTAGTAGCACGATGGTACGGGGGCCAGAACATCGGACCAGTACGATTTACGCATATTGAAAATTGTGCGAAAGCGGCGATTTGGAAGTGGAAGGTTGCGCAGGGGATGCCGCGGGGTGGGGAGTCTACTGCGACGACTAGGACGGATTTGTTGAAGAAACAGAAGGTTGGTGATGGAGGCGATGGCGGTGATGACGAAGGAGAAAAACAAGAGATGATCAATGCATTGCGAGAAAGAGATGCTAATATCGCTGTGTTGAGGAGATTGCTGGCGGAGAAGAAAGCCAGGCTGGATGGTGAGGTTGTTGTGCCGCCGACGCCACAGAAAGGGCAGAGTTATGAAAAAATGGGGCTTGTCGCGCTGAAGAGGGTGGATAAGGCAAGGGATGCGACGGTTGCGTTCATTCTGAAGCAGATTGATAAAGTGGATGAGGAGTTGAAGCTTGTAGAGGCGCTGGAGGGCGATGCGGAGGAGGCTTTGGAAGAGAAGCGTGAGCCGACCGAGGAGGAGTTATGGAAGGAGGCTGAGGAGGCGAGGAGAGCGATTGAAGAAGAAGGTCCGGAGAGTCCAACCTGAGTGTCGTGATTGATGTTCCTCGACAATGAAAGCCAGAGACCACATTCAAGAGATGAAAGGCTCTTTCGTCCGTCGAACGGGCACCAACTTCGGACACCACCAACAGGACTACTGAGGACCTAGGATATTCGCACCAAAACACATCTGGTATATTGCATTCGTCTGGAGTTCTTCTCATAGGAAGCAAGTACCAGATATTGGGAAAAGCTGCTTGCGAGCACATCAGAGACCGGAAAGATGGAGGGACGTGCAGTGGACCAAGCAACTAGCTGAGATAAGTGCATGTCAACATCGGCACTTGGAAAACAAAGGGGTCAAATGCTTGGGCTCGTACAACGAGAATGGAGAGCACCATGAATGCAGGAGAATAGACTTCCCTTGCGATCAAATCGGTTCGATAACTTATGTACCGGACGGTAGCTTGACCTCTATTCATGAATCCACACACGAGAATCCATAGATACCTAGCAATGCATACAACATACACTATCCATACACCTGGCCTAATATACCATACCTGATTCAGACGCAATCCTCTCTCACCTTATGCTCGTCACACCCTCTACAAAATCCTCCATCCATCCACCCGTCCCCTCCTCCCCCAGGCTGTAACCCCCCCTCCTTCATCCCCCCCCCCCAACCCTCAATGACTCAAATTCCACCTCCCCTTCTTAATCCTCCTCATCAACATCTTCCTCCCCTTCTTCGTCCGCAACCTTGCCAAAAACCCATGTCTCCGCTTCCTCACCAAATGACTCGGATTGTACGTGTCGCGCGGCCCGCACCGGATCTGCAAGCTGCAGAGCGCTGGGTGGGCGGAGATTTTGCCTGCGAGATCCAGCGCTGAGGAGCTGGGTGGAAGCGCGGAGGGTGTGCCGGGGAGAGCGAGAGTAGGAGGGGAAGAGGAGGAGGGGAGGATGGGACGCCGCGGGGCGAGCAGAGATATTGAGCGGGAGGTAGCTGAGAGGGCGTGACTAGAACATGACGTTAGAAATAGTTTAGCCGGGTTTTTGAGAGGGAAGCAGTACCGCTGTGGTGTTGTTCTCGGCGTGAGCGATGATGCGCTGAATATTGTGGAAGTGCTGGTTGTTGGGCGCGTAGCCACGCGCAGGCAGCGAAAGGCGTTCATATTTTCTTTTTCCCTGTTCGAACTGGCTCTTGTGATCCACGCAGACAAGTCTAATCGTGTATTGTTTGTGATGTGGTATTATCGCTACACATTCGACATGTTCAGATGTCCGTTGCAGCTCCGCGACGCTAACAAAAAAGGGTCCATGCGCAAAAAGTTGACTTCGCACCTTTTGGACTTCGGGATACTACCACGAACCACAATTACTGTATCGCTTGCTGTCACTCGGATTCACACGAAATTACATCCCCAGACTTTGAGTTCCAGCGATTTGCCCGCTCAAAATGTCGCTCGAAACTGCCCCTCCGTTCCGACACATCTCCTCGCAAGCCATCTCCGTCGACGCCGCATCCAGCATCCTAGAAACCTACCTGCACAATTCAGAGTCGCACCCACACCTCCACCCCGACGCGCTCATCACCCCGACCGGCGTGACTTTCTCGTCACATGGTGGGCCAATGGGCGGCGTGGTCATGCACAACTTGCGCCGCGTTGCAGCAGGTTTGCGCGGCGAGTATCTTGAGCCAGAAGCCACACCTGAGCCCGAAGGAGACGGGGACGATGCAGCTTTTGAGAAGAAGGGCAGGAAAGGGAAGGGCGCAAGAAAGGGCGCACAGACAGAAGAATGGACGGACACAGCTACATACGCCGAGGAAGAAGGTCTGGGGATAGAGACTGGAGAGATTGGCGACAGGTCGAATTTCGTTCAGGAAGGTGGCGAGGAACCCGAGGTAGAGGCTACCCAAGGAGGCAAGAAGAGGAAGGGTGATGCAAAGGGTGAGGTGAATGACAAGCTGGACAAGGCAGCGAGGAAGAAGGCAAAGAAAGAGAGGGATTTGAAGCGCAAGCGGGACAACGCGAAAAAGACGGAGAAACAGGCTGAGTAGAGAGATGTTCGGAGTTCACGATTGCGCGATACCCATATTCTGAAACGGAGGAATTATATTCTCATTTGACGCGGAGAATTCGACGACTCATGTCGACGACTTCTATTATTGCGCATCTACTTGGTGCACATTGCATGCATTCTCTCTTCGATGCATCGGAATCCACACGCGTGTCGAGCCGAAGGCGCCTACAGCTCGCGATCCGCAGCCTTGATAGGCTTCTCCTCATCTGCCGCTTTCGCCTCCACGATCTTCCTGTCACCGGTCCAGCTCATAGCCTTCAGGCGTTCAGTCAAGATAGGGTGCGAGTGGTGGAAGCTCGAGTAGAACCAGTCGGCGTCCATACTTGACAGATTCTGGACTTGTAGCTTGATCAGCGAGGCGCCGAGCTCTTTGGCATAGCCGAGCTTCACAGCGAAAGCATCTGGCATCGTTAGTTTAAACTGTGTCCAAAGAAGCTCGAGTACATACCAGCTTCGTATTCCATCTTGCGGGTCCACATGTTCATCAAGAGCTTAATGATGGAGTCGGTGGGCGAGAGGATCTCATTGAACAGAATGAAGCCGACAATGTCTGGCTGCTCGCGATGGAAGCCGAAGTTCGCATAAAGCGAGCGATTGTTGATAAAGACGGAGAACAGAGAGAAAATGTAGAACAAATGCGCTTGTCCAATGAAGAGAAGTCGTGATGTGTGGTTCATCTTCCAGTGTCCGAGTTCGTGTGCCAATACTGCTTCGACTTCCTTTTCTGTGCTCTTCTCTAGCAATGTGTCGTAAATAACAATCTTCTTCTTGCCGATCCATGGCAGGCCGGTAAAGTAGGCATTGCTATGGGCGCTGCGCTTGCTGCCGTCAATGACTTGCAGTTCGGAGAGGGGAAACTCAAGCTTTGAGGCAAGACCTTCCACATCCTCCTTGAGTTTTCCGGGCTTGAGCGGCTCCAGTTTGTTGAACATGGGGACAATGAGGATAGGATAGAGAGTCATTGCCGAGATCTGAACAACCAGCATGAAGACCCAAAGATAGTAGAAGAAATTCTGCCCAGTTCGCTTGATGATGGACAAGAAGGCGCTGCCAATGGGAATTCCGAATGCGATAGCGAGAGCCTGACCTTTGATCATGTCCGTGAGCCAAAGCTTGACAGTCATCTTGTTGAAACCGAATTTCTCCTCAAGCACAAAACTGTGATAGTAGGAGAATCCAAGGCCGGCAACCAGATCGATCCAGCCTAACATGTACATGAAAAGCAGCGATTGTGTGATCTCGCCTGAGAAGCGACCGGGGAAATAACGAGCGACAACAGAGCCGGCAGCGGCCCAGACCATGGGGTAAACATTGAAATAGAGGACAGCGATTGACTTGAGCTGGTTGAAGAGACCGGAGATGAAGCTGAACTTGGCCTTGGCGCGACCATATTCCTGTGCGGCATTAGTCTTGTGTATGCGGGGGGTGTAGCTCGTCCCGACTGACCTGCGATTTGTCGAAAGTTTTCTTGTCTATCTCCTTGTCGAGGGCTTTGGGGACAATAGTGCGCTGAAGCACACGGTATTGCCGGAAGAGAAGCCAGTTCTCTAGGGCGAATTCAGCGAGCGAGAAGCCCACCACGAGGCGCTTCCATGGGAAGAGTGGCCTGTCTAGCAAGCGCGCAAGGCGCTTCCAGTCATTAGCTAAGCAACGACGCGGTCTATAGCGCGTCCTTACCTGGAGAAAAGCCTGGATCATGTCGCAATGTTGGAGAGACAAATGTGAGGCAGCAGTCGCACGAGTTGAGGACAGTTTCCGAATACCGCAACTAGCGCGTCAAGGGTCCACTGCCGGGCACCCCGGGTAGGTAGCCAAGCGAATGACGTCGCGCTATCACGAACACTCTTCTCTCAATCTCAATTTCAACTCCAATCCTGTGTCTCATCTCCACTACGTCTCAGAAGGAACAATGTCTTCTGTTGGTCGTTGAGATACTATCTTCCTGGCCAGCCCCATCCATAACCTGCACCGCAACATGAACTTCACCGGCTTATATACACATGGAGCATGTGTACAAGTACTCTAGACATATACTAACAATCACAGTGCTATCTGGTCTTCTCGTTCAGCCATCATCACCCACATCAACAACATTGGCTCATCATGCTCAACATGGCCTTTTCAGCCCCAATGACGTTGTGTTAAAAGCTTTTCAGTCTCGAATGTGGACTCCCTATGGAAAGCAAATCCTGACGCCGTATTTGTATAAGTCTTATTCTAGGTGAATGTGGCAGTGAAGCGATTCACTATGTGCACTTCCATGCCCAATAGATTACTGCCAGAGTAGCCTGTCTCCACGACGACCGTTCGCGCGTGAGGCAGCCACCGCACACACTACTAGCCAGCCAGCAGACAGCAACTCTTCTCCCACTTGCAATCACTCTACTCCCTTTGCAATTCAATTTTTTCAACCGCCGCAACTGATTTGGCTTCGGAGCCAACATGGAAAAAATGAGGCGTCGCGCAAGTCGCCTGTCCATGATGTTCACTTCGAAACTGACAACCCTAACTGAGCAGAACCAGTCAAAGGAAGCTACACCAACTGATAAGCTCCGCAAGCTGCCGTCTACCAGTCTGCATTCAATGAAGTGTACTCTGCGAAATACAAGCGTACAAGACGACTTCGATTCGCAGATACTCGCCGAGGCGCCCACAGAAGAGTATCTGATCCTGGAGAACAAGTACCCTGGGATACGAGCCTTACGTACTGACGCAGACATTGGAGATGGTCTATGGATATGTTGTTACTGTCGGCACGAGAACATCCTGAGGCATTTCAAGGGCGCATTTCCATTCAAGCATCTTCGTTGCCACCGTTGCTGTCGGATGCTATGCTCCAAGTGCCACACGTCGGAAATACTCTCGCCTCTTCCATACGGGATGATACATGCACCTCGGCCTGCTGCTGACCGAGAAGTACGATACTGTCAGGTCTGTACTACATGTGGCCTTAGCCATCGTGCTGAGATGGAAGGTACGACACTCGATTTTTACGGCGTGATTTGTGCAGGCTGTGGAACTTCTTCATATGGCGATTGGCCTAGATACCATATTGGAAATCACGAGCCATACAGAAGGGATCCAGACGCAAGCTTTGCAAAGTTAGTCGACCAAAGAGCAGATGACGCTGCGAGATTGGCCTTCCGATGGATCATTGCCAATGCTGATTCGAGTACCCAAGCCAGCTTGAATGATATATGCCCGGAATGACTTGCCTCTGATGATCGAAGCTATGGAAGCGGTCCCACAGAACCTGACTTGGTTTCCATTGACAAAAATATTGCATTGTGTGCAGAACGACGTAATACTGTGCTATAGTCATGGCAAACAAGT
This sequence comes from Coniothyrium glycines, assembly GCA_025742365.1. Classification (NCBI taxonomy): domain Eukaryota; kingdom Fungi; phylum Ascomycota; class Dothideomycetes; order Pleosporales; family Coniothyriaceae; genus Coniothyrium; species Coniothyrium glycines. The sequence goes on from JAMXIJ010000011.1 coordinate 530,463, forward strand.
AAGTACTTCGAGTCAATCATTGTGTATCAATCACTTCTTCATTTCTGTATATTCGGCACCATTTAGGTCGTCCTATTTTTACGACTCGTACGCGCTGAAGATCAACAATAGCAATCGTGTGTGCACAATCCACCACCAGTCCTGAAGTTCTACCAGATTCTTATATTTCCGTTCGTGCGCAATTCACTCGCAGCAACGCATCAAACGCGAACTGCATCCTTGGACGAGCTGGAGTTAACATATCCTCGACCCATTGACTCTCTACACGAACGATAACTAAGTCTGCATCACTTAGCCTCCTCGTACATTAAAACACATCTGCATGCGCAGAGTAATGATGACACAACCGTCACGTCCTACCTTATCTACCATGGCGAAGTCACTGAGTGCTATACGTGCCCTCGGTCGTAATCCCTTGAGCAGGGAGAATTCTCTTCAGCGCCTACTCAACAAGGCAAAGCGCGCAGAACCTGAGGAACTCCTCAATGGACGACAATCGTATGAATACAGCAACCTGGGCATGAATTTCTGTGACGGACTTTGGATCTGCTGCTGTTGTTCGCAAGAGAATGAACTCATACACTTCAAATGCCGACATCCGTTCAAGTACCTCAGATGCTGCAGATGCGACCATGTTCTGTGTAGCCAGTGCGTCGCGAGTGAGGTTCTCACCAAGATGGAGGCGCCGGTATTGGCTGAGATCTTCCGGCACTGTACCCAAGACTCCAACTTCGAAGCCTGGTACGGGTGGCTTTGTGCCTCATATGGTCTTACACATCGCACTGGGGCCAGCAACCAAGAATTCAATGTTGACAACCATCATTGTTTATGTGGCGGAAGTGCAAGCAAATTGTACTTCCACATTGGCCTCATCAATGCTTACCGAGAGGATCCAGCCGGTCGAGCTGCATCGTTGCGAATGCAGAATATCGATCGACAACTAGATAAGCGTCTCAGAGATCTACGAAGGTCCAACGCTTTGCGATAGTGCTCCCTTGCGTATGGCGAGGCCTGTGCTGTTGTGGTGACATGATGCAGAAGTTGTGCGTTTCTCGCCTCGATATCGTCGCCCAGATTCGCTTTGAACGGGATCCGACCTCTCGCTCCGGAATGCCTTTTGCGAAGATAACCATTGGCAACCGATTCACCATGGTATGGTTTGAATGGAGCATGGATTCTAGATGCCCAAGTAAGTGTACCGATGTGTCTTAAGCACTTTGGCTGGGTCATAGACCATCACGCCTTCGAAAGACATTAGCAAGAGGATGAAATGGCTGTATTCAATACATATGTTTCAATTCCAGAAAAAAATTCAATAATACCATTCAGATCCAAGAAAGCAAAGTGATGTTCCTCCCTCTCCAACATTTTTTGCTATTTACATGTACCTACTCACATCAAAGTAGATGGACAAACTTCAGACTCCACGGGCTCGGAATTCACACTAGCAAGCAAACATGAATCACACACAAACTCGTCATCCAAAACGTCTCTGCATGACAAAAGCAAACCCCAAACAACGGTCCCTTCCTCCCAATCATGCATAACCCTCTCCCTAGCGCGCCACTCACCCCGTCAAGCCTCTACAAGGCGCCCAGGCAAAAAAGAACGCCCTTTTAATCGGAGTTCAGCCCTACGAGCCCACCCTCCCCTGCCGCGCCATCGGCATTACCAAGCCAAACAACGTTTTTCATTTCAACTCCGAAGACAGCCACCACCGACCCGCAATCCCGCAATCCCGCAATCCCGCTCGCAGCATAGGTACAACGCCAGGTGCCAGCTACGCGGGATATCAGGGAGCAACTTGACCGCGTCGTCTAGAAATTAATGTGCGCGCGGCGTTTTTCCCACGCACACTGTCGCACACCGCACGGAAAAAACGATGGCGCGTGTGCGAGCGCGTGGGCGCTTGGGGGGGTGTCGGCATTGCGCGCCTGATTGCTGCCTGGGTCGCGTCGCCGACCAGCTTGTTCAGCATGCGTAGTGTGTGCGTTCGGCGAACACTGGGACGGACCAGCGGTGGCTAGACGCGTCGACTCGTTGCATTGTGGTCCGATATTAGGGCCAAAAAAGGTAGTGTCGGTGTGGGTGTGGCTTGCGAAGGAGGAGTCACAGGTGGGTAGGGTTGAGGTTGAGGGTTGACTCCGGTGGCTGGATTGGGCTAACATGGGGATGTGCTTGTTCGGCGGTGATGTACGGAATGCGGCGGGGAGTAGGTAAATGTGTATATAAGATTATTTCGGGTGGAAGGTAGTGTACAACAGAGTCATCAAGTGTCCTCAATTTTCAACGGGTCTACTATCCATCCAGTCCTTCTTCACGTACCGTTGAGAAAACGGGTGTCATTCAAGCATTTTACCAAAGGGACTGGGAAGCTTCAGATACGGCAACATGTCGACACCGAATACTACAGCAACCAAACTACCGGGCTACGAGGCTGCTGCTGCCCCGCCGCCGTATGAGCCTTCGGACGCATACTCTGTTACGTCGACCAAGTCGACGTCGAAAAGCATTTTGGCTAAGCTATTCAACCGTAATTGTAAGCGGTAGCGTGTGAGGAGGTGAGGTTCATGCTGATGTTGATGAAGCGTCGGAATCTTCGTCGAGTCAGTCCTCGTCGAGTCGGCCGAACGAAGTCCAGCGCTGGGTCGAGGAAAAGGAGGCAAAGCATGCTGCTCGTGCAAGCTACTTCGCGATGCAATGATAATGAAGTGGTTCGCATCGAAAAGGCCGTTGTATGTGGCAAGGGAAGAAGAAGGTTGAGGGCGTAATGAGCTGTTGACATGATCAGGAGAATGATACGCAAGCATCGAAGGGTACACATGGTCATTCCGTGCAGTTTGGAAGGCGTTATTGTTTAGTTCACCTTTTTGGTGTCTAAATTGATTAAAAGATATCCTAAATGGTAGTTAGTTGCCGGCTTCCGAGAGAGACGAAAGCCTTTAGGTCCTACATTATTGTTCCATGTCGCGTTATCCAACCAGTTGAGGAAGTCCTCGGCTTCTGTCGGAACAGGTTCCAGCCCGTCAATCATAGGCATATTAAATCCCCCTTGGTCTTCACCATTAGCATTGATGCCGTTCTGAGGTGGCTCGTAGTTGAGAACTTCGTCCAAGACTTGTGCTAACATCTTATTCAGCTCACTGCATAGCTTGTGATTACCATCTCCAGGGAGCATGATCCATTCAAGGCAAGATGTCAGAATCGACAGATTGCGTATCACTTCAGCCCTCGATACCGTGCTAGGAAGTGCAGCGCTTTCGATGGTACACCTGCGAAGCTCAAGCGCGAGAACACCAGCTGCTGGGAAGCAGGAAAATAAAATGACTGTTGGGAAATGGCGTCGAGTTTCGAAAGTTCTATTATTCGGCTTGGTGGACACGAGGGAGGTAGAGAGAAGCTTGAGCGAAATCTCCAATAACGCTGGAAGCTGTTGCTGCGTCTGTCGGTGAAGCACTCTGTGTGCTTGGAATAGCAAGTGTTGGAAATCGAGATATGCTGAGATCAATCGAACTGTCAATCCGGGTCCTAGACCTAGCCATGCAGCTTCCTCGGTGTAAAGATCGTATCGAAGATGTGCGGGAACTTGATCCCAGAATTGCATACACTCTGATATAATAGCCCTACATGTATAAGTCAAGAAATAGTGTACACGGAGGAAAAACATACTGTAGATTGCTAATGACATTACTATCCTTCTCACCGGCAAGACTTTGTTCTAGTAATCTTTCTTTGAACACCGCGTATTGGCAACGAAGTCGAATAAACGAAGCCGGGTGGAGATGTCCACGAGTATTCCAGCCAGCACTGTCGATCGTGCTCAACTCTTCGTTGAGCATGCTCGGATCATCGGAAGTAATCGCCTGATCACTAATGTCAAGGAGCTGCTTGCGATCAGAATATCTCCAGCCCATCATAGATGGACGACCAAAGAACATGGCAAGGGTTTTGTCTGAGCGATATACCGCGGAGTATACCCTTCTTCGCGACTCGCGCAGGAAAAAAGGTTCTCCATTCGCGTTCGCCGTAAATTCTCCTTCACAATGCATACCTGCCGCGTACACAGCGGAGACACAGTCGCCCATCCTTCGCCAGACCCCATGATCTTCGGGTTGTTAGCCTTACGCTGTGCAAACACAAGTCAAATTCTTACGATTGTCGCCGTAGAAATTACTAATCACCATCATGTTCACATATACAAGCCAGACCATAACTACAAGAACCGACTAGTTAGTCAAAGCATGATAATTGGGGACGGTTGGGAACCTACTATCATTGACAGCGCCATGAGTCTGGGCGATGTTGATACAATCGTTGGTTATATGAATGATATCTTCAATCAAGTCCTGCTTTTCAAGTTTTTCGCCGTCCTGGTTTATGAAAAGCGGATCATGCGGGGAGGTGTATTGCGCTTGTGACGCTGAAATTGCTAGAATTAAGCCGAGACTTTCCCAGCGCAAATGCTTTCCTGTCCAGAGAGTGTGAAATTGTGAAGGCAACATACTTGAAGGTACTTTGAGAGGACGAGCACTGTTTTTAGTTATCTCTGCATATAGTCCGTACGCATCACTACCAGCAGTTGCAAGCTGTTCGAGATCGATGCGAAGTTGAGGAAGAGCGAATAAGATTAGTGGCCCAAGAAGACAAGACGCTTTGTTAGTCTCGAAGTACATTTTGATTGACTTCTCAAAGAAAGAGAACGGTGTCAGCCTCGAGACGATGGATTGTCCCAAACCAAATTGACAGAAGCGATGTCCGATGTTTCGACCAGAGGTTGAAGGTGTTACACTCAGTCTCTCAGATGGTTGCTCATGAACAGTGTCAGGCAGAGGTCTATCCTCGGTAAAGACAGCAGCATAGCTAGTGGAGCCTAAATAGAAGCTCCTCGTTGGACCTGAGCCTGATTGATTTACAGATGCGCTGTCCGGTGGCGTGGGCCAAGAATTGCTCACAGGCGGAATGTCATTGCGCATGGTTGGAGGACTAAGGGTAAGTGAGGTCAAACGCTCATAGCCACGTGCCGATTGAGCATCAACACCTCGGCCGCTCAATTTACGTCGACGAGGCTCAGGCTTCTTGCGTGGCGTGCCGGCTGGTTTGGTCATCGGGTTGGGGTGGTAAAAGCACTATACGACGCGTCAAGACCTGGTAGCATATAGAACCAATGCTCTGAACCCACTTGATCTGTGAGACCACGAGCCTCACATTTTTGACATGTTGGGGTCGCATGGTCACACTTGATCTTGGATATCCGACATGGCTCACATGATCTAGTTCAGGTTCAGCTGTAAGTCGACTGCCCCACGAGGACTGAGCACACCTTGGCTTTCCATTTCTTCGAAACATGCTGTAAGACCACTTCGATTCCGCAATGAGGGACGAGGTCGAGTGACAAATGCGGCGCGTGTAATACCCATCGTTGCTTTGGACGGGTTGCAGTACTCCGTTCTTTATTCCGGCTGTCGACTATCCAGAATTCCGAGTCCGTGCAGCCGCAGCTGCCATTGGCTGGAATGCTTTCGGAGTCTTCGCAACATGATAAGCTACCAATTGAGGAAGAGAGCAAGGTTTGCATTAACACATTTCAAAGACTGGCAATGATCGAATCGCAGTGTGTCTGCACTCTGAGTGGCTGCTCCACAGCCGACGAGTCTCATACGTTCGTTCGCCGAGTTGCTCGCCTACCTAGGCAGCTGCGGCCGCGCCGAGCAAGGCAGAAACAGAAGTTGCGGTCAAGAAACTCAAAATCATTCAAGAAGTCGCCGTCCCTCCACTTCCACCTCTCATCCGTCCACATACAGCCCCAGATCTCCTACACGGGATTTCACTGCCACCACCAGTTCCGGGACAAAAGACAGTGTGGCTCGGTCGACTAACCTAGAACAGTCACTCCCATCACAGCATGCTGCGCAAAATCTACCCTAGGCTGTCTCCATGCGCAAGCATTACCTACACATGCACAAGCACAACACAAACATCGTCTCAATCTCTCTCCTCACGACTATCCGCGATGGAAAGATGAGAGCAATCGCTTGGTCAAGCGATTGTCGCAAACGATTGGCTTGAGCGTCTCGATGCACATGACTTTCATAGTGTGAGTTGTCAATGACCTCAGAACCGGTCAGTTTCAGAGCCTCATCCAGCGAAATTGCAACATGTCATTCGTTACCCATGGTACCGCCTCTAAACAAGAGCTGGGCTTAGCGAGCGAGGCGCAGCACATGTTGCAATCCTCGACAAGCCTCAGGCATGCATGCAAGTCGTGCCGGAGTCGCAGATTTCAATCTTGACCTCAGGAACGGTGCTGCGTCTTGACGAGTGCACGGCGGGTCTCAAGCAGCCACTTACGCCTCTGAGCTTCGTTGTTGTACATTCGGTGAATTGCAGCGTCGTGCGGGTGTCCTATGTAGCTTGTGCGATCTTGACGCTATGCAGAAGCATGCAGCTAAGCCAATAACCCACATTTGCCGCATTGCCTTCACCGGTCTGGCGGGGCACGTAAGATGTGTACCAAGGTCGCAAAACTAATCGCCATCGGGACCTCTTACATTCAGCCGCTCTGAAACAGATTCTTCTTGCGCGCCCTCCCCGAGTCGTGCTGGATGCCCTTCACTTTGATCAACCCTTCCGAACGTGTTTCGCCCGATCGCGCGCCCTTGTGGTTTGAGTTTGGTGAGCGCGGGCTATTGGTCCTTACGCTCGAGGACGCCCATCACTGGACAGCGCTGGCGCATCATCTCAAGAGGCAGCTTGCTAGCCATTTGATGTGCAAGGCCTAGGTAGTCTCCGTTACTGCTTGGCTGGAGCCTTCATCTGCCTGCGCAACATGTCTACGTACTCTCAGCAATATTATTCATATCCCACACATACACTCGACATCGCATCGCATACATTCACTTTTGACCAATATGGCGCCCGTCGATCTAAAACGCCTACCGACTCCTTGCTAAACCATACTGGACATTCTCCTGGTCCACTCACAACCACGCCGCCTATCAGTCGCAATCCTTCACAACCACCAGAGCCATTCCACGATCAGCAGTTTGAGCAGATTTTATGCGACAATGGCAGCCTTTCCGATTCCCCAACCTCAGTAAGGACACCTGATCACGATTCCTTCGAGGTGGAAATGCTCGATGCCGACATGCGTCATTTCTACCACCAAAGCATTCCAATCATGTCGACCCAAGCTCCCAACAGTGCTCTTCCTGCAACGGACAATGGCGTCTTTTTCTCAGAGCAAGGTAACTATGTTGTTGTCGTTGTTATGCCCTCAGCTAATCGTCGTAGCGCTGCAGGACGCTTACAATGCCGCGTTGGCAGCTGCACAGCACCCATACCATCAACAATATAATGCATCTGCTCAGCAAAACTTTCACATGTCTGCAGTATCAACATACGATCCTGCTTACAACCAGAATTATACGACTCAGTCGCCACAACAGGACCTATGGAATGGGCAGGCTCCTTCGAGGTCTTCTATGGTCCCACGATCTGGACTTGTCGGCTTTGACCCCGAGTCTGATCACCTCGATTATGCTGATTATCTCCATGATGTCGATAATTGGGCCACGAATTACGACCCATCGAATCTTGTATCGCCAAGTGAGCCGACGCTGCCGCCTCAGGACATATTCGCTACTAGCAATCAGTATCTCCCGCGACGAACTCTTCCGCAACAGGACCATCAAATTATTGGGCAGAGCCATAGTCCCGTGGAAATGCAGATCACGAGAGCGTCGCCTCCCCCAGACCAACAGAATTTCGTGAACTATGATGCACGATCAAGGTTGTTTACGGAGAGTTACATAACTGGCAACCAAGTCTCTGCGTCCATATCAGTAGCGTCCTCGAACCGACAGTTTCCACACTCTCCATACCAACCAGCGATCAGTCCCTCCGCGGCGAGTTCGATTAGCTCGGATGATGTGTTCTCTTCCTATGAGCATTCTGATCATGGTATGATGTTGGAAGCTTTCTCTGCGCAACACTTTAATCAAGCTATTGCAACTTCATCTTCTCCACTTGAAGCAGACATCCAAGCTGCGAAGAGTCTACCAGAACTGACATTCGACAATTCTCCTGAGCCAGAGTCATCCCGGACCGCTGCAGCCAGAGCTCTGGCCAAGTCTGGTGGGAGAGCGCTTGGTACTCACTTGGAACCCACTGTGGCCAAAGCAGCACATGACATGCGTAAAATTGTGGCATGCTGGCACTGTGTGCTTCAAAGGGATAAATGTGGTCCTGGTGATGTCTGCGAGCGATGCTTGAAACGTGCACAGCGGCCAAATGCCGACTGTGGCCTTGGTTGCTCGCGTATCAAACTTGTGGACTTATCGACATACTTCCTACCTGCTCTCACCACCCAAATGCACGAAGACTCCCACCTCACACACTTTGTGACACAATACATTCACCAATGGGGCAATGTCGAGATCACGGTCTACATGACTTGTGGGCAACATACTATGCCCAGAGTGCCTGTCAAGGTTTATGAGTTTTGGCCGAATGGAAGAGCGCTGCTTGAGCAGCTCCAGTACAGGACCGATCCTAAGACGAAGCAGACAGTCGTTCTGAAGAAAGAGAGCCCTGCTTTAGGCATGCTACACATCAACCCTGGAGAAGAAAAGAAATACGATAAGTACATCATGGACATCGTAGACTACCACATCGATGCATTTGGCGACCTCTGCTGGGCGGATGCCGACAATGATTTCCAACAAAAGTTGTTCAGATTGATGACAAGAGTCAAGCCAAAGAGCGAGGATGAAGCGAAACTTCTTCGCGAAGTGTTCCGCCTGATCGTCGTCACCTTCATCATGTCGCATACCCTAACCATCGCGGAAGAGACAAAAGCAGTTACACTCTCGAAAATGCAATCCTACCGCCCCGACGTTTACGTTGATAACTTCACCTCGCCGCGGATGACGAATCGCCAATTGAAGTACTTCTTTTCCCGCTTGCAACGGTCAATCCAGACAAATGTCCTTAACAAGCTTCAACAGATTTTCAAATCCTCCAAAGGTTGTGACAAGTGGCTTGCAGCTTTCGTAGCTGTATTGGGAATGAACATGGCACTTGAGGATCAGCAGAGGACTATTCATCTAGTCATGTCTACCAGGTCAAGAACCGAAGGTCTTGACGCCCGAGATGCGCAGGGACAAGCAGACATTGCGTGCCGCGAGATCGATTCGAGGATGCATTTCATCCAGCAGATATTCCGATGGAAGTACAATCGAAAGTGCAACCCTATGCGTGACACTGAGCACGCCTGGGATAAGGAGGTTGGCTTTGGGGACGCTTCGAGCGTCAACTTTGTGCGGCAAGTTGCGCAACTAGTCAAGGAAAACAGTACGTCTTTGCTATCAGTGAGAATATCACTGTGCTGACCATACCAGTCGATTTCCTCCAGCAACGGCAGCAAGTCAGCATCTCAGCTGACAACCAGAACCAGTACACATCACGACTCGTGGGCCAGTTCTTGCTATCATTTTGGTTACCCAACGCATAGTTTTTGCCATTCTTCTACGCTCAAATCTTTCTCGTTCTAGAATCACTCTTCTGGAGAAGTGGAACAAAATACGTTTGGTTTCTTTTTTTTTCCATCAAGCGAGATCGCTTTTCCTTGAGCCACAATTCGTCCAGTTGTGGCCTACGACTTCTTACGACTGAATACGTTGCATGCAACAGGTTCTGGACGGCTGCGATCTACCAACGGTAGCCTGAACGAATTATGACTGCATTGTCACATGTCACAGGACGATAATATTTTATACCCACCTATCTATTTACGACTGTGCTACGCTCATGGCCATTACAAACGAGTAGTATGGTTATGATAGCAGCTTTTCATTTGCTCGATCGACTGCAATATGCGTTTCACTAGTCTACAATCTCATGTATGCCATGCAAATGAGCCCAAAAATGAACTCGCGAAGGTCCACATTGATGAAAAATGCCCAATGCGGCTCTGCGAGCAATGCTAGGCAAGAAGCGTAACCGGTGAAGGACCGGTGAATATTTCGCGACTCCACCAAAAGTCCGCCATAGTTAGTGCTGAGCTGGCCAAGGGCATGCACTTTCACATTGTCGAGACCATTAAGTTTTCCAGCAGAAATGTGTCGGGTTTGGCCGACCAAGACCGGACAAGATGATGATAATCAGCTTCAATATTACTGTACGCTAAAGATTTGCGTGGGGTATCTGAAATCAACAGCCACCTCAACCATCGCCTGGGCTCGCACGCTAGTGTAGGGTATTAGTCGCCTTACCGTCCTTGCTCTAGTGTCTCTACACAGGTTCTAAGCATGTCCATCAGCCTCGATTGTATACTCCGTCCCGCAGGTGTACTAGCGTGTCTGCCTGCACCCCAGCCGAACGGCAGAACAAGTCTTCGTCTGCCTTGTGTATCCAAGACAACCAGTGAGTCCAGAGGGAAGTTGCCTCCGCCCAGGGGATGCAACAGACCAAGGCGGACAAAGTGGTTGTTCGCAGAATTGACTGCCTGTACGAGGGGGAGAGAGAAGGGGGCTGCGGAGAAGAGCTTGTGCGTAGACGGGTCGTGGCAGAGAACGAGCGAGAGAAGGGTCGGCGAGAGGCTGTACAGGTCGGGCAATGCCGTACTGTGCCTTGCGTTCAGCAAACGGTGTGTTCCGCAATGCGAATGCATGATGAACATACCAGAGCAAGTTGTAGTGTGTTTGGACATTGCCTTGGACGCACAAAATTATCAACGATTGTCCTTTCTTGTAGTTGGCCCAGTTGTCATGCGCGGTGAGGCCACTGCCTGGCGGGACAGCAAGAATGTTGCTGGCCAGGAGAGCGTCGACGTCGATAGTCCACGCCTCTTCTGGACTGATGATGCCCAGCTCGTCCAAGTCGCATTGCGTTTTGGACCTTTTTATAGCGTCACCGAACGACGACAATGCTGGCGAGGGATCACGCCGCTGCTGCACCTCATCATCCGAGTCGGGACCGAGGCGCGAGCGTTTGAGTGCGGCTGTCATTCGGGCGGCGCAGCCAGACGGTGAGGCATGCAGAAGAGGGCCCAGACGGAGAGCAGGTGGGCAGGGAAGGGGAGCAGCACAAGACGTCTACGGCTACATGACGATCAGGCGAGTCGTGAGTGGTTGCACTGCACGAGCTGCGAGCGCCAATTCAGAGCTTCCTCGGTGGCCCCGCGCTTTTCCGTCCAAGCTCCCTCCAGACCCCGCCGCCGACCCGCTGCCGACCGTTACCCCACCATCGATCGACCGCATCTAGTCTACCAGAACCGGCCTGTTTCCTGCGCAACGGTCCAACGGACCTGCAGGCTTTCATGTCTTCGCGGGACGTCACGAGCAGACTGCGTGAGCGTGTCTGGCATGGGAGCATTCCGCTAGAGATTCGCCTGTACAGGGGCGACTGCAGGACTTATGACGATTCAGAGCCCTATCTTGTACGTGGACACGAGGCGCTGCAGCCTGGTTGTTGGTCCTGATCGCGTCAACAGGTTCAGTTCCCGCGGCTGTCATATCTTGGTCTTTTGACGCACAGAATTCACGCCTTCTTCGCAAGCAGTCTGATTTATCCCGACGTCAAACCATCTGATGCATGGCTGAGTTATGAAGACGTGCCGTTGAAATGGCATTATCCTTTGGGACTACTCTTCGACCTGTACTCTGGCGCTGAACCAGCATATCCACCAGACACCTTGTCGGCCCCTCACAAGACTGCACTGACGGACGACGAACCGAGTCATCTACCATGGCGGCTGACTGTGCGGTTTTCCGACTATCCATCGGAACAGCTAATCAAGCTCGACGATGAGGATAAGCACCTACACGACCTTTTCATGCACAGCGTCAAGGAGGCAGACTACCTGCGGACGGGAACCGGAAAGACGGTAATGTTTTTGAGCAAAGAGAATAGCACGCAGTTGTGGAGTGCCGTCAAGACGCATGACTTCGCCTTGTTCAGCCCGATCAGCCATAAGTTGCTCAATCCTCAAGGCGTGAATCTACGGCATATACCCATCAGATTGTACTTGCCACACGCGGCAAGCGATGCATCGCAGAAAGACGCGTCGCCAGGGAGTGTGAGAGTTGTGCAAGCTCTGGTCACGCCGAATCTCTCTTCTCGTGAGTTTGATGTTCACAGTGGTCTTGATGCTCAGTACTGACATGACTGCCAGGACAACCGCAGACGATAGGTACTGCTCTGAACCAAATCCTCCCCACCTTATTTCCCAGTAGACGGAGTCCGCTCCTCGCGCAGGCTGTTCTTCATGGAGCGGTGTTGCCACTGGGCGCTGGTGTGGAGGAACTGGTCCGAGTAGCAGCTTATCTTGATGGCTGGCTACATGTTGCGGTCGTCATGATGGCATGATGGGGCTTGGGCATCGTCTACATTGATACTACTTGGTAGATGTCGGTGCAACATGGTCATTTGGGGCAGAAATCAGTGTCGCCGTGAACATTGAAATTGATGATACATTTCAAAGAGCCAAGAAGGTTTGATTGTGACACGCATATGGATGCATGCATTCAGCTTCGCAGTCCGCGCGCAGGGTCAGGCAGCTGGCTTGTGCACAATCTTGAGTTTTGGTCCACGCGACAAAGAACGGCTGCCATTCTGGGTCGCGACGGCTTGACAGGGTTGAGCGCGAGGGCGAATCACATGTGGAACATAAAGGTCAAGGTGTGCGTTTGACGAAGCCCCGATTGAGACCAATGTACAGCACATGTGCCGAAGGATTGAAACGCCAACGCGGGCCAGTTGTGCTGTGCGGCGTGCCTGTGCACCCCAGATCTTGGCACAAAGCTTAGTGAGGATCTTGGAAGCGCGGTTAGCCATGGGGGGCCATCCCACGCCGCCCTGGACTCCTGGCACGCCGCACACTGCCCGCGAATGGGAGCACTATCGGAAGCATCAGTCAGACGAGATAAGCATGCGGCCGATGACATGAGTTATAAGTCGTGCGAATGAAGCATGGACAAAGACGGCTAATCAGCGCGCAAGGGTCCCACAGTGGAGCCGAGCGGTAGCGGCGGCGGCGGCATGCAGCAGTTCAGTGCAGTGCAGTGCAGCGCAGCGCAGCGCAGAAGACCTCTCCTAGAACGCTGCACAGCATGGAAGGACGCCGGCCGGAAGAAGGTGCGTCGAGACTCGAGAACAGCGTACGGGTATGAAACGCCAAAGTGAGCCTGTCCAAGAGTCTTGGTCGTGCATCGGCAGGCACAAATCCTGCCGATCGTCTCTCAACCTCGACGAGATGATGCAAATCACGTTATTGGCTGGTTTCAGTAGCTTGGGCTAGCTCTGTTCACCCATCTGCGCTGCTCCCAGCCTCTTTACCTCCGTCGCGCGTCTCTTCTCCTGCCTCGCAACCTCTCCCCATCCTATCCGCCGTCCCAGTCCATTGCCAACCCTCCTGCGCCTCGAGTAAGTACAGCTCCGTTTCGTTGCCCAGCCCATGCCAATTGCTTGCACAACCCATGTTAAGCTTGAGCCGCGCGCCCGATAGCCCGCTCAGGCCCCGTGGGACCAAACAAAATGCCTCATAACGTGCAGAATTTTTCGGCCACCGACTCTCTTCAAAAGCCCACTACACGCCTGCCTACATGGAAAAAGCCTTTTGCTTGCAATCCTCCTTGACGCTGCACTGTCGACCTCGCTCCCATCAAGCCCCTTTGCCGAGTCCTCTGCCGTCGCGACATCTCCGTGGATTGCTCCGAAGCTGACAAGCTCTCTTTCTTCCGCCTCACCAGCTCCATCGCCAAACGTACAAAGCTTTGAACAGCTTCCATTCCGTTGCCATTCATTAGAGGACTGATTCACTTCGCCAATGTAAGCTTCACATTGATTATCCGGAGCCATTGGCGCGATTGCGACACGTTATCGCGCTTTGCGACAAAAGCTTGGCCTTATCCTCCGCTCTCACCACTTGTCGCATCGCTGCGCGACCAGGAACGGGATTTCCTCGTGCAATGCAATTGCTCGGCTCCAACACGTTTTTATCTCTTGCAAGCGATCGATATCTGACTTTGCCTCCACAGAACCCAACATACACAATGGCCGCCCTCGACATGTCCCTCGTCGCTCGCAGCGAGTATGCCGTCCACCAGCTCATGAAGCGCAAGAACTGGGCCCAGCGTGAGCCTGGTGTCATTGTCGTCTTGGTCATTGTCTTCCTCGTCGCCATTCTCGTCATTGCCATGTTCATCAACAAGAGGGTTCGTTGCTTCCTTGCCCCCGACTCGAACTCCTCCTCCTCCTCTCAAAGTATCAGTCTTCTAACACATCTCCACAGAAGAACGCAGCCAAAACCGTCGCAGCATAAGATACCCCCCCTGGCGCAATTCGAGATGAAGAAGAGCAACGACCGAGTCTAGGGCCGGTATGCTTTGTGTCTAGCAGGGAGAGAAGCAGGCTGGCTGTTTTGATCTGGCTTGGCTTGTGCTAGGTCTCTGTTTACCCCCCCTTACCATGACAACCTTGCCCACTTCCCCAACCCCAAAGCCCGCCGGTTGCAAACACGGCTTCATTTGTGTATAACGTGTGTCCTGAAGAAAAACCACCTTATATGTACGAGAATAATTATTTATGTGTGTGTGTGTTTTTACCCTCTCTCTCTCCTTCCTGTCGGACCAGGGGTTGGAAGGGGGAGGGTGGTGGTGGAGACACGGAATTTATGTTTTTTTTTCTCTCTCTCCCCAGTACCAGATTTATAGGAGGTCGTGGGTTAATGATATGGAAAATCAAAACAGTCAAAATCATCCTGGGCGCCCACAAAAACAAAACGAACGTGTCACACGCGTTTTTTTTAACTCTTGAATTGTGTCGTGATGAATGATCGTCTGAGCGAGCTTGCTGTGTGTGTATCGTGTATCGCCAGTGCGCATACCCTTATAGTCACGGTAGTCGTGCCCTGTCATATATATATATATATACATATATACATATATACATACATACATACATCTACCTATCTACCTTACCTACCTACCTAGGTACAACGATTATACCTTTTGTATACCTCATCCTTGCCCGTGTCGACACTTCCCCCCCCCCAAAAAAAAACATATTTCGCACAAACATTATCATATCTCCCCAACCCGCTACACCAACCACCCAAATCCCACCTGCCGTCGTCTTCCTTAGCGTTACCGTAGCGCCCCCTCTCGTCCTCCCCCCCCTACTGTTATACAACAGTTTCCCCCGTGTATAGTGTATATACACACACGCACATCCCCCCCTCCGAAAAGCGTTTTCACCGCTTTGGTTGTGCTGGATACCTGGGCCAGACTGCACTGCACAGTACCGCTCAAGTCGCACCCCCGCGAGGAAGAAAGCTCAGTGCGTGTGTGACGCGGAGCAGGGCTGCGAGAATGCTCGGCACTGGTAGTGGTGGGTGCGGTGCAGGGAGGAGTGGGAGAGGTGAGTCGGGGAGGGGGCGGAGGTGATAGCTCTGATTCTGCTGGAGCAAAAGTTCATTCGCGTCTGACTATGCACCTACCTATGAGCATCACGGAATAGCAGGTTTGTGGAAAACAAACAAACAAACTTGGGACATTGTGTAGAATACGTTTGGCTTATTGATTTATATGCGCGTACAAATACTCGGGGAAAAAAGTACAAGCCTTGATCCAACAAGCTGCTTACAGTAGAACGCAAAATCGTCTACATAACATGAAATGCTAATCATTTTCAGAACCCCTTCTTTTCGACGCTGCTTATCCTGCTTAGGCAAAAGCCATGCTCTTCTTGATCTCGGCAATAGCGAGCGCAGGGTTGAGGCCCTTGGGGCACGTCCGCGAGCAGTTGAGAATGGTGTGGCATCGGTACAGGCTCATGCTGTTGTTGAGAGCATCCTGGCGCTCGGCCTTCTTCTCGTCTCGCGAATCGGCAATCCAGCGGTAGGACTGGAGGAGAACAGCGGGGCCGAGGTACTCTTCCTGATTCCACCAGTAGGATGGGCATGACGTTGAGCAGCACGCGCACAGAATGCACTCGTACAATCCGTCAAGCTTCTTGCGGTCCTCCTTGGACTGGCGGAACTCACGACCATCTGGCGCAGCGGTGGTGCGCTGGAGATATGGCTTGACCGAGCGGTATTGCTTGTAGAAGAGCGTCATGTCAGGAACGAGATCCTTGACAATGTACATGTGTGGTAGCGGGTAGATGCGAGACTCCTTGGCCGTATCGGTGGGGATGCGGCAAAGGCAGGCCAGTGTGTTGACTCCGTCGATGTTCATGGCGCACGATCCGCAAATTCCCTCTCGGCAACTGCGCCTGAAGGTCAAGGTCGGATCGACCTCGTTCTTGATCCGGATTAGGGCATCGAGCATCATGGGGCCGGTCTTGTTCAGGTCGAGTGTGTAGGACTGCATCTTGGGCTTGGACGATGGCTCATCTGGGTTCCAGCGGTAGATGTGGAAAGTCTTGAGTTTGGCATCGGCATCTGGCGCAGGTTCCTTGATGGTCGAGGTCTTGCTCTCCGGGACGGGCTTGCGCGCGGCATCAGGAACAATTGCCTCTGCGACCTTGGAAATAGGCTCGCGGGCGGTGGTGTCGTGCACAGAGGCAAGGCCGCGGGTGAAAATGGCTGGGCGTACGGCTGCCGCGGAGTGTCAGTAAGGGCCATGTACGCCCCACAAGGTGCTCAGGAGGGCGTTCGTACCTGTCCGCCTGGCGGCCAGACGAGCAAATGTGCGGGTGCAAGCCATTGCGTGCGGTGTGCAGCGGAGAGGGGTGGGATGTCGTGGAGGTCAAGGTGTTGCAATCATACACAGCACAAGGCAAGCGACAAGCGACAAGCGTCAGAGCGCCACCCTTGCTCCCTCGGTTATGACAAAAGCCAACTGCTCGCTTCTCATTGGCTCCAGCCGCCTTTCGGGCGAAGCCGGCTACTTGTCACGTCTTCTGCAGCGCCACAAGCCTGGCGTCGACAACGTCAACATTCTGCCTCTTCATCTCGCCCTCACGATCGTGCCAAGACTTCAGTTGATCGCGAGCCATGTGGTCGCTTTGCATATTCCGATCCGCTCAGGCTGAGGCTGAGGCTGACGAGGACGATGTGCCACACAATACAAATCTTCGGCCGGATGGAGTCGTGGACGCTGGAGCACGTGCTCAGCTTCACGATAAGGATATATATCCGGTGTTTGTTTCCGTGGTGTATGTTGCGCGAATATCGACCCATTACTCGAGTGATTCAGACCTCTCTTCTGCTTCTCAGCTCATGTATGAATCATGCTTTTGAAACCAATGCAACGTCGTTTGTCGCCCTGCCCAACTTGCTCATTGGTCGCTTGAGACAAACAACAATAATGATTCTTCACCGTAAGCAGAACACTGACACCGCTTTAGGCTTCAAAGCCTCTGGCTGCCGCCAAACATCTTCCTTCCACGCTACAGCCAGACACTGTCGCTGAACACTGACCATGCTGTATTAAAACTACCATCTACATGTACTCTTCCTCCGCTTCACACAGCTCATTACCTGTCCAACTCATCTTCACTACGCCAATGAAAGTGCCAGGTACGACCACTGTTGTCGACATGGTGCCCCACTTAGAACAGTGTGGTCTGCAAGTGAATTCTCCGTCATGGCGACCTTCACCTCGAATCCAAGGCTCGTGCTTGCAATTAATACGTCTCGTGTACCGCTCCGCCCGCAGTCTCTTCAGCACCAGCAAGCAGCGCAGCCTACAAGCCACCCAGCCTACCAATCTCAGCATCGTGACGTTCTTGCACCAACATCCTCAAGACTGGAAGAATCGAGATCAAGATATACTCGAGATTATCATCAATCGCAAGCATGCCCTCGCCCAAGGTCACTATCTCGATGGAATTCTCCTTGGTTTCGCTAACAGCTATGAGAAGCATACGCCCAAGAAGAGCACTGGTGGACGTGTCAATGTCACTCCGACATCTCGCTTCCAATCAAACAACACCTTCGCCGCTCTCAGTGCATCTGCAGGTGCTGGCATCGATGATGACAACGACTCACGCGCTTCGTCTGATGGCCCACCCACCTTGGTCATGACTCCTGCAGCTGGACAGACCAATCGCAACGAGCTCGTAAGCCTCCTGTTGAAGGGTTGAGACATGGCCAACTCATTGATCAAGCTTCAGAGCCAGGCCAGTCCATCCGAGCATCGCC
Source organism: Coniothyrium glycines (assembly GCA_025742365.1). NCBI lineage: Eukaryota > Fungi > Ascomycota > Dothideomycetes > Pleosporales > Coniothyriaceae > Coniothyrium > Coniothyrium glycines. Next base: position 548,608 of record JAMXIJ010000011.1, read on the forward strand.
CTCATGTTGTCGCCGGCAGCGATGGAAATTCTTCATCCTTCACTTCACCTACGCATCGTCGTCTCACTCAGCTTGGAAGAGGGCAGATGTTGTCCCGTCAACCCTTTGCCAGCTCCCCCCGTGCCATGCCTCTATCCAATTTACCCATCGATGCTCAACGACCTTCTACCCTTACCGGCATCCCCGAGATTTTGGCTGTACAGGAGCTGGGATTTCGGCGCGGGCAGCAGGATTTCGGTGCTACTTCAGATGACATCCCGGCAAGCCCTTTCGCCAGAGAGTTCGATTTCGCCTGGGCCGATTCGTATAGGGCTGGCAAGAGCGTTGGAGGCACTCCAGCCGGTCGCCGAGATCTCCAAGGACCTCATAATTACACCTGGAGCGTGCTTATTAACCCATACACCCAGGATATCGAGCATCCGGGCGGGACTTTCGACCCTGCCTGGAGCCGATGGATCTGTGAAAAGTCTTTGGTAAGTCTCTGTTTTACTCATCGGTATTCAACATAGGTTGACTTGGCAATAGGATTGCATGCAGGCTCGCATTCAGGTGGTCTGCAGGCGCGAGAAGGAGTGGGACAAGATCGTTTGTGAGATCCCAGTAGCCGCCCATGGGGCGCTCCAAATCTTCCCTGACCTTCGGGCCAGGTATGGCAAGCTCCGGGCTGATGCCAAGGAGGCCTCTGAAGGCGCCTGCCCTCCTGGCTACAGCCGCTGAGTGAGAAGGAGAAGGGATCCCGAGAGGGGTCCCTGTGGACTACAAGAGATTTCGAGGAGTAGATAGACGATCACCTCTGGAGTCCATGTAGACACCAAAATGTAATATCATGACAAGTTTGGCTGTGTGGTCTCTGTCAGGGCTGCCGTGTGTGCACGTGATAGCGCGATTCGGCGCGTTGAAAACTCGTCATCTTCTCGATCTCGAAATATCATTGATCTTTATGAGAATGCAATCTATTCTCATCTATGCCAGTGCATCATCCCTAATCTATGCCGCACGTTTTGCCTTTGTTTTAACGCCTAATATTGATCTCTCATTGGCATAGGCTTCGGATGGCTTCCACTGGCGTGACGCGCTGTCCTCACGGCGCACAGCAGCAGCACAGACTGCTCCACCTAGACTGCAGCGCCGACCTGCGATCCTTCTCGCGCACACTGGGCCCCGGCGTACAAGAAAAACTGTTTCAGAGCATGGGCGATGCATTTCGCTCGCAAATGGACAGCCACCGGGATAGGCTCCTCCAGCACACGGAGCACAGGCAAACTCCGCTCAATCGTGTTCCTGAGCTGAACCAGCGGCCTGTCGCACCACTTGCAGTACCTTTGGTCAACGTTTGGCATCCATATTCACACAATCTCGTACCTCATCACGTGCAAGTGCAGCAGCAGGAAGAGCGACGACAGCAACACGAAGAAGAAATGCAGCAACTGCGGCAACGCCCTCAGCAAAAACAACGGCGCACATACGATTTCGCCGCTGGCGAATATCCCCCAAACCTTCACGAGGCCCTCGAGAAATGCAAGCGCGAGGGCTCCTCAACCCAGCAGGGTGCGATATACCACGTCATGTACGAACAGCTTAATGAATACTTGGGCGATGAGACCGAGGTCGTTGGAACGTTCCGAAGCCTACACGAAGCGAACGTATTCATACCCAGGCATCTTATGATTAATTGCAATCAAGAGGCTATCGAACAGGGTACTTGGGAGACAGATGGAGACGGTCGTCTACGATTCTCCAGTGAGCAGTTTTACGACGAGGATACGGTTAACATGTATATCAAAATCGGGAAGATCCAATGAGGTGAAACTTGTCGTTGACGCAGTCATTGCATGCTCTCGTTTTCTCCACTACACGATGCGAACGTTTCTTCTCCAACAGAGTCTAGTGGACTATACTGTATATATTAAAGCCCTCACAAGGGGCTCTACTGCGACTTGTAGTGTCGAATAATACCATACTGGTGCTGCTTTACATATCATTTGGCCTATGTGAAGCATGCGAGCGGTTTACGGTCATGCTGGACGTCGAGTGCACTTATTTATAATTCTAATGTCGAAACAACGTGCATGCCAGTACTACATATTTCACTAGAACATACACGAATCCACATAGCCCGGGAAGACGTGATGAAGATCGATAACAACTCGAACACAACACAAGCCAGGGGCTTTCGCATTGAAGTAGCAAGAATATGAAACCAGAGGAGGATTGCTGTACTATGGCATCACGATGGATAAACCGGTAGGTATATATAATCACGAACGTCCAGCACGCAACAAACGAGTCTTCTAGGAGATCGAGCCCCAGTTGTCCAGCGCCTACGACAAGATCATACGTATATTCTACACCCCCAAAACAACTTGCAGTATACACAAAGCCCCTCATCAAACCCTCTTCTCTTTCCCCTCACTCCTCACTCCAACGCCCAATAAGAACGCCACCCTCGTTACCAACGGCAGCACATTCAAGAAATTGGTCACCCCATCCTTGGCCGACCACTCCCCAGGACTCACCATCCACGTTGTACCCATCTCACACCACGCCGCATAGCAGTGGCCCGCGTCACACAGCGCCAGCCCAAACACTATGTACCGCCACGTGCGCATATCGTCGACGACGCGCATCAGCACACCCTCGATGAAAGCAAACAGCAGATACGTAGCCGCCAGCTGGTCGTACGCAATCTGGCTGGCCCGGTGGTACGACGTCGGCGCCGGCATAAAGGTAAAGTACGTGGCGGGCACAAAGTGCAGGTGGTAGACGCCGCCGAGCGCGAATAAGGGCTCCAGGTACAGGTGCCAGAGGAGGTAGAAGAAGGGTATCCCACGGGGAGCCATGGTTTGTGCTGTCTGCGCTGTGGATGCCTAGCCGCTACGTAGGTGCGTAAAGGCGTGTCCCCCCGTTGCGGACGCGGCCACGATCAAAAGCAAGCGCGGGCGGCGGGGATATGCTGCCGAGCGCGTGATGAGTGTGTGAGTGTGTGTGTGTGCGTGTAAGTAAGGGGGCACTGGGGGCTGGCTTGGTGTGGTACGTTTATATCCAGGACAACCCCAGTAGGTAGCCGGCAAAAAAAATCAATCTTGATCGTCAATCGTGAATCATACTGTGGTGTAGGTGGGGTACATACATTAGCAACGCAACGTGTCCCGTTCCCGCTGCTGCGACGATCGCCGCAAGTACAGTGCTGGTACAGTTGCGCATCTGCCGCCGATGCATGTGCCATGCTGCTGATTGCTGGCGCGCCTGATCCCCGTATTGTCCGTATCCCTACTGCCCCCGCCCCAGACATGCAGGCAACGTCACTCCGGGGCCGTGAGTAATGGCTATTGGCGGAACGTGCCCTCAGCAATCCACGACGGACTCGCGAGATTGCCTTGTTGGGAAAGTGGCACGGTGGAAGGGTTCCGTTTTGAGGAGGCGTCCGTGCTTTTGGAGATGTTTACATTGTAGTAGGTAGTACGTCCGCTGCTGCATACTACGGTATGTAGGGAGCTGGCAGATCTTGTGGTTTCCGTGAAATGAAGACCTCAATGCGAGATGTCGAGCGTGGTTTTTCTACTTGTGTAGAGACGGAGGAATGTATCTACATTTCTCTTTCGTCCTTTTGGAACCAAAAATGGATACTATACTGAATAGTAAGATAGAACGGTAACATATACGTGCAGTCACATAACACAGCAAAAGATGTAGCCTTTGGTACAGAATTATCATATCTACGTACAGAACCAGCTACACCCAGCACACCCAGTTCACATATTCCCAAAGTCCAGCTTCCTCGCAACCTTGTCACCACGGCCATTCAGAGCGGCTGGGGGTTCTCCCCCTTTCCTCTTGAGATCCTCGCCCATTTTCTTCTCTCCACCCCCCTTCTTCGGTAAATTCTCGTTCTTTGTGGGGCGGGGAAGGTTGGTCCAGTATTTGTGCTCCAAAGCTTGTCGAGCCGTGAGACGCTTCTTGGGATCCATGGTAAGCAAGCCTCGAAGAAAGTCTATGCCATCGTCGCCTAGGAGCGGGAACCGTGCGCGCCAATAACTCAGCGGCTTAGGAGGTTTGGCGGCGGTGCCTTTTCCAGGGGGAACGTAGAATTCAAGTGTCGATACGCCAGGCCAGGATTCTTCTGTGGGAATGCCACACAGGTCTTGGATCAGGTTGAGCTGGTCAATGTCTGTCATGGAGGGGAAGAAGAATTCGCGGACCGTCAGGTCTGCAATAGTGACGCCGATGCTCCACATGTCAACTGCTCCGCCGTAATGTCGGCAACCGTAGTAGAGCTCGGGCGGGCGGTAGTTACGCGTGATGACCAGTGTTGTCATGCTCTTTCCTGGGTCTGCAAAGCCCCGCGCGAGACCGAAATCGGCGAGTTTGACTGTGCCGTCGGCTGCGATTAGGGCGTTGCTCCCTTTGATATCGCGATGCAGGATGTGGTTTTGGTGGCAGAACCAGATGCCCCGGCACAGCATGTTTGCCCAAGCCTTGATGTCTGCACTTCCATATGTGATGTCGCGGGTCTGCCATAACTGTTCAAGGTCGCCCCGAGGCAAGTATTCGAGCACGAGAGAGAGGTTCTGCTCCTTCGTGGAGAAGACGGCGTGCAGTTTTATAATGTTCGGGTGAGACAGCTCAGATAGGAACTTGATCTCGCGGATGGCGTCCAGGGCAATTCCATCAGTAAACTCCGCGTTGAGCTTGATCCTTTTGATAGCCACCAAAGCAGAGGGATCATGTCGGTAATGCGCACTGAATACGTTGGCGTACGTACCCTCTCCTATCTGCTTTATCTGGACAAATTGCTCACGAACCTCGTTGTTTATCTGCTCTGCCAGATCCTGTCCGCCATCAATGGCAGCGCTGCTTGCTATGGCTGGGGCAGGCCCCGGCTTTGAATTCAACAACGCGAGTGCCCGAGCTTTGGTTGCGCCTGGCGGGTTAGGGCGCGGACTAAGGACAGCTGGCGACCTGGTCATGGTGGGCTATTCGGCAGCGATTCAGATATGTGGTTTGTTCTGGCGCAACTGGTGGAAGTGCGTCGATATGAGCGAGCAGGCGCGTGGTGAACCAGTCAGACCAGCAAGTCTCATCTTCGCCGTGCTACTGCGCTCATAGCTTGCCCAGCCTTTACAGGTGAACGTAGTGGTGATCATTGTGCGTGGGTGAGGTCGACGGACTCTGCAACAATGCGGCGATAACGCACGTCCCTGCAACGTCAGGCTTGGCCGCGGTTTTCTGTGGGGATCTCAACCTGCCCGCCGCCCTGCACTCTTTTCGAGCAATTGCACATCATGGCTACCTTTGCACGAGGGCCGCCAGGCACCACTGCTGTCAACAAAGATGGAGTTCCAAACAGGACGTGAGTCTGCCCCGGACGTCTTCACCTTCACCAAGACCATCGCATCTAACATGCTCGCAGACTCTACGTTCGCAACCTCCCCGACAAGCTGCCCAAAGAAGATCTCAAGCGCAACCTCTACATGCTCTTTGCGACCTACGGCGTGATTCTCGATGTCATCGCCCTCAAAACAATGAAGATGCGAGGCCAGGCGCACATCGTCTTCCGCAACATCGATTCCTCGACGCAGGCCATGCGCGCATTGCAAGGCTTCACCTTTTTCGGCAAGGACATGGTACGTCTGCAGAATCCCTCACCAATCCTTGTGCGCCGAGGAAACCCCCCCCCCCCCCCCCCCCTTCGCACACGCACACACACACACACTGACACTTTCCAAGCAAATATCGTACGCAAAAACCAAGTCAGACACGGTGGCCAAGCTCGACGGAACATACAAGATGCCCGAGTTCGCCCGCGAAGTCGACGCGGAACACCCCGCAGCACAATCCGCAGCAGGCTTTGGCGCGGCGCCCGCAAAAGCCGTGCCCGTCAATGCGCCCGACGCAGTCAAGGGCCAGAAGCGAGCGCGGGAAGACGAAGACGACGAGGAGAACGAAGAGGACGACGCGGAAATGGAAATGGACGTCAGCGACGAGGACTCGGATTAGACGTGGAAACTCTTGGCGGGGGAAAAAAAAGAGGGAGATATGATGATACCCACGAACATGCAAAATAGAGCGACCAATGGCAATTGCGGCTTCTGAATATCTGGAACACGTGCATGCGCCATGGGCGGGAAGTAGTCAAGATTGGTCGCTGACACGAAGAGCAGGCTGCCTCAGGTTGCGATACGCTATGCTGGTTGCCCTCCACTGATTTGGCGATATGACCAGATCGGCGCCACTTAGTAGCCTGAATACGAATACAGGACGCCCTTTGAAGTCTTTCTTGTCATGTAATACTTCATTTGCTGCATTGAAGCTGTACTAGCATCCACATGAGCAAACGGAAGGCATTGGCGAAAAGTTTGAGACAGCCATGTCACTGTGCAGATTGGTGCTAGTGACGATACGCGGGGAGAAGGAAGTCGTAATTGGCATTTTTAAGCCATCATTTCATGCAATCTATTCATCTGTGTCATGAACTTGCGCCGTAAGAATATCTCAATCTCTAAACCCTTCACTTCTCGTACATGTTTACTTGACAAGCTTGCAAACAAGGTCACCAGAGTCGACCGAATCACCCTCGCGGACCGACAGGTTGCTAACCTTACCGGAGTGAGGTGCAGAAATAACCATCTCCTGTTGTATTTGTTAGCATTTGCACTGTTACGTTTGGCATATGCAGAACTTACCATCTTCATGGCGCTAAGGATGGCAACCGGGTCACCCTTCTTAACATCGCTGCCATCATGGACACGAACCTCAACCAGGACACCAGACATGGGCGAACCCACTTGGCTGCTATCAGTGGGGTCGGCCTTGGGACGCGAGACATTCTCGATAGCCGCGTGTTGATCCTCAACCGTAACGGTTCGTGTCTCTCCATTCATCTCGTAGAAGACCTCACGCAGACCGGTCTGCTCAGATAGAGGACCGATGGCGAGGAGCTTAAGGATCAGAACCTTACCCTTTTCGAGCTCGACGTGGAATTCCTCGCCGATTTCAGGTCTTGACAAGAAGTAGCGAGTTGGCAAAACTGACAAATCACCATACTTGGTGGTCCACTTCTTGTAATCTTCAAAGACCTTGGGGTACATGATGTAGGATGCAACGTCGCACTCTGTAGCATCGCCCCACTTAGCCTTCAGATCAGCCTTGACCTTGACCACGTCGACGGGATCAAGGTAGAGACCCGGGCGCTTGTCCATCTTCCTGCGATCGCGGAGAGCGTGTGAACGGAGGGGTTCTGGGAAGCCGCCGTATGGCTGGCCCATCAATCCCTCAAAGAACTCAAGTACTGATGAAGGGAAGTCCAATTGCTCGGCCTTGGACAGCACGTCATCGTAAGAGAGCTTGTTGGAGACCATGAACTGAGCCAAGTCACCAACGACCTTGGACGTGGGAGTAACCTTGACAATATCTCCGAGCAGGTCGTTGGCCTGCTCGTATGCCTTCTTGGTCTGGGCCCACTGTTCTCCAAGACCTTGCTGGGAGGCCTGGAATATAAGATTGGTGAGTTGACCACCGGGAATCTCATGTTCATACACCTCGGGGTCAGGGCCAGTCAGACCAGCCTCAAAGGGAGAGTAGAGAAGACGAAGCTGTGCCCAGTAGGCATCGAGGTTGCGGATTGCGTGAACATCGAGACCGGCATCGAAGTCGGTGCCCTCCAGTGATGCGAGGATGGCACCGATGCTGGGTTGCGAGGTCATGCCAGACATGCTGTCGATGGCCGCATCGACGGCGTCAGCACCAGCTTCAGCACAGGCAACCATGGAGGCCACACCGGTACCGGCAGAGTCGTGAGTGTGAACGTGGATGGGGAGATTGGGGTACTTCTCGCGAATGGTGCCGATGAGAAGACGGGCAGCACGAGGCTTGAGCACACCAGCCATATCCTTTTCATGTTAGCCTATTTACCGCAAGCAGGTCATACACATCATGGCCTACCTTGATACCGAGGATGTGAGCGCCCATGCCGACAATTTTCTCAACAACGCCAAGGTAGTACTCGAGGTTGTACTTCTTCTTGGGGTTGAGCATGTCTCCACTGTGAAGCAATCAGCATGCGCCACAAGCACTTTCCATACATAACTTACGAATAGCACACAGTTCCCTCAGCGACACCACCAGCCTTGAGGACGGCCTTGACACCGACTTCAAGCTGCTCAACATCGTTCAAGGCATCGAAAACCCGGAAAATGTCGACACCATTCTTCTTAGCCTGCTCGCAGAAGTGCTCAATAGCGTTGTCTGGGAGCGAAGAGTACGCAACACCATTGGCTCCACGGAGAAGCATTTGGAAGGGGATGTTGGGCACGAGCTTCCTCATCTTGCGGAGACGCTCCCATGGGTCCTCATACAAGAATCGCATGGCGACATCAAAAGTGGCGCCGCCCCAGCACTCAAGAGCCCAGGCATTGGAGAAAGCATGGCTGGTCTCTTTGGCGATGTTAAGCAAGTCAACAGTTCGCACACGAGTTGCGAGCAGCGACTGATGGGCGTCACGCCAGGTCGTGTCCATGATAAGGCATCCTTTGTTAGCGCGAACCGCCTTGGCGAAACCCTCAGGGCCGTCCTTGAGGATGACGTTCCTCCAGCCCTTGGTGCAAGGAACCGATGTGTCGATCTTGCTGCCGTTGCTGTCGTGGATAGCCGGGATAGGGATAACACCCTTGAATTTGGGCTCGCCAATCTGGCCCTTGATCTGACTGCCATTGACAGCAAGATCTCCAAGGTAAGCAAGAAGCTTCTGTGCACGATTCTGGGAGCCAATCAGATCGAAGAGGGCAGGAGTATCATCGATGAAAGTTGTCCAGCACTGGCCATCAACGAACGTGGGGTGTGTGAGAAGCTTGATCAAGAAGGGAATGTTGGTCTTGACACCACGAATACGGAATTCAACAAGAGCACGAAGCATCTTCCGACGAACGATTTCGTAAGTAGATCCACGGCACGAGCACTTCACCAACCTGGAGTCTGTGAGCCAGAATTATGTTCCGTACTTCAAAATCACACTTACATAGAATCATAATGGGGAGTGATAATGGCACCAGCAAAACCGTTGCCGCCATCGAGACTGTGGGTAGTGGTCAGTCATACGTGCTCATGCTCGGGAAGAGCGCAGTGATTGCTTACCGGACACCGTTACCACCAGCAGAGCGGTAAACCTCAATCTTGCCGGTATCAGGGGCAAAGCTCTGGGCAGGGTCTTCCGTGGTAATTCGGCATTGGAAGGCGAATCCTCGTGTGGAAATGTGGTCCTGTGTCAAACCAAGTTGCTCCAAAGAAGCACCAGCGGCGATCTGGATCTGGGCAGCAACGATGTCGATGCCAGTGACCTCTTCAGTGATGGTGTGCTCGACTTGGATACGGGGGTTGATCTCGATGAAGTAGTACCTGTTCTGTTGGTCGACCAGGAACTCAGCAGTACCAGCATTGCGGTACTTGACAGACTGCGCCAGCCTGACGGCATCGGCAAGGATAGCATCACGAGTCTCAACTGGAAGGTCCTTGGCCGGAGCAATTTCGACGACCTTCTGGTGACGTCGCTGGACACTGCAGTCACGCTCGTACAAGTGGACCACGTTTCCTTGGTTGTCACCGAGAAGCTGGACCTCGATGTGCTTGGGCTTATCAAGGAAGCGCTCGACGAAGACGGTGCCGTTACCGAAGGCCGACTTGGCCTCTGATGTGGCACGCTCGAAAGAGTCCTTGAGCGACCCCTGCTCGCGGACGACACGCATACCCCGACCACCACCACCGAAAGCGGCCTTGATGATGATCGGGAAGCCGAACTCGTCTGTGAAGGCCTTTACATCTTCAAACTTCTCAACGGGTCCTGGCGTGCCTGGCACGACTGGGACGTTGCACTTGACAGCAAGCTTCCGCGCTGAGACTTTGTCGCCGAGGGCGTCGATGGTATCAGGCGAAGGGCCGACGAACTAATACGATAGGTAAGCTCGTTGCCATTGCATCTGGTCAAGAAAAAAAAGAAATCTGTTGAGTCCAGGGCGATCGGCAACCAAAGGGCACCCCGCCACCTGTCGCGCTGCATCTCCGGTTGCGATAGGCCGGTGCCGCTGCGATAGGCATGGGTGACCCCTCGATTGCATTTCGTCATAGCGTAAACAAAGCTGCGGGTCACACTCACAATAAGTCCAGCTTTCTCAACAGCGCGAGCAAACTCGGCATTTTCGGACAGGAAGCCGTAGCCAGGATGGATCATGTTCACATTGTGCTCAACGGCAATCTTGATGATCTCGTCGCCTGCCAAGTAGGCGCCGACGGGCGTGTACTGGCCGCGCTGTCCAATCTCGTAGGCCTCGTCGGCCTTTTGCCTGTGCATGCTGAGGCGGTCCTCATGACTGTAGACTGCCACGGTGTGCAGCGACAACTCGTGGGCTGTACGGAAGATGCGGATGGGGATCTCTCCTCGGTTGGCGACTGGCAGAGCTGTTAGAGTGCGGGCAAAGCTTATAGTGAGCCATTGAGCCCCGCCAACGTACCCAGGAGCTTCTTCAGCTGCATGATGGAGCTGCTCGCGCGCAGCCTGTGGTGGACAGAGTTCCTGTGTGGGTGGTGCTCGCCATGCTCGTCGTCGAACTCATTGTCATCAATGGCCGACGAGGCATTCTGATCAGCTTCAAGTGCACTCATGCTGGATGGTGGTAGCTTCAGCAGATGGTACACGGGAAGGAATGGTAGGTGTAGGAGGGGAGAGGGAGAGGGAGAGGGAGAGTGAGAATGAGAGGAGGAGGAGGAGGAGCAGCTTGAGGAAGAAAGATTAGGACGAGGCCAAATTTAATGGCACCGACTATCGGATTCCCAGGCTTGCTTTCGAGTCACAGGAGCGAAGGGCGAGTTTAATCCCAAAACAGCTCCACTGAGCCAAGCTAGAGAGAAACACAGTCCAAGAGACCCCGTCGGCGCAAAAAGAACGGGGCTGCAAGCTGCAGGCCTGGCGCGGGCTCAAGCTCCCGGCGCGGGGAGCTGATAGAGGGGCAGCTGCGACACCCCATGCGCGACATGATGGAAATTGTCACCCCAACCACACACCACGACTCCCTCTGCTCACCAATCCCACGCGCTGTAAACACGCCTGACAACACGCCAAGCTCGTCGCCTTCGTCGCCCAAGGTTTGCTTTGTGCTCCCTGAAACTCACACCGCCATGCTCCCCCCCCGCCCTCCCCTCCCCTACACGTGCCTGTCCATCACCGTCTGCCTGTCGTCTCTCCAAGACACACTGCCATACCGGTACGCTCGGTAACCCGGGACAAGTCGTCTGCTGTGGCGCGCTTTGCTTCGGTATGGCTGCTTCAGCCGAGCATGCTCACGACATGTGCTTGCGGATCCGCCATTGTCTTCCACCGTCCTGGCATTTCTTTCCGACCTCCTCCTGCTTTGCCGCGGCGTGTACCTGCGTGCTAGCGAAGAAGACTCGGAACTACCTATGCCCTATGCCCTGCCGTGATGTGCCTATGTACGCATTGTTTCGGTATCATGTTTTGTCTCCACGAGGTAGCTCGGCACAACTTGCACCCAGTAGCCTCTGTTGAAACAATAGAGTCTATACCGTGCCCGCTGTATCGGCCTGGTGGAGATCCCGCTCGCGATGAATCGCCAGAGTACTCAACATCCGCATTTGGAAACATCTCTCGCAGCGAGACGACTTGGCAATCTCTGACGGCACTAGCAAACCCCCCCCGACTTTGGGCCAGGTTTTCGCCGCTGGTCATTGCGCTTTTACCAGAATTGTCGTGCTTACAGTGACTTTGATATTCTTGACACAACAGCTGAAAGTGTCGCAGGCGAAAGATGCGAGCCGAGGAGCAGCGTATACATGCACAAGTACTTTCGAGCTAGCTCGGGCCGCTGCCGCTCTCTACGTGAGTACGTAAGCTAGGTCTTGGTCGACACGCTGTACCAAACACTTGCACGCAAGCTTGAAACAAACAATCACAGCTTGGCTTGTCACTATCATCCTCCCAATTCCCCGAGTCACAAACTCTGAAGATGCACCGAATGACAATTAGCTACAATACAGGATTGTGCAATGCTCCATGCATAACAATCAACCCAAACTCGCCCTAACGCCTATAGTATACACCGCTTGTCCTAAGAACATATGCACCTCCACTTTACTTTTGCATCTTCAGACCAAGATCAATATGTAGATCGAAACAAGTCCACCACAAAACGGACGAACCTGATCGCCCTCGTGAATGTCATACCTCAGAAACCCCGGTAGCCGGTAGGCTGTGGAGCAATGCCATTTGCTTGCCCATAAGGACCTGGCGAAGGAGCTGAGCCTATTGGACCTTGCGTGAGCATAAGACGTGAGCCCAAGATTGGTGCGTCATCGTCTTTCTTCTGCTGTGAGGTCTCACGAGCTTTACGCTCTTCGTTGTCCTTCTTCAGAGTCTCAATCGTAGCTGCCTGTTGCGAAAGGAAGTTGATCATGAATGGCTACAAACGTTAGACTTGTGTTGATCAGTGAAATCAATATTAGACGCACCATAGTGAAATCATGCAGACCATGGCGCCATGACATCTCCAGAATGACGTCTGGACGAATGAGATCATAGCAAGCATAGAGCATACCGACGTAGCACTCGCGGCTGCCGATATCGACGAACTGGTCTCACTGTTAGTCGTGTCTACCTGTAAGGCTATTTTTCTACTCACGTAGCGAAGCAACTCCTCCACGATATCTGGTTTGGTGGACATGGCCGCAGTCTCGATGGCATCCTTGAAGAGCTTGTCTTGCTTGGACAGCGCGATCGACTTCTCCCATCGCTTATTCTTGCGATAGATATCTGCCGCAATCTGGCGGAAGAATACCAAGTCATGCTTCTCGAGACGTTGCGCTAGGTCAACCGGATCATAGTTGTCGTAATTGTTGACCGAGTCTCGCAGAGTCTTGTAGTCCTCCTCTTCGATCAGGAGGTCATTGAGAGCGTTGTTCACCTCGCGCTTGTTTTGAGACTGAACGTTGAGAAGGAACGGTTTGATCAGAGGAATATTATCAGACTTCACAAACATGCGCACAACGCGATTGACATCGATCTTAGGAGTAAGTGCTTGCAACAGATCGGTGAGAAGCGTCGGTTGTTCCTCGAGGTAGAAGTTCAGCGCACGGTAGTAGATCTCGATGTTCGTAACCTTGGTGATCGAATCCTTGAATGCTTGATGCTCCCAGGCATCTGCTGCACGCTCCATCATAGCTGTGCAAAGTTAGTGATTGCACAGAATAATATTAACCAATGGAGATTACAACTCACCAAGCGACGCTGCATCGAAATCATCATCATGCAAGTAAAGGAAGATGACTTCACGCCATAAATGCGCGGCGGCGCACGCGTTGACTAAGCGATTCATGTTGATGCGCGCCCAAAACAAGCGGAGATGTTCCATAACACGCTCTGGGCGATACTTGGTAAGAGCCTCTCCCAAGGCAGTAAACATGGCCATGTGAGCACGCTCCAGACCAAGACCAGCCTCTAAAAGGCTGATGAGCTCATCAAAGTACCCGTTACGCTCATATTGTTTGACGAGTTCAGAGAGCTCTTCAGCGTGAACAATGAGATTAAGACCACAGATCTGAGCAAGGCGAAATTCCTTCTTGGCAACGCAAGCTTCATTGACCTGTCGCCAGACTTTGACAGAGTTTGCCTTCCGCGAAGCTTCAACAGCACCCTGGTAGTCTTCAAGGTGTACGAGAGTGGTGGCAAGTTTAGCCCAGTTCGAAATGCTCGTAAAGAAGATCTTGGCTGCCTCGTGGTAGCCTTCTTCGTAAGCTTTGTCACCGGAAGCCTCAACGTCGGCAACATTGGTGGCGCGCAAGAAGTCTTCGAGCTCAGGGAGCTGATTGGTCCGAGCGAAGCAGAAAGCCAAAGCCGTGTCCACTGGAACCTCGCGCAGTGTCTTGCGGGCCATTTTCAAAAACTTGATTAAATCCTCATCCTTGCCTGCGTGTGTAGCCATTTCGATTACCTCCAGGAAGTTGGAAGGGTCGCCAGCACGAATGTATGACTCGATTGAATCAGTAACACGAAGTCCGTCAAGTTGAGCTTTTGCGACGCGACTCCACACTTCGGGAGTGTCGGTACGGTCTGCGTATTCCTGGGCCCGATCGATAGAAACAATATGTTCAACTAGAACGTTTACCGCTTGCTCGTGTTGGTTCCAGCGCTTGAATGTCTCAAATGCTTCTTCATACATGCCGACCTCGATACACTGCTGTGCAATGTCGTCGGGCGAGTAGTGCTCCAATTGCTGGATATAACCGCTCACCCTGCCACGATCAGACTTGACGGCAGTCAGTATGAGGAGGTTTTGGAGTGAAGGATTGTCGCTGAAACTCGAAGGTTCCAATATGATTTTCTCAAGAAGATCAATCAATTCCGCAGGCATATCGTTGGTGATGAAGGCCTTGACAGCGATTGACACCTTGTCCGGCTCCGTGGAAGCTATTTTGCGAGTCAGTACATAAACCATGGAAGCAGTGAAAAATATAACAGGACAAGAGAAGTTATCATTGCACAAACAATCGAATGTCTTTGGGAGAGGAGCTTGTCGATGAGCGTAACTGCTTGCATATGGTTGTGAGGTGTTGTCTTACCAGGGACTGCTGATGAGGTAACTTGATCGACTAAGGAACGACGATGCATGTTGTTGGGCGAGAGAACATAGTCCCACACTTCGCTATCAGCGCGCTCAAGCAAGTAACGGGCCTGAGCTTTGAACATGGCATTCTCATTGGTGACGTTGATGAGCTCAAGGTCATTCTGGCCCTTCTCGAATGCAATGAGAGCAAGATTAGGATCGCGCTTCTCGCAATACTTGCCCACCACGAGGGTATCGTACTGATCGTTCTCTTTGAGGAATCGCTCAGGGTTATTGTTGGAGTCGATGTAAATCTTTGCAAGCGCGTTGTAAACAGCTTGTTGTTGATTACCGCTAGTCAGGGTCTGCTCGAGGAATGGCAAGAGGAGTTTGAGACGATTACGTGATTCGACCTCTGCAACTAATTCATCGATGGGGATCGATGATGGCGTCACTGATGCCAACAGACTCTTGATGACGCTTTCTTCACAATCGACATCGAGGAGACCGCCAATTACAGCGGGAGTCCTGGCAGGGTTGACACGTTGCACGTATACCTCGATTGACTTGAACTGCTGCTTCTTGTACAAGTGCAAGACCAAGTCGTGGACGAAATTGAAGCGGTCGCAAATAATGATGAGTGGCAACTGCTCCGTCAGGTTGGCCTCCTTCAAGAAATTCTTGACCTGTAAAAAGTGTTAGTATATGAATTCGATACATTTAGGACAGGGTACGAGCCTTCTCGGCATCCAGGTAATCTTGAAGACGAATTAGTTATAATTCTTGAAGATATTTTATACTTTCTTGTACTTACTACTCTCGCGACAAATACGCTCAACCTCGTTGAGCTGACCCATGGTGGTAGCAGCCTCAATGTACTTGAAGTGGACATCCTTGTCTTCGCTAACATTGACAATCGATCCAAGGAAAAAGTATAAACCTTCAGCAGTTCGATGTTTCTCTAGAAGATCAATGATTCTAGTGGCGCCAAGCAAGTCCGAGTACTTTTGGGCAATGCGAATAACAGCCTGTAGATTTTGGCGAATGTTGGTTGTAAGCATAGCATCTAAACATTCCAGGGATAGCTCGACAGTGAGCTGACCGAAATAATTTATCAACCACTCCTCTGGAAGCTTGTCAGTCTGTACGATGATGCGCTTGATGGCAGCTGGATCGTCATTGTGCTCCAAAGCACGTGTCAATAGCCCGGCACCCTCGCAAAGCTGTGCGATGCGTGCCTTGTCGTAGTGATGAAACATCTCGTTACCAAGAATAGCATCTGCGACCTGGGGAGCATTGAGCAAGTTCATTTCCAGAAGTTTCGTTTGCAGATGTCCTTCCTCCTCCCGATCATTCGAAAGAACATCGAGCAAGAATGCCGTTGCTTGCTGAATCATACCCTGGGACTGGAAGATGTCGACAACTCTGTCAATGCTGATCAGAGGCCCACTCTCATTCTTCGCAAGCTGCGAGGCGAATTCTGCTCCTTTCTCAGGTGAGATACGAACGACGTGTTGAAGCAATACGTTATAGTCTGGTGTGTATCCCACGCCATTGCAGTATTGGAGAATCAGATCATAGTGACCCAGCTCAGCAAGTGAAGCAACAACTTTTTGTGGAACATTGGCCTCCTTGTAGATAGCGAGGGCCAGGTTCAAGTCGTGAGGCTTGGCTAGATCGCCCAGTTCTTCTGAGCAATGGAGCTTTCCTTCCTTCTGCCACTTCTCAATAAGATGCTTGCGTCCTTGCGCGAAAACCGGTCGGGCCAACTCCAGAGTCTCCTCCTTGTTCAGACCGCCCTTGTCCAACAATTGTCCGAAATACTGTAGCAGAGTCGTGATCTGTCCGGGCTGGTTAGGAACTTGTCGCAGCCTGTTGATCGTGTTCATTGTGCGCAAGAAGCCACGAGGTGAATTCGCTGCAACCTTGGCTGCTTCCGAGAAATTCCCTTGTGACATCAGCGTTTCAAAGCGCTGAGAGTACAGCTGATCCGCGCCAGGAAGACCGCCCTTAGAGGCAAGCTTGTAAGCGATTTCCGCACATGCAGGATTTTCCATGATGTACGGGATGAGGCTATCCTCACGAATAGTCGTGTGCAGCACTTGTCCCCTCTTGTTGATGACTACCACACCAGTGCCTTGGTCGTCGCGGGCAGTAGTAAAGACGGTCTCTTCTGATATCCTGTTCAAGAAAAGAGCTGTGCCGGTTTCCAAGTCGTGTAGGTGAATAAAACCAAATTTGGTAATTACGATTAGAATGCCGTACTTGTGCGCAATGTGAATTCCCAGAGGAAAATCACCGGTCCCCTCAGCAGGCCAGTGTATCGGGATGAGTCGTTTTGGGAAAGCTGGGTTCGCAGCGTTGTGGTCGACTTCGACAATGTTGATCTTGGCCTCGCCGGAGGAGGATTTGACCGCGAATGCGAAGAGCTTCGTGTCGCTGGTCGCTCCATCGAGACGAAGCGTTCCAAAGGTAGCAGCATGCCCCTCGAGCGGTTGACTGACATTTCGCGCTTTTGAGAACAGCTGCATGTTTCCACGAATGCCGCCTGCTGGATTCGATGTGATGCCAACCAAGCAAGACCAGCTCTCATCATCGTTGGTAACGTAGTTGATGATTTGATTGTTCTGCACGTCATTAGCATGATCCATGTAATCGTGCTTCTCCACTGACCTCGAGCTGCTCTTGACGGTCGAAGATCTTCCGCGGCGCAACAGCATTTTTCGAGTCTAGAACGTCCCAGTGATATACAGCCTTTGTGCTAACAAGCGCGAGGGTTGTCTGGCTGATCCACCTCCAAAACTGAATGTCTTCTTGATGGCTGTAGGTCTGCAGGCGCTCCTTCGTCTCTAGGTTGAAGAGCTGCAATGTCCTGCCTTGCGCTTTGAGAGCAATGATGGGCTCAGTCAAGTGCATGATGGCACTATCCGCGCGAATCGGTCTGCGGATGACATTGTTCGTATTCTTGAGGTCAATGATGACGGTTTCGGCAGGAGCATTGGCTTCGTTATTGACCTGGCGCACGCAGACGTACTTATCGGACTCCAGAGTCTAAGACAGTCAGCAAAGCCAAACCAGAGCGCTTGCAGCAACGTCAAGGGTACGTACACAATTTTGCCATGATATCGATGCCGGCTGCGTCCATTGTCAGTGTTCTGCCCCTTGCTGCCTTGATCCAGGTTCTGGCTGTCGGAGGAGATACGTACGAGGATATTGAGATTCGTGAGCTATAGATCAACCCGTTAGCACTGCGATAAGCTTCAACCGAAAAATTGGGGCGCACATACGAGCGTTGGCTGCGAGACGTGTAGTGGAACCTGTCGTTGAGCCATGTTTGCGACTCCGAGCTCACCGCAGTGAGAGAGCGCGCAGGGTGGAGAAAGGGAAGGAGGGGCTGAACCAGACAAAGATGCACAACTCCAGAAGCGCGCTATATGAAATGAGGGAGAGACTGGAGAGGCGGGGTGTGGGTGGATTAGATGATGCTTTTGAGAAAGGAGCTTCCTCGTGTTGTTTCCACATACGCCAGATCACGTCCGTGCTGAGGATCCAAAGGCCTTGGCGGCAACCACGTTTGGCAAAGCGCAAACGGCACGCTTGCGGCTTGACGTATGCGCCCAGAACATGGGGCCATCCTGAACACTTCGAAATTAATATCCAATTCTCTCTGCCAGACGCATCGGGGAAGTTCACAAATTTTTATACCCTGGAACACGAGGCGTCTCACCACGGGGCATCATGACTGTAGATCCGCAGGCACACGTCTCGCAACATTAATTACTATTCCGCTGTCTGCTCCTGCTGCAGAAAGGCAAACCCTAAGAGACATATCATTTATCCAACAACTTGCATTTGCAATAACAATTATGATAAAAGAAAACATAAGGTATATCACACAGCACGATCGATCTTATAAGCCCACCTCGTGGAACTTCGAGTCGCGGGTTGGGCTACCCTTGCGAGCTTTGTCAGCATCGCTGGTGAAAGTAGGCGGCGGCGCAAGATCAGCGTCAAAGGTGTCCCTAGCCTCTTCAAAATCTGTTCCGCCAGATGTGGCAGTCCCGACACTGAGGATTCGTTCTGCTGGTCGTCCTCTCGTCATCTGGGCGTCCTCAGCTACACTGCTAGCAAGAGAAGAGATATCAGAGTAACGATCTGCCTCTAGCTCGTCAAGATGAGGGACATAAGTTGGCTCAACATCGCCCAAATTTGTGGGAGGATGAGCTTCGGCTGATTCTAGTTGAGGTTGAGTATTAGACTTGGAGGATTGAGACTGAGGTCCCGAAGTCGAGGAACGGAGAGCTGCTCCACCAATGAAATCTGCTTCAGTCTCTTTGCTCTGCTCCTCGCCGTCCGTGGCAGGGGCATGCTTGGATCGGCGCTTAAGCTTACTTAGCAAGGATTTGAGGCCTTTTGATGGCCCTTGGGACGTCGGTGATGTCGGGTCGGCTGTGTCGTGCTCGGTTGGTCGCTGAGCTGCTGTTGCCGATGAACGCTCTTCGTATAGTTCGTCAGTGTTCGTCGCAGTAGTAGTCGCAACAGTAGCAGTAGGTGGAATTGCAGAGATCTCCCTAGACTTGCGCTGCTCCTCCTTGGCTAGTCGCTCCTCCTCTGCTTTCTTGGCCTTTTCTGTCTCCTTCTCTTGCTTTGCCACAGTCTTCGCTTCAGCAGCACGTGCCTTAGCAGCACGCTTCTCCTCATCTATCAGATATTAGCTTGGATTCGCGTTCAGCCACCGTCAGACCTACCCTTGTGTTGCTTCTCTTCAGCCTTGATCTCTGCGGCACGCTCTTTCTCGTTCCGCTCGCGTCGCTTTTTCTCCTCCAAGTCAAGCCTGCGCTCTTCCTCTTCGGCCCTTCGCTTCTCGTCCTCGGCTAGGCGCCTCTCTGTCTTCTCGGTGATTTCGTCCAAGGTCGGTTGTATTCTTGCTTGCGCAATAGCATCAATCTCACCCTGGTCCATCCACTTTCCGTTACCAATATGAATTCTTCCGTGATTTTCCATACGCTGTTCGGAATTCGCAAGTGCTCGCTTCTTGGCTTTCTCGTCCCAGTCGTCAACCATGGCAGGTGACATCTTGCCAGTTTCATCGTAAATTTTCTTGTCCATGCCCTGCATCTGTGCCTGTACTTTGCGCTGAGCAGCTGCGAGGAGAGATTTGCGATCGTTCTCGCGTTTCTTAGCATCCACGTCGGCCAATTGTTTGTTGAAATTATCCATCTGGTTGCGGATGCGTCTGGACCGAAAATCGTCTTCATCCGAATCCGAATCCTCAGGAGGGGCAGCATCGGAAGCACTACGTGCGCGGCCTCGACCACGACGTAGTGATAGTTTGGAGCGCGAAGGCTGATCGTAGCCATAGTAGCTGCGATATGCCGCATTCTCGTCGTAGCCAATCTTGGCCAATCTTTCCTGGGCAAGCTTTTGAGCAGCCTCTTGGATGCCAATGTATCGCATGGCTTGCTGTTTGATGTCGGCCTCACCCGATGCTGGTTGTTGGCCGTGGGCAGCAGTGGCCCCTGTTCGTGCGGCAGACTTTCCCTCGGCGCCTCCAGTATGCTGTTGTTGCACATCGTACATCTTCTTTGCCATGGAAATTGCCGAAGCCCGAAGGGCCTCGTTGTGTCTTTTTTCATCGACCTCGAGGGCTACCGGGGGAGCACTGGTGTACATGTCTCGTGATATGCTCTTTGCGTGTTGGATTCGGGCTGCTTCCATAGCACCAGTGCCTACACGATTGGAGTCGAGAGACGGAGTAGCTTGCGGCTTCGCTCTGATCGATGAGCTGGTGGCAAGTGTAGCAGCACTGAGTGCATTTTTCGCCGAATTCTTGGAATCAGGATACAGTGGCACAGCCGGTGGAATGGATTGAGCGCGCTTGCGCCCTGAGGCCGAGTGAGCACCTGTAGCTGCAGTGAAGGCGTTCTTTCTGCCTTGGTCGGTGTATCCGTAGTCGATATCCGGACCGAAGTTCTTCTTTCGCATGGCAATGTTGGCAGCAGAATTACCGTCAGCACTGGCCTCTGGCTGCCACAGATTCAGCTTCACACCATCTTTGTGGGCGAGGAGTGCAGCCTTGGAGCCCGCTGCGCTGGCTTCCGGCTGCCACAAAGGCGCCATCTTATAGCCGTTCGCGAGGAGTGCAGCCTTGCCCGCGGCGGAGGATTGCTCAGGCTTCCACCACTCTGGGCTCTTCTTGTTTTGATTCGCAAGGAGCGCGGCAGCTCCTGCGGAAGACTTGGTGTCGATGCCTACAACTGGAAAGCTTGGCAGATCCTGGGCTTTCGCATACTTCAAGCTTGTAGCGGCACCTGTGTGTCCATGTAAGCATGATAGTATGGATTATCAAGGTCTCTGCGCGACATACTTGCTGACGAGAGCTTTCCGTCGGGCCCTAGCGGATTGCGCGATGCGTTTGTTGCGGAGGCATTGGTGCTGTACAGCGCAGCTGCAGATGCCTGGTTTTGCAGCGCGCTGCCTTTCGTCTGATGCGCTGACGGGTCAGGGCAACGCATGCCTGTGTCTGCGGAGGATTTGGGTGGAGCCGACCCATCCGCGCTCGTCAAGGGTCCATGTTCGCTGGAGGGGGTTGCGTTTGCTGTGACGGCTGTGGTTGCCATGATGAGGTCAAAGTGCAGCTCAGAGGATTCTTTCCAGGCCCAAGAAGCACTTCATGCGCCGATATATCGTCGGTCAGTGTAAACAACAGTGGTGCCAGGTGGTGCGGCCATGGCGAAATGACGATGCGAACAGTGTTGCTAGACGGCCCCGGTGATGTCATAGCACGGTATTGGTGCAGCGGAGGATCGCCGCCTGGCTACTGTACAGTTCATGTCGGGCAGCGCCTGTTACTGTTGTGGACTAGTTGCGCTGACCTGAAGATCGTGATGCCCTGTTTCAGGGCCATCTTGGTGCCGATGACAACCAAATCGGTGTGGTCGTAATCAATTTTGGGCATACAGGATGTCGGCATGGTCGTGTTCGTAACATTTGGGGAGGCTCGTCAACGCCCATTTATGCTAGATCCTTGCGCACATCCGAGGCACAAGCCACCCAAGATGACAGCAGCACTACAGCTAGGGAATTATATGTATTGTGCGAGCCACAAGGACTGATCTCAAGGTTACGCTGATTCATTATCTACGTAGCTACGCGATATACTCCTCTGCCACTTGTATTTGAGCATCTCGCGTTTCCCGTTTCGCAGTTGCAATCACATCATTCCTTGTTCCCAGACACGAGAACCTACCTAGTGTGATCCTACAACACTACGTCATTTCTAGCACAGTCGCTTTCCTTCAAAGCTGTCCAACTATAGGTCTTAGCATGCGATCTGCTTCCTTGGTCCCCAAACATGGCCAACCTGCGAACACCACTGCAGAGTGTCTTGAACTTTCGTGATGTTGCAGAGTTTGTGAACTCTATAAACGGCACTGAGTACTGCAAATGCTTGGGAATTTACATACCAAGGCTAACTTTTTGAAGACATTTGAGGACCAAGTTGTTCTATCGTAGCGCGCGTCCTGGTAGGTTCGCTCAGCCAATTAAGCTTTCGTCCTAACGCAATGCAGATGCAGCATCTGCTACAGACAGGCAAAGGCTTCTCACAGAATACGGGGTGAAGACCATTATCGATTTACGAACTAAGTAAGGATTCACTGTCCCGGCGAACAGATGTTCGACTGATATATCCAGGACGGAGCACATCGAGCAAGCACAGAAGCGAGATGCAAGCATAAAGGCCTCGGCAGCAGTGCCACAAACCAACAATAGTGTTGCTGAACCGCTCAAGATACCCGGGATCACCTACCATGAGATCAACTTCAACGGATCTGCCTTCTCTCGCATGCTCTTATCCAAGTTGTCTTGGTACGAATTCTTCAAACTTGTGGGCCTAATGGCAGCTGGTCACCGCAAAGATGCCATCAAGATCCTTTCCCCCCATATGGAGGAGATGGGCCTTGTTGGATTAGCCAAGAACTCTTTGGATGTTTGTACGCATGAAGTGAAGCGGGTTTTCGATGTCTTGTCGGTGGAGAGCAATTGGCCTATACTTGTACATTGCACGCAAGGCAAAGATCGAACAGGGCTGATTGCAATGCTCGTCCTGTTTCTGCTTAGCGTGGACGAAAAAGTCATCGATGAAGATTATCGACTGTCGGAGTCTGAGCTCGCACCCGAGAAAGCAGAGCGACTGGAGGAGATAGGGTCCATTGGCTTGACAGAGCAATTTGCCATCTGTCCGCCAGACGTGGTATCGAGTGTTGCATCTCACATTCGAGGACAATACGGCACTGTCGAGCAGTATCTGCAAGGTATAGGCGTCCGCAAAGACAGCATTGATTTCATCAAGAAGCAGCTGCTGCGATAAGCCTCACAAAGAAGACAGCGAATGACAAGTCGTGTAGACGATGGTGGTCCCCAGGCGCTAGACTCGAGTGACCGCCAGCTCCCCTGCTCGCTGCTCGCTTAGTTTCACCGTTCCTGCTTGGCGTTGCTGTCCAAAACTCAACACCTTTTCGCGTCGTGGTTCTCAAATCATTCACCAGCGTGCATTATGAGCAGCAATACCTCGGAGGAGAATTTCGAGTGGGTCGAGACGCCCCCGGCGCGCTCGCCCACGACGCCCGAGTTCGACTGCGGAGTCAAGACTACTTCGGTAAGCTGCAGCGATATTAACGAGCGCCCCGCCAGCCATTGAGCATTGACACGGACGACCAAACGGCTGACGCTCGGTAAACTACAGTACCCGACCATTGCCAATGCTCCTCTGCCCGCAGATGGATCCGGCCGCGACTCCTTCAACAACGTTGCACTGATCTCGCTGCTCGTAGGTGTTCCCGCCTACTTTACCTGGAACCTGGGGCAGGGTTTCAAGACATGGCTCTTTCTGGCTGTTCTCCTGTTCCTGCCTATCCTCGGCCCCTTCTGGTGGCTCACATCTGAGTTCGCTCCCCGGAAGAACGAGAAAGCCAAGCTGCCCGGCAAACCCATTGAGCACTACCTGAAGTTCAACAAGCCCGAGGACCGTGATGCATACTATGGCAAGAAGTTGATTCCTATCGAGACTTTCCAGGAGAAGTACTTCGACGGCGAGGTCGAGCTCAATGGCGACATGCTTGAGATCCTCGAATGGCGCCACGACTGGTCCAAGCCGCGCTTCACCCTTGGTCTGATCAAGCACTTCCTTTTTGGCTTCATTCCTGAGATGATTGTACACTCTCGGTCCCAGGGTATGTTCCTCGACGCCGCAATGTTCATACCTTGATACTAATGTACCTCAGACGAGGAACAGGTGCGTGACCATTACGACCGCGGTGACGATTTTTACGGTTGGTTCCTCGGCCCACGCATGATCTACACTTCTGGCATCATTTCCGACATCAACAAGGAGGAGACTCTTGAGGAGCTGCAGGATAACAAGATGGCGATTGTCTGCGAGAAAATTGGCGTAAAGAAGGGCGATCGTATGCTCGACATTGGCTGCGGTTGGGGAACTCTCTCCCGCTTCGCTTCAGTCAACTATGGCGCCCACGTTACTGGTGTCACTCTCGGCCGCAACCAGACAGCCTGGGGTAACAATGGTCTCCGAAAATCAGGCATCGAGGAGGACCAGTCCAGGATCCTGTGCATGGACTATCGTGACATCCCCGTTCCTGCGGGCGGCTACCAGAAAATCACCTGTCTTGAAATGGCTGAGCACGTTGGTGTACGCCACTTGGGCAGCTTCTTCCGCCAGGTCAACGGCATGCTTGATGATGATGGTGTCTTCTTCCTTCAGATCGCGGGTCTTCGCAAGGACTGGCAGTTCGAGGATTTCACCTGGGGTCTTTTCATGAACAAGTACATCTTCCCTGGTGCTGATGCCTCTACCCCTCTTGGCTTCGTCATCGACACTCTCGAGGGTTCTGGTTTCGAGGTCAAAATGGTCGATACCATTGGTGTACACTACTCTGCCACTCTCTGGCGTTGGTACAGGAATTGGCTCGCGAACAAGGACAAGGTTGTTGCCAAGTACGGTAATCGCTGGTTTAGGGTAAGTCCCATCCTGTCCTTCCTCCAAATTCAATGACTGAACTTCGCACAGATCTGGGAGTACTTCCTTGCTTACTCCACGATTGCTTCCCGCCAAGGTACCGCTACGTGCTTCCAGATCACCTGCGTCAAGAACCTCAATGCCGTCCACCGTATCGATGGCATCAACACGCAGTTCGGCCTCGCTGGTGCGCTTGCTGCTAGCTCAGCTAAGAAAGCAAACAAGCTCAATCGCCTCAAGGCTTAAAGTAATGCACCAAACGCGGTCTCATGTTCAAGAACTCATCGTGGTGTGGCTGTTGGCATGGAAAAAGCTCAAGAAGAGAAGGGAAGTGTTGTGTACGTTCTCGGTCAGGTACTGAGCAGGAAAGAGCGGTTTCGCGGTGTCACTTTTGATGCAAAGTGATCTTGTGTGTGTGTGTGGCTATGTAGCTTTTGACGTTGCATGTCTTACGATTTCACGGCACATGATATATCCATTCACGAAACGGTAAATGTCAGATATATCATCGAGATAGAGCAGAAGCGAGACAAGAAATGATGATGATAATTTGCATTTTTGAGGCATCGAGTTCATCCTTCACCCCACACATCTTCGCAGCATCCTGACTGACTGTGCGTGCGATCCTTTTAATTTTCATCTCTTCAAACCCGATCCTTCGAGCACGCCTAAACGCCGTCCAATGCTACCGAAACAAACGCAGCTGCAGAAAAGCACGCTGCCTACCCACGTGACCACCGCGAGATTCTCGTAGCTCACCATCCCAGCAAACAGCTCGGGGCTGCTGGTCGGATTGCTCGATCGCGCTTTACTGCTCCCCATCACACGCGTTACATTCGTGGTCGCCGGCAGCGGCGGGGAAGGTAGCGCATCAGGGTTGTGTAGGAAGATGAAGGATGTAGCGATGGATGTCACTATAAGTGAGAGGGAGAGCCCTGGTCGAGATCGGTCGAGGATATACCATAGCGCGGGGTTGACAAGCGCGAGCGTGAGTGTGAGTTGGAGAGTCGACTGCCATGGGAGACGGCGCTGGATATAACATGTTAGCCAGCGATGCGCCAGATTGCAGGAGATGGGGAGGCTTACGATAGCGAAGGCAATGCCTACAAACGCGCAGACACTGCGCACGACATCGTTGATCTGCTCGCTGATGGGCGAGTCTGATCGTTCCGCTTCGCTGCCTTGCGAAGGCGCGGTGGGCCGTTGGCCATCCCATATGAGATCGACGTACGGCAGGAGACTACCCAGCGCGACGCCAAAGATGCCCCAGCTCGCGAGGTATATACCGCTACTGTACCGGTCTACGCCCTCCACATGGACCGCCGCCAGATGCCTTGTTTCATGCAGCTGCGAGACAATGAGCCCGTAGATGATGCCAAACACGTACAAGGCTGCGAGTTTGCTCGCAATGACAATGTACTTGTGTGCGCCGTGGCGCGGTCTGCTTGTGTGCCCTTTAGTCTGGTTCTGCGCAGGCGTGTTCGCCGACCGTTGCCGCGCCTGGTTCTTCATGCTGATCCCTGCATCTGGGCTGCCGAGTCCTGTCTCCCAAGCGGGCATGCCCATGCCTGAGTGTGCGGGCGTCTCAGCGCCTGTACCCCAAGGTGTTTCCATCGTGCTTCGTTCGCCTGCCGTGCTGGAGCCTAACTCGTCGTAGATGCCAGACAGCGTGCTGCTCGTCATATTCAGGAAACTTTTGTTGCGAGCTGGTGGCCTCTCTTGCTCATCTGCGTCGTCATCGCGAGAGTTGTACGTCCTCAGTAAGCGCGCGTTCAGTTGGGCTAGGAAGTCTGATGATCGCCGGTTCTCAGTTGCGCTCGGCGGCGTGGACTGTGAGAAGGCATGTGTAGGTGAATCTGCTGCATCCTGAAAGGAACTTGTATCGATGAATGTGCGCCGCGGTATCGGACGATAGATGTGTGGTGGTGCTTGTTGCGACGCATTCGAAGCGTCTTCAGCCATGGCGCGGATTCAGTTCCGAGCAAGGATCTCGCAGATTTGGTGTAGATGTGTGCGTCCAGGGAAAGAATCGCGATTAAAAAAAATGATTAGGTCCGGAAAAATGCTCGCTGCATAAGGGAGTGTGAGAAACGAAAGACCGAGGCTGTCGAACGACCGGTCACGCACGTTGGCCTCGTTCGTAAATTGTTGCGGTGTTCCGGAATGGAAGGTAGGTCGGGACTGTATTAAAGTTAGTGCACGTGGACGTATGCGGATTTGCTTGGCCAAGCACGATCCAGTCTTTAGAGCACTTGCAACCTTACCTTGTATACGCAATGGAATCAGTATCTGGGGGATCAAGTCCGCTGGTCTGGTGTGGAGGAAAGAGGAGTCAACCACCAGTCTGCTCATGGGCACAATTAGACTCATACATGTGTCATGAGTGGCTTTCATGTGAAAGTCGGCTGACGTCTTGCCGATCGCTCATATCCGTAGCACCCGCATTCTCAACATTTCGAGATCATATGCTTGCATTTTCATTGGCTGCCCCAGCCGTTTGTGACACCTTGGAGTTGACAAACAACGGCCCTTCCATACCTAGACCAGCATTTGTGTTTTACTGCGCTTGTCTTCACGCTTACTAACACATATCCGCAAGAAGTCCTTTCCACCTCTGAACACCCTGTACCGGTCGACTCCGCTGAAAATGCTCCGAATGTGATGCACAGACCAAAATCATCTCGCTTTTCGTGGAGTCGGAGTCGTCCAGCATTCGATACATGACTACCCCACCAGTGAACCGGCTTAATCGACAATTGGCTCGAGGATGTTACCACTAAGGAAGGAAGTAAGCACACGTCTGCAGCTAAAGTTATTGTGGGACTTACGCGACAATATTGGCCCACCCAATGAGACGCCAATGCTTTTCGTGACGTCGGGACAATGCAACCTTCTCACCAATTTCTGTGCATGCAGGCGAGGTGAGAGATAGACGAGCTGCATCAGCCTTGACGGCAATGACCTTGGCACCAGTAGCGGTGGAGCCAATGTTTACCATCTGAGAACAAGTCAGCGTAAGCTTGATACCAGATTAGTTGTGATACATACCAGGACTTCGTTCTTCGTGAGCTTTGCAACCTTGGCCTGCTTGCCATCTGCCGTCTTCACACCGAGCAGTCTGCGGAGCAGGAAGTAGTTGACTTCAAGCTCAGTGTAGATATTTGGAAGATGTCCGCGAAGACCCAATACGAAACCAACAAGACGATCCGCACGGCACAACGTGGGGTCGACACGAGTACCAACACCTGTATCACGTTAGATATAGTGTACTTCAAAAGTACACAGGCTTAGAATTACCGATCAATCCTCCTGGAACCGCAAACTTCAGATCGTTGTGCTCTGCAAACAGCGAAACTACTCTCGAGAAAATTGGCTTGCACTGAATCTTGCCGGAGCTATCCTTAGACACAATACCAGGTCTGATCTCAATCTCGTCGCCGAGCTTCAGCACACCAGTAAGGATACTGCCACCAGCCACACCGCCCTTCAGCTCCTCGATCTCAGCACCAGGCTTATTGACATCGAAAGATCGAATGACGATCATTTGTGGCTTGGCAGAGAAGTCTCGTACTGGCACTGGGATCTTGCTAATCAAATGTTCATTGATAGCGTCGATGTTGAACTTCAGTTGGGCAGAAATGGGAATAATGGGAGAGCCATCCGCCACCGTTCCGCGGATGAATTTGAGAATCGACTCGTAATGCGATGCAGCGTTATCTTCGCGCATGAGATCGACTTTGTTTTGGAGAATGATGATGTGGTTGAGCTTCATGATCTCGATTGCGGCAAGATGTTCGCTCGTTTGCGGTTGTGGGCAGGTTTCGTTTCCAGCGATGAGCAGCAGTGCAGCATCCATGACTGCGGCACCTGAAAGCATAGTGCTCATGAGAATGTCGTGGCCTGGGCAATCGACAAAAGACACATGGCGCTTCAGACGGTATTTGCCTCCGCAGCCCTCGCGTTCGCAAGGCGGATCTACCTCCTTCTCGCTCTTGTATGATCGGTAACATGTCGGTCGCGGGCATTCAGGGTTGTCGCACTGGTAGATCTTCGCGTTCGCGTAACCGAGTTTGATGGTAATATTCCTCTCCAACTCGTTCTTGAAGCGCACAGTCTGCACACCCGAGATGGCCTTGACCACAGTACTCTTCCCGTGAGCGACGTGACCAATGGTGCCAATATTGATGGTGGCTTGTCTTGAGATGATTTCGGGGGACAATGGGTTCAGCGTCGAGACATCGAATGTGCTTGGGTCGGGTTGCTCTCTGCGCTACGTTAATTTCACTTACTTACGAGGGTGTGGATGTGAAGACACATACGGCAGTTCTGGTCGCTCCACCGGCGCCGGTACGTCCTTTGGCTTCCTCAGCGCCGACTTCTTTGGCTTCGTCTCCTCAATTTCTTCCTGCTCAGACACACTCTCATCGTCGCGGTGCTCGTGCTCGGACTCGGAATCCATGCTGGGCGACTCTTCTCTGTGCTTCGGTACAGCTGCGGGATCGATGAATTCGATGTGAGGCGCTAATGGCGTAATCGGGAGTTATTGTACTCGACAGTGGTGACTGCGCTCAAATCCCACACAAAGTGACTCAAGCGGCAAGCCCAAAGTTCCGTGGGTGGCGGGGCACGCCAAGATGTCGGGAAATGGTTTCGCCTAGTGCACCGCGCGCATCAATCAAAACCTGCAGCACCCGCGCCCATTCCTTTGCCCTCCATTATTGAACAACGCAAATTTAACACACTCACGAAAAGCATTTTCATTGGAGAGACCCGTCGTCTACATGGCGGTGTGAGGTCTCCATGAGAACGAAAACCGTCTGTGAAGTGGAGAGGAGACATAGTGGCTGATCTTGGGTGCGGTCTCTGCTGCTTTGCAATAGGAGAGAGCGCAATGATTGGTCGTACATGACATCTGTTTACCAGATGCCGGATGAACACTGGCGATGTTACATCGCTCATGCCATTGCGAAGAGTGATGTGCGCTTTTGGGATGCAGATTTTGATTCATTCTGCCGTGCAAAGAACTCTTACATCCTGATTCACATGCACCCGTGCATCAATCCCATCCTGTGGATGTCAGACCGTAGTCGGAGTAAGAATGCGCAAGCAGCTAACCTGACATGCTTCACGATCCACCACAAGTCACCCGATAGACGAAACTTCTCGATTTCTTGAGAGTAACGCGTTGCATCTGTCGTGCTTGAACCCTCAGAGAGTTTGCGTTGACACGATGTCAACCTGGGAAGGTAAGGACTACGATGTTATTCACACGTCAGAACACTACTGGCCTGGCGAGGCTCAGGCAATCCAGTACCGTAGATGACATGTACTTTCCGCACATATTTGTTGACCCAATGAGATCGCAGCAAGCACAGAGAATCAGATCAATATCGATCGTCCGAGTCTGAAAAAAAACTACTATGTAGGTAAATTGAACAGCGCTACACTTCTTGGAGAACATTACCCATGTGAATATATTCTTGATAAATACGATGATGAAGACGTCAAAATTGATGA
The DNA here is from genome assembly GCA_025742365.1 of Coniothyrium glycines. Lineage (NCBI taxonomy): Eukaryota > Fungi > Ascomycota > Dothideomycetes > Pleosporales > Coniothyriaceae > Coniothyrium > Coniothyrium glycines. Next base: position 578,761 of record JAMXIJ010000011.1, read on the forward strand.
TATTTACAGCCACCGCATCGCTGAATTTTAATCTCAACCTGCGAATCCCCGACCCTAATATTTAAGCTTAAATTTAAGCCTCCCACTAGCGTCCTCCCCCACCAGTGGATTCGCCAAAATTTGTGAGCGCGGCGCATGCGTCTTGTGCGCAACCCTTCGACTCTTGAACCAGAAACCAATCGCCACCACCCACCGCATGCTGAGAAAGAAAAGTCGGCTTTTACACTAGCAAGCATGAAACTCCTCACTCTCAACTTCCTCACCTGCGCCATCAAAACCTGCAAAACAAACCCAGCCTCCTTCCCCCCTCCACCCCCGCGACGCCGAGCTAGCAATCGTCGAAGCAGACATCAACCTCGCATTTCTGAAAAACATCCTACCAAGGATAATGTGGGAGGAAATCCGCACGATATGTCGCGAGGTAAGCTCTTTCCCCTCCCCACCCCCCCTCCATCACTCTGTCTACCATCATCTTTCCACGCCTCACATTCTCCCACTTTCCCCGATATTCCCACTCAAGCAGAACCCCAAAGTACTCGCTAACGGATCCTTGCTTCGACAACAGCTCGGCCTCCCCGCCCTCCCCGCGCAAGCACCCACGCCCGCAGACCTCGTCGAGGACAAGCCCGCGGAGCCGGAAAACGCGGACGAAACACCGAGCCAGACGGCGAGGGACTTGCACCGCGTGCTGCTGGAAACGTGTATACAGGAGGGGAAACTGGTGTGTGGGAGCTGCGAGCACGAGTATGCGGTCAAGGAAGGGGTTGCGAATTTTTTGCTGCCGGGGCATTTGGTTTAGGGTGGGAAGGGCAACGGGTTGGGTGTTTCGAGAGGTGGGGTTTATGGGTGGGGCGTGCTTGGTGGAAAAGGACGGGAGACAGGAGGTGGGAGGTGGGAGATTTGAGAGTAGGGTGAGGATGGGAGAGTGCGGGACACTGTGATGGAGATTATACCCTTGTGTTAAAGATGGATTGGGGATCGGTTGTGGGAATTTGGCTGCTATCCAAATATGGAAGCAGGAGCAGCGCAACACGCCCTAGGATACCAGGGAAATAGTTATGCGTCAAAGCGAAAGGCTTGGTTTCAAATATAGTATGAATGAAGTATGAATTACGAGTGGTATCGAACCATTTGTAAACGCCCAAAACTCCATCGCTTTCTGCTACCCCCCGTCCTCGCATGCTAAAACTTTTACGATCGTGGCGGCTGTTGTATCTCACCGTGCTGACGCTATCATGAGTCCAACGCACGATTGATCTGTACACGCTTGTCCTCTCCTCCAGACACGATTCCAACGTCCTTGTCCCATCGCACGCTGAAAACCTTCACACCTTCGCCGTGGCTCTTTACGGTTTCGGCGCTGCGACCTTGCCTGTTGATGGTGTAAACACTCTCGCCAGTCATGCCTTCGCCCATTTGGCCACCTGCGCTGACGTTTCTCAGGTCCCAGATTTGCACTGTGCCGTCGTGAGAGCCGGAGACTAGGGTGTGCTCAGATGTTGGATTGATATCCAGCGAGACCACGGCATTCTTGTGGCCTCTCAAGGTCATGACGCTGATTTGAGTGGCTGAGGCTCGCGGATCCACCATAGTGATGTGACGGGCTGATGTACCGGTGGCTAGAAGCGATCGACTTGGTATTGCGCATAATGACAGAAGCGAATGTCCTGTGGTACGCGTATCAACACAGGTAGAGGTAGCCAGATCCCAAGTCTTGAGTGTGTGGTCGTGAGAAGCAGAGTAAGCAACTGTAGCGTCGTCTGGCTTGAAAATGGTACTCGAGACTGGCGCTGTGTGTCCAGCAAGCGTGGCCAAAGCGCCGCGAGCCGTGACAGTGCGGTCTGGCTTGGAGAGTTTCTGTCGCTTGTTCGAGGCCGTTGTCGAGTTTGGAAGTAAAGTTGATGGCGCGACCGGATTTTCCTTGGCGTTGCTGGAGAAAAGCGATATGGTGGCATCGGAGGAGGCGGAGAGGATGCGGTTCGAGGACGGATGGACAGCCACGTCTTCTACGCCCCAGCGGTGGTTGAAGAGCTCAAGACTGGTTGCGATCGACCGAGTGTCATCGTCGTACTTGTATATTCTAACAGTGTTGTCCAAACCAGCTGCTACGATCTTCTTGTCTGACAACCATTTTGCCGTCTTTAAGCTTGTAATACGACCGCCATTATTGGGAGCTTCGGATGTCGCTAGTACATCACCCGAGGTATTCCATACTCTGACAAGCCCATCATAACTTGCGCTTAGGATACGCTCCTGACCACTCTGTACGCCTCCGAAAGACTGCTGTGACAGGATATCTACGGCAGATACCCAATCATCATGCTCGAAGCTTGTGACGTTCAACGGTGGTACGAGGGCTCTGGTATACTCGACATCCAGTGTAGTTTCGGCATTGATTCCATTTCTCGTTAGAAACTCGTCGATGGAAGTGCGGAGAAATTCGCCATTGATCAAGATATCGAAGGGTATACGATTGTCGTCACGATGCAGTAGATCGTTTACGAGAGTGGAAAGCTTGTGGCGGGTCAAGGCTACAATTGTTTAGCATGGGATGGCGGAGCTAAGGGTTGCGACATTCAATCGTAACCAAAGGTCTTGCGTCCGCTGTACGTTAACTGCGACGCTGGTTCACTCACAACTTTGAACAAGTAAAGTAGTCGGTTCTTCAGCGATCTGTAGATTTGGATCGCGGGTGCTAAGTCGAATTTGCACTTTCGTGTCTACCACATCTACATCCATGGTGCTCATCCTGTTTTGTATATGCGCTCGAGCGGGAGTCGCAGTGTTCGTCTTCACAAAATTTTGGACCTTCAACTTTTTAGCGCGGGGAGAAGTGGCCAATCGGCGTTCGCATACCTCCGCGCTTAAAGAGGAGGCGCGACAGCTCTTGTGCAGATCAGATTGAATTCGAAATTGGTTGTGTCGAAATATAATCTCTGCCACTATTCGGTGTCATTTGAACATGGTTGCAAGCCTACTGAAAGCCTTCGCACTTCTCCGTGAACCTAGGCATGAACAGGCTGCATTGACCTTTCGAAAATGCTTCTTGCAAGGATGCAAAGGCTCAATCTTGTCTCTGCAGAAGAATGTGCGGAACTTCAATAGAATTAATCCATCAAGTGTGCGAGTGCTCATTCGGATGAGTTCGACACCTTGGCTATGAAGTCTACTGTATACTAGTACGTCTGATGTCAGAGATGGCCTTTCTCCTATACTCACTTGGCGCAAAGAGTGCTTCTATTAGACCAATCACTTCCTCGGAATCCATTTCCAGCTTGAGTTCGCCATCTGTCCAGAAATACTTGATATCGGCGAGACTACTATCCAGAATCTCGCTGAGGTACTGGAACTTGAACCAATTAGGGGTATACATGCTAACCATATCTCTCACTTCTCCGCTGTCATCCCGTGTCTGAAAATGCTGGGATAGCGAGGCGAGAGAGACGCAGTAGCTGTGAAGCTTTTTGGACTCATCTTCCGCGATATCTGACATGTCCTCAATATCGCTGACGAATTTGGTGAGTGCTGCTGAGACTAGCGAGCCGAGTGACTGAAGTAGCGCACTGTGTGACAGAATATTCTGCCATTGGCGTTTGACGATAGCTATACGGTCGATAGTCGTAGCGATGGAATCATCGCATACAGAAGCAAAGGGAACATTAGTGCATCCTTGGAAGCCTTGTGCGTCCTCAAGATGATCTCTGATGATCTGCCTTTGGGCTTCCATCTCTCTGCCGTAGGCTCGCTTGCCGAACGCGTCAATCGCTTTGATATCATCATCGAGTCTAGGCTTGAGACGCGCTGACACTTGCAGATGTTTAGGTAATGATGAGGATTCATCGTCCTTCTCGTGCTCCTGTAAAAAGGCTCTCAATCTGTCTGATATCCGTTGACAGTCGTTGTAAATGAGCATGTTTCCAGCGACATCGTTCGTGTAGTGCGTAACAGCAGTCGCACGATACAGTGCCAAGAGTAGGCCTGGTATTGCGTAGAGACCTCCACTGGCAGGCGCGATCGCCGTCTTTTCAAGCTTTGGCGAGTTGAGCATTTGTACGTCAGCAACAACCTGGATTATGATCTCCAAGATGGTGTCTGGAATCGATGTGACAGTATACGTCTCACTCAGAGTCATCTCGCGCTCTGAAGCAGACTTATGCGGAACGAGACTAAGATTTGTCTTCCCTTGCTTAGTTGGCTGAGGTTTCCGCCCTGATTGTGGGGGTTGTTTCGCGTCCTCATCCTCGTCCCAGTCTGCACCCCAATCATCTGCATCTTCGTTGTCGGGAGGAGCTGTGGAGTTTTGTTCAGCCGTTGACTTGTCATCAGCATCCTCCTCTTCACCCCAAGCACTCATATCCTCCTCTTCCAACTCCTGAGCTGTATTCCTTTCTTTAGGCTGAGTTGATGTTGTTGCGTCGTCGTCCCAGTCGGCCGTCCAATCATCATCCTGGTCATTTCCGTCGTGAAGTGCATCACCTCTGGATATAACCTGAGTTTCGACTCGCTCTACGACAATCTTTTCTTGTACCTTCTTTGGTAAGAGGCCTTGTACTTTGGCGATTGCAGCCTCTTTCTGCTTAGCGAGCCAGATCTCAGCTGACTTGTCTACCCACTCTGTCAACCGATTTTGCCCTGTCCACTCAAGCTCGTCTAAGTATTCGACGAGTCCTAACACGTAAGACAGAGTTTCCTGGAAGTCTAGAGTGTCGTGTGTGGACAGTGGGACGGCAGGAAGTAAAAAGCTGGAGATAAGGCGGGACGTGATTATCGGAATGAGTTTGGATGACAGGGGTATGGCAACATTCGGCGGAAGACGCGTACTAAGGAAGTCGACAAGTTCGTGTAGATCCTGAAGAGTGGCCTTGATGCTACCATCGTTGACTTGACCAGCCCTCTGTATACTGTCTCCTTGAATATGGAAACCCGTGACAACTTTATCTATGCCCAATGCTAGGCGAGGCGCAACGATGATGCGATCTAGATCGCGGCTAAGGCGAGTGACAGAACTGTCTAGGAGGTCAAGGTTTGAAAGTGCATCAACTACATTGCCGATTTCCACAGGAGCTTCGCGCTCGATCGACTGCCTGAGGAATATGGTGTTGGCGCTGTTGTCGACCTGGATAAGTCCGTTCCATGATTCTGTGACGGTCTCTGAGATATCTTTTCTGAGTTGCGATTCCTTGTTCTTCAACACATTGGCAACTCTTGTGGGCTGGAAGGGTCCTAGTCGATTGAAAGCGCTCTTGGCATCTTCCAAGGTGTTGAGCGCATGCATGACATGACCATGTACGGCAGCATTCTGCGCTGAATCCAGTAGCGTCGAGATGTCTCTCAATTGTTCCACGACCTGGGCTAGAGTCTCGTTGTACGTGATCTCAGAATGCAGCAGGCTGACCTTGCTGGCAGAGTCCTGCACATGTGCTTGGCGCTCTTTGCCTCCTTCTGCGTGCTGTACAATCTCCTTGGCGGTGTCCTGCGAGCGTTTGATGTCGTCTTGCAGCTTGCGTGCCTGGGCGATCCAGCCGTCCACGTCGGATGCGCTCTCTCGGGAAAGGGTGCGGACTTGATTCTGCACGCAGGTCGTTAGCCCAGGCCAGCCTCACCCACCATGCGACCTACTCTGGCTTCTTCTCTCGCTCTGCAGATGGTGGCTAGTATATCCGGCAGAGCGCTTGCGGGCACAGCCGCCGACGCAACCTGCTCGTCCTGTGGGAAAGAACCGTGTTCGACCGACTGCAAGATGGCGTCGCCCAACGGGGCATGCGATGCTGGCGAAGACATGCGTGCTATGGGCAGGTGACCATGGCGCAGACGCAGACGCGAGCGTGTTTGCCTCTCTCGTGGTTGCCCGCAACGTATCTGCTGCCAGTGAGTGACGTGGGTGGGCACGGACTGTCAAGCTGCCTCTCCGTCGCTCCCTCTGCCCTAAGTCCTGACCAGCCTGAACGTTGGACCCGCCCCGCCACAGCCCCGCCACGACCGAGCAAACCTGGGCCAACCCAAAGTGATTTGCTCATGCTTGCAGGCATTGGCAGGCGTCTCATTCCCTTGGCCGCGTCGCTCGCTTCCTTCCAGCATCTTTCCCATCGTTCTCGCGGCTTAGTCACATATTGCGCGCTCAGTGTGTTAGTGCAAGCCGTAGACCCTTGCTGTTGGCAGCCACAGCACTTGTGACGGATGCATGCTAAAACAACAATAGCAGTATCATTTTGGCCGCTTTAAAAGCCGCTTCTGCACAAAGCCTCAACAACGAGTCCCGCGCTTTCCTAGGAGATTTCTACACTTACGGCAGCATGGGCTCTGTTCAGCACCCTTCTCACTTCAAGAAAATCCAGAGCTTCAGTGCCAACTATGCTGACGCCAACTTCACCCAATACGAATCCCAGCGCACTGGGCTAAGAGTTGTTGTGGTCGATCGAAAGGGCCCAAAGGTCTATGGTAATTTCGCTGTAGCCACAGAAATCCACGATGACTCTGGCTCACGTACGTTCATTCCATGTTTGACCAGTCTACATGCTAAACTACCGCGCAGCACACACACTTGAGCATCTCTGCTTCATGGGCTCGCGACAATATCCGTTCAAAGGCGTGCTAGACAAAATTGCGACCAGATCTTACTCAGATACCAACGCCTGGACAGACACAGCCGAGACTGTCTACACCCTCTCGACTGCAGGATGGGAGGGCTTCGCGCAACTTCTGCCAATCTACTTAGATCATCTTATTGTGCCAACTTTGACAGATGCCGGTTGCTATACGGAAGTGCATCATATCGACGGCAAAGGCGAAGATGCTGGGTAATTCAGCCATCATAATCGATCTGATATTCTACTGACGATTGCAGTGTCGTGTACTCGGAAATGCAAGGTCGTGAGAATCTCCAGGGCGATTTGATGGACTTGCAGATGCGCCGTCTGCTATATCCAGAAGGAGACGGTTTTCGTATGGAGACTGGTGGCTTGATGAAAGCCCTGCGCGTCTTGACAGCTGATCGCATTCGACAATTCCACAAGGACATGTATCAACCTAAGAACATAAGGCTCGTGTTGATTGGTGAAGTCGATCATACTAATCTGCTGGAAGTCCTCGACAAGTTCGAAGATCAGATTGTGGACCGCGTGCCAGCATTTGACGCCCCATTCAAGCGGCCATGGGTCGAATCGAAACGTACTCCACCATTAAGTCAGAGCGTGGTGGATACCATTGAATTCCCGGAAGAGGATGAGTCTACCGGTGAAATACAAATCGCATTCCTCGGTCCAAAAACCACAGACGACTTAGGCGAAACGGCAATAAACACCCTTCTGATGTACCTGGCAGGTTCGTCGGTTTCCGTACTAGTCAACACATTAGTTGAAAAAGAACATCTCGCTAGTATGGTATACTTCTGGGTCAAAGGTCATTACGACATGGTCATCTGGTGGACATTGTCCGCCGTAGAAACTGCGAAGCTTAAAGACGTTGAGAAGCGTTTCTTCGAAGTCCTCGAGGAACATGCCTCCAAACCACTTGACATGGGATACCTGAAAGACTGTCTACATCGCTTCCAACGACAAACTCGGTTTGCATCAGAAGTCGGTCAGGATGAATATAAAGATCCAATTATCAAGGATCATTTGTTTGGCAATCGTGATGGATCTGATCTCAAGGATGCTATGGCCACATTGGACGTATTTGACAAACTCGAAAAGTGGAGCGAAGAAGACTGGCGCTCGTATTTGAAGAAGTGGATGGTCGACGCTCACCACGTCTCGATTCTTGGCAAGCCATCCCGTGCTCTGTCCGAAAAAATGAAGGCAGAGGAGGTGGCTCGTGTTAAGGCACAACAAGACAAGCTTGGCGAAGATGGCCTCAAGAAGCTCGCGGAGAAGCTCAAGGCCGCACAAGATGAGAACGACAAGGAAATTCCAGAAGAAATCATCTCGGGCATCAAAGTCCCAAGTACGGAATCAATACACTTCTTCGAGACCACCACGGCGCGATCTGGACTGGCCAAGCAGCTTGGCACTTCTGACAACAAGATTCAGAAGATCATCGATGCAGACGAGAAGAATCTGCCGCTTTTCATCCACTACGAGCATATTCCAACATCCTTTCTCCACTTTGGACTCGTCCTCGGGACAGCTTCCTTACCAACAGAGTTGAAGCCTTTACTCGGTGTCTATCTGACAAATTTCTTTGCCACGCCGATCAACAAGGACGGCAAGCGACTAGAGTTTGAGGAAGTGATTACCAAGCTTGAGCAGGATACTATCGAGTACTCTGTTGATCGCGGGTCCGACGTAGGGAATTCGGAGATGCTATACTTCCCTTTCGTAGCGGAAGCTGAGAAGTTCACTACTGTTGTGCAGTGGCTCAAGACTATGCTCGTTGATTCAATCTTCGACACCGAGCGCATCATTTCCGCTGTTAAGAAGATGCTGGCGGATGTGCCTGACGAGAAGCGTGATGGCAATAGCATGGCTTTTGCTGTTGACCGCATGATTCATTACGACCCAGCATCTTCTGTTCGCGCGACCAATACTTTGACCAAGGGAGTTTACCTCAAGCGCATCTTGAAGATGCTCAAGACCGAGCCCCAACAAGTTCTCGACAAGCTGGAAGCTATGCGAAAGCACCTTCTCACCTTCTCCAACATGCGCCTTCTTGTCATTGCAAACCTAGAGACTCTGCCGGAGCCGGTGTCGACGTGGAAACACTTCTTAGACGCCTTTCCGCCAGGTCCCAAGCCGACACTCGACCCCATTGACGATCGCAATGCCGTTCTCTCCGATATTGGCCGCAATCCAGGTGGAGTACACTATATCATCGCCATGCCAATAGACTCTTCCTTCGCTGTGTTGACCTCCAAAGGTCCAAAGGGCTATACAAATGCTCAACTTCCTCCACTCATGGTCGCTCTAGCTTACCTTGACGCCGTCGAAGGCCCTATGTGGCAGTCTATCCGTGGCACCGGCCTCGCCTACGGTACCAACTTCTTCCGCGACGTCGAGACTGGACTGCTCAAGTTCCGCATCTACAAGAGTCCCAATGCCTTCTCTGCGTATAACAAAGCTAAAACAGTTATCAAGGAGTACGGCGATGGCACGCGCACATTTGACAAGTTAGCGCTTGAGGGTGCCATCAGCTCTATTGTTCGCGATTTCGTAGACGAGCGCTCGACGATTGTAGATGCCGCACGCGCTTCGTTCAGTGACCTCGTTACCCGTGATGTGGGTAAAGACTGGCAGGCTTGGGCGCTGCGGGAGGTGCGTAAGGTCACTGCCGAAGATACGAAGACTATTCTGAACGACGTCGTGGCCAATGTCTTTGTCCCTGAGAAAGCAGATCTGGTAGTTACTTGTGGCGGAATAATGACCGAGGTAGGCCTACTCCCTCCCTTTGAAGTTCCCACAAGGTGATACTGACGTCGAGATAGGGTCTCAAGAAGGACTTTGAGGAAGCAGGCTTTAAAGTCCAACTCAAACAGCTCACCGACTTCCAGGATGCGTATGGTCTGGAAGGCGAAGAAGACGACGAGGAGATTGACGACGAAGACTCGAGCGGCGGAGACGACAGTGAGAGTGGCAGTGACGATGATATGGAAGACTAAATACGTTTTTTTACCTTTCTCCAGTCCATAACGAATAGAGCGTCCAAGAGACTACACTGGAACTCAAGAACCTTGTCTTCTCCATGTCGCCAATCTGCACATGGCAATTCTCCTCTCACCCGCGCCACACACTAGCACTCAAACGTCCTTGCAAGGGACATACATATAAATATTGTCGGCTCAGTCCATACAATAATGACTCACAGCGTCAGCATTCATTGCAATACCCGTCTCATGCACTCATCGCCCCATCTCACGCAAACTCTGTTCATAAAAAAAAAGGTTGTTCAGACCATATATTTCTCATTCTCGCTTGAGCATCATATCCTACAAGGAAACCATGCCAGCTATGCACCCGTCCGGCGACCGGCCATAGTGAAACCCGGCCCACCCGCATACGCCAGAGCAAGGCCTTGAATTCGTGACTTGTGCAAATCCAACTGGAGAAGAGAAGGGGAGCACAAGTGGGGGGTAAACACCGAACGTGAGGACGTGAACTTTCCAGGCAGCGGAACCCCCAAACCACCCCGGTACTGCTCTGCTCTGCTCTGCTGTGCTGTGCTCGCGCAAGAAAGGGGGACGCCGATAATGCTTTACTGCCAGCGCACACCATACCCTGCGCCTTGTGTCCAAAAAAAATGGGTCGTATACAAGCGAAATTTTTCCTCTCTGTATTTCAAAGCATCTCTCGGGGAAATTGTAAAGGAAATTGATCGCAAGGCGGGGAATCACATAAAGAAAAATAAAATGAATACGCCAGCAGCGCTTCGTCACCGGATTCTCCTAGACAGAAATCATCCCGAGGACCAAGTGTGAGAAAAAAAGCCGGCCCAGCACTTTCTCCATGGGCATAATGATGGCGAATGGAGTCCCGAAGAACGCCGCGCCAAAACGATGGGAAAAGAGTAGCATTCGAAATCGTGTATCCAAGACAAGGCGCTCATCTATGCATCTTCAGGCAAAATGCGCGCAAAATGCTTTTCCCAGATCCAGCCGACCGTCTTGGTGGAATCGTCCTGGTTGCGAGCGAGCCACAACTCGCCCTTCATGCCGATGACGTCGAAGATCTCGCCGGGGACGTAGACAAGATAAGGAATGCCACCCTCGCGGCGGTCGTGCGCGATGTTAAACTCAAAGAGACTGGCGGCTAAGAACAGGACTTCGGGTTCGTCGGTATCTGCAGGGGTAGAGGGAAGGTCTTCTGCGCTGCCGGGGAGGGGAGACTCGGCCATGGGCAGAGCGGAGTTGAAAATACCGGATGTGCGTGTTGAGCCTGGAAGTGATGCGGTTTGCGTGATGGGCGCGGACAAAGAATGTTGCATCGGTTGACTGGTGGGAGATAGGAAAGAGGCACCCAGGTGTGGCGGGAAGTCAAATGAGCTGGTTCCGAATGGAGAGCGGTCGTCAAAGTCGACAACGCCATCAAGACCAAGATAGTTTTGGTTACGAGACGGACCAGTATTGCGGCGTTCGTGGACAATGGTAGCGTCGCTGTAGTCTGAAACAGGACTGAGCGCTCGAGCTTCGCGCAAAGATGTAGGTCCAGGTCCAATGCGACCTGACGGATTCACTGGATAAAGTGAGGGATACGCAGGCCCAGCGGGTGATGAGCGAGGAGGATCTTCACGGGCACGAGGATGAGAGCGTGGTCCATAGCCTCCACTGTTTCGGTTGCGCGAATCGAGAATAGATGCTTCACTTCCCATGGATTCGGTACGGCGTGAAGATGAATTGCGTGATGAGCCACCACCGTCCGAGGCTATTGTGGGTACAGGTGAGGTCATGTTGGAGATGTCGATTAACAAGTTTCGATTAACAATCCCAAGTCTGTTTGCGAGGTCTTGCATAGGCTTATAGTCCCCGTGGAAACGTTCGACATAAGACTCCAGATCATACCGGAGCGATGTTGTGTGTTGTGGCTCGCTCTCGAGTAAGGGCAGAATCTTCTTGGAACAAGTCTTGTACCAGTCTTTTTGGAGACACATAAAAAGTGTCATCAATGTCCGCATCAAGCCTTTCGTTCGTTCGTAGAGGAGTGGCAGCTCGTGTTTGAGCGTGTCATTGATGGTCGAGAACTTCTTGGCGGATTCTTCAAGGTCTGCGTCTACCCTCTCGCCACGTTCAATAAGCTGTTTGTGTTTGACGTAGTAAAGCAGGTACTTCTTGCGTTGCTCTATCGTCTTTTGATAGGATACCCACATTTCCCATAGATCGTTGATTGGCTTGAGCACGCGACTGCGTACAGCAGCTTTCTGTGAGACTGTCAGTCCATGTTGGATGATAATTGAGAGAATTCACTTACATGCTCTTCCAGCGCTTTGTTCTGCAGCTCGAAATGGGCCATCGCCCATTTCCGCCAAGTGCTCTCGATCTCAGGGTAAACAGACGGGGCGACCTCGCACACAGTTATGAAGCCAAGAAAGACAATGTTGAGCTGAAGATAGTGCTCTGTGACGGAATCAAGATACTGCTCGAAATCTCGGATCACAATTTGTAGCTGGAAGAAATGGCCACCAAACTTCTGCTCTCTTGACTTGTACTCTTGATCCTTGAATGTTCTGTCGGCTTCGTCATACGCCTTGTTCTTATCGACCTTCGGGATGAAAGCCTTCACAAAAGTCTTCCCTAGACCCTTCCCTCGACTCTTCTCCTTCTTGCCTTCCGACGCCGCGGCACGGAACGTATCAGAGCGTGCTTTGGCGTCGTTGATGCGGGCATTGATTGCCAAAAGTTCTTTCTTGGCGTTTCTGATATTCGCTAGGTCTGGATGATCAGGATCACTTGCGTTAACGAGTCCCTCAAGCAACAACGGGTACTTGAGAAGACGTTGACACGGCTTCAGAAGCAGGGAATCTAGGTCCCAAGCTTGAGTCATATTCTCAACCTGCTCAAAGCATGCGACAACCCAACTGGCCAGGTCCGGGTTATGTTGGTTTTTCTTGATGTATGCGCTGGCGTTATCCTGGTTTAGAAAGTACGTGGTGTAAAGTCGTTCCATCTTCTCACGATTATCAAGGAATACTTGGCCAACCGTGGTAAGATGATCGTTCTGCAATGTGCAACTTTCAAACTGATTTTCCGAATCTTCAGATGGCCTGCGGAGATGGAGTGAGGGATCCGACGAGTTAGCAGGCTTGCTGTCCGGCGAATCATGATTCCAGGGCCCGGTTGGAGGTGGTATCTCATAATTCACTATCGGCTTCGCAGCCTTCTTGAAAGACCTGAATAACGAAAGGGAGAACTTTTCGAGTTCCTTACAATTGCTGAACAAAAGTTTCTTCTCTTTCTCGCTCATCAGGTTTTGCGCAGTCGCTTCGAAGATATTGTGTGCGATCATCATGTCAATACAGAATTGATGCTCGGTGGTTAGTAATTCCTCCAAGATGCGATAGCGGCGAATTAGTGCTTGCTTTGCAGGGTCTGGCGGCTCGCAACCTCCCTTTGCACCTTCACCTGGCAGGTCAGCAGAGATATCGACAGGCTGCGGGGTACCGTAGCGATCTTCCAAAGTCTTTTCTCGAGTTTGAATGACCGGGGTGCGCGAACGGGCGGGATGCATTTCGAATGGCTCGTGAGCGTGAGAAGGTCGTGCAAGCTGTAGTTGTGCGGGTGGGTCGTGCTCGTGCTTTACAGAAGCTATCTGCTGACCGATAGATGGTTTGGGGGGAGGAGGAGGTGGTGAGTACGCCGGCCTTGGAGGCGCAGGGTTGGCTAACGGTGAATGCGGCAACGCGTTCTGCATGGAAAGTCCCAAACCACCATTAGTCCATGCCAATTGTGGCAGCTCAATGCTGGTCAAGTTGACTGCCGCATCGTCATCTGGCCATTCTCGCATGAATGAGTCCTGCAACGGGTTCTGAGAAGAGTCGCCAGAGTGACCAGAGTGCGATGCATCTTCTTGTATCGTCGTGGTTGTGGAGCCACCAGAACCTCGAGAGGAGCGCCTTGATTCTGGAGAATGAACAATGGCTGTGCCACTTAGATCGCACATTGACGGCTCTCTTTCCACATGCGGCAGATCTTCGCGTGAAATTGAATCTGCCTGTTGTTTCGACAACCCAACATCTGCATCGTTAGCATCACTCAGCACTCGAGCCAGGTATGTTTCCGTGGCTTCCTTTGACTCCCAGTCATTGTGCTGCGCAATCACAGGAGAGACATGATGCACTCGGTCCCTCGAGTTGTAAGCTAGCTCTGGATGGATGACTGGAGACTGGTGGTAAAGATTCAGTACTGAGTTGATGACACTATATGTCTCGTGGTCAATTGCCAACATGCCCGCTGGTCGATATGCGGCGATGCTTGCAGAGTCATCTGGAAATAATGTACCACGATTTGAGAATGGGTCAATTGGCGAATCATCGATGTGAGAAGGGGAATCGGGTTGGGACAAATGGTCATCATGTGTAGACGGCAGAGGCTCGAAGGAGAGCGCCTGGAGGCCTTCGCTGAGTGGTTCGAACAAGGGCTCCCAGGAATGGGAGGCTTCGCCCTCCTCACTGAGCATTATGGGGATCGACTCTCGAACACCAAGCTCTGATTGATCAATGTCTGGAGATGCAGGGGTGTCCTGCTTGGCAGGAGCGTTGTACACCGTCGGCTGTAAAAGAGGTTGCTCCGGTTCTTGATGTACTGTTGGCGGTGTTAGGACAAACCCCCCGGGCATGCCAAGCACAGGCGACTCTTCAAATTCGGTAGCAGCAGATACTGGGTGGTGGCTGCTCGGTATAGCAAGGTTGGTGGTTTGGACACTCAAAGACTCTCGATTGGTTGGAGTGTCTACTCGTACTGTGTCGGGTGCATATTCTCCTTCATGTAGTGCGTCTACACCGTCATGAATTTGAAAGTAGTCGAGATCTCCATGAGATGAAGGCTGCGAATTAGGCGATGGCTGCAATGCCTGTCTTTCTCGCGAGTTCCGTAATCGAGGCGATAGCGGCGGTAAAGAGGCTGTTACAACAGCTGGAACGGTGGGACCGGCTCTGGACCCAGAGGGCGACTTTCCTCGTTCGTGGTAACCACGGTATGCCAACATTGGTAATGTTGGATGGTCAAGACTACGTGAGTTTGTGACATGCCCGGCACCAAGTGGTCTCCTGTACATTCGTGTGGGCGAATTTCTGTTGCTATGATTTCGTGACCGGGTCGGGGTATATTTTACCGATCGGGTCGAAGAGCTCGAATCCGAGGTTGCACTGAGGCGTCGAGTAGCGACTGGAATCCTCGAAGGAGGAGAGCGCTGCCGTGACGATGACCCTGGTGTAGTATGCAAGTATGGAGCAGTCTCACCATTGTACGATGTCGATGGTAATTGCGAGGTCTCAAGAAGCTCCTGGTTGTGGTGACTGGGATCTGCGCCACTTGAATCCTCGAGTGTGCCCTCCAGCGAAGGGATGCCGAAGCCCGGAAGGTCATCTTGTCCATTGACAACCTCTCCAAAGAAGGGCTGCCGCGTGCTGGATGTTGAGCTCCGACGTGGGGAGGTGACGGCTTTCCGGGTTGGCGTTGACGTGGAAGACAACTGGTGGTCTATGCTGCTTCTGCTGCCGGTAGTGCGTCGCGCACTCCTTGGTGATGCTGGCGCAGGCTGGGGTCTTTCCCGTGGTTTGAGGTTGTTGAATCGATATGACCCGTACGAGGCTTCTCTCGATGGGCGGGCGGCTGAAGCTGGAGTCGAAGTGGAAGTCGAAGTGGTCGAGGTGGGGGCTCTCTTGACGGCATTTGGTGCTGCTAGCCGGGCCGGCTCTCTTGATCTTGAACGAAGGGTGGAGGCTGTGGAGCCGGGACTGCTTCCAGGTGATCGCTCGAACCGCTCAGCAAGGGCCCTGACCTTGTTGGTGACGTGCGGAGGCGAGCGTGTTGCGGCAGCAGACGAGGCAGGCCCCGAGGCTGATCGAAGGGTCGGCCTGGAGGGAGAGCGGACGCGGTTCGTGGTGGACTGGCGAGGGCGCGAAGCAGTGGCAGCCATGTCGACGGGCAGCGGGGGGGGCTACTTGGTGGTCGGTGGAGGTGGAGGTGTAGGCAGCCTTGTAGAAGTGGTCGGGTGAGCTGGGGGGGGGCATCGTCGACATGGTTGAGGTCGGCGGTGGTGTCGAGCTGGGCCAGCGACGTCGAGTGGACCCAGTTTTCGACGCTATATGCATAGTTTTGCGACATGTTGCCGTCCCATCTCGCCAGCGCAGATTCAAGGCAGCGCAGGCCAGAGGAGATCCAATCAGGCCCGGGCGGCGGGAGCGCGACGGCGGTCGAGGCAGCCGGGGTGGAAGAGAGGCGGGCGGGCCAATGGCGGAGGGCAGAGGGGGAGGTGGCCCAGGAGTCCAGGACGTTTCAGCCCGTGAGGAGGGCGAGGGGATGGCAGCAGCAGGAGGACCCAAGCGGCGGGCGTGCGCCTGAGCGTCGAGCGAGCGAGGTGTCGCCTGGGCGAGAATCAAGATGCGCGCGGAGCGGGCCTGGCACCCAGAGCTTTTGCGGCAGATCACCCACGCGCGGCGGGCCAAGCACAGCCGTTGCTCGGCTCGCGGAGTCGCGGGCGACGCTGCTCCCAGGAACGGTGCAGCCCGGCGGCGCCCTTGCAGGTGGCAGAGATTGCGCTGCGGCCGTGGGAGACACTGCAACCTGGCCAGTCCTGACTCCTGACTCCCGACAACTTGCAGCGAGCACACTGGCGGGCGTGGGAGACAAGGCGAGCCTGGCGAGGCGAGACGAGACGAGCCAGCCAGCGTGCACCCTGCCGCCTGCGTGCAGCGTGCCTGCTCAGTGCCCGGCCACTCACCGAGTCACTGCGCTTAGTGCGCTGCCACTCTCCCGCTGGCTTCCCCGGTCGCGCCCCGACCTGGCTATGTAATTGTACCGTTGTAGGTGCTACCTACGTGCCCAAGCACCCACGGTAGCCTTTCGCTCTAGCCCCCATCAGCAATTCGACAACTGCACCACGCCTGCACTTTCGCCTGACTTTCCACGGCCGCACCGGGCTGCGCCGTCTTCATTGCGATGGACATGGCGAGTGCCCGTTGGGTGTGGGTGTGGCACGCAAACAGGCCCAGCACATTTCACTTGCAGCTCGTGCTCTACGGCGTTGTGTGGCGTGGTCATACTGATACCTACCGTGCCGGGACATGGGGACAGGCGCGTTCCTGGCGTGACTTCCACATTGGGTCAACAACACCATCCACCACCACCACCACCATCCCACCACTCACACCATCCCGTTGACAGCCCCGCTCTCGCACTATCATCCCAACGCACGACCCTTGGCACGCCTGTCCATGTCTGTAGACCACCATGAAGAGGAAACAGGATGCTTGCACCGACAAGCATGCGCCCAAGAAAAGGTGCCGCGCTGTTGACCAATCCGCGACTGCCACACCGCCAGGCACCGCCCACCCCGTGTTGCGACGTCTCTATGCTCAAGTTCACACCTTGCGCCACTATCTGCTGTCACAGTTCCCCAGGTCATCCAAGAACAGGCGACGTCGCGTCGACCAGCTTGGAAAACCGTCCGCGACGTACAGTGCAACCGATGCTGACATCGAGCTTGGCAAGTTACTCGATACGGTCCTGATTGCGACAGGGACACGCACCAGTCATGACGAATCCTTACAGCAGCAGAAGTCAAAGGAACGTGAGCAAGAAGTGGTATCCTTCACCCAGCAGCGGTCTCCTGACTCTGCAGGCGGCACCTTTAAGCCTGGTTATTTCCTGCAGTCTGAGGTATCATACATCGCCAAACATGCCGCTGTAGCTGACCTTGATAGATTGTCGACTTTGTAGTCTGGCGGCTGTTCAGGCGAGCCTCTAACCACAGACCAACACATTTGCTGTGCCATGGATTCCAGAGATCGGCACACGGACGACATCCCAAGGGGGAGAGCGATGCTGTGACATCGTCGATTCCTGGTTTGCTCGAGCGCCATCCAAATGAGTATGTGAGGGCATTCAAAGGGCCATTGTGGTGTAGGTTACATGCATTGCTTGGTCAAGGCGGGGACCGGATCATGATGGACATGCTCATGGACTGTGCCGTTTTTATGCCAATCGAGGGGGACAGAGACAATTACATCCAATTATGTGGTCTTCCCATTTCCGATGTCACGGCGACGCATGCGCCTCAGAACAGCACCACAGGAAAAGAACCCGTACCAGCGGTCAAGTCCAAACCAGTAGCATTACATTCCGCGCTCCGAACGCCGGGTGCAATCACTTTTGTTCGAAGTCGTGTGCTCTATGCAAAGGCGGCTCTAAATGCCAAGGGTGGCATCAGATTCGGAATGCGCCACATCCGTTCGTGCTACTTCGATTACCCCGTGATGATATTGCTGATGTTTCGAATAGATGTGCTCAATCGCTTTCCAGATCGTGGTAGCAAGAAGCAAACAGTCCACGTCATGCGCCATATCTTTCCACGACAATATGGACTTCACAATGTTTTCACCTCAGCAGTTGATCACGAAGAAACCTCCATGCCCTTCAAAGACTACACATTGCGCGAGCAAGAAATTCATCGCAGCATGTGTCGTGAGCTTGGTGAAAAGGCAACCAACGCTGAAATAGTGGAACGGTGGCACAATCGTGTACCGAGGAGGTTGAGAGGTAAAGCAGTTGCATTAGTAGAGAAGATGCGAATTCTCAACCAGCGGTGCTCGTATTCGGAGTTGTTAAGACACTATTGTCCTGTTGAGGTATGATGAGACACTTTCCAAGTACGGCAGCAACTAACAAAACAGGGCCTTCCACTGTCTTCAGGACCTGAATGGAAAAACAATCCGCTATTTCAGAACACTGATCAGCTATGCTTCACAGACATGGCTTGCCCAACAGCACATGTTTCTGCTTTTTGTCGTGCTGTTGTTCGCAAAGTTATACCGCAACAATTTTGGGGTGGCGATAGCAACAAGCACAATCTTTTGCACTGGATAGATCAATTTGTGCATTTGAGGAAATTCGAGTCTCTTACACTACACCAGGTCACCCAGGGTATCCAGGTATTGTTCATGTGTATCGATCGAAGTTCTGCACGACTGATCTCGCATAGATTACCCAAGTCACCTGGCTTCACTTACCAGGCATCGATGAGACAAATAAGCTATCAAAGACCGACCTGACAAAGCGGCAAGAGATTTTTCTCGAATTCGTCTACTGGCTGTTCGATTCGTTCCTGATACCTCTTATTCGATCAAACTTCCACGTCACGGAATCTAACGTGCATAAACACAAACTCTTCTACTTTCGCCATGATGTGTGGCGAATGCTAAGTGAGCCAGCTCTGACCAGGCTTAAATCGAGCATGTTCGAAGAAATGCCACTAGAGCAGACGAGAAGACTCCTGACCTCACGTCAGCTTGGATTCAGCAAAATTCGATTGCTTCCTAAAAGTCACGGATTTAGAACCATCATGAACTTGAAGCGCAGACAGCAGATCATGCGAAATGGCGTTCTCTCATTAGGTCGGAGTATCAACTCGATTATGACACCTGTTTTTAACGCCATCACTTACGAAAAGGTACATTTCCCACAATATATTACCATAATGTTTCAGCCTTTGACCATGCGTAGGTGCTACAACCAGGCAGGTTCGGTGGCTCGTTATTCTCCGTCGAGGACATGGTACCAAAGCTTGTGGCATTCAAACAATCTCTATCAAAGCAAGGTTTAGACGAAAAGCCCCTCTACTTCGCGAAAGTTGACGTGCAGTCGTGCTTCGATACGATACCTCAGTCGCGAGTACTAGACATGACCCGTGAACTCATGTCCATGGAGACATATCGAAGCGGCAAGCACGTGGAAGTCAGCCCTATTGGAGCTCTGCAACGACTTGACGGACAATATAATGACCCATTGCCTCGCAAGCGTTATGTCACTCACAGTGGTGTTGCAACAGAGACGAAGAGTTTTCCACAGCTTGTGCAGAACCACTATGTTGGCACGAAGTCTCATACGGTGTTCGTGAATACTAATATGCAACGATCTGAAACCAAGCATGACCTAATGCAACTTCTACGAGAACACGTACAACGCAACCTGGTTCAGATTGGAAAAAGTTTTTACCGTCAAAAGACCGGCATCCCACAAGGGTCGGTTTTGTCGAGCATACTCTGCAATTTCTTCTACGCTGAGCTGGAACGTGACATATTGGATTTCGTTCAAGAGGAAGACTGCTTATTACTCCGTCTGCTCGATGATTTTCTTTTGATAACTACTAACTACAGTCGTGCTGAGCGCTTCGTGCATGTGATGCACCGTGGCCATGCAGATTATGGTGTGGTCATCAGGTCGAGTAAATCGTTAGCAAACTTCGACGTGTGCACTGAGAACGGTGATCGGATAGCTCAATCAGGCCCGGACGATAAATTTCCATACTGTGGCATTCACATCAATACCAGAACACTAGAAATCAGCAAAAAGTGTGAGCGTGCGGCTGCTGTTGGTAAGACGATCAGGAGGGAGGGTTGATCAGTAAGACCAGACTAACGCACGACAGATATAGAGCATTCCTTGACAGTAGACTTATCGAGGCTGCCTGGCCAGACTTTTCATCGTAAAGCCTTAAAGTAAGTGCTCGAATACGGTGATTGCCGAGCTTGACCCACAGAAAAGCTACACCTTGCAAGGTTGAGTATCCCTCCATCAGCTAATCCGGCATAGTGCCTTCAAGATTCAACTCAAGAACGTGTTAATCGATGCACGATTGAACAGCGTGTCAACGATACTCGCCAATCTTTACCAAAGCTTCCGGCAAGCAGCGGTGAGGTGCCTTGAATATGCACGCGTGTTGTCCAAGGTACGGACAACGTGCTCGACCTTGCTTATCAGTGCGTTCAAACCCCACTCCCCAATAACAGCAGATCGGAAAGGAACAATGTACATACATGCAGCCGCTTCACCCCCATGCACGGATGGCCAGATAAGGCGCCTGCACGGCATGCTTGAGCACACCCATGTCGACTATGGCTGCTGGAGAACAACGCTGATGATTTGCGCAACCCTGCAGAAACCATTGACAACATGATTGCGCTGTCCTATGTGATGCTTCAACGGCGCTCAGTTCGACACAGCGACTCGAAGGTGAAACTGATTCAGAACGTCATTTCTCGGCGGCATCTTCAGTGGTACGTGTGGCTGATCTAGTGTCGCAGAGTTTGCGGGGCACAGTTTGCAACTTGTCGGGACGAAGTCGACGCTGTGACACTTGACATGGTGCGATTTCTCAGATCTGACGGTGCTAACGAAAACACAGGCTGGCTTGCAAAGCTTTCCAAGAGGTGTTTCAGCGCAAGCAGACACAGCATGGCGGGCTATTGGCCTGGCTTCAGGCCGCGATAGTGGGTGCGCGCGCGTCTGACGTATCAGAACGCAGCCTGCTTGAAGAGGCTATCGGTTAGCGGTACCGAGGGAATAATTACAGTACCAGTACCACCTGTGTGCCCATTGATTGGACCGAAAGGTCCATGGAAGATATGACGATCAGCTGAAGGCGACCACTCGAAGGAGGTGAGCTAGAGAGTGCAATCTGCAATGGTGACGGAGAGGATGGAGAGAAGCACTACCTAAGATACAAGAATCAAGATGTGTGCCGGGGCTGTACCTTAGCGGCGGCTTGCTCGCGCAATACTCTGCAGCGATGTCTTGGCTGCAGGAACGATGGGTTGATG